>CM065591.1:310385793-310985793 GCA_033119425.1 Bufotes viridis | reverse complement strand
GGCACGGACCTGAAAGCCCACAGAAGCGCTTCCATATCTGCACCATGGAATGCACATGGTAGGTGCCTATATATTGCAGACCTGCAGTTTGTGACACAGAGCCCTTACAGTAATCTGAATGGACCATCAGTCTTAGTTCCTGTTCAGACTGTGTCTATGGGTTTGTGCATTTCCTGTTCCTGCCTGTGTCCTAAATGCTAGCGTCCGCTGCCAAGTACAATGGGAACATCGAAGGAGATAGTGGTCTGGTCGCTAACCTCAGCAAAGCCCCCATCCCTGTATAGGGGTTAAAGGGTAAATATAGGGGAGGCCTTAGGCCTCTTGCACACGACCATATGGCTTTTTCAGTATTTTGCAGTCCGTTTTTAACGGATCTGTTGTTCCTTTTTTTTGTTTCTGTTGTGTTTCCGTTCCGTAGTTCTGAAAAAATCTCTGCATTGTTTCCATATGCGATCTGTTGTTTGCAGATCGCAAACAGAAACATAGAATTTTTAATCATTAATGTACAGTAATGTGTTTTAACAGTAAACAAATGGGCAACATGGGAATGGATCCGCAAAAAATGAGTGTTTTGTATGCATTCTGTATTTTTTGCGGACCCATTGACTTGAATGGAGCCACGGATCGTTATTTGCGAGCAATAATAGTACAAGTTCTATCTTTTAATGGAATGGAAATACGGAAACGGAATGCATACGGAGTACATTCAGTTTTTTTGCGGAGCCATTGAAATTTTTGCGAAGCCATTGAAACAGACCGCAAACTGAATCTGCAAGAACAGAAACGGAAAGAAAAACATTTGTGTGCAAGAGGCCTTAGGTTTTGTCCCAATGTCAAACCGGTTACTTGGCACAGTGGTTCCACTTTATCACTGATCCATCTTCTTGATCTCTATTTGGCGGATCTGTAACAATTAAACTCAGATTAGCCCCTTCAATACGTGACTTTTTGGAATAAAGCCTCATTCACACATCAGTGTTTCATGGACGTGTGCTGTACGTCTTCTCCATGGACAGCACACGTCCCCAGTTATTTTAATGTGTGTATTCAGATATCAGTGTTTTAGCACGGTCCATCGATTCGCGTTTGTAGCACGGATGCATGCTCTATTTTGTCTGTGTTCATGGATACATCACGCCCATTAGTCTATGGGTCCATGAAAACCACGGATGCCATCCATGTTGCATTCGTGTTTCACGAAAATTATTTTTCAGCTGTTCAGTGTCAGTGAAACACGGATGTAACACGGGCAGTAAAAAAAAATACATCTGTCCATTCAGTTCAGCCTGTTATCCTGCAAGTTTATCCAGAGGAAGCCCAAAAACCCCTGTGAGGCAGAAGCCAATTTCCCTCACTTTAGGGGAAAATAATTCCTTCCCGACTCCAATTAGGCAATCAGAATAACTCCCTGGATCAACGACCCCTCTCTCTATTAGCTATAGCCTGTAATATTATTACACTCCAGAAATACATCCAGTCCCCTCTTGAATTCTTTTATTGTACTTAGTGTTGAGCGCGAATATTCAAATAGCGAATTTTTATCGCGAATATCGGCACTTCGCTAATTTGCGAATATTTCGAATATAGCGCTATAAATTCGCTATTTAGAATATTCGTTTTTTTTTTTTTAGTTATATTTTTTTCTTTCCCACTTCCCAAAAGTAGTTTTTACCTGTCCTGAGGATTCCTGGCTTACTGGCTGCTCCAGTCAGTGCCCGATGCCGCTTCTGCCGACTTCCGTGCTCATGGAGCGTCCCCATCACCATGGGAACTTCTCCATATACTAAAATGTACTGTCAGATTTGAGAATTACGTTGAAATCGCAATGCGATTAATTCAAGTTATATTAATCGCATTGCGATTACAACTTAGCAGTGCACTGCTATCTTACATATTAGGCTACAATTAACGAATATGGAATATAGCAGCAGTGCTAAGTAGAAATCGCAATGCGATTACTCCAAGTTACATTAATCGCATTGCGATTTCAATTAGCACTGCTATAATATATTCCATATTCGTTAACTTCGTTAATTCTAGTAAGCTGACCCATTATAAACCCATCTCGAAGTTGAAATCGCAATGCGATAATAATTCTATAATTCTAGATATGAAACCAATAGGAAAGTAGCCTAAGCTAAAATCGCAATACGCGATTATTTAAATCGCATATTAATCGCGATAACTAGAATAATGACGAATATTCGATTTCGACGAATATGAAACGAATATTCTTTCGAATATTCGCGAATTTTGTCGAAATCGAATATGGCACCCGCCGCTCATCACTAATTGTACTCACCATCACCACCTCCTCAGGCAGAGAGTTCCATAGTCTCACTGCTCTTACCGTGAAGAATCCTCTTCTATGTTTGTGTACAAACCTTCTTTCCTCCAGGCGCAGAAGATGTCCCCTTGTCACAGTCACAGTCCTGGGGATAAATAGATGATGGGACAGATCTCTGTACTGACCCCTGATATATTTATACATAGTTATTAGATCTCCCCTCAGTCGTCTTTTTTCTAAACTGAAAAACCCTAATTGTGATAATCATTCAGGGAAATGTAGTCCACCCATTCCAGTTATTACTTTAACCCTTTAAGGACCCCGGCTGTACATGTTACAGCTACTGTATTAAATTGTTAATGAACAGATGAGTACAAGACATCTTTACATTTCATTTTGCCATTAAATTCTCCCAATTAATCACTGAAAGTTGAAAAAGATGGATGGTGTCAGTGTTGCTTAACTGAAAAACAATGTGTTCCTTTAGGACCTTATTCACACATGTTTTTAAGATTAATTAGAAAAATGTTACAATTAACATCAATAATAAAAAAAAAAAAGGGAATCACCAGTCCTACGAAAAGTAACCGCTGCGAGTCCGTAATGTGTTGTGGGTATTAAACACTCTTGCAATTTCTCCAGAAAAAGTCGAGGTCTGCAGATATCCTATGTTCAGATATCCTGCAACTTGTAAAAGAAACACAATAGTGAAGTTCCGTAAGATTCCAACCCTTTTGTTGCGCACATAGTATACTCACAAAGGTGAAGGATTTTTCAGGCACATCAAAAAAGCTGCAACTTCATTCCTTCATGAGATCGAAAGGCACACTCCCACAGTAGCAGGAAAATAGTATGGGCTGGAAACACACCGACGTCGAAGGAGGCTCCCTTATTCTCAGAAACTGCAAACAAGAAGCCCTCCAACCATAGTGAGGATCCGATGATAACGTCAACCTCTTTATTACAAAGGTACTTACAAACAGATTCTTTAAAATCGCATAAAATCCCAGCATGTTGTCCTCTCGCCCATCAGTTTGAAAGTTTTTGAATCAATAACCCAGTGACCTCAATGATGAAAAAACTGATCATGATGGGTCATACAAAAAATTATCATGACCAATTACTTTATCATAGAATCTGCTATCTGATCTGTTTAAAAAAAGCATGCTGCCAAAAAGTATGATCCTGACCTTATCCTGTCATGTAACACGTTATTGATTTGTATCCATTCTTGTTATGTTGGAAATGCACTACTAAATATTCTCTTAAACCCCATTCACACTTACAGTGGAATCCAAAAATTTCTGGAGTTTACATGAATGGTCTGTATGTGTGGATGCACCCATCCGCAATATCTGTCTCCGATTTTACTCAGACTTTTTCTCTCCAGAGCCCTAGCACTAAATCCAGGTTTTGTCCAAGTGAGAGCATGTGTGAAAACAACTGTGAATGTTCCTCAAAATCCCAGTGGCCATATTGAAGTACCCGCCCCATATCTACCGTAGGCTTCCTGAATGTTTCCTGTGTAGTGAAAATGCTCCTGACATGGAACATTTCCAGGCTGATAGTCACAGGTTAATAAAATATTATTATTCTACATATAACCATCAATTGTATTTATATGTATCTAACTACTTTCATTGACTTTGAAATATATTTCCACCAAACATTCACATTTATTAACTATTCAGTTTTGACTCCAGTATATTGTCATCTGTATTTATTCAGGCAAGCTTGTGCATTCATTCCAGGCCACATTTCAGCTGGCTGTCGTACACAACTGTGTAATCACTAAAACAGATCAACCAAAGTGCTCCAATTGGCCAAAAAATGTGTGTATGGCATTCTGAGGTCTTTATTTTTCAATTGTTTTAATTGATTTTTCTGTCTCCCAAAATTTGCAACTTGATTTTTTTTTTAAATTGGGGAGAACATACAAACTCCATGCAGATGTTGTCCTTGGTTGGATAATATCTTTCGATGAAATGTGCAATTGCATGAAAAAAGTGTACATATTTGGTATCTCGGTAATTGCACTAACCCAGAGAACACATTATTTATGCCACAGAGCGAGGAGGGGTAAATTCAAAAGGTTTCTATGGCGTCCAGCATTTTCTAGTTATGCCCCTGGTAGTATAGAAATAATATGCAATAACATTTCATAAGTAACCTGTTTGGGTTCCTATAAAAAAAAAATATATATATATAAATAAAAAAATAAAAAAAGATCAGTAGTAACTGACTATGCTTTGTTTTCCAAAAGTGTAAATGGCAGCATGTCAATATCCATCTTTTTTACTTTCAATGAGGGGAATTATGCCCATTTCAAATTGGGGAGGGGTACATTATAACTGCTTACACTACCGACATTCACAAATTAGCAATTAGCAAGGATCATGTACTGTACAACTAATCGGAGCCTTACCAAACACTTGATTGCAACTAGGAAGTCCTGTCACTGGACACAGTGCCTAGTACATTTACAGCCAATTCCTATCATTTTTCCTAGAGTAGAAGTGGCTGTCTTCCCAGCGAAGAGAAGTTTGTTTGAAGTGTACTCAAGATATTGCACTTTCCCGGGAGAGTAGGCTTTTATTTTGTCTTTATTTTATAGTAGTCACCGTGATCTTAGAACACTTTCTATGCATGATATGCTTTTTGGGGGTCATTTATTAAGACCAGTGTTTTAGACACCGGTCTTAATAACACCTTGTGCTGGTGGTGGATCCGCCGAAGCTATGTAGAGGCGCCGGCCTCTACATAACTACGGCGCATCCACCGCCGGTCTAAATGTAAGACAGGCCTTCTAGAAAAAGTCACAGATTGTGGCGCAAATAACCTTTGTGCCGCAATCTGCAACAGATAAACGCCAGAAAACTGTGTATATTTGAGAGTAAATGTCCCCCTTTCTTTTTATATTCAGTCGTACAATATAGCTTTTTTAAACTGTTAGAAAGCAGAAGCAACTTTAATCCATAAAAACAGCAATCATTGTAACAGATCTGTCTTACTTGAGTAGCCAACCTCTATAGATTGGAAAGACAAAAAAAAGTTTATACTGATTAGTATACCTATTAAAAAGAAAAGTCATGTGGCTGGAGCATTTACCCTTAAAGGGAATCTGTCACCACAATATTGTACTATTATCTGCAATACTACAGTATGTAAGAACTACTGCAAATAAGGAGTCCGGATTACTATTTTTTAAATTTTCCTTCTTCCTCCCATTCCCCCTGATGTCAGCGCTCAAAGCTGCACTGAAATAGTCAGGGCTGCTGTGCTCATTATATTGGAACAGCACAGCAGTTTGGACAGTGTATTTTAGTTCACGGACAATAGGGGAACAATGGGTGGTAGGCAGGGCTGGCTCCAGGTTCATGTGGGCCCTTGTGCGATAAAGTCTCAGTGGGCCCCCTTACACAGTGATAACTCTATGAGTACAGATAATATTATAGATATCACCTGCAGTTCTATGTAACAGCACAGATAACACAGGTAACAGAAAATGTTGTAGTGTTAACTGCAGTCCTATGTAAAACCACAGATGACACTAGTGCTAATAATGTGGTAGTGTTACCTGCAGTCCTATGTAAAACCACAGATGACAGTAGTGATAATAATGTGGTAGTGTTACCTGTAGTCCTATGTAAAACCACAGATGACACTAGTGCTGATAATGTGGTAGTGTTACCTGCAGTCCTATGTTAAACCACAGATGACACTAGTGCTGATAATGTGGTAGTGTTACCTGCAGTCCTATGTAAAACCACAGATAACATTAGTGTAGATCATGTGGTAGGGTTACCTACGTCCTTAGTGTGCCTCCCTGTGTCTCTCCCACAGACTCCATTCTATCGGCGCTGCCTCCTCTTCCATCTTCTTCTTCTTGCCCCCACAGAACGTCCTGATACAGCTGCATCAAGACATAGGAACACTGTGGGTATGGTGACACACAGGGAGAGATACACACACACAGGGAAAGGCACAAACACACAGAGGGAGAGACACACACACAGGGAGAGACACACACACACGGAGGGAGAGACACACACAGAGGGAGAGACACAAACACACAAGAAGACACACACTGGGATGGTCAAATACACACAGTGACAAATACACACACAGAGATGGACACACACACACACAAGGATGGACACACACATAGGGACGGAAACACACAGGGACGGACACACACACAGGTACCTCCGAAGCCTTTCTCCCTTCTAATCTCATGCAGGCACGCTCTGAAGCTCTTCTGGCCCCTGTTCACTACATTCCACTTTATGGGCTATTGCCCCAGGGATATGTTCTAGCAGGCGCTGGGGTCCTACACTCTTGATGATCAGCCAAGGCCGGCTCCAGGTTCATGTGGGCCTTTGGGCGATAAATCCTAGTGGGCCCCTTCAGGCATTTTTTTACATTTTTATGTCCCCTTGTGGCCCCACACACAGTATAATGACCACTATTGGCCCTTCATACAGTATAATGACCCCCCACACACACACAGTATAATGACCCCCAGTGGCCCCCCACACAGTATAATGACCACTAGTGGCCTTCCATTCAGAATAAAAACCCCCAGTCACCCCCACCCATTCAGAACAATGACCCCCAGTCACTGGGGTCATTATATTGAATGGGGGCTCTGGGGGTCATTATACTGTGTAGGGGGCCCTCACAGTATAATGACCCCCAGTGCCCTGCATACAGTATAATGACCCCACAGTGGCCCTCCATTCAGAATAATGACCCCCAGTGCCCCCCACACAGTAATATGTAAATTACATCGCCATACTGTGACCAGATAAAAGGGTATAAGAGGGCACAGTACAGGGAATGACTAGGGGCACTGCACAGGGTGTGGTAAGAGGGTACAATGCAGGGTATAAGGGAGCACAATATGGGGTGAGGGGCACAGTACGGGGAGGGGGGCACAGTCACATGACCCTGTGACGTTAAAAGGTCCTTATGGTGAATGTGGTTTAGACACCACCATAATGCGAGGCAGAGGAGTGAGACAGGGGCCCGCGGCCATGGATGGACAGGAGGGGTGAACACAGCAAGTAGGTGGAAGGGTCTGAGGAGGATTTATATAAGAAGTAGTGGCAGGAGGTCTGTGCAGGGCAGCAATAGAGACAGGAGCTCTGGGTATATAAGGGAGGAAAGGAGACAGCAGGATATGAGGGAGGAAGGTGTCATGGAGGCAAACTGCATGAAGCAGTAAAACAAATAGCATGAAGCTGCTTGTCTACTACAACATCCAGCAGCACCCGGAAGAGTTCCCTATCCCACAGACAAAAGTCACAGTGCAGACTCACTACTCACAGCCCTGCCATCTTGATCTTCTCTCTTCACTGTCCTCAGGCAGCACGTGTAGAGGGGGCATTTGACTATCAGAGGGCCCTCCAGAAGGGGTACTGCGTAAGTGAAATGACAGCAGCTCCAGCAATGAGTTCTTTCATCTGTATTGAAGGCAAAAAAAGGAAGGGACCACTGTGGTACTCAGCAGAAGTGGCCAAAATCATTAAAAACAAAAAGATGGCATTTAGCAAGTATAAAAACACCCAAAACGAGAATGACAGGGAAATCTATAAGATGAGGCAGAGAGAGGCCAAGCAAGTTATAAGAGCTTCTAAAGCTCAGGCAGAAGAGAAATTAGCTCAGTCAGTGAAAAAAGGTGATAAGACATTCTTCAGATACATAAATGAAAAAAGGAAATTAAAACAAGGAATTACCAAATTAAAAACAAAAGAAGGAAGGTATATGGAAGAGGATAAAGAACTAGCTAACTGCCTCAATGAATACTTCTGTTCAGTTTTTACAAAGGAAAATGAAGGAGAAGGACCTCAGTTCGGGAGGAAGACTAATGAATCCTTTGATGCAAGTCTCTTTACAGAGGAAGAGGTTCTAAGCTGTCTAAAATTAATACAAATAAATCGCAGGGGCCTGATGGGATACACCCAAAGCTATTAAAAAAGCTTAGAGGTGTACTAGCAAAACCATTAACAGATTTATTTAACCAATCACTGGTAACAGGTGTCATCCCAGAAGATTGGAAATTTGCAAACGTTGTGCCAATTCACAAGAAAGGTAGTAGAGAGGAATCGGGCAACTATAGACCAGTAAGTCTGACATTAATAGTGGGGAAATTAATGGAAACCATACTCAAGGAGAGGATTGTGGAACATCTAAAAACCCATGGGTTGATTGATAAAAAACAGCATGGGTTTACTTCAGGGAGATCATGTCAAACTAATCTTATTGACTTTTTTGATTGGGTGACTAAAATAATAGATGGCGGAGGTGCAGTAGACATCGCTTATCTGGACTTTAGTAAGGCTTTTGATACTGTCCCACATAGAAGGCTTATCAATAAACTGCAGTCTTTGAGCTTGGGCTCACATATTGTTGAATGGATTAGGCAGTGGCTGAAGGACAGAAAACAGAGGGTTGTAGTCAATGGAGTATATTCAGACCATGGTATTGTTACCAGTGGGGTACCTCAGGGATCTGTTCTGGGACCCATATTGTTTAATATTTTTATCGGCGAAATTGCAGAAGGCCTCAAATGTAAGGTGTGTCTTTTTGCTGATGACACAAAGATTTGTAACAGGGTTGATGTTCCTGGAGGGATACACCAAATGGAAAAGGATTTAGGAAAACTAGAGGAATGGTCAAAAATCTGGCAACTAAAATTTAATGTCGATAAGTGCAAGATAATGCACCTGGGGCGTAAAAACCCAAGAGCACAATATAAAATCAGTGATACAGTACTAACCTCAGTATCTGAGGAAAGGGACTTAGGGGTCATTATATCAGACGACCTAAATTTGGGCAGACAATGTCATAGAGCAGCAGGTAATGCCAGCAGAATGCTTGGGTGTATAGGGAGAGGCATTAACAGTAGAAAGAGGGAGGTGCTCGTGTCGCTCTAAATAGCACTAGTGAGACCTAATTTGGAGTATTGTGTGCAGTACTGGAGACCATATCTGCAGAAGGAAATTGAAACTTTGGAGAGAGTTCAGAGAAGAGCTACTAAACTAGTACATGGATTGCAGGACAAAACTTACCAGGAAAGGTTAAAGGACCTTAACATGTATAGCTTGGAAGTAAGAAGAGACAGAGGGGATATGATAGAAACTTTTAAATACATAAAGGGAATCATCACGGTAAAAGAGGAGAGAATATTTAAAAGAAGAAAAACTGCTACAAGAGGACATAGTTTTAAATTAGAGGGGCAAAGGTTTAAAAGTAATATCAGGAAGTATTACTTTACTGAGAGAGTAGTGGACGCATGGAATAGCCTTCCTGCAGAAGTGGTAGCTGCAAATACAGTGAAGGAGTTTAAGCATGCATGGGATAGGCATAAGGCCATCCTTCATATAAGATAGGGCCTGCAGCTATTCATTGTATTCAGCATATTGGGCAGACTAGATGGGCCAAATGGTTCTTATCTGCCGACACATTCTATGTTTCTATGTTTCTCATAGCAGCTCAGTGGGCCCCCCCAGTAGCAGTGGGCCCCGGCACTTGCCCTTGTATGCCGGGTTTGGCATGTGATCAGCACATCAGAGGGTGCATTACTGAGATTTCATTTTGAAGCACTGTGACGTTAGGGGATAGGGGAGTAAAACTTGAGAGGTTAAGGCGCAGGCATAAGGGAAAACAGTAGGGCTTGGTCACTGTAAAACGGAAAGGCCACCTAACTGGGCACCTTGCATATGAATAAAAGTTATTTTTCTGGGAATTCACTGCACAAACTAGTAACTTACAGGTACAGTATGTTTGGAATGGTTCTAACATGTACTTCTGGCCATTGCAGTTAGTTTTATTAGTGAAAACTGGTTGACAGATTCCCATCTATTTTGTCCTGACTGGCTGTTCATCTAATGTCTATTGGGGTGTCCTGCCTTTTTTGCAATGGCAGAAGGATCTGGCTAATGAATTTCAACATGACCAATCATTTTGTTCATGTGTCAAGTGTGCCTGTGTATGAGAGAGTTCATAGGAATAGCTGTTAATTGAATGAGCATTTGGCCAACAGCTATCTAAAGTGCATGTCCCGCCAGTTTGCATCCCTATAATGTACTGTGAAAAAGGCTGTAGAGCATTTATTGATGAGTTTGTGGGTGGCAAACATATCTTTCAACCTCACCAGGAGAAATGAGTTATTACATGATGCCAATTCAAAAAAATGGGTGTATGCTGTGACTTCCAGAGTGAAGTTGCTCTTGGCAGCAGATTTTTAGTTTGGCTAATAGAAGGCGTTATTGAGCTAGAACCCACCACCAAAATGTCTTTGTGCCTCAAAATGTGGATCAAACAGAAAATGTTATACAATACTTGCTTTATTGCAAATAAACAATTTGGGCTCAAAATTAATTATGTTTTATGTAGGCTTTATGAGTAGTAAATGGATATATGTGATTTTGGTTTTAAAAGGGTTTTCAAAGAGAATCATTTTGTTTAAAAACAAGGTCAGATGCGATAAAAAATGAATTTCATGACTCACCTCACTGATCTTTCATCTGTTACCGTCCTAACACTACTCCGATCTCGGGAGCACTCTTTTCCCAAACTCGACATGCAGGAAATTGTTTGGACTGCCCGCTCAGCCAATCAGTGGCTGACATGAGTCACTTCTGTGGACAGTGATTGGCTGAGCGGGCAGTAGAAGCCCGAGACCAGGAAGTAGGGAGCAGCAGAGACTGGACCAGCTACAGAATGAAAGTGGTGAGGAGAATAATGATTATTTTATTTAATTTTTTAACTCATTCCAACCGTGTTTTTAAATAAAAATTTTTTTCCACAAAACCCCTTTTAAATATTTAAAAGAGACGAACGTGTATAAAATTTCTCATGCTATACTAAATGAAATGGCTTCTTTTTACAACAAATACACATACGCAGATGACAAAACACATCATATAACAGTAATAACAGTGCGAACCAGCACAGAGTGGCAGTAAAAACATGGAAAAGTGAAATTACCACATCAATGCTACAAATTACGTGGTTTTATTGGTATACATGATAAAATCCTCACTGTTTTGCTACTTTCTAAAATGGTGTACTTAACAGTTATTTACTATATAGTGATCATATACACTATATACCTTATAACTAAAAGCTTGTACCCTTTATACCTCTCACTGCCTCAAATTTGAGGCCAAAAAAATACATTTTGCATCTTCTTTTTAGATTAAAATAGGCTGCACTATTTGTATATTCCTACTAAATTATATGGATCATTGGTAGCAATTGTAAAATAAAAGTATGTCCCCATAATGGCCAGTTGAGCAATCGGCCTAATAGTGTCACATGTACATGTACATTATTATATAGATATTTTATGGCTGTAGTTTTTCCTAGGGAGTGGAATTTGTCCTCATGTTAGCTGAGAAATTGACCTTTAGCCTGCAATAGCATCATATTTTTCATTGTGCATAAATCCTGTATTGCTTACATAAATTCAAAAAATGTAAGCCTTCTAACGTCCTAAAAAATAATATGACATTTTCAAAGTAGTGCAAACATAAAGTAGAAATATGGTGAATGTTAATTAATAACTACTTTATGAGGTATCACTATCCATCTAAAATGCAGAGCAATTCAAATTTTGAAAATGTCTGTAAATAAAGGTAAAACATATTGACTCATATGTACCTTTTACATGAAGTACAATGTGACTCGAGAAAACAGTCTTTGAATTGCTTGGATAAGTAAAAGCGTTCCAAAGTTATTACAACATAAAGTCACATGTCAGATTTGCTAAAATAGGCTGTGTCAGGAAGGTTAAAAATGGCTGTGTCCTGAAGGGGTTATTTATGTATTGTTTACTTTGATGCACTCAATAGTGATATCATAATAGATCAGTTTATATTAAATTTTATGTATTTTTGACACTTTGATTAGCAGTTTCTATAAATATTTATTATTTAGTCTTAAATACACTTAATTTATTTTAGCACAATTTATCACAATATGTTCTTACCCATATACTGAAGAGTCAGTATTTTTTTCTAAAGTCAGACTAATTCACTAGTTCAGACTAGCTTGTGACCACAGCATGATCAAAAGGATTTACCATAGACAGTAGTGGTAACCAGGAAGAGAGAAGAAAGACTGCACACACTGCGCACTCCATCTTCTCATACAGTTGATCGGTGGGGGTGCCGGGTGTTGAACCCCCACCGATCTGATATTGATAATCTATCTTGAGGATAGGTCATCAATAGTAAAAGCTCAGAGAACCCCTTTAAGTATTTGCGTAAATTGCAATCACTCATAAAATGTGAAATATGTAGCGTGAGATGACAAGCTTTTTGGGGGAAAAATGATTTTGTGATAATGTGTCATGAGATGTCTATCATATGCGAGTCCATGTGCTGCCTTCCAGAGGTTGTGATATGTATTGCAGCGCTAGGGTTTTGCTAGCATATCACAATATTGTATTGGGAGAAACCCAAATTCAAAAAAAGGTAAGGTTGGACGCATCTGTATGTTCATGGTCAGTTATACATATAGTATGTATGGCAAAGAAGTGAAAGGCACTCATAGGGTAGTATGAAATTGAAATGGTATTCAGAAACAAGGGTGCCAAAGTTATGCTCATGCTACCTGCATCTGTATGGATCCCACAGCTCTGACTCTCTACATGTGAGAATCCGTGCCATTTGCACCTGCACGGACCCCACAGACTTGAGAAAGGAGTATATATACTCCGAAATGCGTTGTCGCATATTCCTAAATAAAAAAAGTTTCTATACATATCTATTGGAGTCGTGTTTGCGCCAAGAGGTATCACTTTTGTGCACTGCTCCAGTACACTTCCCCCCATTGAGTTATACATATAAGAAGTATGCATGGAATAACTACAAGGCCACCATTCTTACTTTGAAATGAAGGTTGTGCTTCCTCTCACTTAAAGTACAAAAATTAGCAATAAGTACATCATAGACAAAGTACACAAGGATAACATCTTAATTTTTTTTAAAGAAACACTTTTCTGTCCTAAAAAATTTGCAAACACCATTGCTACAAAATATTGTGAATATTGGCAGTTGTATGATGCCCACGTCGCTTTCCAGAAAAAATGGCATGATGAGGACAAGGAGTGGGCAGTTTTTTACGTAAATGAAGATAGAAATGTATGGTGCTATCACTGATTTCTGCTTAGGCTCTGCTGGAGAATGCACCAAATTTAAGGCTGAAACCTCATCAGAAATTTGGTGTATCTTCCAGCAGCACAGAAGATATTATAGAGCGGCATAATTCCCTTGAATAGAACCTTCAGTATTGCGATTGCGATTACAACTACTAACACTGCAGCATCAGAATGAATCTAAGATGGATGCTGTCCTTGCTTTTTGATAGGAGGTGGGAGGGTCTGGGAGGGAGGGTATGCTGATTGGCTGGAATGTGTCTGCTGACTGTGAGGTACAGGGTCAAAGTTTGCTCAATGATAAAGTATAGGGGCGAACGCGAACATCGCATATGTTCGCCCGCTGCGGCAAACACGAACAAGCTATGTTCGCCGGGAACAGTTCGCCGGCGAATAGTTCGGGACATCACTACTTATCTCCTCTCACTAAAGGTTAGAGAGGCATACTTCCTGCCGTGTATCTGTTTGCCACACAAGCATCCAACTACTGCTTAGAAGTGAGTGGCTCAGAACTGAGGGCATGGGTATATCAGGAGACATCCCATTAGTGCATTCTAGGCAATCCTAGTGACATATAAAAAAGTAAAAGTACACTAAT
Organism: Bufotes viridis; assembly: GCA_033119425.1. Taxonomy (NCBI): domain Eukaryota; kingdom Metazoa; phylum Chordata; class Amphibia; order Anura; family Bufonidae; genus Bufotes; species Bufotes viridis. Next base: position 310,971,741 of record CM065591.1, on the reverse strand, counting down.
AGTGAACATAAAGACGGTTTAATGCCAACCCAAAACATATGATAATAGAATACATGTTCTCAGTAGTGAGAAAATTGAGATGTGTGCAACATGCCTTGAAAACTGAACCCCAGAAATTTAGGGCACTCTCTTACTGACCACTCTGGGACACTTTTGCACCTCACACTTTCAAACAAACTAGAAGCTTATGGCCTTGATCCCATGGTAGCCAGACTTCTATGAGAATCACTTTAGAATAACTTAGAGATTTATGTTTCATTTCACTGTGTAGATTCACTTAATATTAATTGTCATTTAACCACTTATAAGAACAGATACTATACTTTATCTGCCATTACTTAAAACACAGAATGACCCAGAAGACCACCAGTTTATAATAATTTGGATAAAACATATAAAACACAGTTCATATATTTAAGCATGTGATGAACTCTGTGCTAGATATAATTACATACAGAATATTGTTGACATATTAAGGGCTTTTTTATTCTAATTGCGTCAAGTCCCTATATATCTACAACAGCGAATGTAAGGAATGAAAGCATGATAAGATTATAAAATAACAAATTTTCAGTCCCAGTTAAAGGGTCACTGAGTTTTGGTAAAACGTTTGATATGTCATAGTGGCAAATCAAAAGTTGTGATCTGTGGCTGTCTGAGCACCAAGAGCCCCAACAATCACTAGAAGGAGGAGAAAGAAGCGCTCCCATATCCTGCTCTCTCTCCTCACTTGAATGAAATTAAGACAGGCCCGTAGACTTCTATGCAGTCCATTTCCTGCAGGGAGAAAGTAGGGGTCTCAGCAATCCACCGATCAAAACTTTTGATATGTCTGTATACATATCAAAAGTTTTACCAAAACTCTGTGACCTTTTCAGTAGTGCAAGTAATATTAGTTTCAATGTAATAGCGCCTCTTTTGCCTGGCAAATCAGCTCTTTGTATTTTAAGGTTTTCATCATAATGCAAATACACTAAAGAAGAAAATAAACTACGTTTTAATGGCATCGTATTTCATTGTTAGAAAAGTAACTGAACCATTTTGTAGGTATTACATGATCCTTTTTTTTTCAACCCACGTCGATAGACGATGTTAAATTCTGCTTCAGAGGTTACTTGATCAGAGGAATAGGTAATAAAAAATTGACAGAGCTAACATTAATCTTTTACTTATCTTGAAGGTTGCTTTTTGGGTTGAGAAGGCTAAGCACTTTTCTTTGCAATAAACTAAGCTATTGCTGCAAACTAATACATTAATGAAATCTAATTTGAAATTTTGGATGTGTAGATGAAAAGGTGTAACGCTTGGCTTGGAACGTGAATATATTAACCAATTTATACTGTATCATTATATGAATAGCAATATTTTGAGATTATGGTTATGTTTTATAGCTCGCAGATCAATCAACGTTATACCTGCAGAGACCCAGAATTTGTGGGTCTAAAATGTGCAGGATCTACTTATTTAGTCTTTGGAGGCACAAATCATGTAACACAATGACCTTCAACGGAGTAGTAGTTGCTGTAGTCTATGCTTCTATATGTCTGATAATGCAGTGCATCTCCAATAGTGAGCTCCTCTATTTTCATGGGTTTGCATCTTTTAAAATGCTCATTTTTACAGAAAGTCATAACCTGTCATAACTAGAGATGAGCGAATCGAAGCTGACAAAGTGGAATTCGTTTAGAGTTTCAGGAAAAATTCGATTCGCAATTAATGCCAATTTTCTCGCACTTCGTGGTAACGAAGAGCAATTTTCCTAAAATGGTGGCTACACATGTGAGGACTGAGGACATGGGGCAAGAAACGCTGGAAAGGCCCAGATTGACATGTCTGCATGCAGCCAATCAGCAGCCAGCCAGCCCTGTGATGTCACAACCCTATAAATACGGCGGCCATCTTACAGTCAGACATTTTCCAGTGTTCAGAATGCAGGGACAGACATGTGAAGGTGCTAGGGACAGCAGGTGGAAAAACGATTGTGGAAAAAAAATAGAAAAAAATGATTTATGAGTGCAGGGAAAGGATAGGGAGGAATCATTTCACAGCATCTTAGTGCAGGGAGAGAGATCAGAAGGTGCTAGGGACATTGATAGGAAAGTGATTTAAAAGTGCAGGAAAAGGATAGGGAGAAATCATTTCACAGCATATTAGTGCAGGAAGAGCCGTCTGAAGGCACTAGGGACATTGATAGAAAAGTGATTTACAACTGCAGGTAAAGATTATTTGGGGATCCAAATAGTCATTAGACAGCTCTGTCTTTCCAGCTTTTTGTTATTGGGCACACGTGTTATGTTGAAAAGTCTTTAGTGGCTTATATCTTAGTATCTTATTCAGTACTACAAGAAAAATATATTCTCAGTTCACTTCTGCAGTTATTTCTGTTGAAAGCGTATAGGGGCGTATTTCAGAGCAACAAAAAAAAAATATACACACTGCACTTCTGCAGTTATTTCTGGTGGAAACATATAGGGGCGTATTTCAGTACTACAAGAAAAATATATACACACTTTACTCTTTCATATTTGTCTGTTGAAAGCGTATAATGGACTATTTCAGTCCAACAAGAAAAATATATTCTCAGTTCACTGCTGTAGTTATTTCTGTTGAAAGCATATAGGGGCGTATTTCAGTACAACAAGAAAAATATATACGCATTGCACTGTTGCAGTTATTTCTGGTGAAAGCGCAAAGGAGTGAATACACTATGCACAAACCCTGCACAAAAATGCAAACTAATTTACACCAGCCCGCAACTATCAGCGGTTTTGCTAACTGGACACTTTTCTGCAGCACAGAAACTGCACGAGGACCACGTCTCGCTCTTCCAGCGCGGAACTACTTCCTTCGCTATGTCCCGTTCACTTCAGATCACAGTTGTTTTTTTTTAAACTGACAGCCTATAACCCTCTGTTGAAATGCCTTTAGTTGCGTATATTCATGGAAAAAGAAAAATATACTCGGTGTTCACTGTTCCAGTTATATGTGGTAAAGCCTTAGTAATTATCATTCTCAAAGTGCAGGACTTCTAAGTGCACTAGAGATATTCAGGAGATGCTCAGGAGGTAATCTAGAGGTGGGTACAATCTAATAAGTAGGATTTGTTTAAAATATTTCCTTGCCTTAAAATGGCAGACCAGATTCAGTGCAGGAATTGTTGTGCTTTTATTTCATGTTTCACTCTTCGAAGGTTTGGATGCTGTCTGATCTGCAGACAGTTCTCCATAATGCAGCAGGAAATTGCATTTTTGAAATCTGAGATTTGTAAATTAACTGTTAGACAAACTCAGGCTTGGAATGTTGCAATGCCACTGCCCCAAAGGCCCCCTAGAAATGGATGATAGGTTACTGTAGGTTCTGGTAGACTTAGAGCTGTTGATAGAAGACATGTCCCACAGTCTGTGGCTTTCCGTAATTCATTTGCAGCACTTTCAGAATGCAAGAGCAACATGGAGGATGGCTCAGGCACAGTGGGTGAGGGACAATCATCTCCTATGCCTAAGGTATGCAAAACTACAGCCAAAGACAAAAAGGATATAGTGAGTACTAATAGTAAGCAGCTATTGGGGGGGATTCTATAATAAGAGGTGTGAAGTTTGATGAAAATGGTTTTGTGAGACGTCTCCTTGGTGCTACTTCTAGCAGGGACAGACGACGTATCCTTAACATTATTAAGCAAGCAAAGAAGGAAAAGGAGGTGGATGTTATTGTCCATATTGGGACAAATGATCTGGCTTGCAATAAAGTTTCAAAGGTGAAGGAAGATTTTCACACACTTGGTAATGATATACGGGAGATTGCATCGACTGTCTCATTCTCTGCAGTTCTGCCTGTGCATAACCGTCAGCATGAGGTGGATGTTATTGTCCATATTGGGACAAATGATCTGGCTTGCAATGAAGTTTCAAAGGTGAAGGAAGATTTTCACACACTTGGTAATGATATACGGGAGATTGCATCGACTGTCTCATTCTCTGCAGTTCTGCCTGTGCATAACCGTCAGCATGACAAGCAGTTGCGTTTTAGGGACTTCAATGTATGGCTTGGTGAATGGTGTTTGAACCAGGGATTTGGCTTTGTGTCTTATGTTGGCTCTAGCTGGAATGGAAAAGAACTGTACAAGAAAGATGGTTTGCATCTTTCTCTCAAGGGAACGAATGTCCTCAGTGAACAGTTCAAAGTTTTTGCTAAGGAACATTTAAACTAGGAAAGGGGGGCACAAAAGAGATAAAATTCATCAGTTTGTCTGCCCCCCAAAAACAATGCCAGAAGATGCCAGGACTCCTGATAGGATAAGAAATGACAAGCTGAGAGTCTTGTCTACAAATGCTCGCAGTTTAGGGAATAAGTTCAACAAACTTGAGTCTATAATGGCATCTGAGAATATAGATTTAGTGGCTGTTACTGAGACATGGTTCAATGAGACTAATGACTGGGATATAACAATACCTGGGTTCTCTCTATATAGGAAAGACAGAGAAGGCAAGAAAGGGGTTGGGGTGGCCCTATATGTGAAAGATAGCATAAAATCTAATCTAATGCAAGTCATCAAGACCAATTTAGAGTCAGTTTGGGTTACGTTGCAGCTTGGTAATCATAAGGTAACTCATGTAGGTGTCATATATGGACCATCTACTAGTTAAGGAAATGGTTAAAATGACATTGAAAGGGGAAGTTGTCATTATGGGAGACTTTAAACTTCCTGATATAAACTGGAAAACCAAAATAGCTAGTTCTGCCAGGAGTACTGACATTCTAAATTCCCTACTGGGATTATCTCTACAGCAAGTAGTTGAGGAGCCAACCCGGAAGGAGGCCATTTTAGATTTAGTATTCACAAATAGCAATTTGGTATCTGATATTACTGTAGGGGAAAGCTTAGGATCTAGTGATCACCAGTCAGTGGGGTTAACTATAAGTACAGTTATTGAGTCACTCCACACAAAAACAAAAGTTTTAGATTTTCAAAAAACAGACTTTTCTAAAATTAGATCAGTGGTATACGAGTCCCTATCAGACTGGAACAATTTCAATGGAGTCCAAGAGAAATGGGATTACTTAAAAGTGGCACTATTGAAGGCAACAGAAAAGTGCATTAGGCTTGTCAGTAAAAGCAAAAAAAGGAAGAGACCACTGTGGTACTCAGCAGAAGTGGCCAAAATCATTAAAAACAAAAAAATGGCATTTAGTAAGTATAAAAACACCCAAAATGAGGATGACAGGAAAATCTATAAGATTAGGCAGAGAGAGGACAAGCAAGTTATAAAAGCTTCTAAAGCTCAGGCAGAAGAAAAATTAGCTCAGTCAGTGAAAAAAGGTGATAAGACATTCTTCAGATACATAAATGAAAAAAGGAAATTAAAACAAGGAATTACCAAATTAAACACAAAAGGAGGAAGGTATATGGAAGATGACAAAGAACTAGCTAATGAATACTTCTGTTCAGTTTTTACAAAGGGAAATGAAGGAGAAGGACCTCAGTTAGGGGGGAAGACTAATGAATCATTTGATGCATGTGTCTGTACAGAGGAAGAGGTTCTAAGTCAGCTGTCTAAAATTAATACAAATAAATCACAGGGGCCTGATGGGATACACCCAAAGCTATTAAAATAGTTTAGAGGTGTACTAGCAAAACCATTAACAGATTTATTTAACCAATCACTGGTAACAGGAGTTGTCCCAGAAGATTGGAAATTAGCAAATGTGCCAATTCACAAGAAAGGTAGTAAAGAGGAATTGGGCAACTATAGGCCAGTAAGCCTGACATAAATAGTGGGGAAATAATGGAAACCATACTCAAGGAGAGGATTGTGGAACATCTAAAAACCCATGGGTTGATTGATAAAAACAGCATGGGTTTACTTCAGGGAGATCATGTCAAACTAATCTTAATGACTTTTTTGATTGGGTGACTAAAATAATAGATGGCGGAGGTGCAGTAGACATCGCTTATCTGGACTTTAGTAAGGCTTTTGATACTGTCCCACATAGAAGGCTTATCAATAAACTGCAGTCTTTGAGCTTGGGCTCACATATTGTTGAATGGATTAGGCAGTGGCTGAAGGACAGAAAACAGAGGGTTGTAGTCAATGGAGTATATTCAGACCATGGTATTGTTACCAGTGGGGTACCTCAGGGATCTGTTCTGGGACCCATATTGTTTAATATCTTTATCAGCGAAATTGCAGAAGGCCTCATTGGTAAGGTGTGTCTTTTTGCTGATGACACAAAGTTTTGTAACAGGGTTGATGTTCCTGGAGGGATACACCAAATGGAAAAGGATTTAGGAAAACTAGAGGAATGGTCAAAAATCTGGCAACTAAAATTTATTGTCGATAAGTGCAAGATAATGCATCTGGGGCGTAAAAACCCAAGAGCAGAATATAAAATCAGTGATACAGTACTAACCTCAGTATCTGAGGAAAGGGATTTAGGGGTCAATATATCAGACGACCTAGAGGTGGGCAGACAATGTCATAGAGCAGCAGGAAATGCCAGCAGAATGCTTGGGTGTATAGGGAGAGGCATTAACAGAAAAAAGAGGGAGGTGCTCGTGCCGCTCTACAGAGCACTAGTGAGACCCCATTTGGAGTATTGTGTGCAGTACTGGAGACCATATCTGCAGAAGGATATTGAAACTTTGGAGAGAGTTCAGAGAAGAGCTACTAAACTAGTACATGGATTGCAGGACAAAACTTACCAGGAAAGGTTAAAGGACCTTATCATGTATAGCTTGGAAGTAAGAAGAGACAGAGGGAATATGATAGAAACTTTTAAATACATAAAGGGAATTAACACAGTAAAAGAGGAGAGAATATTTAAAAGAAGAAAAACTGCTACAAGAGGACATCGTTTTAAATTAGAGGGGCAAAGGTTTAAAAGTAATTTCAGGAAGTATTACTTTACTGAGAGAGTAGTGGACGCAGGGAATAGCCTTCCTGCAGAAGTGGTAACTGCAAATACAGTGAAGGAGTTTAAGCATGCATGGGATTGGCATAAGGCCATCCTTTATATAAGATAGGGCCAGGGGCTATTCATAGTATTCAGTATATTGGGCAGACTAGATGGGCCAAATGGTTCTTATCTGCTGACACATTCTATGTTTCTATGTATATCAGTAGAAAAAGATATTCTGCATTCAGCGCTGCAGTTATATGCCCGAAAATCTTTTGTGACTTATTTCGGTGGTAAAATCTTTTGTGACTTATTTTGGTGGAAAAAACTGTATTCAACATTGCAGTTATATGTGGTAAAATCTTTTGTGACTTATTTTGGTGAAAAAAAAATTTGTATTCAGCGCTGCAGTTATATGTGGTAAAATCTAGTGTTGATCGAGCACCCAAGTGTATAATGGTAGTCAATGGGAGAACCCGAGTTGTCCGAGTAGTACGCGACTTTTACAGACTGACAATAATACGCACAAACCCAAAGATAAAATCGATTTTAGAGGAAAAATCGTTAGTAAACATTCTTTCCTGTATGTTTACTTGTATGTAAAGTGCAGGTGCTGCCAAAAATTACAAGCAAGAGGAACTCTGAAACAACCTGTATATCATATAAAGGAGGGCCAAATTCACATTGTGGTACAATTGTTCATGTAGTGGGGCTCCTACACTCATAAAGCCTATGCACTAGGTGAAAGGGCTGCCAAAAATTACAAGGAATCGGCACTCCAATACACCCTTTGTTACACAAAAACGAGGGCATCATACACACCCTTGAAAAATTATGATTGATGGCCTGTTGGTGACCCTCAAAAATTTTTGGACCCTTAAAAAGATTGTAGGTGAAGGTCTGCTGATGAGCTGACCCTCTAAAAGGTTGTAGGTGAGGGCCTGCAGGTGAGTTGGCCCTGTAAAATATTAGATGCGAGGGCCTGCAGGTGAGCTGACCCTGCAATACATTATATGCGAGGGCCTGTAGGTGAGCTGACCCTATAAAAGATTATATAAGAGGGCGTTCAGGTAAGCTGACCCTGTAAAAGATTGTAGGTAAGGGACCTGCAGGTGAGCTGACCCTTTAAAATATTATATGCGAGGGCCTGCAGGTGAGCTCACCAGCAGGCCCTCATCTACAATCCTCTAAAAGGTTGTAAATGAGGGCCTGCAGGTGAGCTGACCCTATAAAACATTAAAACATTGTAAAACATAAACATTGTAGGTGAGGGCCTGTAGGTGAGCTGACCCTGTAAAACATTATATATCAGGGACTGAAGGTAAGCTGACCCTGTAAAAGATTGTAGGTGAGGGCCTGCTGGTGAGATGACCCTCTAAAAGGTTGTATGTGAGGGCATGGAGGTGAGCTGAACCTGTAAAACATTATATTTGAGGGCCTATAGGTGAACTGACCCTGTAAAACATTATATGCGAGGGCCTACAGGTGAGCTGACCCTATAAAAATTATATGCGATGGCCTGCAGGTGAGCTGACCCTGCAAAACAGTATATGCGAGGGCCTTGGCTTCTGAGACTGGAATTGGTGGTAGACAGGATGGTGCTTAACCGACTGGATACATTATCTTTTAACAATTTAGCGCAGGTTGCGCTACAAATATATATTGCTGCAGTCACACACAATAGTCCTTAAAAGGACTTTTGGGTCTCTGAAAAGTTTTTCTAATAAGAGAAGTCCAATATCACTCCCTACACTGTCTGTCCCTTCCTATGCACAGCTCTCCTTAAATAAGACTGAGCCGAACACGCTCCATCAGGTGCATCATGTAGCACCCGATGACGCTTTCCGGCAAGCCAATCACTGTAATGCCAGTAACCAACATGGCTACATCATTACAGTGAGGGCAGTACTTACCTGCACGTTTATTGGCTGAGTAGAGAGGAGACTCGAGCATTGCGCTTGAGAACACGCGGTATTCGGCCTAATACCGCCATGTGCCAAGCATAGCGATGCTCGAACCGAAGTGGTGCTCGGCCGAGCATGCTCACTCAACACTAGTAAAGTCACTTATTTCGGTGGGAAAAAAAATCAGAAACTCAATGTTAATTAGACCTCAGCTCAGACCCCCAATATTAATCAGACCCCCAAACAGACTTCAGCTCAGAACCCTAATTTTAAATTAACCTCAGCTCAGAGCTCTATTTTTAATTAGACAACAGCTCAGACCCGAAAAAGACCTCAGATCAGACCCCCAATGTTAATCAAACCCCCAATAAGACCTCAAATCAGACCCCCAATGTTATTAAAGACCTCAGATCAGACAGAAAAAAATAAAAAATCAATTCACACCTCCTGTTCCGGACAGCGCTGCCATTGCTCCTTGCTTGATCTTGTGCTTTTTCTGCCATGTCGTGCTGTTGCCCCGTGTCATACAGTATGAGGTCACAGAGCATGCCTAAGTCATGCTATGAGCAGGTCTCAGCACAATGTGTGGCAACTGTCAGATGAACACCAGGGAGCAGTCAGTACACAGCCAGCAAAGGGAGTGCAAAGGGAATATGCTCCCCGGTCATTACTATTTGCCTTGTAAGATGGCATTTTCCTTATAGGGCATAAAAAACGGTATACACCTGAGAAAGGAGAGAACAGATACTGAACTTGTTTAGTAAAAAATCAATTGATAGTCCAAATAAAAAGACAGAAAACCTATATTTACAAAACACCTTTGTACACAGAGTTATCCCTTCCCTTTATGGTTAAAATAGGCAAATAAGACATATTTAATTTTCAGAAAATTAGATTTTTCACTTAACTTGTGATCAAATAGACAGGAAAAAGTAGATAATTATATATTCAGTGGCCAGTTTTGTCTGTCCATCTACTAAATACAACTTTTTGCTGATACATTGTAATATCACTGTTATTATGATTGTTACATTGTAACAACCCTATGCTTAGCTCTATCGTCCAGTAGTCACTTGTCATGAAAAACAATAGTGAGATTTACTAATCCTATAGACGGCATACATTTAGACAGGCTGTGTCTATACCTGCACCAGATTTATCCTAGTTGCTCAGGCTGGATGATAAATGTGGTACATGGCTAGATACTTTTCTCTTAACTATATATCCACTATTGTTTGGCTTAGCTAATGACAGTATTTACCTAAAGAATTGTGGAGCATCTCGGACCATGCCCCTTTTTCTGCTAAGCCGCACCCTTTTTTTGTTAATTCATGCACCCTTGTCAAGCTAGGTGCAGTGGATCTGTCTAAAATCAGATGCACTAAATTGAGCCAAATCCTTGCAGAATTGGTCAAATCTGTGCCAAATTTTGGTGCAATATACAAGATCCTGGTACACTCACATCTTTGTTTTTTGTCATGTATGTGCCATCCTCTGAACACTTTTAACGCTTGTAGTATCTGCCATGCTCCAGTGCTTCATCCTCAGTCATCTAACATTCAATATTTGTAAGATTGTGCACTTTACTAATTGTTATAATATAATAATCCTTGTACACAAAGTGGCACATTTATTAAGACCTGCATTTTAGCTGGCGGGGGATCCGCTAAAGTTATGCTTCGGTGTGTCCAGCGCCAGTCTAAATCTAAGACAGCCTCCGAGCTGTCTTACATTTAGACCCTTTTCTATGCCTGAAATAGGCACCCACACCACGCCAACAATCTTACACCTGGCGTGAGCAGGGCGAAGTCACACATAGCGGCACAACTAGCCATTGTGTCACCATCTGTGCCTGAAATATGCCTGATATAAGCATATTTCAGTATAATAAATTACCCCTAAAAAGTTCAGATTTCATAATAAAAAGGCCATTAAGTGTATTAATGCTTTTGTGCTTTTCAAACCAATCATTTAAAAAACTCTTGTAGTTTCTTATATTACAGTGTATATTTCTCTGCATTAGTGAATTATCTTTGTGATGGACAAAATGTTCCACTTCTAATCAGCAGAATGCCAACAATTCAGCGTTTTTTTTCTAGTTTTTCTAATTACTATTTCAAAAAAATGAGTTTTTATTTCAATATGTATAGTTCTTTCTTGTAGTGGGACATTTACATTTTCAGCTGCCTCCTGAGCTAAGATAGGGAGAGAGCTGCAGCAGAAAGGACTGCCCCAGAGCTGTCAGCTTGATATAAATCTAGCAGAGCAATTGTAGTAATGAATGGGGAGATCTCTGGATAGATGTGAAGTACAGGGCTGGTTCTAACTTTGTTAGAAAGAGATTGTCATTAGGGTTGAGCAAACCCGAACTATTTGAGTTCAAGTACCTGGACCCAAACCCGGACTTTTTCACTGAAGTTCGGGTTCGGGTTCAGTGTTCAAGTGATTATATTAATTTTCGTTATAACATGGTTATAACCGAAAATAATAGCATTCTTACGAATGCTATTATTTTCATTATAACTATGTTATAATGGAAAATAATAAAGTGAAGTTCGGGTCCCCTTTGACTTTAATGGGGTTCAGGTTCGATGTTCGGGTCAAGTTCGAGTCCCAAACCTGAACTTTGACCTGAAGTTGGGCCGAACCTGGCGAACCCGAACTTCACCGGGTTCGCTCATCCCTAATTGTCATGTACTATACAATGTCTGATTTTTATTTTTTACATCAGTCATGGGATAACCCCTTTAATCCCTTGCCATATCCATTTTTTTCAAATTGTAATGTACTGTTCTATATATAAGCTGCACACTTCCCACTTCTTTGTTTGGAATAGTCTAAATCTCCTGCCACTATTAACTTCCTCCCTGAGTAATATAGTAATAAACTGAATTGCCCAGCATGCCTAGCTGTCATAGAATATATTAGTTCCCATGATGAAATGCAGTATTTCTGCATTTAGTAGTGTATTTAAGTCTTTATACATTGACTTTACTTGTCACTCAGGAATTATTTCTGCACAGGGACTAAGCTAAATGTACGTTTTTATGGAATTTAATAAGAGTTTCTTTTTAAATGGTAAGGGTCAAGCCCAACTTAAATTTTGATTTTAAATGGGTTTTTCCATCTTCAATAAAAGCGTTGACATCCTTGTTACATGTGCTTAAATAACAAATGAAATTATACCCCTTTTTTCCCTACATCTTCCAATGTTGAGCTGATGTCAGCTTTGTACCTTCAGTGGGCTTAGCAATACATGAGATGGCACTGCCAAGGCCAATGATTGGCTGCGACAATGAACTGTGTGCATGGAACTTCACCTCTGCAGCTAGCAACACATGCAACCCATTTAAGTGCAGTCACACAAGTTTAGCATTTTGAGTAGGATTTAAAGAGCTCCTGGCACCTTTTTGTTCTTTACAATTACTTTTTAATATAGAACATATAGAAGTATTAGAGGTAAATCTGACAGAGAGCACTAGGGAGGTAGCTTTGGAAGCGTTACCTCTACAGAGACTTAATGTATTTAAAATGATGACACACACTGCATTTTTTCCTTAGTGAATGGCAATACAACTGTGGTAAGGTAACAATAAATATTTCACCCTTTAAGGGTCTGGCCAATTTTGTCAACTTTATTCAATTTTTCATTCTCACCTTCCAAGAGCCAGAACGTTTTTTATTTTTACATTGACATGGCCATATGAAGGTTTGCCTTTTGCAGGATGAGTAGTACTTTTAAAAGCTTGTTTTATGTAATGTATCATGAAACTGAAAACAATGTATTTGTAGTGTGAAATCAATTCTACATTGATGGGTTTTGATTTTATGCCACTTCGTTTTTATGCAGTGAAAATACCATGATGACCTTGTTCTGTGAGTCTGTTTTGCTACATTAAAAAATTAACCCCTTAAGTACAACCCACTATCTTTTGTCAATGCTGATTTAGAGGGAGCTGAGCACCTCTGTGAGCAATACTGCTCTATAAATGTACTATAACTAACAACTCCAGTTCTTAGAGCAGCCTTCAGCTGTACAACCAGGATCAGATTTAGCTACAATCATAACTGCTGATTGCAGCAGTCTGTAAACACAGACTGATCAAAGAAGATTTCCCCCAGTGATCTGATTGGAGGCTGGGTAAGCCCTCTGCAGTCAGCCCTGGGGACCTAGAAAGGACATCAGGACTACAAATTCAGTAATCCTGCTGTTAAGGCACATTACTGTTGCCCCCCTAACTTCTGTCTGTGCCTTAGAGAGACAGAGCATAATGTATTAGCATACATGAGTATGCTTATACATTATAAGCATAAAATAATTCTATAAGACAGTAATTCCTTAATGGTATTATAAAACATTTAATACAATTTTACTTTAAAAAGAGTTCACCCCAAAAAAAAGCTATTATTTTTCAGAAATCATTTTATTGTGCATACTTCACGTAAAGGCAAAAATAGTTATAAGGTATGCAGACAATTGGAATAACCTAACAAACCTCTTTTTTTGGCTATACAGGTTGAAATATGTACAGTATAAACACTAAAAAAAAAAGTATAGTCTAATCACTTTTTCTATATTTGGAACACAACAAATGTATATAAATTACTAGCTAATTTATATGTACTCTCAAACAGCAGAAAGGACTTTTTCTCACATAAAACTAGGCCCTGTCAATGAAAATAACAACAAAAATGAATGGGCAAAAAGTGAAACATATAGCTGGTTATCAAGAGGTTAAAAATACTTTTGTTTAAAATTAAAATGCTTTGTGTTGCTCTATTCTGACACCATTAACTATTTTTTCCCTTCCAACTTGGTTTAGAGTGGTCTATTTTTTATTGTTATTGGGATAAATAATGTGATATTTTAGTAGTGTAGATATTTTCAAACGTAAATATACCAATTAAGTTTTTTTTTCGTTTTTTGTTTTTTTTATTTAGTGAGTTGAGAAAGGTTTACTTTTAATTTGTAATATTTGTTGATTTTTTAAATGTTTTTGTTTAATTAAGTTTTATTTTTACATTTTTTTGTTCCATTAGTGAATTTTAATATGTGATCAGTCAATCAGTTAACAGACTGCAGTATTTCTCTATTGCGTAGTGTATGGTGATTTTACTGCCATCCTATTGCACTAAGTCTTAATATAGCTAGCCTGGGGGCCTTCACAAGGCTCATAGCTGCTGTGACAACTGCTTGGAACTCCATTATTTTTACGTCAAGGTGCACAAACAGCTTACAGAAATTTACAAAGTATTCTATGACTAATTCTAACTACGATAACACCAATCCTGGTAGTTGAACCCCTTAGATGCTGCGGAAGAGGCATTGCTAGCAGAGTTACATGGTGGACCCACTCAGGGGGACTGGTTCACACAAGTGCCACTCTGAACTATATAAATGTCCACAGGACACGATACGCTTGAATCCTGTGATAGATCAGGGAGTTTTACGCTTTCTGCCTTAATATTTCCTATTGTTTACTGCAATGGGCCTGTAGGCTATAGGACAATGGACCTGCACCTGGATGCTAACTGTGCAGAAAGGAAGATAACTCATCACTCACGTTGGGGGATTGGAGTAAGGTGAGTACAACTGTTTTTTTCTAAGGGCCAAAAGAGGCATTCTTATTAAGGACCCACAAAAAAACATGATTTATTAATGGGGCATAATGGAACTTTATTATATATTAGGGGACACAAGAGGAATTATTTATTAAGGCTGTAGAGTGGGGTATTATTATATATAAAGAGGCACAATGAAGAATAATGATATATTAATGGGCACAATGAGGCATTATTATACGATATGTTAAGGAGCGCAATGGGGCATTGTTACATATTAATGAGGCACAATGGGAATGATTTATTAAGGTGACAGAGTAGGATATTATTATACATAAAGGAACACAATGGGGCATAATTATATATTATTGGTCACAATGGGGCATTATTATACAATATATTAAGGAGCACAATGGGCCTTGTTACATATTAGTGGGTCACAAGGGGCATTTTATATAATATGGGGCACAGTGGGACATTATTACTTGCTAAAGAAGCACAAGTGGCCACGATGGATATCATATATTAAGGGAGCATAATGGAGCATTATTATTTATTAGGAGGCACAAGGGGCATGTGCCACTATTGCCACTTTTGATTTCAGGAGTGCTGTTTATGTGCCACTATTTTTTGACAACATGACAACATTATATTGAAGACACACAACCAATAAGTAATAGAGGAGAATAGGGCAGAAGCAGGTGCAGAATTGGGGGTATCAGCAAGGTGCAGGGTTTGTGTAGGCTAGACAAAGTTAGAACGGATGCTTTAAAAGTGAAGAGCCAAAGATGCTTCTGTTGCAAACTGTGCAGACACAAGTCATGGCTGGAAGAAGTCATCAATGTGGTCTGGAGCAGATGAAAAAGATGTGAAAAATTAATAACTTCAATCAAAGAATATGCAAGTCAGCTGTACTGAATCATATTGAACTTATACAGTCTTTAAACATGGCACCCACTCGTGCTCGCAGTCACAATTATTACAGCCTTTAGATGCCATGTTCAAGTTTGATCATGGCATCTAAATACCGAAAAAAACAGAAACACGCTCTTTAGGGTTAAGAACGACATCCCTGTATGGCGATCGGGGATGCTGGTAATTAATTCTAATACGCTGAGTCTCTCTGAAGAGACCCAGCATATTAGATCTGCAGTTCCTATGTTGGCCAGCAGGTGGCAGGCCAACATAGAAGATCAGCAATTAGAAATTTTACTATACTCCTATAGGAGCAATCCTAAAAAAAAAGTATTAAAACTTAAAATACAAAAATAACTACATAAATAATAAAAAAATATAAACTCCATGGGCATCACTGCATCTGAAAACACTCATACTATTTAAATATAAAAATATTTTTCCAATGTGAAGAATGGTGTAACAGAAAAAAGTGTCAAAATGGCCGAATTGCCATTTTTTCATTCCTTCTCTTACCCCAAAACATTTTATGAAATGTGATCAAAAAGACGCACATTCCAAAATGGTATCAATAGAATCTACAGATCATCCCTCAAAAAATTAGCCCCCACACAGCTCAGTAGACATCACTATAAAAAAAAAGTTATGGGGGTCAGAATATGGTGATGTAAAAAAAATTTTTTTTCAAAGTTTTAATTTATTGTTTCAGTATTTAAACATATAAAAACTATAAATTTGTGGTGCTGTTATAACTGTACTGACCCAGAGAATGAAGGTCAGTTTTGCTCCATAGGGAATGCCTTAGGGGCAAGTAAAATTGTGGAGGAATTGATTTTTTTTTCTGATTCCACCCCATTTGGAAATTTGTTTTACCTCTACATTTTATGCCATATTAAATGGTGGCATTAGAAAGTACAACTTGTCCCACAAAAAAATAAGCGCACATTTGGATTTGTAAACAGAAAAATAAAAAAGTTATGGCTCTAGGAAGACAGGGAAGAAAAATGCAAATGCAAAGACGAAAAATCCTTTATCATAAGGGTTAATGGTGATATGATTGGTCCAGGCTTAATATTTTTATGTATTAAAAGTATTCAGTAATAATTTAGTGGTATTGCTAATGGTCATGGTGTGGTGCTAGTGATTGAGGTTGTACACAAGGAAAGCAGAATTGCCAGTTAAGACAGATTTTACTTTTTCTCTTTGTCCTCAGGCAGCACAAAGTAGGATGCAAATAGCAAAAGAAGAAAGATGTTAAATCTTGCAGAACATCACTAGAACTTAGATGTGAGCTTTCAGTGCTACACATGTTTAGACAGTCCAGATCAAGAGACTGCAGATGCTTGAAGATAGACCTTATTGTTAATGAAAGCTGAATGGGCAGATCGGGACCTTCCTGGAGCAAGGGGAGAGGTCCCCTTCTTGACAATAGAACTCAATTGGTGTCTTTACATCCTAAAAATGAAAAATCTTTCTAAAGATCATCTGTTAGGGAAAACAACATGTAGACATTGTTTCCTATTAATATCTTCCATAGGAGGGACCTTTAGTACCACTGAGGGCAAGACCCAGAGACAAGATTCCAAGAAGGAAGAGGGGGGTGCCTTATCTGGTCTAAAGTTTCCACAATGGATTTTAACTAAAGATTGAATAAAGCCTAAACACTTTTATTGGATGTTGGACTTTCTTTGCATTTATAATAGAAGATATTCTATTATGTAAGCTATTTCACATATGGCATAAAAAAAAACGTAAAAACAATGGCAGAATTGCTTTTTTCCCATTCCCCACAGAAAAATTGTAAAAGTCTAATTTTTTCTGTAAAAATTGTTTTTATTCAGCAAAAGCATTTCAAAGTGTGAATATTTCACATTTTAAAGTGTGGATACATAGGCAAACCTATGAGAGACACGATTCCTGATAGAAATGAATTAAAAAATTACAAAGGTTGAATTAGAAACACTAATATATTAATTTGGTGACTCATAATGTAGTACTCTATAGAATAACATTATTTGTACTACACAGTGCAAGATGTAGAAAAACGTAAAAAGCATGGCAGAAAAAGTTTTTTTTCTAATAAAAACATTTTTTTGCTTCTTTAAGTCATTTAAAAAAAAAATGTTGTATCTTAAAGTACAGTTGTATCATAACCCATACTTTATAGAAGCAATGATTGTGAAATGTTATTTGACAAAGATGGATTTTTGTCATACAAAGATTTAATTATTACAATTTTTTTCTGTTCTATATTTTTCTGCTCAATCGATTTGTATCTATAAAATGATGAAGGCTTGAAATATCATGAGAATGGACCCTTATATGTTTTGTTTCTTTACCTATTGATTTTTTTTGTAGAAATGCACTATGCTAGTCACAACTCATTAAAGAGCTGTTTATCCCTTATGCTATGTAAACATCCATTATCACAGACACAGAAATCCTAATGGACAGTTTAAAACCATTAAAGGATGCTTCTTCTACACTTCTGTAAATACTGCTATTATCACCAGAACCTCAATGTCATTGACGTCATGCAGGTCTAATGAGCAATCCTAGGAAAAGAGTATCACTTTAAACAGTATAATCCAAAAGTATAGTGTAATTGGGTTTAAATGATTTGATTTCTATTTGAGCTTGGAGTAGTCATGTTTAAAAGAAAATATTGTGCATAAGTCAAATTACTGAAGCTGTCAGGTTACAGAAGTCTGTTCCTAGTCCAGCCTATGAATTAAAAAAAAAAATAATACATCCTGATTAAAAAATACAGAAATAATATTTAAAAATGTATGTATTAATACAGAAAAATAGGCCTGATAAAGTAAATGTTTTTTTCTCATTTTGATACTGTTTAACCTGATGATAAAAGGGCTTTTCAATTAATTTCTATGGTGTGTCAAATAGCATTTGATTGTCAAATCCTCATTTATTTTAGTGGTGAGTTACAGTTATAATTTATTAGCATCTACCTCTTCACCAAGAATGGGTACCAAGACACCCTTGCTATCTGGATCAGTGGAGGTTCCAGGGATCAGGCTACACTAATCATACATTGGTGACACATTAGCATTTTCTAGTGCATTCTATTAAAAGAGATAACCAAATTCCTTATTTTTTTTATTTTTTTTATTTTTACATTTATTTCTAATGCTGTGTGTGTACCGTATTTTTCGCCCTATAAGATGCACTAGAATACAGTGAATACACCGGGCCCCGCTGCCATTACAAAACTAGATGCTGGCCCCCACC
Source organism: Bufotes viridis (assembly GCA_033119425.1). Classification (NCBI taxonomy): domain Eukaryota; kingdom Metazoa; phylum Chordata; class Amphibia; order Anura; family Bufonidae; genus Bufotes; species Bufotes viridis. The sequence goes on along the minus strand of CM065591.1, from coordinate 310,953,217 downwards.
CCCTGTATTGGGGGCTATTCACACCACACAGGGACAGTGTTATGGGGGGATCTGTGGATGACACATAGCATAAGATGCTATTTATCTGTCATCTACAGATCCCCCCCCATAGCAGTGTCATGCCATCCACAGACGCCCCCAAAACAGTGCCACCCACACATGCCCATAACAGTGTCAGCCACAGACCCCCATAACAGTGTCAGCCACAGACCCCCATAACAGTCTCAGCCACAGACCCCCATAGCAGTGCCAGCCACAGACCCCCATAACAGTGTCAGCCACAGACCCCCATAACAGCGTCATCCACAGATCCCCTATAACAGTGTCAGCCACAGATCACTAAAACAGTGCGTCACCCACAGATCCCCCATGATAGTGTAATCCACAGACCACCATTAGTTCAAAACCCACCAAAAGCACACCTTTTGGTTCAAAAAAATTCTTTCCTTATTTTTCTCCTCAAAAACCTAGGTGCATCTTGTGGGCCGGTGCGTCTTATAGGGCGAAAAATACGGTATATCTTTGAATCCACTTTTAATTGATCCAATGATTTTGCAAGAGAAAGTGTAACAAACGCCTTTGACTGTAGTCTTTATTGCAAATATCCTGGTATTTTCTGTCTACAGCTGTGTATTATCCTGCAGCTATACTTCCTTCCATCTGCCCCCTACTTTTTCCTAACATACTTTTAGTTAGTTTGCGTTTTTGTTTTTTACCCTCTGCCTTACCGGAGCCATTACTTTTTTATTTTTCCATTCACGTAGCTGTATGAGGGCTTGTTTTTTGAGGGACACGTTGTACTTTGTAATGTCACCTTTATTATTGCATACAATGTAGTGGAAAGCTGGAAGAAAATTTCAAATGGAGTGTAATTGGGAAAAAAAACACAATTCTGTCACAGTTTTATGGGTTTTGCGGTGCGGTAAAACTAACCTGTCTCCGCCATTCTCTGGGTCAGTACTATTACAGAGATACCACATTTGTAGTGTTTTTCTTGTGTTTTAATACTTAAAAAAATTTAAACTTTGGACATTTTTTCTTTTAATTACTATATTCTAACCTCCATAAATTTGTTATATTCATGGATATACTCTTTTGACCAGGGGAATGCTAAAATCCTGTTGCTAAGTTATTCATAAACTTCTAGTAGGAATAATAGGAGAACAACACAACATACTATTATAAGCAAATATTCTCCAGAGTTATTTATTTGGAAATGTAAGTGTTAGGCCCATGGTTCCTGCCTGCCATATTCTTGCTGTACTTAGTGTGTGTGGATGCCATACTACTCACCATGCAATCCATTGTTCTGGCTTCCAGCATTCTCTGACAGCTTCCGCCACCATGCTGCTGCCTAGTGCTCTGGTCTCTGTCTCCTTAGGGAGTGTGCAAGCTTACCTCTGGCCTCTTAAAGGGTCAATGCTAATCCCTCCCCAGCCAATGGCTTGTGGTAACTGGGTATTTAGGGCACCCTCTCCTGGCAGAGGGTGTCTGAGCTTCAAGATTCCTTGGTGACCAGCAAAGAAGTATAGTGTTTCAGCAATTCTTCTGTGTTTTGTCTGCAATTTTTCTGTGTTATCTCCTGCCTATGTATCCAGTGTGTTGCCAGTTGTGACCCACCCTGCATGTGTTATCATGCACCTTGAAAATTTGAGACATACAAACCTTCACCCTCCTGTTAAACATATTCTATCTAACCGTATTTGTGCTCTTTTACCATTCTATATAAATTATTTTGTTATAGCTTCAAGTGTATTAGATAATCTATCTAAAAGGATAGGACCATTCAGTAATACAAACAAACAAGTGAGGCTGGCAGCCATAGACAAAAACATCTTTCTCCAAGTCTTTAATTTGCACCTAATTTTCTGTAAAAGTGGAAAAATATTTTCTTCCTCATACCTTTCAACCTTACTAATGACTACAATACCTAACACTGTAAATTACCCAACACCCTGTGGCCCAAAGCCAAACCAGTTAGTTGGCACAGTGTGTCCACACTAACTGATCTGTGACAGCAAGTAGTTTCTAAAGCAAGACAAGTCAGAAGAGGTGACAAGTCCTTTTTAACGGTAAGCAGGGGAAAGAAGGAGCAGGGGAGAACATGACTTTATGCATATTGCAGCCATGCATACTAAATCTGGTATCATTTGGGTTTTAATATGCTATTTTTATATTTTTACTGCAACAAGCATTTCACTTGGCAGTAAAGGAGTTAAGGTGTACCACAAATAAGACATGATCCAAGTTAAACTTCTTAATTAAAGTTTGCAGAATGTAAGCGACTCTTTTGCAGATTGTGTTTGATGTCTAACTTGAAAGTAGTGCCATGGAACTATGCCATCTGTTGGTTAATTGTTTCTGTAGAAAGATTGTAATTATTTTATGTTGTGGTATTTTTCAGATAGGTCAGCAAAGTTTGGTTTACAAAATCATCTTCCAATTTTAAAGAATAATGTTTAATTTTCTATTACGGCCCAGATGCGAGTTTGAGTTTTATTTAGAATTTCACAGCAATTAAGGATTGGGGTGAAAGGAAGTTATTTAGTCAGAAATCATTGAACTATTATTCTATGGAGTGAGTTACAGTATGTGTGTGGTGTGTTAGGAATTTTCTTTCATTTCTACTAATAAGCGATGTCATTTGAAAGGGGAAAAAGAAGCATCAATGCTGCTTATCCTGTCAGCAGAAAAAAAAAGTCCAGATAATGAACTCTAAAGCTGCCAAACAGAATGTTAAATAAGTCTGTCGATTTGGACTCAATCTGAATACTTAAGAATACTTAAGTCACTGGAATATAGTGGTCTCAGTGATCCCATTGGATTAACTCCATTCATCCACTAGGATTATATTTGGTAAGCATAGGAATCGTTTAAGGGAAAATAAAATAATATACAGTATAATATAGATCTACATAATAAAAGCTATACAATGAATTGATCCCAACCACAGATCTTATATCTCCTTGGTTAATGTGATTGTGCAGGGAGGAGGGTCTTGTTATGGTCAGTTATCCCAATCTTTATTAGAAATAATAAAAAGTCCTCTACTAAAATACTTTTGCTATTTAAATGTCAATATAGTAGTGATTAGTAGTGTTGATCGAGCACCCAAGTGTTTGGGTGCTTGGGCTGAACACATCGGGATGCTCGGCTGCTCTACAGAGCACCAGAGTATAATAGAATTCAGTGGGAGAACCCGAGCATTAAACCAGGCACCCCCTGCTCGGAAGAGGGGAGGGTGCCTGGTTCATAGGAAAAGGTCAGAAATTGATGGAAAGACCACCGAAATGGTTCAGGAACAGCATGGGGAGGGTGTTTGGATGCATCTTGGACTCCCAGGTCGCTGCTGGAAACGATGTTGTCTGAGTAGTACGCCACTTTTACAGACTGACAATAATACGCACAAAACCGAAGATAAAATCGATTTTAGAGGAAAAATTCTTAGGGAACATTCTTTCCTGTATATTCAATTGTATATAAAGTGCAGTTACTGCCAAAAATTACAAGCAAGAGGCACTCCGATACAACCTGTATATCACATAAAGGAGGGCCTCATTCACATTGTGGTACAATTGTTCATGTAGTGGGACTTCTACACTCATAAAGCCTATGCACTAGGTGAAAGGGCTGCCAAAATTTACAAGGAACTGGCACTCCAATACACCCTTTGTTACAGATAAAGGAGGGCATCATACACACCCTTGAAAAATTATGATTGATGGCCTGCTTGTGACCCTCAAAAATATTTGGAGCAAGGGCCCGCTGATCTGACCATCTAAAACACTAGGGGCGAGGGTCTGCTGGTAAGCTGACCCTGTAAAACATTGTAGGCAAGGGCCTGCTGGTGAGCTGAACCTCTAAAAGGTTGTAGGTGAGGGCCTGCAGGTGAGCTGACCCTGTAAAACATTATTTGCAAGGGCCTGCAGGTGAGCTGACCCTGTAAAAGATTGTAGGTGAGGGCCTGCTGAAGAGCTGACCCTCTAAAAGGTTGTAGGTGAGAGCCTGCTGGTGAGCTGACCCTCTAAAAGGTTGTAGGTGAGGGCCTGCAGGTGAGCTGACCCTGTAAAAGATTGTAGGTGAGGGCCTGCTGAAGAGCTGACCCTCTAAAAGGTTGTAGGTGAGAGCCTGCTGGTGAGCTGACCCTCTAAAAGGTTGTAGGTGAGGGCCTGCAGGTGAGCTGACCCTGTAAAACATTATATGCAAGGCCCTGCAGGTGAGCTGACCCTGTAAAAGATTGTAGGTGAGGGCCTGCTGAAGAGCTGACCCTCTAAAAGGTTGTAGGTGAGGGCCTGCTGAAGAGCTGACCCTCTAAAAGGTTGTAGGTGAGGGCCTGCAGGTGAGCTGACCCTGTAAAAGATTGTAGGTGAGGGCTTGCTGGTGAGCTGACCCTCTAAAAAATTATATGCGAGGGCCTGCAGGTAAGCTGATCCTGTAAAACATTATATGCGAGGGCCTTGGCTACTGAGACTGGACTTGGTGGAAGACAGGTTGGTGCTTAACTGACTGGAAGCATTATCTGCTGCAATCCAACTGACCACCTGGTCGCACTGGTCTGACTTCAAGGGTGGTGTCCTGCGCCACTCTGTAAACTGGGACATGAAGCTAGATATAGTGGATGATTGTTTTTCTTGTGCGCTGGCAGCAGGCATAGTTTAAACGTGCCCAGGGCCACGGCCTCTGCGTGTACCACCAGCATCAAGACATCTTCCCTGTCCCTTATTGCTCGCCTTCTTCATATTAAATGTTGTATATGCTTGAAAGTATTTCACACGTACAAAAAATTTAAAAAGGTATTTGGGATTTGGAAACGTCACACAGGAGATATTCCTCAGATAATGTCAATGCTGTCACCAGCGGCTAATGAAAAATTACAGGGAATGTCACAGGTGTTTGGGATGAGGAAACGTTATACAGGAGAGGTACCACCGGTAATGTCACTGTCTGCAGCGTCTACGAAAAAAGTACACTGTATGTCACAGATAAAAAATGTATGCGCACACGTTACACTGAAGTTGTGGCACTGGTAATGTCACTGTCAGAAGCGGACACTGTCTACTGAAAAAGTACACTGTATGTCACAGATGAATTTGCTAAGCACACGATACACTGCAGATGTTGCACTGGTAATGTCACTGTCCGAAGCGGACACCATCTATTCAAAAAGTACACTGTATGTCACAGATAAGTTTTTTAAGCGCACTCGTTACATTTTAGATGTGGCACTGGAAATTTCACGGTCAAAAACGGACACTGTCTATTGAAAAAGCACACTTTACACTATTGATGTGGCGCAGCTAATGGCACTGTCGGCAGCAGACACCGTCTATGGAAAAAATACACTGAATATCACAGATACTTGTTGGATGCGCACACTTTACACAGAAGATGTCGCGCACCTAATGTCACTGTCCGCAGCAGACACAGTCTACGAAAAAAGTACACTGGATGTTACAGATATTTTTTCGATGCGCACACTTTCTACTGAAGATGTAGTGCATCTATTGTCGCTTTCTGCAGCAGCCTAACTATTTTACGCTATTTAGTGCAGGATGTTCAGGGACAGACAGTGTATGCATGCGCTATGGAGAGTGATAGAAAAACTAATTGTTAAAAAAGGTGGGTGGGGGGGTAGGATGGGTTTTGGTGGAAGGATCCTGTGAACGGACAAGCCGGGATTACGTGCTTGATGACTGTGATTGTGGGATTGTTTCTCCTTTTTGTCTTTGATGGTCCTGTTGTGAAGATGTTTTTAACTAGAATTGCGAACTCACCCAGCTGTCCATTGTAAAAGATGTATGTTTATATATTGGTAAAAAATTAATAAAGATGGAAAAAAAAAGGAAAGAAGTGATTTACTAGTGCAGTAAAGGATAGTGAGAGGAATCATTTCACAGGCAGGGAGAGATGTGTGCAGATGTCATAGAATGGGAGAATCATAGAAAAATCCTCATTGTGAAAAAAAGCGATTTACAAGTGCAGGGAAACATTACTTTGGGATCCAGATAGTCTCATAATACAGTTCTGTCATTACAGCAATTATTGGGGTGCAAGTGCTATGTTGAAAAGCCTTTAGTAGCTTTGATCTGTGGAAAAAGATAAATATATATGCAGGGCACTTTTGTTGTTATTTACTCTAAAATCATTTGCAGTCATTTCTGGTGAAAGAGTATAGGGCGGTATTTTAGTAATACACCAAAAATATAAACGCACTGCACGTTTGCAGTCATTTCTGGTGAAAGAGTATAGGGTGGTATTTCAGTAATACACGTAAAACATAAATGCACTGCATGTTTGCAGTCATTTCTGGTGAAAGAGTATAGGGCGGTATTTCAGTAATTAACAACTCATCAACGTCAAAGTGTGTAATATACGTTATCAATATAATAAAAACCTATGGTTTATAATTGCCCTGTAATCCCGCACTGTAGTGTGCAGGTTACTAGCGCTGTAGTGGCCGTGCGCTGCCCGACACACCGGACATATAAAGTAACTCCCCTCCCACCGGAGGTGTGCACCCGTGAGAGCCAAAGAGGATGGGTGCGTGTCTCACGCCACACCTCCTCACCGCGCATCACAGAGATTATCTTTACTGAATTATATGTGCGCCTGATGAAACGTGGGTAGATAGGTCCCACATGGAAACGCGTTGAGCAGTGAATGAGTAGTGAATCCTCCGTTTTAGCTGCCACACATAGGGAGGACTAGTCTATAGGAACGGCTTAACGATATAGGGTCCTATAGGAAACTGACTGCGCTGACACCAGGCGCCACAGTGGTATTGACCCATCACAGACCGTAATAAGAGTGTCACTACCCTATGTATGGTCACTACAGCTACTGGCTAGCAGACTCAAAGATATCAGGTCCCATTGTTAACCACTAGCTGGCCAATCGGGCCCTGATGCATGTGGATGGTTATAAACCCAATCTCTTCTCACGTGCAGGGTTCCTGCATGCCTGAGATTTTATCCAATTTCAAGAACCCCCCGTATTTTGTTAATAAATATTTTATTTTGTTCATTGAACATTCTATCAGGCTGTGAATTTGGTATTTCAGTAATACACGAAAAATTTTAATGCACTGCATGTTTGCAGTCACTTTGCAGGCCAAAGTGTATAGTGGCCAATTTCAGTGCAACAAGAAATATATTTTCTCAGTGCACTGCTGCAGTGATTTCTGTTGAAAGCATATAGGGGATTATTTCAGTACTTCAAGAAATATATATATATACGCAGTTCACTCTTTAATTTTTTTCTGGTCAGAGCTTATAGGGGCCTATTTCAGTACAAAAAGGAAAATATATTTGTCGCTTTTAGGGGTGTTTTAATTTCTTTTTAATTTGTCTAGTTCAGCTACAAGTATGTCAGGCAGAGAAGTGCCAGGCCATGCACAGAGGAGTGGCAGAGGCCTGAATGTTTCTGGCACAAGCAGAGGTCGCAGCAGAGTAAGGAGTCTTGGCAGCAGTAGTCGCAGCTAGAGGCCTGAGCTCCCGGTGTCATCTAGCGGTCGAGTCTTGACCAGCAACCCAGCGGTTCTTGATTGGTTAACTATATCATCTATATCATCCCAAGTGACATCAGACACCCCCAGCTAACATTCGGTGGGTTCGTCAGACACAATCCTTGGTTGGCATGGCCTCGGAGCAGGCCCTGTTCCCTCACCTGTCCTCAACCTGCCTCTGGCCTTCTCTGTTCCCTCTCCGCGAAAAGTGGGCTCAGTTTCACTTTTGAGCAAGGAAGATCTACTAGAGGACAATCAGCAGCTACTGTCCAGCCAAGATGTGGAGAAGACATCTGCTGCTTCCTCCGCTAGGCGGGCAAGCAGTGATGAGAAGAGTGGCACAGGAGCTTGTGTTGCGAGTGGTCAGGCTCGTGACCCAGAGGCCGTTGAGGAGGAGATCAGTGATGTGCAGACACTACTCAATGATGATGAAGCCGATCACACTTGGGAGCCATGTGAAGAAGGGGCTTCAGCATCATCAGGAGAAGAGAGTGGCAGCTTGCCTGTCAGGCAGCGGCTGAGCCAGCAAGTCACTAGCATGGCCGGGAGTCAGCAGGGTGGCAGCAGTGGGAGGTCGGGAGCAAAACAGGCACGGGGTAGACCACCCGCTTTGCAGCAGCCTACCTGCCCGGAAGGGAGTGGTGCACCAGTTCACGGAAGCAGTGGCGTTAGCAGTCAGCTGGTGATTACTGTTGGTGGGAATATAAGGTACTAGGCGGTGTGGCAGTTTTTGTGAGGCCGCCAGGGGAGGTCAACATGGCCATATGTAGAATATGTGGGCAGAAGGTGAAGCATGGCCTGGGTGCCAATGTTGTCATCATCAAGTAGCCTAGGAGAACTGTGGCTCCGATGTGGTGGTCCAGCCTGCCCCAGCTACCACTACATCACCCAGTGGCACACGCCCAATTACAGCCATTCAAGGCTCCACCACCTTAGCCGAAGGGAGCTGTCAGTCATTCCCATCTTCTGCTGGTCCAGATGCTCCTGCTCCAACTCCTCGTCAGTCATTCTGTCAGCAATCGATCACTGAAGCGATTGCCAAGAGACAACAGTATGCATGCACGCTTCCAGCGGCGCAGAAGCTGAACATGCTCCTGTCTAAGTTACTGGTGCTTCAGTCCCTTCCGTTCCAAGTGGTGGACTCTGCACCTTCCAGAGAACTGATGGCTTGTGCCAAGCAGAGGTGGAGAGTCCCAAGCTGTCATTTCTTTGCGCAAAAGGCAGTACCAACCCTGCACACACATGTAGAATAGAAGGTCAGCCATTCCTTGAGCCTGTCTGTGTTTGCCAAAGTGCATGGCAGCACAAGTGGAGCTGTAACTATGGTGAGGGATAATACATGTCCTTTACGGCCCACTGGGTGAATGTAGTTCCTGCACAGCCACACCAGCAACTTGGACAGGTCACAACGTTTTTGCCTCCACGTTGTCACGCCATTGGTCATGCGACAATGTTTGCCTCTGCTTCCTCATCCTCCACCATGTCCTCAGCCTGCACTGCAGGGACAAGACACAGTGCCCCTCCAGCATACCACATATGCAGGGCTTAGCGGGTCACGCTGTTCTGCACTTGGTTTGCTTTGGCAAACAGAGTCACAAAGGGGAGGAACTGCTCTGTGTGATGCATCAAGAATTCGAATCCTGGCTTTCTACGCGATAACTAAAAAAATAGAAACCATGCTGACTGACAATGGGAAGAACATGGTGTCGGCGCTGCGTCAAGGAAGGCTGAGCGATGCTCCTTGCATGGCACACGTGTTTAATCTGGTTGTCAAGCGGTTCCTGAAGTCTTCCACCCATCTGCAAGACATCCTAAAAATCGCCAGGAAACTTTGCATGCACTTAAGCCACTCATACACCGCAAAGCACACCCTCCTTGAGCTGCAGCGACAGAACGGCATCCCCAACATAGGCTGATATGCGACATTTCAACCCGTTGAAATTCCACCCTCCATATGTTGGACCGACTATACGAACAGAGAAAGGCCATCAATGATTTCTTGATGATGCAAGCAGATTGGAGTTCTCCCTTGTGTAACTTCGATGTCAGCCAGTGGAAGCTCATGCGTGTCACCTGCCATTTGTTCAGGCCTTTTGAGGACACCAGGTTATTTGTCAGTCGCAATCCACTGCTTCATGTCCTGGAACAGATCGTGGTAACAATGGCTTGTCAGGGGACAGGAGACGTGGCACCTCGATCTCATGGTCACATGAGCCCTGTGGGGACTGAACTGGAAGAGGACGAGTAGGGGGAGGAGGACATTGGAGCACAGGCAATGTGTAGCCCAATAGATGGTTTTTCTACTCAGCTGAAAGGAAAGGAGGAGCAGGAGGAACCAGAGGAGCTACAGGGCGATGAGGAAGACGAGACAGAGGACCCTGACATGCCATGGCAGTATACAGTGGAGATGGAGGCAGGAAGTCCCTCCGAGTCATTTGCACAAATAGCACGATGCATGCTCACTTGCTTGCATAGTGATAGCCAAATTGTCACCATTTAGCAGAGGGATGACTTCTGGCTCTCCACCTTGTTTTACCCTCGCTACCGGTCCAGAATGGGGGCCTTGTTTACACCCACTGATAGGGAGGACAACCTGCACTACTACAGAGACATCCTATGTAGTCAGTTGGCCGCTGCCTATCTGCGCCATCATCCATCCTATCACAGGTCTGCTGGGGAGGGGTGGGGTGGCAGGAGCAGTACCAGTTCCATCAGCAGCAGCCTGAGTCTACAGTCGCTGATGAGTAGCTTTCTTAGTAACATAGTAACATAGTATATAAGACCGAAAAAAGACATTTGTCCATCCAGTTCGGCCTGTTTCCTACAAGTTGATGAGGAGGAAGGCAAAAAACCCCTGTGAGGCAGAAGCCAATTTTCCCCACTTAAGGGGAAATAAATTCCTTACCGACTCCAATCAGGCAATCAGAATAACTCCCTGGATCAAGAAGAAACTACTCACCAGAAACTACTCACTGGAAGCAGCAGCAGGTAGACCTGAAGCAGAACCTAAACCAGCAGGTGTTTGTATACTTGGACTGCACCCTGCCACCCCACATTGAAGATCCGCTCGACTACTGGGTAGCCAAACTGGATTTGTGGCCGCAAGTAGCAGAGTTTGTCTGAAAAAACTGTCCTGCCCGGCCAGTAGTATGGCATCAGAGCGGGTGTTTAGTGCGGCGGGGGCCATTTTACCCCACGAAAAACTCAACTGTCCAGCTAAAATGTGGAGAGACTGACCTTTGTCAAGATCAATCAGGCATGTTTCAGCCAGGATTTCCAACCACCAATTCCGGATGCATTAGACTAGATCATCCATGGTGTCACACCAACACTTTGATACAAGAGACCAGTTTCTTCAGACTACCTGCCTCAGCTAGTACTTTGATGCTGCAACCCACCTGATGCCACATATTTAATGCAAAGTGCTCCTTCTTTCTCCCACCTTCATCAGTGCATACTGGTATTGCCACCCACCGCCCCACTCTGTTACCGGGTCACTGTGTGGTCTCCTGATGCAGCTGCTGCTGCCATCTCCAAACTATGTCACCTTGCCACTCTGTGGTATCCTCCTGATGCTGCTGCTACTGCCATCTCCACATTATGTCACCTAGCCACTCTGTGGTCTCCTCATGCTGCTGCCATATCCACACTATGTCACATTACCACTCCATAGCCTCCTGCTGCTGCCATCTCCACACTATGTCACCTTGCCACTCTGTGGTATCCTCCTGATGCTGCTGCTACTGCCATCTCCACAGTATGTCACCTTGCCACTCTGTGGTATCCTGCTGCAGCTGCCATCTCCACATTATGTCCCATTGCTACTCTGTGGTCTCCTCATGCTGCTGTCATCTCCACACTATGTCACCTTGCCACTCTGTGGCCTCCTGATGCTACCACCACCTCTAAACTATGTCCCCTTGCCACGCTGTGGTCTCCTCCTGCTGCAATCTACACACTATGTCAGCTTGCCACTCTGTGGTATCCTCCTGATGCTGCTACTGCCATCTCCACACTATGTCACCTTGCCACTTTGTAGTATCCCACTGCTTCTGTTGCAATCTCAACACTATGTCACCTTACCACTCTGTGGTATCCTCCTGATGCTGCTGCTTCTGCTGCCATTTCCACATTATGTCACCTTGCCACTCTGTGGTATCCTGCTGCTGCCATTTCCACACGATGTCACCTTGCTTCTCCGTGGTCTCCTCATGCTGCTGCCACCTTCAGACTCTGTCATTGTGCCGCTCTGTGGTCTCCCCATGCTGCTGCCACCTTGATACTCTGTCATTGTGCTACTTTGTGGCCTACTCATGCTGCTGCAATCTCCACACTCTTTCATTGTGCCACTCTGTGACCTACTCATGCTGCTGCCACTTCCACACTCTTTCATTGCGCCACTCTGTGGCCTACTCATGCTGCTGCAATCTCCACACTCTTTCATTGTGCCACTCTGTGACCTACTCATGCTGCTGCCACTTCCACACTCTTTCATTGCGCCACTCTGTGGTCTCCTCATGCTGCTGACACCTCCAGACTCTGTCATTGTGCCATTCTCTGGCCTACTCATGCTGCTGCCACCTCCAGACTCTGTGATGGTGCCACTCTGTGGACTACTCATGCTGCTTCCACCTCCAGACTCTGTCATTGTGCCGCTCTGTGGTCTCCTTATGCTGCCGTCACCTCCAGACTCTGTTATTGTGCCACTCTCTTGCCTACTCATGCTGCTGCCACCTCCAGACTCTGTGATGGTGCCACTCTGTGGACTACTCATGCTGCTTCCACCTCCAGACTCTGTCATTGTGCCACTCGGTGGCCTTCTTCTAATGCTGCTGCTGCTGCCACCTACAGACTCTGTCATTGTGCCACTCGGTGGCCTCCTCATGCGTCTTCCACCTCAAGACCCTGTCATTGGGCCACTCGGTGGTCTACTCATGCTGCTTTCACCTCACCACTATGTCATAGTTCCACTCTGTGGACTTCTCTTGCTGTTCCCATCCTTCCCACTTCATGACTGGGCCACAATTTTGCTTGAAAAAGACTTGTATTAAGTCGAAACATCGCATCTTGGGAAATAAAGAAGAATTCAACTACGTGAGTGCCGTGGTTTTTCTCTTCATTTTGGATATGCTTACGAGGGTCTGACCAGGACCAGACATCGCAGGAACCGCCACTACAGAGCAAGTCTAGACTGCTGTGAAGGTAGTGCTGCCCCAACTATTTACTCTTGGGCCACAATTTTGCCGTTTGGCCTGGCTGACATCATCATTAATTTCACACTTCTTCTGATCTGAGACCGTACTTGGCAGCTGACCTATTGAGGTTAGAAAAACACAAACACCAGAAACACAGGCAAGGCACAAAACACTCTCAGAAAGAGTTGCATTAACCCATTCATACTTGGTAAGAGCTATAGGAACCCGTTCACATTCAGGAAGAGCTGTAGGAACCAGTTTGCGCTTGGTAAGAGCAAGGCATATTGGCAAGCAGACACCAAATACACAGGAGTCAGACATACAGACTTCGGGAATTTGGACACATGGACTACAGGAACAGAATTCCGGAACTCAGACATACATAGCGGATACTGGATGGTAGTAGTCAAGAGTAGACGCCTTGGTGGAAGGAAGCAGAATAAGTTCACACTGTTGCTACAGGACACAGTTCAGACACAGTAGTTGCAGGAATATGGACTGAAGCCGGTACACACAGACAGATAAGCTCCATACATACTTTAGCTTAGCACATACAATCCATGACAAGGTCAAGCAAACATTGTACGTAGAATGCATTGAAGAGACATAGAGTACAGACAGACACCAAACTGCCTAAAGCGAGACACGTTGCAAGACATGAAAGATAGACATGATTGCACAATCAGAGCAGGTCACAGCACTCAAGAGACATCTAAACTGATACAGATCTCAAGACTAAATAGAAGACTTAACAAACCAATTAGTCAAACAGATGCAGCCACAGACACACAGCAAGGGAATGATTAAGCCTTGCAATACAGGCCGATAAGGGATACATGCACATTGGCACAATTCACATCACAAGTAACCAAGACCAAGATACATGGAGCAGTGCCAACATGGCTGTCATGGATGGTAAAAGGCCACTATGATAGATGGAGAGATAGATAGATAGATAGATAGATAGATAGATAGATAGATAGATAGATGCCATTTACTTTTAAATGAATTAAACATAAAGCACTTAATCTCAGCATTGCTTTATATTTATAGTTACATACCTTTTGTACAGCTAAAAAGCTTTGAAATGCTATTGAGAATGAATGAATAATAGACAGGAAATAAATGCATTCAGCTAATGGCGTATTTACTAAATAACTTCATCCATTTGTATCAACATTTGATCTGTTAAATTAAATTTAGCAGCATTTGTCTCTATTCTCTGCATTGTATATATGCTTTTAATTACATCTGGATATGGATGCGTCCAGTGAATCTTTCTTTAGAGGGAAGCAGTGAGGAGCCTAAGGCAATAAAACTACTCAACTAAAAGGCCACAAAAAATCGAATGCATTAAGCATGAGTGAATAATGTCATAAGCTGTCAGGATATATGGGATAAAAGTATTATGCAAAGGGCATATTATTATGATATGTATTGACCGATGACTTGCATTATGTTCACTGTTGCTGATCTATATTATCACTATATTGCTATGTCATATTGTATTGTGAAATATTCAGCCATTCTCTATGATTATAAATAGGCAGTGAGGTGAATAAGTCACCTTAAAGTGATGTCCAACCTTGAATGCCATTTTATTTTTTCAGTTTAAATAGGTTCAAAATGCTATACTAATTAATCTCTTAATTTATGTTTTTAGTAGTCAGAGCTCATTTTTTCTAAGTTCCAAATCATCTGCAAATACAGTATATATATATATATATATATATATATATATATATTAACATACGGATTCCACCAAAAGCAGCTTTGGAATAATAACACAAGATTTACAGAGCCACCACACTCCCAGTGGTGGGTGCAGGAGATATGAAGCTTTATATCAGAAAAACAGTGCTCTGACCGCTGTAAAGGTAATATTAAGTAATTAAAGTAAATCAGAACATACTGTAAGAACAGACCTTCAGACCAGATTTCGGAATTACAAATCACATGGTAAAAAAAAAAAGTCGAGTCACTTTAACCCCTTCCTGATATCTGCCATGCATGTATGTCAGATGTGTGGTCCTTAAACATGGTGCCCTTTCAGGACTTGAGCGGGTATCATAGTTGGAAGGTGACTGCTTAGTTAAACATCCGCTGGGAGTGTCCATGATCATTGCCATCTTAGAGATCATTTACCAGAAGTTGGCTGATCCTGGTGACTGGATAATCACTCATGTCAAGAGATTTTAAGAGTTGTTTGGTAGCTACAGCAGCCGAGAGCCTTGTGAAGGCTCCCAGGCCTGCCATAACAAAATTCCTGTTGAGCTCTGCCTTCAAGTTATGTGTAAAGGTAATAGCCATTTACATGTTCTCCATGTTATGCTATTATTTTTTCGTCCTGTAGTCTAAGAAAATAATTAAATGGATGGCAATTCCTTTCAGAATGCTGCAGCAATGCTGATCTGCTCGTCACTGCTGGTCCCACACTTGGTTCCACCAGCAAACAGCTGCATTTCTCAGGGAAAGTCACGACCAGCAGGAATTTCATCAAATAATAGTGCATGTAATACAAAAACAGCTCTGGGCCACCAGAACAGGAGCTGCTCTGGTGGTCTTCAATGTTATAGCTCTCATAGGGGAACGTGTCATGCTAGAGAATCCCATCTATGATGTCTATCTGCCTCATAGGGCAAATAGACAGAGGTTGTCCTTATGAGACAATCCTTTTAAGAGTATTTTTTCATGAGCTATTTTAAGATTTATGTGTGGTGATCGGAGAGGTTACAATATGACAATACTATGGTATTGGCAATGAGGTCCTAATTTAAATCTGCATGTCAATGTGTTATGGATTGAAAAAAAACACTTCATTTAGCTGTGTCCAAGGCTTAAAACATAGATTAGAAGCTACAAAAAATGTAGTCATGTGATTATGTAATCTTGTCTTTTCATGTCAGATGTGTGGTCCTTAAACATGGTGCCCTTTCAGGACTTGAGCGGGTATCATAGTTGGAAGGTGACTGCTTAGTTAAACATCCGCTGGGAGTGTCCATGATCATTGGCATCTTAGAGATCATTTACCAGAAGTTGGCTGATCCTGGTGACTGGATAATCACTCATGTCAAGAGATTGTAAGAGTTGTTTGGTAGCTACAGCAGCCGAGAGCCTTGTGAAGGCTCCCAGGCCTGCCATAACAAAATTCCTGTTGAGCTCTGCCTTCAAATTTTGTGTAAAGGTAATACATTTTGTGTAAAGGTAATAGCCATTTACATGTTCTCCATGTTATGCTATTATTTTTTCGTCCTGTAGTCTAAGAAAATAATTAAATGGATGGCAATTCCTTTCAGAATGCTGCAGCAATGCTGAACAGCTCGTCACTGCTGGTCCCACACTTGGTTCCACCAGCAAACAGCTGCATTTCTCAGGGAAAGTCACGACCAGCAGGAATTTCATCAAATAATAGTGCATGTAATACAAAAACAGCTCTGGGCCACCAGAACAGGAGCTGCTCTGGTGGTCTTCAATGTTATGGCTCTCATAGGGGTACGTGTCATGCTGGAGAATCCCATCTATGATGTCTATCTTCAAAAATGTAGTCATGTGATTATGTAATCTTGTCTTTTCATGAGTGCTCTGCTGTACAAGATCATGAAGTATTCAGATTTTATGCCAAAGCATTACTGACTCTGCCAAGAGAATGAGCAGATGGCATTTCTGAGTATCATATAGTATAGTGGGCTTTTAATTAATGGCCTCTGGATAGATCAATTAATTAAATACCACTGCCAATAATGTGTAGAATTCAATCTGCCTGAAGCTGAGATATTTCACAATGTAAAAGCCAATACCTACAAAATAAAGGTTTGTCTAGGTGAATTGGATGACTTGATGCACAAAACATTTCTGTTTTCCTAGGAAATTCATAGCTGTAGATATTCTGCCATTCATGCTCATGTCTCGTCTAATGTTTTTTATTCATTTAAATACCACTAAAGAGTTAGATAGTTGTATGATGTGATAAGAATGTATTGCTTTTTATGTGCACCTTTTTGGAGTAAAGAAAGAAAACATTTTAATTTAAAGAGGATTTTCATGTTTAGAATTTAGAGTGATGGTTTGTCATTTATTTTATACTTAAAGTGGTTGTCTGAGATAATAACAAGTCTCAACCAAGCCCACAGCTAGCGTAAGATGAAAATCGTCTTATATTCAATCTTCTCCCTACTGCCATTCTCTGCAGTTAAGTGCACAGTGACTAGCAGGTGTATGACATGTGAGCACTACAGCCAATCTCACTCTTATACCACTGGAAACTGTCCAAACTTGATTCTAGATTTACTATAATCATTTATGGACAGTTTCCTTGGGCCCACTGGAGGAACTTATTCAGAGGGCCAAACTTCCATCTACACAGAACATATACAGTACATGTTCACTTGTAATCATAGGTTGTGCAGCTAACATTGCACACAGAGGATATATGTTCAGCAAGATAAAGTAGATGATTTGAGAATTAACCGATAACACATAGTGGTTGGCTATAAAGACAGCAGCAAATGGTGTAGAAATACATACAAAACTGTGAGATTAACACAACAGAACACAACATATTACACTAGAGCACAACTAAGGGTCCATTCACATGTCCGCAATTCTGTTCCGCATTTTGTGGACAGACGATGTCCTGGCCGGGTTTGCAGTTGCGCATCCTCACTTCCGGGTCCACAATCGCGTTCCCGAAAAAAATAGAACATGTCCTATTCTTGTCCGCAATTGCGGACAATAAAAGGCATTTTCTATGTAGTGCCGGCGATGTGCGGTCCGTAAATTGAGGAACGCACATCGCCGATGTCCGTGTTTTGCGGATCCGCGGGTCCGTGGATCCGCAAAATACACACGGACGTGTGAATGGACCCTAACTGTGAACAGTTTACTGTAACATCATCAATATGGAACACAGCTTATAAATGAAGCAAACGGCTACTGTAGCATCACCACAGTAGAGCATAATGTGTATATGAAGATATAGTTTATTCTGAAATCTTTGCCATAGAACACAAGCTATATGGATAAACTATCTATTGTGATATCAAACAAAAACACAACATATAACATAATACAGTGTATAATTGCATGCATAATCCTATAGTGACTTCATTACAAAAGAATACAGCACAGAAATAAATACAAACTGTAATTGTAATATAATTATGTAGAAATAAAGACAAACATAAAATAACAATGAAACATATAATATAAATGAACACAGAACACAGCATAAAAACAGACATGCAGGGAGATTTATGAAACTGCCTAAAAGATAAACTGTTGTCCCTAGCAACCAATGATTTCTTATGGTGTGCATGAAAATGAAAGTTGTGGTGTGATTGATTGCTAGGGGTATCAAAGAAAGTTTTTCTTTTATAACGTATCATAAATCTCCCCATAGACCATTGTGCCCAAATCACAGCAGAATACAACTTATAGATGAAGACTAAGGCTAATGTTCAGCGAATCGGAGTTAACAAAGTGGACTTCGATCCAAATTTCTGGAAAATTTTGACTTGTCATGAAGGAAATTTTCCTCTTGCTTTGTTGTAATGAATCAATTCTTCCTGACATGGCAGTAAAAAAAAAAAAAAACATATTCACCTCATCCATTTGATCGTGGACAGGCCGCCACAGCCCTCTTGATTTTCCTTCAATCAAAATGGCTGCAACGGCCTCTCCGCGATCAAATGGATGAGGCGAGTGTGTATTTTTTTTACCACCTGATTAACCCCTGAAAGGTCCCAATGTCACTCTCAGATGCTGCGATCAGCGTTGAACGCGGCATTTGAGGGGTTCAATGATGGGGGTGTCTAGATCGCCATTCCCCGTCATTACGCCCGCCACATACAATTCATGGCGAAGTACTTCATAACTAATCAAATTTCTTGTCTAAGGTCAGCGAAAGAGCCAAATCAAATTTTTTAAAATTTCACTCATAACTAACTAAGGCCATTTGTAGTGTGGAGCGAAGCAGGCTTCGGATCATAGATACGAAGTCACTTCATTCAAAACTTTATTTGAATGAGATTTATCTCTGTACAGCATTCAAATGTATGGGCTCCGGTGAAGCAAATGAGTTATTCCTGAAGTCTTGCAGGACTTCGGTGAATAACTTCGGGATTTGATGTTTAAACTTTAAAACGATTTTAAAACATGGATCCAAAGTTGACGTTTAAAAATCGATGGCAGAAATAGAAGTTTAAAAATCAGTGGCTGAATTTATTCACCAAAGTCTCGCAAGACTTCAGGAATAACTGTCACGGTCCCTCCAGTGACAGGGGTCAGAAGATCTAAGAGACTGGCTGCACATGATGTCATCTGACAGTCCCTTTGGGATTCACTTTGTTCAATGTTGTTGCTGGTCATGACCACACTTCTTGTCTCAGGTGTAGATTAAGTGGTCATTACAACTCCTATTTTACCTGGCCTCACCCATCAGGCTATGCGGTTGATAGCTCCTTTTGGCTGTGGAAGCGCTGGTGTTGGTTCTCCTCTGAGTTCCTGCTCGTCCGCATACTTCGGAGTTAAGTGTCATTTCTTCCTATTGTTTGTTTGTGGTTTTTTGATTCCCTTTTGGTATTAGGCCTGAGGGGTCCCCTGTTCCTTCAGTTGGGAAGGAACAGGTCACCTGTTGTCCTGACTTTGTTTCCAGGGCCTTGTAGGGTGAGACAGGGTCTTAGGCTCCGGTGTATGAACATTCCTATCATCGAGGTCTGTTCATACTGTTAGCAGTCAGGGCACAGTTTAGGGACTTACCAAGTGGTGATCTTTTCCCTAGTTTCCAGGCCTAGTGCCTTTCCCTCCTCCCTCCTGTGTTCGGTGTGGAGTGTATTCCCCACACCGCACCGTGACAATAACTCAATTGGCCTCACCAGAGCCCATATATTTTAATGCTGTATGGAGAACTGTCTCTGTACTGCTTTAAAACGAAGTTTGGAGCAAATTGACTTCAGATCTAGGATCCAAAGCTCAATTAGCTCAACACTATCTATTTTGACCTCATGAAAATAGAACACAACTTACAAATGAAGAGCAATGTAATTTAGACTTTTTGAAAATACAACATGACTTAATAATGAACCATTCTACTGTGACATCACAACATAATAAAGCATATAAAAGACACAGGACATTGTTACATTACCTTAATGGAGCAGAATTTATAAATCAAGACTAAGGCCATTTGGACCTCTTGAAAATAAAACAAAACTTACAAATGAACACAAAGGTCATTAGGCCTTCTTGAAAGTACATGGAATAACATGACTTACAAATGAAGAACCATTCTACTATGACATCATATTGGGGTAGATTTACCAAAGGGTAAAGAAAAACTTGCTTAGTTGCCCATAGCTACCAATCAGATTCCACCTTTCATTTTTCAAAGCTCTTTTGGAAACTAAAAGGTGGAATCTGATTGGTAGCTATGGGCAACTAAGCAAGTTTTCTTTTCCACCAGTTTGATAAATCTCCCCTAGTTTGGCCTCATGCACATGACTGTTTAGTTTTTTGCGGTCTGCAAATTGCGGATCCGCAAAACACGGAAGCCGCCCGTGTGCCTGCCGCAATTTGCGGAACGGAACAGGCAGCCCATTATAGAGATGCTTATTCTTGTCTGCAAAACGGACAAGAACAGGACATGTTATATTTTTTTTGCGGGCTACAGAACGGTCCCATTGAAGTGAATGGGTCGGCACTCGAGCCGCAAAAACTGCAGCTCTGATGCGGACCAGAACAACGGTCGTGTGCATGAGGCCTTAGTCTTTTGACAATAGGTCGATAGACCATCATAATAGAGCACTGTCTAAAGGCGGGTTTACATGCTTCAATCTAATTGCCGATTGTTGGGAAGGGAGCATCATCTGCTAGTTCACTGACATTTACACACACATTTACATGCAGCGATCACCTCCACAGTATGAGGATCACCTCCACAGTATGAGGAATCGCTATTACGATCGTTCGTCCTCATACAGCTGCATTGTTTCTGGGCAGCAGATCTGTTTAGACCGCACAATCTGCTGCCCAGAAATAATGATTGATGTGCCTGCATGGACGACAGGATCTCCTGATGAACGAGTGCTTCACTAGGCGGCACATTTAGAAGGCCAGATCGTCGGTAAAGGGGATTCACAGGAACGTTCGTTCCCAATATTCTGCCTGAGTATTGGGCAGTGTAAATCCACTTTAAGAATGAAGGCACGGGACATTTTAATACCTCAAAAGAACTCAACTTTTAAATGAAGACACAGGTAATTTTGACATCCTCATATTAAAAGCCAGCTTATAAATACAGACATGAGTCTTTGTGGCATCAGCACAATAGAACACATCTTATATACCAAGACAGAGGCCAGTATTACATCATGCCAAAATAACACAGCCTTAAAGGGAATCAGTCCTCAGCATCCTCCCCATCCACCTGTTTGCTTAGACACCTAGCAGTAGTTCTGCTGATTAAAACACAGTTTTTCTTTTGTTGCTCTGAGGCTCCATTCCCGAGTTACTTTTTCTTAATATGCAAATTAGGCCTTTGGTGCAATGAGGGCGTCACCGTTGCTCCTGTTGTACCCAAGCTCCACTCATTTCAGTGACTAGCCCCTCCTTTGCTGCTTTGCTTGACAGGGCCAGGTAGAGGCAAAGAAGCCAGGTAGGTGATGGCCATTAAAAGGAGTGGAGCTTCGTTGCAACAAGAGCGTTGGTGATATCGCCATTCCACCAAAGGTCTAATTTGCACACAAAGGAAAATATAACTTGGAAACTATTCCTCAAATCAACAAAAGAAAAACAATATTTTAATCAGGTGACCCACAGCTACATTATGTCTTTAGGCAAGAGAGATGGAGGTGCCTGGTGACAGATTTCCTTTATAGGACATATGTCAGTAGGATCAACCCCATTGAACGTTTCATCCTATTGCTCCATTCAAGAGAAATAGGTGTTGTTAAAAATATGCGGACTAGTGCTTAAATGCACTGATGGCTCTCAATAGCGGAAAGGGAAAGCGCAGATGTGAAAGTAGCCTGACGTGTGTTTTAGTAATTACTTATTTTCACCATGTAATATCAGTTCTGTAGCATCTATTTTTTATGATGCGACATTTTTTTTATTATTCCTGCTAAAGGATATGAATGAATTATAAGGAATTTTCAATAAAGATCCATATGGGTGTTACCTAGCAATTCACTCATAATCTCTAGCAGGAGAAATAAATGAATGGCACATCACAAAGTCATAAGAAGAGATGCTCCAGAATTCTTATTGCAAATACAAGGTTGATGCAAGTATCAGGGATGCTAACAGATATTAACATCACGCTGTCCCCAGTCTGTCCCCACAGTCTAAGTTCCCTATCAGTATGTATTTGGCTAGTGGGAGGAAACTGGAGTACCTGAAGGAAACCCACGCAAATACGGAGAAAACATACAAACTCCATGCAGATGCTGTCCTTGGTTGGATTCGAAGAAATTTATGTTTTTAAACAGTAGGTTCAGCCCTATCAGAGCTGGTTTAATAGGGTTGATCCTGCTCTTTCAAATAATGACTCCTAATATTATAAAAATGTGAGCAAAATAGAATAAAGACATGCATTATTGTGACCTGCCAGTTAAAAAACTTAATTATAAAGAGTAGCAAGCCAAGAAAATTGTAATAGATGACAAAATATTATATATAGTATAGTATATTCAAATAGTATATTTGAATCATAGTTTCCTGGTATAGTGTGTCACTGCTGATCTCTGGTTGAAACAAAAGTTGTAATCAGTTTATATTGTAATGTACTATATACGATATATGTCAGAATGCTAAGGTTAGTTTCATACTTGCGCTAAAATCTTATGGCAGGCTGATTGAGTAGAAGAACAGCGCGCCAGAGTTCCTTGCATTCCCTGCTTGGGCCCATGGACTACAATGGGACCCGGCGGGGATTCGTCCTGTTTCCAGCATTCGGCAGTACAAAAACCTCTGCAAGCACTAATGCTGGAAACAGACCATATCCCTGCCAGGTCCTATTATAGTCAATGGGAACTGGCGGCGTTCTGGCCTCTGCCAGCTATGCTGGATGCTAGGTATTCAGGCAGGCTTTTCCTGCCTGGTACAAGATTTTAACGCTTGTGTGAAACTAGCCTAACACACCGAAGTGCATTTATTTGCCAAAAGTGCATGACTTCTAACAAGGTAATAAAAGCAAAATGCATATTTCACAGCTCAGGAGTTGTACAAGACGCGGCAATTACCAAAACACAGAAGTATCAGCGTGATCTACATTCTCACTTCCCTGGCTGGCATCACTGTGAGGAAGAAAGCCTTGATCTCTCTACACTTCAAAGATCCAGGTATCACTTTTGTTCAGCCAATACTGGCACCTTTTTTCTCATGAGGTGCAGTAAAACGTGTTCCTGAATGTATTGCATACCTTCAGAGCTCTTAAATATTGTGTTTGTATTGTGATGTTATTGTTTTACATGATTATTTAATACAAATCTGTCTTTTGGTCAGTAAGCGGAAAGCAAGCGCTGTGTTCTGAATACTTACTGAATGGATAACTCATTGCGCAGGGCTTTTCATGATCCAAATGTAGATGTTTCCCTCTAATAAGGAAGACTTAGTGTCATAATTGTACAGTGTTGTTTAAATTGTTGAAATTTATAGGCATTCTAATTGCTATCATTTTCATCCTCGTAATTCTATTGTACATGTGCAGTGGGGCAATTAATATTTAGAGCTATCAAAGAAGACATCACTGGAGCAGAAACCTTAATTTATGGTTAAACCATCACACGGTATAAATTTACTTAATATATCACTTTTCCATACATGACAGGAGCGGAAAATAAAATCATTCAATGTGTTATACCTTTTATCTCTGCAATGTATGTTGCAATAAATGATATGTATTTTATGCTCATGGTTCATGAGTAATGTCAACCTGAGTAGGAACAGTCCCTAAAGGCCCAATGCATGATGGGCCAGTTTCCTTAATTAAATGATATGGTACATTAACATAAATCAATGTGGCAAACTGTTAAGATTATTAAGCTGTAGCGGCTACCACCAATGTTTGCTTAGGCCGGGAGGTAAGCTAAATGTAATGGTAAACTGAAATAGAACATTCTGCTGACCTCAATTATTGAGGGGAAAAAAAAGGGATAATTAACCCGCTAAAAAGATGTACGTTGCAAATATTCTCTCTGGCCAGAGTAGCGTACAATATAACTGTATTGTGGTGAGATACATTTAATTTTTTTTCTTTCGTTTTTCATTTCTTCTCTGTATAAGAGTTTGAACTAATACTGTCAAACAATAGAGGTCGATCTACAGTTTGCTGATTAAGACAGTGATATGCTCTTCTATTGACCGTAGCCACCAAGAAGGCCTTTTAGTGAGGGAATCAATTCATGTTCTATGCTGCAATGCAACACGAAAAGCAAAGAAAAAAAAAATCATCCTTGTTTCCATGGAAAATGTTCTTGCATTAATTAATTCAATGCAAATTTGCAGATAGTTTAGTACAGAAAGAATATTCTCCTAGAAAATGATAATAATAAACGTAAAAGAAACAGTGTTAATTTGTCTTTAAACTGCACTTTTATTTTTTATTGTTTTTAATTTATCTTGAGACCCCTTGGGAATGAAATTGTTAGGTAGTTCATTAATACTTGTAGGATAATGATTTCTGTGCCTTAAAACCCAATTACCGTATTGGCTAAACAAGGCCCGGTTCAAAATTAAACTATTATAACATATGTAATGCCCCGGGCTTATTACTGACCCAATCTCAAATTATCTGATGCCCAACATAATGTCGACTACCAAAGCTCTAAGAAATGTGCAGCATATCAGGACTCCTTTATGCAAGAAAAATGTTAATCAAAACTTAAATATAGAGGAAAATGTTGGATAGCGGTCCTATATCTACATATACCCCCTAATCGCAGAAGGTCTATCCAGTCTAATCTTCCATACTTTTATACCATATTCTTTATACCATCTTGTCTTTGTGTGTTTTTGTTTTATTTGTGTTGTGCATCATTTTACATTTTACGATGTATGTGCACTGATCCCAGCTGGTGTAACTGCCATTCTATTTTTATTTGTGTAATGTATAGGGGCAGTGATGCTGACCATTTTTGTAATATACTTTAATTACTGAAATCATATATTTCTATTAGAAAAATAGCTCTAAAGGGCCGATTTTGAGCCTTAGCAAGTCTCCACTGTTATGTAAACAGAAGACTGCTAAGGCTCAAAATAGGCCACTTTAGAGCTATTTTTCTAATAGAAATATATGATTTCAGTAATTAAAGTTTAATACAAAAATGGTCAGTATCACTGCCCCTATACATTGCACAAATAAAAATAGAATGGCAGTTACACTTTAACCACCTCCCGACCGCCTAACGCAGGGATCCGTCCTGCGGGCGGCTGGGATGTTCCTCGTAGACTCATCGGTGCGTCATCTCGCGAGAGGCGAGATTTCCTGTGAGCGCGCGCGCTCACAAGATCGCAATGGGAGTGAGTTTAACTACAGCCTGCCAGCGCTAATCATGCGCTGGCTGGCTGTAGATGTTAAAAAAACGGCATCTGAATCGCATATCAGACGCTGTTTTGTAAACAGCGTCTGATATGCCTGCTGCCTGCTCCTCTGGTGGCCCTTTTGCTTGGGACCACCAGAGGACACAGGCAGCTATGTAAATGCACCAATCACCACAAACCCACACCCCCCCATCACTGATTACCCCTTGATCACCCCATGTCACCCCCCTGATCACCCCTGTCACTTATCACCCCCTTGTAAGGCTCATTCAGACGTCCGTATGTGTTTTGCGGATCCGTGGATCCGCGGATCCGCAAAACACGGACACCGGTAATATGCTTTCCGCATTTTGCGGATCTGCACATTGCCAGAACTATATAGAAAATGCCTTTCCTTTTCTTGTTCGCAAATGCTGATGCGGAGAGCACATAGGGTCCGCATCACTGAATGGGTCCGCATCTATTCCGCAGAATTGCGGAATAGATGCGGACATTTTTGCGGACGTGTGAATGTGGCCTTACTTCGCAAGCACTCCTATGTCTTTTCCCCTTTTTTATTTTTTGCACATTTTTTGGCAGAGATTTTTTCATCCACATTGATGCGAAGTAAGAAATCTGTGCCGTTAAATTTTTTTTTCAGACCAGGGGCTGAACAGAAAAACAAAATCTCATTACCCGTATGCTCAATATAAGGAGAATAGCAGAAACTCCTAATGCTGGCCATACATGTAATGATTGTGGAGACCCTCAAATGCGAGGGCAGTACAAAAATCTCACATGTGACCCCATTTTGGAAAGAAGACACCCCAAGGTATTCTCTGAGGGACATATTGAGTCCATGAAAGATTGAACTTTTTGTCACAAGTTAGCGGAAAGGGAGACATTGGGGGAAGAAAATTTCTGCTAACTTGTGCCAAAAAAAAAATCTTCTATGAACTCGCCATGCCCCTCACGGAATACCTTGGGGTGTCTTCTTTCCAAAATGGGGTCACATGTGGGGTATTTATACTGCCCTGGCATTTTAGGGGCCCTAAAGCGTGAGAAGAAGTCTGGAATCCAAATGCGTAAAAATGCGCTTCTAAAAGGTACTCATTGGAATTTGGGCCCCTATGCGCATCTTGGCTGCAAAAAAGTGTCACACATGTGGTATCGCCGTACTCAGAAGAAGTAGGGCAATGTGTATTGGGGTGTATTTTTACATATACCCATGCTGGGTGAGAGAAATATCTCTGTAAATTGACAACTTTATATAAAAAAATTTAAAAAGTTGTTATTTACAGAGATATTTCTCACACACAGCATGGGTATATGTAAAAATACACCCCAAAACACATTACCCTACTTTTCCTGAGTACGGCAATACCACATGAGTGACACTTTTTTGCAGCCAAGATGCGCAAAGGGGCCCTAATTCCAATGAGTACCTTTTAGGATGGCATTTTTACGCATTTGGATTCCAGACTTCTTCTCACGCTTTAGGGCCCCTAAAATGCCAGGGCAGTATAAATACCCCACATGTGACCCCATTTTGGAAAGAAGACACCCCAAGGTATTTTGTGAGGGGCATAGCGAGTTCATAGAAGATTTTTTTTTGGCACAAGTTAGCGGAAATTGACTTTTTTTTTTCTTCTTACAAAGTCTCCACTAACTTGTGACAAAAAAATAAAATTTTACATGAACTCACAATACCACTCACGGAATACCTTGGGGTGTCTTCTTTCTAAAATAGGGTCACTTGTGGGGTATTTTTACTGCCCTGGCATTTTAGGGGCCCATAATGCGTGAGAAGTAGTTTGGAATCCAAATGCGTAAAAATGCCCTGTGAAATCCTAAAGGTACTCACTGGAATTTGGGCCCCTTTGAGCATCTTGGCTGCAAAAAAGTGTCACTCATGTGGTATTGCCGTACTCAGGAGACGTAGGGCAATGTGTTTTGGGGTTTATTTTTACATATACCCATGCTGGGTGTGAGAAATATCTCTGTAAATGACAACTTTTTACATTTTTAGATACAAAGTTGTCAATTTACAGTGATATTTCTCACACACAGTATGGGTATATGTAAAAATACACCCCAAAGCACATTGATCTACTTCTCTTGAGTACGGCGATACCACATGTGTGACACTTTTTTGCAGCCTAGGTGCGTAAAGGTGGCGTAAAGTCCAATGAGTACCTTTAGGCTTTAAAGGGTTGCTCCCAATTTAGCCCCGCCCAAAATGCCAGAACGGTAAACACACCCCACAAATGACCCCATTTCGGAAAGTAGACCCCCCAAGGCATTCACTGAGGGGCATAGTGAGTCCGTGGGAGAGTTTTATTTTTTTTTGCCAGAAGTTAGCAGAAATGGAAACTTTATTATTATTATTTTTTCCTCAAAAAGTGTCATTTTCCGCTAACTTGTGAAAAAAAATGAAATCATACATGAACTCACCATGCCCCTCAGCAAATACTTTGGGGTGTCTTCTTTCTAAAATGGTGTCATTTGGGGAGTATTTATACTATCCTGGCATTCTAGCACCTGAAGAAACATGACAGGTGCTCAGAAAGTCAGAGCTGCTTCAAAATGCGGAAATTCACTTTTTTGCACCATAGTTTGTAAACGCTATAACTTTTACCCAAACCAATAAATATACACTTATTGCATTTTTTTTATCAAAGACATGTAGAACAATAAATTTAGAGAAAAATGTATATAGAAATGTAGTTTGTTTTGAAGAATTTTTCAACAGAAAGCGAAAAATGTCATTTTTTTGCAACAATTTCGGTAATTTTTTATTAATATCAAAAAAAGTTAAAATGTCAGCATAATGAAATACCACCAAATGAAAGCTCTATTAGTGAGAAGAAAAGGAGGTAAAATTCATTTGGGTGGTAAGTTGTATGACCAGCAATAAACGGTGAAAGTAGTGTAGTGCGGAATTGTAAAAAGTGGTCTGGTCATTAGGGTGTTTAAGCTAGGGGGACTGAGGTGGTTAAAATTGCTTAACCACTTTCCGACCGCCCATAGGATAGAAACATCCTATAGGCAGTTGTTTATCCCTAAATTGACGTTCTAAAACTTCCATTCAAACATGGCAGCTGCACTCTAATCGTTCAGCTGCCAAGTGGGGGGCCCACTGTTGGTGACAGCAGGGCAACCCAGAGGGAAGGCAGCTACTATGTCAGCCTCAGTTACAGGAGAAATCAATAGTGAAAAAAAAGGGATGTTAAATGTCTCCCAGAGGTCTTGTATGACCTTTTGGGGGACACAAAGTATAAAATAAAAAAAAATTAAAAATTAAAAATAAAGTGTTTTATAAAAAATATAAAAAAAATGAAAAAATAAAAATAAAATCTAGGTAAAAAAAAGCCATTTTTATAACCTTACACAAAAAATGCACCACCAAGTGATCAAAAAGCCATATGTCCCACAAAATTGTACCAATAAAACCGTCACCTCATCCCGCAAAAAATGAGTCACTACATAAGAAAATCGCTCAAAAAATACAAAAAACTATAGCTCTCAGAACATGGAGACATTAAAATATCATTTTTTTGTTTCAAAAATTATATTATTGTGTTAAAGTAAAATAAATAAAAAAAGTATACATATTTTGTATCGCCGCATCCATAACAACCAGCTCTATAAAAATATCACATGACCTAACCCCTCATTTAAACACCGTAATAAAAATAAAATAAAAACAGTGCCTAAAAAGCCATTCTTTGTCCCCTAAAATCACATAAAGTGCAACACCAAGCGATCAAAAAGGCTTATGCACCCCAAAATAGTAACAATCAAACCCTCACCTCATCCCTCAAAAAATGAGACCCTAAACAATCGATCAAAAAATTAAAAATCAATGGCTCTCAGACTATGGAGACACTAAAACATAATTTATAAAAGTATACATTTTAGGTATTGCCACATCCGTAACGAACTGCTCTATAAAAAGTCACATGACTTAACCCCTCAGGTGAACGCTGTAAAAATAAATAAATAAAAACTGTGCTAAAACAACCAATTTTTTGGTCACCTTGCCCCATAAAGTGTAATAATGAATAATCAAAAAATCAATGTATCCAACCAAAAATGGTACTAATAAAAACATAAACTCTTCCTGCAAAAAACGAGCCCCTGCAAAAGATGATTGGCAGAAATATAAAAAATATGACATTCAGAAAACTATTTTTTCCCCAAAAAATGCTTATTATGTAAAACTGAAACAAAAAAAGAAAGTAGATATATTTTATATAATTGCGTCCGTAACAACCTGCTCTAAATAATAACACATAATCTAACCAGTCAGATGAATGTTATAAAAAATTAAAACAGTGCCAAAACATTCATTTTTTGGTTATCTTGCCTCGCAAAACATGTAATATAGAACACGTAAAATAGTACCAATGAAACTGGCACCTTATCCCCTGGTTTCCAAAATGGGGTACATTTTTGGGAGTTTCTACTGTAAGGCTGCATCAGAGGGACTTCAAATGTGACATGGCATCTAAAAACCAGTTCAGCAAAATCTGCCTTCCAAAAACCACATTGTGTTACTTTTTTGTTCTGCACCCTGCCGTGTGCCCTTACATCAGTTTACGACCACATGTGGGGTGTTTATGTAAACCGCAGAATCAGGGTAATAAATATTAAGTTTTGTTTGGCTGTTAACCCTCGATGTGTTAAAGAAAAAATGGATTAAAATAGAAAATCTGCAAAAAAAAAGGGAAATTTAGAAATTTAATCTCCATTTTCCTTTAATTCTTGTGGAACACAGGGTTAACAACATTTGTAAAATCAGTTTTGAGTAACTTAAGGGGTTAAGTTTCTACAAGGTTGTTGGGGGGGGGGCGGGTTCCACTGCGTAAGCCCCACAAAGTGACTTCAGACCTGACCTGGTCCTTAAAATGTGGGTTTTGGAAATGTTCTTAAAAATTTTAAGAATTGCTTCTAAAATTCTAAGCCTTCTAACATCTTTAAAAAAAATAAAATGACATTTACAAAATGATGCCAACATAAAGTATACAAATAGGAAATGTTAAGTCAGAAATATTTTATGAGGTATCACTCTTTGTTTTAAAAGCAGAGAGATTCAAATTTAGAAAACAGTGAATTTTTTCAAATTTTCATTAACTTTTGGATTTTTTTTATAAGTAATTGGAAAACATATTGACTCAAATTTACCATTAACATGGTACAGTAGTACAATGTGTCACGAGAAAACAATCTCTGAATGGCTTGGATAAGTAAAAGCGTTCCAAAGTTTTTACCACATAAAGTGACACATGTCAGATTTGCAAAATTAGGCCTGGTCAGGAAAGGGGTAAATTGTACAGTTTGGAAGTGGTTAAAGGGACACTCCATCACATTTTATCATATATAAGAATCCTATATGTTAATTGTGTTTTTTTTTTTTTACCAAAAAAACAGGAGGATGATTTTCTGGATATAATTTCTTGAAGTCAATCCATGTCTTCCTGTCCTTGCTCTTTCAATGCTTCGTTGTTTGGACTTTAAGCATGGCAAACAATCTTGATTAACTTTTTCAGTCAGATCATAGAGAGCCCTTCCTGTAGTGATTTCATTATATTATCACATATTATGCCAATCAATGCAATGCTCTTCTGTGTGCGTCTTATTCTAGCCCTATTAATAGAGCAAAAGAGCTGTCATACTGTTATCCCAATTCTACGCATACCATTATCATGAGGATTACCTTTCAGATAAAATATTCCCCTCACAGCGGCAGTAAACTGACAATGAATTACCTATGTGTATAGGAGAGTTTATCATTTGTGTTGACTTCTAAAGAAGGACAATATTTTATATTTAATTTTCAATCACATATTAATGACAAAATGAAAAAGTAAAAAAGCCAAAAATAAAAAATTGTTCTTTTTATGAATATTAAGTTTATAAAACACGCATTTTTGATTATAGAGAGTCCCTTTAAGGACATTTCACATGTTTTACATCCTGTTGAAAGGTCCTTTTTTAGTTAAATCTATTCTTAGAGTAGAATGTAACTGGACACAAAATTGATTAATGGATCCCATTCAGTAACTAAAGGATAGGCATCCTTTTGCATGCTGTTAGAAAAGTACCTTTTTACCAATCTTCAAAAAAACATTAGAAGCATCTTTCAACAGAATGCAAAAAAGCGGTGTGACTACGGCAAAACTGTATAAAAGTATAAACTACTATATGACAAATAAACCTTCTTGAGTTTTCCCCATTTCATGACAAAATAACTTTATTTAAAAAAATTCATTCCCAGGTACTACAATCTACTGTATAAACCACTAATGCGAAATTCTGCTGAATTATAGAATTCCCTGCTTTTTTATTTGAGGTTTACCTGACTAGCAATTTTAAACTAAGCAAAGTCTGAATTAGTAGGGATTAGTAGGGAATAAGTAGGGATGTTTGAACAGTAGGCAAGACAAGGGACACATAATTTATATTTAAAAAGATGCACTGTGAAGGAATCACAGTATAGTTTTCAGATGTATTTAAGACCTTACATGAGATAATAGAGTATGATGCACAACAGACTTCAACTGTGTAAATCTTATAAAATAAACATGAATACAAAAAGAGAAGGACTAAAGCTTTTGCTTTACGCCTGAACTGTTGATGACACTTTGTGCAAGTGCATTTAGATTACCAGTTACAACGTACTGTACATGCATACATCAGCAAAGTCTTATCAGATTTCTAGGAAAATTGCATTGGTACCCGTTACCATTTCATATTCAAATTCAGGAGTATAGGTAGGACATTTGTTGTAGGTGATATAGTCCCAACTTATACAGTGCACTTTTGCCTAATGGTGGATTAGGATAAGAATGGATTTGTTGTTCTGGGAGTATGATATGCCTTAATTTTTAAATATACTACATGATGATGATGATATATAAATTGCATTGATGAACTATATGCACACTGTATTGCTTGGTGCTTGGGGCTCCATTTTCATTTTCTGGCACAATGTGTGCTATACAGGACCCTGAAGAAGCTCCTGCTCTCATCGTAGACCGTGATTTACAGTTTCCAGCATCTATTCCTGACTGTTGCATGTAAGGACTTGCTTTATCTGTCTTGGTTATCTGTTTACTTTTCTTAAATATACATTTTCTCTTATCTTGCGATGACATTTTGGGGCTTTGGAACCAATTACTAATTTTCCATAGAGTTATAGTCTCATGTTACAATGGTTTCAACTTACAATGGTCATCCCCAATCAATTAATATTTTAACTTGAGAGACATCTGTACAGCATTAAGGAAATAATGGCAACTGATGAGAAATCATATGCTGTGGTCATAGAACTGAATTTATCATTTTCCTGTTGTCAGTGTGATGGACTGGAATGTCTGTTCTGTGTTGATAGTTGACTTCTCTGCTCCTTCCGGTTTTCAAACGGGAGTGAATAATAAGGCCAGAGGTATTGAGAAGGTCATTGACATCTACACAGAGCTTAAGTCAGGTCCACAAGCATGAAGACATCTATGATCCGTTTATTATAGTCAGTGACTTTCTCAAATGGAGTATTTATGGCATGGTTGTTGTACAATTCTCCTTGGAAATAGAACACAGCAGAAGTGGCAATTTCTACCCCACTAAACACAAATGTGCACATAACCTACAGACAACATAGAATTAATGATGAGTGACTATTTGGTAGAGAAAATCCTTATTCTGTTTTCTGAATCAAAATTTCTTCAATCTTTCTCTTCACTAATGTTCTTCTAGCATTTCTTCCTCTGAAAACACTCTTTGTTTAGGGGTCCTATTATGATACAAAAGAGGGAAAAGAAATAGGAAAGTAAAAAAAAAAAGAGTATGGATTTTGCCAGGGGGACATGTGTAGCAGAAGTTTTAAGTTAAAAATACACTTTTTGAAAACATTAAATTATGCCGACATATGCCTGAGGTTCATTTTGTGCCCAAGTAACAAAAACAAGCATTCCTTTTATACAGCAATCCTTTAAATAGTGATCGTTAGATGTGAACCTTACATAAAAGGTTGAAAAATGCACATGAAATATGAAAATAATGATATAACATATGAATACAGGAATTAGGAATAAGAGCAAATAAATGGTTTACTTGCACATACATTTTACATAATTTGTTAAATTATTTTACTAAAGTGTCCCTATTTTATTACAATGTAGATATTTTAAAGGGGTGACTCATTAGGACAACCTATTTTCAGATTGGAAACAGCTCAGCTTATCACTGCATCTCCAGCTTTAGAAGCCAACGACGATCAGATGTTATTGGAGATTTAATCTGCAGCCAGCCATACATTTACTACACTTCCCCTCCACTCATTCAAACAATGGCTTACCATCTAATACATGGATGGGCTAGGTCAGCAAGAGCAAGGGCTTCATTTTGTCAGTGGCTCTCCACTCTAGCTAATAGAGGGGGGTTCTTAAAAAGCATTGCCTCTGTAGCATCCATATGTCAAATTTTTTATGGATAGGGGTTATTTTAACATGGCAACCCCTTTAACAGTATACATTATATACAGCTCCTAATGGGGTAACCTAGTTATGTGAAATTAAGCTCTATCCACAGGATAGGTAGAGGTCCTAAAACTTGGCTCCCCACCAATCACAAGAATGGGGACCCCGTACCCCATAGAGCACCATTTGAGCATGCACGCAGTCACTCCCTTCTTTTCTATGGGAGTTCCGGAAATAGCTGAACACTGTTGTCGGCTATCCCCAGTGGTAGGACCCTTAGCAATCTGGCATCTATTAAGAAATGTTGCCTAGCACTAGTGTTGAGCGAAGTAAAGTATTCTAAGTGGAGTTCGGTCCGAATTTTAGAAAAACTTCAATTCGCAACAAAGCCAAATTTCCCCACGTTTTGTGGTAACAAATCAGGTTTTCCTAAAATGGCGGCTGCACGTGTTACAAAGTGAAAGTAAGAAGCTGGAGAATGTGAAATCACCCATAATGCCATGCATGCAGCCAGCCAATTACAGGTAGCCATCAATAGTCATGTCACAGCCCTATAAAAGCCTCATCCGCACAATCTCCGCCATTGTCCTGTGAGCTGAGCATAGCGAGAGACATGGCAAGCGCTCATGCACTAGGGACAGTGTTGCTGCAATATTCCAGCGGCCATGTTTGATCATGTACCATTTTCGGCATCCGGTTTTAGAGCGAATAATTTTAAATGTAAAATACCATTAGGTTCATAGTAAGGAGGGATTCTGGACCTTATGGAGGGATCCACATGGGATTATGGTCATCCCTGTTGTAAATCCCTCAATTGTATTGCTTTGGGGAAGGTTTTACTGCCTAAATGCTGTGTACCATCTCTAGTACTATCACACATGAGGACAGGGCTGCTGCATACACACTCCGGCTACACTGATCCCCACCAGAGGGAACTGGAGCACACTCGGATCACCACAGCATCTGAAGGGTTAAAAGTCCACGACCAGCAACTTCCAAGCCTTCACACTGAGATCCATCAAGTGGCAAGAATATGACTATCAGAGTGCCCTGGGTGTGACGGTCTGAATATGAGTTACCGTCTGTCATTCCCTTATTCCCATGAAGTAATATCGCCAAGAATCCACGGAGTAAAACATCTCTGGTGTTGCATAATAATCCACACAGGAGCCAAAGCTTACTGCTGGAACAACACACACTTTAATGGAAAGCCAGGGCACTCAATTTAAACATCATCAAACTCTTCCTCTGAGCCAGCGAAACAATGGAGTTTTGGAAACCTACTCAACTCAATTTACAAAATGGGCTTGGTCATATAGCTTACAAGAAATCACGGTGTATTTTCCAAGACAATTTCCTAAAGTGTTTTCTTGCGAATTTTAATTAGGTAGATCAGTCTTGTGGTTAGAAGCAGACTGAATGTCTTGGGTGTGTGTGTACACATATGTCCTTGATACACATAAATGTCTATGTCCATTGTTGGGAGTAGGTATCCACGGGGATTAAGTAGCAGGGAGTTAAAATAACTGAACGGTTACTGGGAAGTTCTTCAAACTGGGTATAGCCGATTTATAGCGATTAGTGACTAATTAATTCGGAACAAATCAAATTTCTTGGTGAACTTTTTCAAAAATGTGCTCATCTCTACTCAAAAATCACAGCAAAAGGTGCACCACAATAATATGAAACTGACAATACTGGGTAAACCCCCACGCCGATGTTAAAAATAAGACTTTAGCCAATATATTCCAGTCAGGAACATATCAGAGCCCTGCGCACCCCGTCAAGGTATCTCAGTGTGGTGTGGGACCTACCGCTAACCTACATATAGTGTGTAAACACAGTCTGATAGGTGCTGAAGTCTGACTCATAGCCAAGCTCCCACATGCCTCCATAGTAAGATCACTAATACAAAGAGGGGGGGGGGGTAGGCTGCAAGCGCCTCCTATAACAGGCCATGTGACACAGGCTACCAGGTGCACCAGAATGTTACCAACGATAGGCATTGGCACATTCCATACATATAAAGACAAATCACAGAATAAAGTGGCCTAAATGGGAGGAGATGCTCAAAAGCTCAAATACTGTAGTGTATGTATAACCGGGGGAGCAATTCCTCCGCATGTGATCCGTTGCTAATGGCAATCCCCAGCAAAAATGCATACAATGGAGGATGCCAGCAGCGGATCACATGCACCACAAAAACATCCTATACATGATGGAATAATGTGTGGATAAAAATATAAGAATACATAAATCACAGCAAAAGGTGCACCACAATAATATGAAACTGCCAATAATGGCTAAACCCTCACGCCGATGTTAAAAATGAGACTTTAGCCAATATATTCCAGTCAGGAACATATCGGAGCCCTGTGCACCCCGTTAAGATATCTCAGTGTGGCGTGGGACCTACCGCTAACCTACCTATAGTGTGTGAACACAGTCTGATAGGTGCTGAGGTCCGAATCATAGCCAAGCTCCCACATGCCTCCATAGTAATATAACTAATACAATGGGGGGGGGGGGAGGCTGCAAGCCCCTCCTATAACAGGCCATGTGACACTGGCTACCAGGTGCATCTGAATGTTACCAACGATAGGCACTGGCACATTCCATACATATAAAATCACAAATCACAGAATAAAGTGGCCTAAATGGGAGAAAATGCTCAAAACCCCAAATACTGTAGCATATTTATAACCAGGGCTCCACCGATTATAAATATGCTACAGTATTTGGGGATTTGAGCATTTCCTCCCATTTAGGCCACTTTATTCAGTCATTCTACTCACCACAATAAAATTTTCGAACTATACACATTTTATTAATATACCATTAAAGGGAACCTGTCATTAACTTTATGCTGACCTTACTGAGGGCAGCATAAAATAGTGACAAAAATGCTGATTTCAGCGGTGTGTCACTCATGAGCTAAAAGTAAGTGGTTGCTGAGAACCAGCATCATAATCATTGCAGCCCAGGCCTTGAAAAGAGTCAAATCTACTTGAAATTTATGAACAACCATGACTCTTCTCAGGTGGCCATGACTCTTTGGTTCTGATGTTGGTTCTCGGCAACCGCTTACTTTTAACTTTTAAATGGCAGACCTCTGAAATCAACTCACCTGTCTTATTATTATAAAAAGAATTAATACTACTACCTACCAGCCTGGCTCTCATTATCAGACACACTATAGCAGGAGTAATAAGAGCAGAAAACACCTACCAGGGCCGACATCCTAGAGTTTGATGAGTCGAACTGAAGAGGACATATTCTCTTGTATAGGCATATATTCACAGTCTCAGCGCTATAAAGATATAGTTCCAATAAGTGTTAGGAGTGTGCCCTGGCCAGCAGCACGTCTTCTTCAATCAAAGCTCGCACTTTGGTTACAAGAGCTTATGGAAGCTGAAAAGGATCAAAGAGGGATTGTTTGATCCCATTCAGCTTCCGTAAGCTCTTATGAAGTCAAAAGGTCTTATTATTATAGTCTGCATTTGTATCATGTTTGGCTTCCTTGAAAACACCAAGGTTTTTCTCATCCAACGTATAAAGTAAATGTATTATTAGCCTAAACTAAGATCATAAGGAGCAAACCTATAGAGGCTAGAGAATTGCAGTTGCACCCATGCTTTAAAGACTGGTGTAACTTAAAAGTGCATATGCCCCATATCAGGACACCAACTGTAACCAGTGATAGTTCAGGGTCCCTGATCTATCCTATCTATCTATCTATCTATCTATCTATCTATCTATCTATCTATCTAATCTTAGTCTCCCAGTGTAAAGTCTGTCACTCACCTGTCAGGTATATAATGCAGCACCCATTCCCATTGTTAAGAATTTCTAACAATTTGCAATGTCACTAAACTGGATTTCTAAAATGACATCTTCCCTGGGGGTACAGAGGCCAGATCAACTGTCAAGATAAATTGAGATAATAGCTTTAATGATGCTTTATATAGTTATATAAATGTATCCAATCTGATTTGAGTCCTATAACTACCTAGACATGTGTATAAAATAAAAAAAGAACTCAGGTTTTCTGAAAGTGCACTATTACTACCTTGTACTTGAAAAGTGGCTTTGAAAAGTACAGTATGTGTGAAGGTTGGTAATTGTTCATTACTTTGCTATTTAAATTTACTCTATTAAATAGAGAATGCAGATATGGACACTAGAGTAGAGCGAAGTTTTGAAAAATTTGATTCGGCAACTTTGCCAAAGTTTGCCAAGAAATTTGTTCTGAAGTAACTTGTCAGGAATCCCCACACGGAGCGGCCATGCTATGGACGGGTTGCAGCCATGCTACTGTAAAGAACTGTATAGTTGGTCTTCATTGTTAATGGCTGTGCAGCACTTTAACGCACCATTTAAACAGGGGCTGTTGCTGGTATGGTGTTTGGCAGGTTAGGAGGGGGCACAATATGCATATTATTGCTGTTCTTGCCTGCAATCTCCTGCAGGTTATTTGACAGTAATCACAGAATATTAATCAGCTCTGCCATACCAACTTCTCCAACCCCAGCACTCCTCTGCCCTGCAGGTGGGAGCCCTTCTTCTGCCATCTGCTTTTCCTTCTTTTCCATATCATCTAATATCGATTGGAATATGTCATCAGGAACATCCAGCTAATTTCTAGGACATGGAGACTTTGAAAGATGATTTGGAAGAAGTAAAGCCATCAAAAGTTGAGGAAGTCATAATTAAAAACTTTCCCCCCTAAGGGGTGCATACTGGATGGTATTTGTTAGCATACCGGCAGTGGAATAATAAAGGCCTCCATCTTATTGGTATTGAATAACATATCTTAGTTTATGGCTGATGTAGGAATAAGTAAATGTAGGAATAAATAAATCTGATGCAAAATAAGTCTCCCTGCAGTCTCCTTCTCCAATATTCTTCTATTAATAATTTTCAGCAACACTCTCCCTAGCACATGAGCGTTTGTCACATCTCTCCCTATGCTCAGCTCACAGGAGAATGGCAGGATGAGGGTCTCATAGGGCTGTGACATCACAGGGGATGGCTATCTGTGGATTGGCTCACTGCATGGCATTATGGGTGATCTTGCATTCCTGGGCTTGTCTCCTTTACACTTAGTTTCACTTTGTAGCACGTTCAGCCGCCATTTTAGGAAACTGATTTGTTACCACGAACCGTGAGGAAGTTCGGATTTGTTGCAAATTGAAGTTTTTATAAACTTCATGCCAAATTCCATTTTGGATGCTTCACTTTGCCCAACAATATTGGACACAAAGAGAAACTCTTCAGTGTATTACCCAAATTTTTAATGGAGTTTAACCTCTTGAGGACCCAGCCAATTATCATTTTTGTTCTTTCCTCTTCTTTAAACAACCATAACTGTTTTTACATCTCCATTCACATAGCCATATCAGGGCTTAGTTTCATGTGAGACAAGTGGCAGTTTTTAATGATGACATTTAATTTACTATATCTTACATTGAAAAATGGGAAAACATTATTTTCTGGCTGAAAAAAAAAATTGATATATATTTACTGAATAAATAAATTTAACTATAATCCTACAATATTTTATACTTTAATTTATCCAAAGCTGGCCTAGTACTTCATACAAGCATTGAGCCAGATATAGGACTGGCGTTTCATATGACAGTTTCAGTTTAATGTCCATTGGCACAAAATGTTCCAAATTTTTTAAAATTAAGCTTGGTGTATCTTCTGGCAGTCGATGCACCAGAAATTCAAACCAACCCAACTGTGCATTGGTGTAGATTAGAAGTATAATTAATGCCAGTCTCTGTCGTAATTTTTTGTAAATACAATGAGTTGTGGCCACAACCCTCCCAGTAAGCCTCTTCAAATGTTATCAATACTTGCAAGTTGTGTAGGATCATTTGCATTGCTAATACATACACAGCCAAAAGTTAATTGACATGATGGTGGGTATACCGTACCAGTGGTTTGAGGCAGCTCAGTGTTGGAGAAAGAATACCCATGTTTAATACCCAGTTTCCAGTCTTATGTAGAGAAAAAAATTACACCCAGCTTTCACTACATGGTTCATCTGTGGATCGGACTTGTTTTTCCACCACATCTCACAGATGCCGAATTAGATGAAGATCTTGAGAATTTGGTGGCCAATTTAAAACCTTGGACTCTTTGTCAAGTCTCAAACCAATCTCGTACAATGTTTCTACTGTGGCAAGGAGCATTACATTACAGTTACTGAATGAGTTCGCTGATATTAGTGAATACCATTACCAGGAATGCCAGCCCAGAACTCAATGTTTCCAAGCAGATCAATTCATGTATCCTAGTGCCATCTCTTCCCCAGGTAAATGAAAAGGCTATGAAGCGTACTACAGAGCAAACTGTGTTACAGTAGCTTTTCTATAGGATGTTACCAGAAAGGCCACCTTCTCTCCTCAAGCACATTGATAAGCATTGGGTGGCCATTACTCACTAACTGGTTGTCTTTCACTGGTTGACCACTTTTGGTAGATACTAAACACTGCATACTGGGAAACCCCACAAGACCTGCTGTTTTGAAGATGATATGACCCTGTCATCTAGCCATCACAATTTGGCCCTTGTCAGAGTCACTCAGATCCTTACAGTTGCCCATTTTTACTTTCTTGCGAGGTTTACATCAAGAATTAATCACTTTTTGCCTAAAATATCTAGATAGTTAAGGTTATTTAATTCTCCTGTCACTGGTATTAATATGATGGATGATTTATGTCAGGAGCAGCAGGACAGCCAGCTATGTAAAAGAAATTGCACAGACTCTACTGCTACAATATCGTTGCTTAATTTTTAAGAATTAAATAAGCATAAAAAGTTTATTAAATAGTTAAATGCTGCAACATATGACTTTTAATTTATAACTGGGGAATACTTTATAGAGTTTTGAAGGGGTTGCCCCACTAATAGCATTTAGTACGTATCCAAAAGATAGGACATAAATGATTTATCAGT
This sequence comes from Bufotes viridis, assembly GCA_033119425.1. Classification (NCBI taxonomy): domain Eukaryota; kingdom Metazoa; phylum Chordata; class Amphibia; order Anura; family Bufonidae; genus Bufotes; species Bufotes viridis. The sequence goes on along the minus strand of CM065591.1, from coordinate 310,912,556 downwards.
GGGATTCCAACTGCTGGGACCCACAGTGATCAAGAGAATGGGGTTCTTCAAGTACAGCTGAACTGCCCCAAGGAATGCAGTGGTGCAATGTTCACTGCTCCATTCACTTCTATGAGACTTTTAGGTACAGCGCTATTTGAAAAATAGGAATAAAAATGGAATGCAGTCTCTAAGTCAACAGTAATTCCACATCCATATGGATTTAGTGGACGTACAATAATATGGTTGAGTTTCCAATACTCGTCTGAATATGTCCTATTCAGGGCTACAATGCCATATTCTTTAACTAGGCTGAATGCTCACTTTTTTTCCTTCCTCTTTGTCCTGCTGCCTATTTCCATTCTCCCAGGAAGGATAAAAAGGTTTGAATAACATTTGCAAAAAATCTGAATTAGTTAAGGTGTTTAGAGGACTTTTGCAATCTTAATTCGATTAATGCAGACCTGACAGGTTAAGACTTTGTTAATTTTGGAATTCTGATAATTGGTTCGCATCTGGGAAAGTGAAACAGCTGTTGTTTGTTGCTAAAAATAATTTGTAGAGGAACGTTTCCTAATATTTGTTTCTCAATATGTCTCTCAAAGGATTCAAAGTGAATCTCAGACAATCTGGTGTTTTCAACGAAGAAATGGCCATATTGTAGAAAATCCTCAGGTCTTTTTTCTACATTACATACAATTACTGATATCTACATGATAAGTAATTTTGATCACGAATATTCGAATTGCGAAAATTTAATTGAGAATATCGGCACTTCAAGAATTCGCGAATATTTAGAATATCTCAAAATATATTCGTAATCGCGAATATTTGGTTTTTATTTTAATACCAGTCCATGTGAATTTTCGCAATCAAGAAAATAATGCCTGAAGATCAGGAATTCGTGAATTCGCGAATATATGGCGAATATTCACCCAAATATTTGTGAAATATCGCAAATTCGAATATTGCCCCTGCCGCTCATCACTAATGATAGAAGGCACTGTTGTAGCTTTCATAACTATATATATTGTCTAGCTGCATTTATGACCACACACATGTTTATCTATAATTGATTTCAGTCTTCCTACTGATAATACTAATAATTGCATACAGTCAAGGAGAAACCAAAGGGAATTAAATAATGTTGAGTTTTGCATGCAACAGAAAAGGACTGCCTGCACTGTATGTAATATAGAACAATGTGTGTAATATTTGCTCACATTTAATTATAATCCTTGGTCACTGAATGGGAATAAACTCAAACCACTGTAGCTCATAGGCCTGATATTGACAACCCATTATAGGAGCAGAACAATGAAAATAACAGAAGTGTCTGATTCGGCACATAACTGACCCGAACAGAACCAAATCCCATTGATTCCATTTCGGTTTCCATTTAGGTGTTTGATTTTTTTTAGCGGAGAAAAAAGTCCTGCATGCAGGATTTTTCTCTGCTGTTTTTGACCGAATCACAAGCCCCGAACAGAGATTTTAGTAAGGCCTAACCTTTCTAATGCCCCACAGCATCCATTCTGATTATTTATAGTTCCCCATCAGTTTCCTGTCAACCAACAGGAAATGACTACTCAGCCAATCATTGGGCGAGGGTGGATTAACACTCTGACCAGTTTTTGGCCAAGTAGGTATTTCCTGTATGCAGAGAGGGAGCAGGATGGCAGGGAACCATGAAGCACTTGAATGGGAGTAGATGGGGATTTATAAGGTTAGTAAAGTATGACCTGTTTTATTATTTTACACCGTATGCAGCTCTTTTGAAAAAAATGTAAATGGACCATTTGCCATTTATTTTTAAATCTGCTAAATATTGATACATGAGTAGTAGTATGAGATCTGCATTATGCAGTTCCTATATTTCCTTTATTAACTTTTTTTGGGGGTTGGCAAAAAAAACAAAAAAGCTGGCATTGTTTTTTAATTTTTCACCCTGTTCTCTTATTCTAAAAGTCAGCGGGGAACATTTATTAAGATATTTACACCACAATTGTGGCATAAAAAAGTCACAAATTATGGGGCACACCATAGGGGTGGGGCTTATTGAGGTGGGCAGAGATTCATACGGCCTAATGGATTTACTATAACTTACACCAGTCCCTAGACTGGAGTTTCTGGAACACAGAGGGACATAGATGCAATTAATTTATTAAGAGGCATTTAATTCTTAATAAATCAGGCTCATTTTACTCCAGTGTAGGGGATCAAGACTGGCATATGGGAACCCCAGTCTTGGTAAACTTTTCACATTGTTTAGACCAACACTAGAAATGTATATCATGCTTTACTATTGTCGTACACCAAAATCATTTTTAAATATCTCTTTTTACCTCACCACATTCTGATGCTTGTTTTTTGCGGGACAAGATGCGCTTTCTAATGGCACCATATACAGCTGCATAAAAATGTGATGAGAAAAAAATTCCGAATAGGGTCGAATTACACCATTTACTATGTGGTAAAACTGTTACTTTTATTCTCCAGGTCAGTACAATTATGGCAATACCGCATATTGTATAGTTTTTCTTGCATTTTAATACTGAAAAAAATTGAAAAAAATTGAAAAAAATGTAGTTTTTGTAGTTTTGTGTACACAGTTGTGTGAGGACTCATTTTTTTCAGGGGTGATGTGTACTTTAATACCATTTTGGGATGTGTACGACTTTTTGACCTCTTTATTTTTAGCACGCGGCGATGCCCATGATGTGTATTTTTTTTATTGTTTACATATTTTTATTTACATTTTGTTGAAAGGGGGGTGATTTGAATTGTTAGATTTTTTTATTTTTAAAAACTTTTTACACTTTTTTTTTATAGTTCCCATGGAGAACTATAACAAGCAATCATCAGATTGCTTGTCTCATAGACTCTAATGCAAGCATCCTCAAACTGCGGCCCTCCAGCTGTTGCAAAACTACAACTCCCAGCATGCCTGGACAGCCTACAGGTATCAGCCTACAGTGGGGCATTGTGGGAATTGTAGTTTTACAACAGCTGGAGGGCCGCAGTTTGAGGATGCCTGCTCTAATGCATTAGCATTGGAGTCAATGAGAATTTTACTATGGAGCCCTGCCACAGCACACAGGAGGACAGGGGCTGCCGCATACACTCTCTGGCTCCCATTTCTGGGTTTTAGGACATCCAGATGCCGTGGTCACATTTGACCACAACATCTTAAGGGTTAAAAATCTGTGACTGTCATGTCTGCTGGTCATTAACATTAGTTCCGGTTGTCTCGTGTATGAAACTGACACCCAGCAGCTATGGCATCTACTTCACGTGCCAGCGGGTGTCATTTTTATATGCCTGACCGCCAATGTAAATTTGGGTTGGGTGGTCGAAAAGGGTTAAATTCAAATACACAGAGTAGGAAATGTTGTACCAAAGTGTGACATCAATTCACATCAATTACATCTATATTGCATCACAGCACAATAAATGCTAAACAGTTATCATGCCTAGTATGCATACAGATAATAAATAAAGTGTATAATACACAAGACATAAATGCATACAGTACCCTCTAATGGGAGGGATCTGGCGTTCCCCCTCATTTGGGAGTGGTACGAATAGGAATTCCCTCTGTATTTAACAACCAGTCAAACCAATGAATGATGACATGCACAGCTGAAAAACATAACAGATCCTTTCTCCATAATGACACATCCACCATGAATCCCAGCCAGTCAAATCCCAGACCCATCGCATTGTGACATCACGAGTACACCACATAGTGGTACACGCATGATGTCTTCACTTTACGCCAGTCTCTAGTCCAACTCTAGCGAATCACGTGCATGTGCAGAGTGTGTGTATCAATCAATGGATCTAATAACACTGCATGGATTACATAGCTATGTGCCTCACAAACAAAAGAAAACTATAAATAAATCAATATTAATTATAAATTAGCTGACACACGCAATGGGGTAGATGGCAGATCCCTCTCATTAGAGGCACTTCTGTCTTGTGAATTATGTGTGTCAATCACTTTCTCTGAGAAGCTTCTTCAGGGTGTTGAATTTGTATACAATGTACAAGCAAAATAACATGGAACTGTGCTCACCATAGACCAGGAAAAAACATTGTAAATTGTATCAGCAGTCAGCCAGTGCTGTGATGTCACAGCCCTATAAATACCTCAGCCATCTTGGATTCTGCCCTTTATCAGTGTACTTAGTGCAGGGAGAGACGCCAGCAGGTGCTAGGGACAGTGCTAGAAAAAACTTCATGATTTACAAGTTCAGGGAAAGATTATTCAAGGTGTGGGAAAGGATAAGGAGGAATCATTCCACAGCATTTATCTAGAACAGGGTTCAGTAGGGGAGGTTACAGCCTGGGTAATAGGAACAATGATATTCCACCTTGCTGCACTGACTGGGGATCCAAATTGCCATTATACAGCTCTGTAATTCCAGCAAACAGTTCTTGTTATTGGGGTGCAAATGCTGTTTGATACAGCCATTAACAGGATTTATTACAAGGAAATATCTTATTTGCCCTTGTGCGGTGCAGTTATATGTTCTAAAGCATTTTTTGGCTTGTATTAGTGGGAAAAAAGGGCTTATTAGCCATTGTGTGGTGAAGTGCGAAAATTACAGCCTGTTTTGGAGTGTATTAGTGGCACAACATTTTTTTTATTTGCTATTCAGTGGTGCAGTTATATGTTCTAAAGCCCTTTTTGTCATGTATTAGTGAAAAATAAAAATATATTTGCTAATCAGCGGTGCAGTTATCTGTTGTAAAGCCTTTTGTGGAGTGTATTAATGGAAAAAAGAAAAAAATATTTGCTGTTCAGCGGTGCAGTTATATGTTCAAAAGCCTTTTGTAGCGTGTATAAGTGGAAAAAGAAAAATATATCCGCCGATCAGCGGTGTAGTTATATGTTCTAAAGCCTTTTGTGTAATGAATAAGTGGAAAAAGATAAGGCCTATTTGCTGTTCAGTGGTGCAGTTATATGTTCTAAAGCCCTTTTTGGCGTGTATTAGTGCAAAAGAAAAATATATATTTGCTGTTCAGTTGTGCAGTTATATGTTCTGAAGCCTATTGTAGAGTGTATCAGTGGAAATAAATAAGGGCCTATTTGCTGTTCAGCAGTGCAGTTATGTGTTCTAAAGCCCTTTTTGTCATGTATTAATGGCAAAGAAAAAAGATATTTGCCGTTCAGGAGTGCAGTTATATATTCTAAAGCCTTTTGTGTCATGTATAAGTGGAAAAAAATAAGGGCCTATTTGCCGTTCAGCAGTGCAATAATATGTTCTAAAGCCCTTTTTGTCGTGTATTAGTGCAAAAGAAAAATATATTTGCCGTTCAGAGGTGCAGTTATATGTTCTAAAGCCTTTTGTGGAGTGTATAACTGGAAAAAAAATGAGGTCCTATTTGCCGTTCAGCCGTGCAGCTATGTTTTAAAGCCCTTTTTGTCGTGTATTAGTGGCAAAAGAAAAATATATTTGCCGTTCAGCGGTGCAGATGATGCAAAGTCAAGTGTTGTTAAAAAAATTTGGACTGAATTTTTTTAAAAACACTTGACTTTGAATCATCTGTTATTAATTGTAATCACTTGATTAAATAATTATGTACACATGTAATGAAAAGCTGGATATGTATATAGACACCAGAATGATTTTGGTCTGTGCACTTGGCTTGAGAAGGATCCCGGAAGGGGACTGAAACGTTGCTTATTTTATGTCACATGTGTGAATAAAGACACTGTGGTTTTTTTCACAAGAAGATTTGATTTTTCATGGATATATATATATATATATATATATATATATATATATATATATTGATGAGCAAAAGGGTAACAGTGTTTTGATATTTTGACTTTCAGGCTCCATATCTCACCATCCACTACAACTTCGAACGTAAGACTACCATCATTTTATAGACATCATCTTGGCTATCTCATCCATATATTGGACCTGCAACTATTTAGCATATGATTATTTATGCAGATTCTTGTCATGTAACTGCATTGTTACTGTTTTGCTCCTGGTGGTGGAACAATCTTTTTCTTCTTGTATAGTACAAATTACAACCCGTTCTCACATTCCCTAATAGTTTATTGTGTTATAAGGTTGATTAAAGGTCACTGGTTTCGAATCCAGGAGCAGCCATAAGGAAGATTTCCCCAAAAAAAGAGAAACAGCATCATCCAACTCATCGATAACAGTATCTCAAGAAAATTGCCAAACTGCATCATGTTAGTGCCATGACAGTTGGAAGAATACAAAATGAAGTCCATCGATCCTTTCCAAAGCCAAGAGGTGGATGTCCAGGCAAAATATTGGAGTCAACAAGTCGGCTCATCACAAGGTCTATCAGTTATGGCGTGACAAACACGACAGTGGAGGTGGCTCGTATGTTTCGTAATAGTGAGATCACAGACGTCCATGCAAGCACCGTGTGACATGCATTAAACAAGTCCAGAATGGTGGCCCGAGAAAAGGTGCAGAAGCCTCAACTTCAATATCGTCATAAGAAGCGTTGGCTCTAGATTGCAAAAAAGTACGAACAGTACGAACAGTAGATTATTGGAATCAGGTGATTCGGAGCTATGAGAAAAAAGTTAATAGACTGAAGGGTGCAAATGGGTCTGGAAGAAACAAGGTGGGCTAACAAATCAAGAAATTGAAGGAATTGTCAAGTACGATGGAGAAAGTCTGATGATATGGGGTTGTTTCACAACCAAAGTTGTTGGATATTTGACCAGGATCGATGGTAATATCAATGCTGAGTTATATGTGAGTATCCTACAAGATGAGTTACTTCGTACACTCCAGTACTATGGGTATGAAAAGAAAGACATGGTGTTCCAGCAGGACAATTACCCAGAGCATGCGTCGAGATTGGCGAAGAAATGGTTCAATGACAATGAAGTAAAGGTGCTGGATTGGCCTCCACAGCCTCTAAACCTCAACCCAATCAAACACTTGTGGGTAGAGTTGAAGAAAAAGCTGTATTCGTCCCCAAGTTAGTTAACTAATATGTAAACAGAAATGGGTTGGCACTCCACTTAGATTAATGTTATGGTGCTCAGTGATTGAGCAAAGCCCTGATATAATCAGACTTTATAAATAACAGCACTCAATATAGAAAAATATATTTGCAAGTAAAAAACTATTTTATTCCATCCTTGAAGTACATATATGTTATTAGTGGCCATCATTTTGGTCCATCATGGACCTTGTTCATGGCCGCTATAGTGAGAGGAAGACACCATGCAAAGATATTTTTCTATTTTGAGTGCCTTGATTTATAAAGTCGATTAATATGAACCAACATTGGGAAAGTGTAGAAAAGACCTGGGAACAGATTTCGATCGAGCCATGCTTGAATCTGATCGAGAGCATGCCTACAAGGATTAAAGCAGTGAAAACCTAAGGTGGATTTACAAAATACTAACAAAATAATAAAAATTAAAATTCTGAATTTTAGGAGCAAAACAGTAACAATGCAGTTACATAACAAGAATCTGCATAACTAATCATATGCTAAAATATAAGAAAAAGTCCACGGCACTTCCAGTGACTAGTGTCTTTTATTTACTAGTGTTGAGCGCGAATATTCGGATTGCGAATTTTTATCGCGAATATCGCAACTTCGATAATTCGCGAATATTGCGAATATATCGCTATGAATTCCCATGTGCATGGAGCGTCCCCATCCCTATGGGAACGCCTCCATGCTAAAATGTACTGTCGGATGTGAGAATCACGATCTCACAAATTTGACTAAGTTGTAATCGCAATGCGATTAATATAACCTGAATTATTTGCATTGCAATATTCGTTCTATTCTAGCAATACAACCATTAGGAACTTAGCTCTAAGATCAATTCGCAACGCGAGTATATGTTCGCCTCGCGAATGAAACTTAGAGCTAGCTGAGTTCCTAATAGTGGTATTGCTAGAATATAACGAAGATTAAGAATATAGTGCTATATTCGTGAATTCGAGATATTCTCAATCTTCATTCTATTCTAGCAATACAACCATTAGGAACTTAGCTCTAAGATCAATTCGCAATGCGAGTATATGTTCGCCTCGCAAATGAAACTTAGAGCTAGCTGAGTTCCAAATGGTTGTATTGCTAGAATAGAACGAAGATTGAGAATATCTCGAATTCACGAATATAGCACTATATTCTCAATCTTCGTTGTATTCTAGCAATACAACCATTAGGAACTCAGCTAGCTCTAAGTTTCATTCGCGAGGCGAACATATACTCGCGTTGCGAATTGATCTTAGAGCTAAGTTCCTAATGGTTGTATTACTAGAATAGAACGAAGATTGAGAATATCTCGAATTCACGAATATAGCACTATATTCTCAATCTTCGTTGTATTCTAGCAACAATACAACCATTAGGAACTCAGCTCTAAGATTCATTCGCGAGGCGAACATATACTCGGATTGCGAATTGATCTTAGAGCTAAGTTCCTAGTGGCTGTATTGTTAGAATATAACGAAGATTGAGAATATAGTGCTATATTCGTGTGATATTCGTTATCTTTGTCAATTCTAGCAATACAAGTTAACCATTAGGAACTCAGATCTAAGTTTCATTCGCGACGCGAATATAAATTTGCATAAAATTCGCAATATATAAAATAATGACGAATATTCAATTTCGACGAATATATGATGAATATTCAATCGAATATTCGCGAAATATCGCGAAATCGAATATGGCACCTCCCGCTCATCACTATTTTTTACACCAACACTAAATAAAAGAAACTAGTCACTGGAAGTGCCGTGGCCTTTTTCTTTTTTGTATCGAGTATTGGGACATTGGATCGACCCTACAGCCGCTGGCACTCCATTGCGGATTTCTGTGGTGCTGCAAAGTTGTTTTTGTGTATATATATATATATATATATATATAAATCCAAAAATTGAAGCAGCACTCCAGGATATAAAACAAGTGGATCGACCTTTATTCCCCTGCAACGTTTCAACTGCTCAATGCAGTCTTTCTCAAGAAAGACTGCATTGAGCAGTTGAAACGTTGCAGGGGAATAAAGGTCGATCCACTTGTTTTATATCCTGGAGTGCTGCTTCAATTTTTGGATTTATATACCTGGTAAACAGCTGAGCCCGCTGGTTTGGAAGGATTGCACCCGCTTTTGTTTTTTTGAGTGCTGCTGTGTTTCTCTTTGTTACATATATATATATATGTATATATATATATATATATATATATATATATATATATCCCAATACTTAAATCCTATATTCACCTAAACAACTGTGAGTATTTTGTTCTCTTTCTTCCAGAGCAGCATCTAGTAGCAATATCTGACAATGACTTTATAGTATGAGTATAATATGAGTTATTTTCTTATATTAGTCTACTGTTTCAAATTTACACTTGCTCTACTACAACTGCAACCAAACTCATGTTTGACTGGAACTAAACCCGATTTTCTACTAAAGTCATGTTCAGCTAATATTCTGAAATAGGATGATTTTCAGACATACAGTACTAATACAGAGCATTTGGAAAGTCTTCAGATCCTTTCACTTTTTCCACATTTTGCTATGTTGTGGCCTCGTGTTAAAAAAAACTCAGTGCCCCATAATGACAAAGTGAAAAAAGGAAAAACTAAAACATTGCTTGGCATAAGTATTCAGACCTTTCACTCAGTACTTAGTTGAAGCACCTTTGGCAGTGATTATAACCTCCAGTCTTTTTCGGTAAGATGCCACAAGGTTGACTTGGATTTGGGTAGTTTTTGCGTTTCTTTTCTGAAGATCCTCTCAAGCTCTGTTGAGTTGGATAGGAACATTGGTGGGCAGCCCTTTTTAGGTCTATCGAAAGAAGTTTGATTAGGTTCAAGTCAGGGCTCTGGCTGGCCACTCAAGAACATTCAAAGAGTTGTCCCTAAGCCACCCATGTGTTCTCTGGGTTGTGAGCTCAGGGTCATTGTCTTGTTAGAAGGTTAACCTTCAGCTCAGTCTAATGTCCAGAGCCCTCTGGATCAGGTTTTCATTAGGAATAACTCTGTACTTCATTCAGCTTTCCCTCAACCCCGGCCAGTCTCTCTCTCCCAGCTGCTGAAAAACACCCCCACATTATGGGTGATGCTAGGGAGGCTCATTCCCATTGCGACCTGCTATTGGCTGTTCCCCCCGTCGCCGGATGTTTTGATCTGAGCAACGGGGAGATGCAGCGTCAGCTGTGCCAGCATCAGAAGCGACGCAGGTGCCGGGAAGTGAGGTAAGTACAATCTGTGTGAGGGGCTCGGGCATTTGCGGGGGGGAGGGGGGATTTTTGAAGTTGGATAACCCATTTAAAAAGTGAGACATTTTGCAACTACAAAACTCTACCCGAAAGGGTTTGTAAAAAAAACATTACATTTATAATGTTTTTTACAGGGCAAAAATTCCAATAACCCCCCACCCCCCACCTCCAAAACAAAACAAAACAAAAAAAGAGTGTATCACCCTGAGGATGAAACCTAGTAATCTCTATATTTTTCCCATCATTTACAGAATGAAAATAAATGCTTTTATTGGGTTTCCTTTCAATCCTACCATGTAATTATGACCTTAATCAACTCTCTGGAGATTTCCTTAGGATATTTGTAAAAAGAGAGCGTTTTTGTAAGATAAAGGAGTGGAAAAGATCACAAAATCTGATATATTGTTTTTATTGTAGAGTATTTGATCCCGGCTTCTACATTTGCTCATACAAATTAACATGTTCATGAATATATGGAATTTACTATAATCAAGAAAAAGAAAAATATGGAGTTAGGAAGGAATGTGTACCAGTCTAGATATATGCTTACAGCAGGCATAGATGCATTGTGTAGAACACATTTCCAATAAGAGTTGCCAGTGAAAAATTAACATTATCCTTCCAAGTAATTAATGCTCTTGGCATATCATTGCCTATAATTGTCAGTAATTGGGTGCAGGTGGAGTATTTGAAAGACAATTGGCTATAATCTATAAATAAATGGATGTAAAGTTTTTTATGGCTAAGTTTAACTTGCAATCATATTACGTTCATTGAAAAGTCACAAAACTAGAAAATAAAATGATAATCATATGTACTTATATATTGTTTTCACAAAGCAGAAGTGTGGTTCATCAAGCAAAGCTAGCTCTGTGCTATCTCTTACCAGCTATAGATTTCAGTTTTTGGCACACAAACGTCAAGGGATTCGGCAAAATTGAGAAGAGGCGGGTGCTTCTTATTAAATTTGGCTCAGCTTATGCCTATGGATTTTATACTAAGACCTTAGTAAATTTCCCCCATTGTCTTTTTGGTCTTTTATGTGTGACGAGAAAAAATTAATTCAGGTCTGGTCCACTTACCTGGAAATTAACCATATACTGTATATGACTCAGCTAGAACTCATTACAGACCTCTAGGCACTCTTCTATTTAAATAGAAATGTTAGTATAAGATAGTTTGTGGACTGAATTCACGCTGCAAAGCTTAACGTGTAGTGTTTCTTCTGGTAGGTTGCCAAGAATCATTAAACGACAGTTATCTTATATCAGAACAATGTTTCACTTCAGTGGCACCACTCTCAGCTATCTCAGAATAAGCACTGTCTTTAGCTTAGTTTTCTTTCCAGCATTGACACCATTAATTAAAGTGTCTTTCTTAGACTTTTTAGATTTCTTTTAACACTGTACAGCTCCTACTAAAATCAGTATAATGAGTGGGTGCTTATCTCTGAAAGCTATTTCCCACTTGGCTCCTTTTCACCTGGCGTTCCCATTGCTTTATGTATGACAAGGTGTGCATAATTCTCTATCCTTAATGCCCTTACAAGCAAAACCTGACTTTGCATCTTTTTGTTCGCAATATTTAACCAAAGCCTACTGCTGCCCAACCCACTTCAAGACAGTTCACTACAATTTTTAGGGATTTACATGCACAGGTAGAAAATAGCTATGTAGATTCTTTTAACACAGCTCGTAAGTCTCATCTATCATACACGGTCATGGTTAGGTCCTCCAACAAATCCGAACAAGGATTTAACCATTTGCACACGCATCACTGTTTATTCAATGTATAATGTAATGTGAGCGCCCTTGCAGTTAATGACAATAGTCAGTCTCTAATATTTTAAGAAACCTGGCCTTGATATACTTTGTATCCATTTCAATCAATGTTTAGTCAACAGTGCTACTAAAACATGCATAAAAGGAGTATTATGGAATTTTACAAGTGTTAGCTTAGTCTCAGCATAGGCCATCACTATCTGATCTGCGGGGGTCTGATACCTGCTGATCAAGGAGTGAATGGGAACAGTGCTGCAGTTATCAGCTCTGTCCTCTACAGCAGCGTTCCTCAACTCCACATTTTAGGATTTCCTTAGTATTGAACATGTAATATAATTAGTGTCAATGCATCAGGACTTTTCACAGGTATTCATTCTGTGGGATATTCTCAAATCATGATCAGCAGCTGGGCCCTGAGGACTAGAGTTGAGGAACACTGCTCTACACAACTGGCAGAGCTGTGTCTCCATTGCTGAAAGTCAGCGCCTGTGCTCCTGCAGAACAGCTGTTTTGTGGGGTTGATACCGATGCAACACTCAACGATGATGTGAACTGTCCCTCATGTACAGAGTAATTGCAGGGAAGGAAGAGAGGGAAGTCTGTGAGGTGAAAAGTAAGCCAATTTCTGAAGAACAGAAAGTGATGTCAGAGGGATCTCATAAGGTGAATATTTTGTCAATATTTAATTATTTTGTTATTTCTTATGGTGTTAAGGACCCTTAGTGTACAGAGCATCTTGAAAAGTTGCATATTGGAGATCAGAGTGAAATTGGAAGAGATATATCAACCTATGCAATGAAAAAACTGGCTCAGTTGCCTATAGCAACCAGATTCAAGCCTTCGTTTTTCAGAGCTCCTTTGGAAAATTAAAGGTGGAATCTGATTGGTTTCTATGGACAACTAAGCCAGTTTTCCATAGCACCAGTTTTGATAAATAAACACATATTGACAGGGAACTTAGATTGTGAGCTTCATTGGGGACAGAAAGTGATGATAATGTCTGTAAAGCTCTGTGGAATATTTGCATTATGAGAAAAAAAAACATTAATAGAGTGTCTCTTCCATAAATAGGAGTTTTTTGTTTTCTCTGAAATGCATTTTCATGTGCATAAATAAGAATATCCATAAGAATTAAAGCCAGGCAGTAACAAGATAGTTTACATTTGTATCATATACCAGATGTAATCATTATGACAGTTTATGCTAGCCAGTGCTTTAAATTTTATAAAGCAGCTGAATTTTTTCAAACAATGTTTTAAGTTTGTTTGAATTCATAAATTAGTAAATGAATGCTTGAACAGTAACTCGCCTGAGTGGAAAATGCATATGTGCTCTCTTGTGTAATTAAACCACATTTATTATCATGGCACAGTAATAATTCATGTAAGTGTATCTATTTTGAGACAAATCAATTACAATATTAAAACATCTTCAATTTCGTTTGGAAACTGTCCAGATTCCGAAGAAATTACTGAAGAGAGACCACATGGCACAGAGTAATGCATTATGTGGGGGAGATGCATGTGTAATATTTTACTGGTTTCATCTTTATTAAGGGGTCATGTCATCACACTATATTGATTTGTTGTTCAATGATATTTTAGGCGGGAAAGTATTTTTCAGATTTAGTTTTTCTCTTTAATTTCTATTCAAATGTTCTGATGTGTTAGGTGTAGTAACTTTTGACATTTAGTCACCTGGTCCCTAGTATGTCCATTTTAAATTGATTTATCTTATTCTTATGATGAATCCAGTTTCTTACTGCAGATTATTCTCCCCAGTATCTGAAAACAGCTTAAATGTGACCATGGCTTGCTTATCAACTCTCAAATTGGCTACCTAATGACACTGAGACTCTTCAAATGACCCTAAAGAAATGGCACTGTCACTTTTTACCAGAAGAGCTGGTAGTACCTATTGATCTGAAGGGAAAGGATGAATGCCAACCCTAGCATGTGGATTTTTTACTTTGGTTGCCTGGCAGTTAAACATTTCTTATAAAAGGCTCAAAATGGTTTAATCACTGATTCCTTCTTCTCCCACTCAACCAGTCACTGGCTGACCCACCTTAGCAAAGAGGTCATGTCCTGTGTATCAAGAGGCAGCAGGAAGTATAGACCAGCAGGGGACACAGAAGCATCAGAATGGGAACAGCAAGGAGTCAGCGAGATTAGTACTGATTTTATTTTATTTTTTCCCGAGCCTTAATTCTGGGTTATTTATAAGACATTTTAACAACCAGATGTCAAATAATAAATATGTGTGTTTTTTTTTTTTTTTTTATACAAAGTTCCTGGCACTTCCAGCAAACTGCTTATTTTCCTGGCCAGACAAGCATTCCCCCTGCAGTGACCATATTACATGGAATTCAGAGAAGCAGTTAATTTAATACATGGATGGCTGAAACGTGAGCTGCTCTTTCAGGTGATATGGACAGGGGTGTCACTCAGCCCACCCAGTTCCAACACTGACTCCCACCAAGCAGCCACAGTGCTTACCCATAGCCGTGTCCATTTTCTTCTTTCCTAAAATGCAACCACAGCTTGCTTTGTCTATATAGCAATGGTAGGTTACTAAAGCAACCACTGCCTGGCCTGCCTGCCTATTTAAAGGGATATTGCCCTTAGATTTCATGATGGCTAAAGCTTTTCCTAACTGCCTCCTTGTTCTCTATATGACTGTAAAGCCTTTGTAAAGCCTTGGATACTACAGCTGGTACCTATGGCCCTACTCCTGGTTCTGACTCTTGGTTATTTTATCCTGATTATGCTCCGGCTGTGGCCCTTAGATACCATGCCTTGTCATTGTGGTACAACTCCTGGTTCTGATTCCTGTATACTCCTGGCAATATTCCTGCTCTTATTCTTGGATATTATGCCTGGTACTTGCTTTCTGGCTCTGTTGCTGTCTCATCTTTTGGAATGTCACATCCTGACTGCTCTTCTGGTGATGATCTTTGGCTCTGTTCCTCACCTCACCTCATTGTGCTTTAGATTTTTCGATTATCTTAGTCTAGCCTGTGACAAATTCATTGCGGCTTAGGCTGCCTTCACATCTCTGTTTTGGAAATCCAGCTGCCTGATCCGGTGCAAATAATGGCTGTTGGCCGGACAAAAAATTATTGCGTGCATTGGTTTTTATCCAGTCAAAACATGTTATTTATGCCAGAAATTGGCCGGATTACCACAGTCAATCGGATCCAGAGATGAAGTAGAGGATCCATAAGATTTGGCAGCCTCTGTGCCGGATTTGCTCTGTGCCGGAACAGCCTGCCAAATCTCCAAACGGAGAAGTGAATGAAGCATTAGGCCCCTTGCAGACGAGCGTGTCTGTATTATGTCCGTATACGTTCAGTGAAAACTGCGCGATTTTGCAAACAAAGTCATTCAGTTTTGTTTGTGATCTCGTTCAGTTGTTCAGTTTATATCTCGTGGGTGCAATGCAATTTACTGCGTTTTGCACACGTGTGATCAAAAACTGAATGTGTACAAACATCTCTTAGCAACCATCCGTGAAAATCGCATCGCATCCGCACTTGCTTGCGGATGTGATGTGATCTTTACGCAGCCCAATTCCCTTCTATGGGGCGTGAAACTCGCAGACTATATAGAACATACTGCGATTTTCACGCAACGCAAAAGTGATGCGTGAAAACCACCGCTCATGTACTCAGACCCATTTAAATCAATGAGTCCGGATTCCGTGCCGGTGCAATGCGTTCGCATCACGCATTGCATCTGCGCGGAATTCTTGCTTGTGTGAAAGGGGTCTTAGAGAGTCTACCTTCTGATAGGCAAGAAGGAGTTGTCTCCATGAGACAGACCTTATAATTTCTTGCACTCTTCTTTCCATACATATTCAGACATCTCCTTGACATTTACAGTAGAAAAACAATACAATTTTCAGTTTGCAGAAAGCAAAAATTTCTCCACATACAGTACTTCTACCACAATTATTTCTCCCACTAGTTACTTAATATGTAATAGTGCTTCATTCTTCACTACATTCACAATGCTAACAGTTATATTAAAACTGTTGTAATGGCTTTACTCAATCATGAATGCTGTTTTTATAGCTCTGTAATATTCTCCTTGCTTTCCAGTTAATTGATATAGAAGAGAAAAGTGATGTCTATCCCTTCGTTAAGCAGTAGTATTGAAAGAGTTTTTCTTTAAGCCATTACAAAAACAGAAAAAAATAAAACACAAAGTATTTCAACTTGAAAGAGAAAAATGTCCTCATTTATTTGTATTTTCCCAGCATGTAGACTTCTTAAAGTGGTTGTCCAACAGTTAAACACTTCATAAAAAATGCTCAGAAAAGAATATACAAAATAGAAGAAGCAACAACCTGGCTGATTCTCCACCTCCCAAACCATTTACTGCCTGACAAACCCTAGCAAAGCAGTCAATTCCTGCATGTCAAGAAGGACCAGGAAGAAGAGACCAGCAGGAGACCTAAGAGAATAAGAGCGGTGGGGAACTGGTGAGGTCGATATAACTGTATACATGATTTTATTCCGTCATAAACATACTCATTTTTTTTTTCTTAAATAAAAAGCAAAGAATGAAAATAGTATGAAAGTTCCATAATTTTTTAGGCATCTGTCACCAGCAGCCTCCATAAGTAACTCTCTGCATAGCTGTCGTTCACCTGAATAAAGCGCTCTTTTTCATTGAGGGGAAGGGGGTTCATATTGTGTTTTAATTAGACTTTAATAAAAGTTATATTTTATTGAGAGGGGTTTCTTTTGACGTTGATAATATTTATACATCCTGTCCCAATCTAATCTCGAAATGGTGATAGTTTACGTTTTTTCTTTTGATGATTCAAAGCTCTATTTCGGAGTTGGGCTACCGTTTCTTAAAATGTAAATTAGACATTTCATGCAACGAGGGCATCACTGTTGATTGTCATTACACTTAAGTTCCACTTCATCACTGCTTTGACTGACAAAGTTCAGGCAGCGGCAAATCAGCGAGTGAAAGGCTGGCCACAGAAGGTAGCAGAACTTGTGTGCAATGAGCTATATGGTTATGCCCTCATTGCACCAAATGCCTAATTTGCATATTAGGAAAAAGTATAACTGAGCCTCAGATCAACAAATACAATGTTTTAATCAGAACTACAGTTATGGGTCATCTATGCAAACAGTTATGGCGGTTGCTAAGTACAGATTAACTTTAACCTTTGTGTCTAGCTGAATATTTCTAAACAAATATTGCATGGGTAAAGCTGAATTAAATGGCCATGAAAGTTTTTGCAGATTCCTGTACCTACTTACATGGTGTGGTCATAGATTATTATTGGTCCAAGGAAGATTTTGCATGAGATGTAGCTAGCACCACGGATACTAATGGACAGTAAATGACTATATACTTACACCAAGCGATACATTGTTGGGTTTATTGAAAATGCAACATAATTCTGCAATAAACTTCAGTTGAACAGCGAACATTCATTTTATAAAACTTTTCATCTGTTACCTTACCAAAGAATTAATTCATGGAATCCTGCAGTACATAATCCCAAACAAGGTCATCTCTTGGACTCCTGGAAATAAGTTCTAAAATTAAATGAGCGATGATTTTTTTTCTGCTAGTTAAAACCAGATAGCGTCACATATTTTTTTTGTTCTAATCTCCTTTTATTTTCTAATTACAGATCTTTCTATTCCATTTCCCGAACATAATTATGGGGGGTTGCCATCTTGCCTGAGCTGTTATTAGCATAACACATTTAGTGGGGGAGATATATCTAAAGGGGTGTAAAGGGAAAACAGCTAAATGATGGTAGTGAGGTGTTATCAGTATATTGAGCTATAGACATGTATTAGGCTGAATTCACACTTCAGTTATTTCTCTGTTATTTTGATCAGTTATTGTGAGCCAAAGCCAAGTGCGGGTCAAAAACACAGAACAGGTGCAGATCTTTCCATTATACCTTATCTCTGTGTAGCCTCCACTACTGGTTTTGGCTCACAATAACTGATCGAAATAACTAACCAATAACTGAAGTGTGAACTTTGCCTTACTTATAAATATTCACTATCATTCATTATGGTTTTCAAATTTGTCCGTAAAATTTTTTAGCTGTCCATGATTTTGGGATACATTGTCCAGAAAAAAAAAATCTGGTTGACAACCCTGGTACTCGATAATAAATTAGACCAGCCTGTAATACTGACGGACAAGTAACTACAGTTACGTCCGGGTTCACACCAGCACTTCAGTTACCGTTCTCCTCTGTTATAGGAGCAGGAGAAAGAAAATAATGGAACTGCTGGAACCGTCAAATGGCAGTAATAGACCCCATTCATTAATATTATTGAAGTTTTCAAAAATTCCATTTGGACGCTTTGCCAAATTTTCCCCAAAAATTTTACTCAATCCAAATTAATTTGTGACGAAGCGCGTTAAATCAGCAATTTTCTGGATGCAGGGAGCATTTATATTGCTGTACATTACTGTGCATTGCAGAAACATGCATAGGTAGTCTGCTGTGGTAGTGAAACAGTTACTGTGCATCAATGTGACAGACAGTTTACACATAGATTTCTACTAAACCTGTTCTGTTACACACTGATACAAGTAGTATCAGGCCACAATCTCACCCCAGTTGCAGAATCAAGGATTAACGGAATTCCTTCTGTATAAGAGAAAATAAGCAATTAAAAAATGGCCAATTGGCCATTTCGATATTTTTTTCTGTTACGCCATTTGCCGTATTAAAAAATATTTTTGTATTTTAATAGTACGGGCGTTTTTAGACATGATGATGCCCATGATGTTAATATTTTTTTATTTTTTATGTATTAATTTTTTTATTTTAAGGAAAAGCGGGGTGATTTAATTTTTTAAGTCTTTATTGCCTGTGATTGGCATTAATGTCGGTCGCAGTCATTAGCCGTGGACCTCTGTTGTTTGAAACAGCAAAGTCGCATCGGCCATGGCGCCCGCTGCACCTTGCGAGCAAGCGTCATGTTTAGAGATTGCTAGGTAGCGAAAGGGTAACACATAAAAATGTGATTTAAACTATGAGTCATTTTGTGATGACACATTTCCGTTAACTCCTTAGAGCATGTTCACACAGCGGTTTCTAACACTGATTCTGAGGTGAAAACTGCATCAGAATTGGAAAAAAAGCCTCAATCTGCCTCCCATTGACTGATATTTCTGTTTTAGCATGTTAAAAGAGCATAGTCAGTATCTTGTCTTGGTTTCAGAGCCAGAAACCATGACAGGTGGTCACACACTGATAAAACCCATTGAATAATAATGCTCCATTTACTCATCAGTGTTTTGGTCAGTGATTTTCATCAGTGATTGTGAGCCAAAACAGGGATTGGAGCCTCCACAGACATACGATATAAGGGAGAGATCTGCTCCTGTTCTGTGTTTAGAGCCGCACCTGGTTTTGGCTCAAAATAACTGATAGATATCACTGACGGAACACTGAAGTGTGAATGAGGCATAGGGATTAGATCCCTAACCCAAAACCTACTATGTAATGACCAAAGGTCTGAAAAAGAAAAAAGATAGCTCTGCTCCAGTAACACAGAATATTATACTGGTGGGAAGAACATGGTATCAAAGTTATAAGCACATATTTAGCTTGTGCTTCTATAATGTAACACCAGATTTACCAGACATAAGAAAATATTTTTTTTGTTGTTTTTTTGCAATATGATTGTTCACAAGTCGTGTCATAATGAATCACTTGTAGCTGAACAGCATGTATTATGTGTCATTGTCAATGAGAATAAAATATGCCCTCATAAAGTAAAGGACAGCTTCTGTGTAACCCTTTAAAGGAACACAATGTACTCATGCAAAAATATTGTATGTGTGTAAAAGAACACAGTCAGGTATACAGGATACACAGGTACATTATACTAGTTTAAAAGCAGCTTAGAGTTAGCATATTTGTTGCCAAAATTATAGATGTCAAAAATCTTTTCTGGGAGAAAAATATTAATGATATATCCTTAGTCACATGGTCTATATGCAACTGCAGGTGAATGTGCCAGGACTATAATGCCAAGCACAGTCTCTATACAATGTACAGTGCTGGTATGCTGTGAGGAGGCAGCAGCACTCACTGAAACGCTGCTTCCTCTTCAATCAGTGGCAGTGCTGGGTGTGGTGCAGTGTGCCCGCACCACTGCGTAAGTGGAGTTAAATAGTGTAATGTGTATTTCCTTCCCAAAGGCTATGTGTATGAAAGAGATAACTAACTAGCCGGCTTCCTGGCTCGGTTGCTAGTTAGTTGCTAGGTGTGGGCTGGCTCCAGCCTAGACTTTGCAGAAGCTGCTGTGTAGTTAGGGTGTGAGCAGTGTGTGAAGCTGCATTCTGGAGTTGGAGAGTCTGCTAGGCAGAGAGCAACAGCAGAGCAAGCAATAGGCAGAAAAAAAAAAAAAAAAGAGATGCAGCAGCCTGTGAGCTAAGAACAACCTCTGTGAGAGAGAGAGAAACTGAACTTAAAGGAAATCTGTCACCACCCTACAGCATTTTGTATGGCATTGTAGTCAAATATACCTTTTTGCTCAATCTAAAGTTCTCAGTGCCCACAGAATGCGTTTTTAGAAATATGCAAATATGGCTAAAAAGAGCCCAAGATGCTGTATCCATTGTGGAGAGCACCCGTGCCCATGAGCAGTGAACCCCGCTACTCCCCTCTTCTTCTCTCCTAATAGCTGTGGCAACCATGCTGCCATTGCACTTGCACACCTTCCCTTTGCCCGCATGGTCTGTATTTATCTGCTGCCAGCAACCTCATTAACAATGCCACTGTGTTCTCAGCTTTCAGGTCAACTGAACTGTACATACATTTGGCGCATACACAGCTCAGTTCATGTGCAAGATTTTACAGTGGCAGAATTGCATGACCCATTTTTTGCCCTAGCATTAGCTGTTGGATAGATGGCCTCACATTTCACTCTAAAATACTGTGGTATACAGAGGTGTTTTTGGTCGACTCATTGCACCACTGTGCTTGCTATGTGGTGGTTTTGGTGATATGCTGTGTTTGATTTTCACCAAAAGTGGCGCCGTGTTTAGACATCTCCACTTTGGTTTCACCTGTCTAAAGAACAATGTTCCTGAAGCTTTGTGGTTTGGACAGAATCAACTTTGCAAAGTTTTCCAGGATTGCTATGGCTTTTAATAGATATGCCCATGTAGTTTCTTTCTTTAAATTTGTTTTGTGTCCGATTCAGCAAATTAGTTTTAAATCAATTATTATTTTGAATCAATTCTACACAAATCACAAACGCTTTAATTGGCCTAAAACATTATATGTTCCCCGTTTAGGCTTATTAATGCAATGACAGCAATAGGTAAGTGCATGGCTGATGGTGTTAATGAACAGTAGGAGAGATTTATCAAACGGGTGTAAAGTAGAACTGGCTTAGTTGCCCATAGCAACCAATCATATTCCACCTTTCATTTTTCATAACTCCTTTGGAAAATGAAAGGTGGAATCTGATTGGTTGCTATGGGCAACTAAGCCAGTTCTACGTTACACCAGTTTGATAAATCTCCCCCAGTGTGTTTAAAACACACAGCACTGTCAAATGTTAATATTAGGAATATGTTCGCTCAACAAGGAGCAGAAAAAGAAAAACAAAAGCGCGCTGCTCTGATATCTATAAAAGTTATTTATTAAAAACATACATAAAGCACCATAAATAAAAGGCTAGCTGCGCGTTTCAGTGGCGGTCCGCCACCTTCATCAGGCTATAAGGTCAGAAAAAATACATACATTTAAATAGGGCTAACTACAACAGATGATAATAGGCCAATCAAAATATAAAGACATCCAGAATACATGGAGTGGACTCAAATGGACTGAACCAGAATAAAATACAAAAACATCCAAAATGCATGAAGTGGATTCAGATTAATAATAATGATAATAATAATAATAATAATAATTTTTAAAGAAAAAGCATGATCCAAAATAATCAAAACATAATCATTTAATATAATATAATTAATGTGGATATCCAAACGTTTCATGTGAATGCAGATATATTATTTGTGTGGATCCAAATATCCACAAATTTACACATGCATGGAATGCGCCTGTACATCGCATAAATACATTCTCTTCAATAATAGATCTAGACATAGTGGAACACTATTAATGTGTAAACAATAGTAATGTACACCCATATAATGGATGTTCACCTAAAGTGCAACCTAAAGTGCAACGTGCATAATTTGCAGTACAAGGATATACCATCAGAAAAGTGAATCTGATGGATCACCGAGTAAATTCATGATACATGTATACCTCCCCCCCAAAAAAAAAATAATAATTTGAATTATATTAACAATAAAAAATGTTATAAATCTTATTCGTTTTCAAATTACTTCTTGATTAGTTCAATAGTCTCATTCAGACCACTAGGAAACAAGTATTTAACTGAAATATCCAGAAGGATTCTCTGTTTACCAATATTTTTAATCTAGATTGAGTTGATTCAGGGATATGTTCCAGAATAAATAAACGCAAGTATACTGGATCATTACTATGCACCTGAGAAAAGTGTCGGGACACGCTGTGTATGAACAGGCCTTTTCTAATATTATAGCTAGAGATAAGCGAATTTCTCAAAAATTCGATCGTCTGGTTCGCCGAATAATCTGAAAAGATTTGCTTCGATCCGAATTTATTTGCGCCACATTGTGTTAAAAAACGGCTATATCCTGGCTGCTGAGAGCCTTTATAGTGGTGTAGAACACTGTGCTCTGCAGTAACATGCATAGGGGGTCTGCTTTGGTAGTGAAATAATACTGTGAGTCAGTATGACATGCAGATGACAGGCGTCGCTCTTAGAATCACTGCACACTTCACTTATTTGGGCAGTCACGGGGCCAAAACTGACCAAATAAGTATGAACTCAGCCTCAGGTCGATGTTAGTGTAAAGAAGAAGCGCACTCCTTTTACACCGTTGGCAGCTGATTCCACATAGATGTCTACAGAACCTGTACTATTAAACGCTTATACAAGTAGAGCCCCTACAGAGTGGCGAGGGTGTCAGCAGTAAGTTTGTGTTGACGTCACTGATTAATTTGCCCTTCCTCTGATCCGTCAGAACAATAACCCCAAAAAAACGGATCCTGTCTGTGGAGCATACGCTTTCCATCGGTCAGCTTTTGGTCAATAATCCATCAGTATTTCTAATGCCAAAAAAAACAGGGGTGGATCTAAAACAGAGATGACACGTGAACGGAAAATATTTGCATGTCTTCTGTGTTTTGTACCCACTCCTGCTTTTGGCTACCAAATCATAAGTCATTTCTGATGGGACCATACAGGCCTTACAGCTGCTACACAGATAAGATCCGTTTTGCGTCTCATTTTTCCTTCTTTCTGACAGATCAGAAAAGTCAAATAAATGATGATGTCTGCCAGGCCAAAAGGCAAAATAGCAGCCCAGTCAAGAATTGGGGAGGGTGCGAACAGCATGAGAAGTCCACAGAGTGGCACAATGACATAGTGGTGAGGTGAAAGCAGCATGAGGAGACCACAGAGTGGTCCAATGACATAGTCTGGAGGTGGCGGCTACGTCAGGAGGCCACAGAGCAGCATCAATGACAGAGTGGGGAGGTGGCGGCAGCATCAGGAGGCCACAGAGTGGCACAATGACAGAGGAGGTGTCATCAACAGCATCAGGAGACCACAAAGTGGCAAGGTGACATAGTGTGGAGGTGGCAGCAACATGAGGAGACCACAGAGTGTTAGATCAAATAAATAAATAAAGGAAATTAAAACACCCCAGAAAAGTCTGTAATTTTCTCACCTCACCACACAACAGCTAATAAGCAAAAAGGGCTTTACAACAAATAACTACACTGCTGAATGGCAAAAATATTTTTCTTTTGCCACTAATACACTGCAAAAAGGCCTTTACAACATAAAACTGCACCGCACAAGGGCAAATAAGACGTACTGTAGAAATATTTCCTTGTAATATAAACCCTTTTAATGGCTGTATCAAACAGCACTTGCACCCCAATAACAAGGTTTGCTGGAATTACAGAGCTGTATAATGGTAATTTAGATCCCCAGTCAGTGCAGCAAGGTATAATAGGATTGTTCCTATTACCCAGGCTGTAATCTCCCCAACCAAACCCTGTTCTACATAAATGCTGTGAAAGGTGTGACCCTGGACAAAATTGAAAGTGCAACCACAGCAGCTGAGTGTAGAATGCCACATTATATCTCTTTAGCGTTTCAACTGTAAGCTTCTGATCCTGCAGCCTCTTTGTGTATGTTCACACAGAGTACTTTCTGTGCTTAAAAAAAACCTAATGCAGAATCTCATCAGGATTTTTTTATGTGTTTTTTTCTGACTAATTTTGGCGTGGATTTTTATTCATTCCCATTGTCAATGGGAATTGTGGACATGGACCACGCGTTATGAATAGCCTGGGCACTTCTGTTTTTCCATGATGTAGTTTATAAAACCACAAGCTGAAAAAAGATGCTGTCCCATCCAGGTCCCTGAAGTGTCCATTCACTACGGTCATCCTCCATTATTCTGTGAGTGTACTGATAATAGCTAATCATTGGCTCTGCTATTTTTAGAAATTCTAAAGCAGTGAATGGAGATAATGCTGCACATGCACAGTGTTATGGGAACGTGTGGGTGACACACTGTTATGGAGGACCTGTGGATGTCACAATGTTATGGGGGATCTGTGGAGGACACTGTTATGGGGGACCTGTGGATGTCACACTGTTATGGGGAACGTGTGGGTGACATACTGTTATGGGGGACCTGTGGATGTTACACTATTATAGGGGACCTGTGGATATCACACTGTTATGGGGGACCTGTGGATGTCACAATGTTATGGGGGATCTGTGGAGGACACTATTCTGGGGGACCTGTGGATGACAATGTTATGGAGGATCTGTGGATGACACACTGTTATGGGGGTCTTTGGGGGACACTGTTATGGGGAACTTGTGGATGACACACCGTTTAATAGGACCTGTGGATGTCACACTGTTATGGGGAACGTGTGGGTGACACAATGTTATGGGGGATCTGTGATGACACACTGTTATGGGGGATCTGTGGAGGACACTGTTAAGGGGTATCTGGCTGTGATATGGCCGCAATGTGTGACATAACTTTACAGATTCCTTTAGTAGCAGTCCTGGTCAGCTCCCCCTAAGTACTGAAAAAAAAAAGACTGATAATTTGGACTCAGGTTTTCAATCTATACTCCAACGCCCCCTTCATTAACAGTGCAGACCAGCTAAACAATGTTGTCTTTATTAGTTTAACTAGATCCCTCTATGGCCCAGACAGCCATTTGGCAATTGAACACAGCACAGCCACGTCACAAGCACCACACGAGCATGTCGTTTGGTTGTGCCCTGCAGTCACAGGGAGCCCACAGGACACAAGGAGTTCACACAGAGGCACAGGGAAAACACAGAGCTGACCGTGGGAACTCAGAGGTCAGTGACCATCAGTACTTGAGGGCAGTGCAGGGCTGCTACAATGAGAGAGTGACCCCAGCTGCCCTGCACCCCCTCCTCCACAGACACTGCTGCATGCTTCTTACTAGATGGACTTACCAGGGGCTTTAATAGGAGGGTCCTGGGAGCAAGTGTAGGCAAAGACTGGGGGCGGGGCTATGTTTTCTCCGCCCACACAGAACGTCCTGATGCTGGCCTGTCACTGAGCTCTGGTGAGACTGTGGGTGGGTGGGGGGAATACTTAGGCATCTAAGAGCAGGGGGACCCTGCATGGAATGCATGGCATTATAGGTGATCCCGCCTTCCCAGAGTTCTTTTCTCCATGTTCTCACACGTGCAGCAGCCATTTTAGGAAAAAATGTGATTCGTTACCACGGATCGCGCTGAAATTCCGGTTTGGTGCGAATCGAATAATTCCTTAAATTCAGATCTAATTGCACTTTGTCAGCTTCGATTTGCTCATCTCTAATTATAGCTGTGTTTATTCAGCCTGGTTTTCATAGGCTGAGTTGTGCGGCCAACGTACTGGATATTACACGGACATGACAGCAAATAGATAACAGCCCCTTCGCTGTTTGTTGATCTGACCTTCAAAAGAAAAAATATTGTTATTCAGAATAAATTTGATGGCCTTGATAAGAAAATCCACCTGGGTTTCTGGTAATTTGGCCGCTAATTTCAGTGTCTGATAAACAGCCTCCAATCCCAGAGAGAGCTGAATATTAGAATACAACGCAGTCAAATGTAAAGTCAGAAAAGAATAATCAGTAATACAAGAGAACGATTGTAAACAATGTATCAGATGTGTAGAGTCCCTCAGATATGTGGGGAGCTTGACAACATAGTCCTGTAGAAAAAAAATATCAATATAGTGGAATAGGGCCGAAGTGATGGACCCTATCCCGAAATAATGGGTCTCCATAAGTCAACTACTAACCCTCCTGGGAGACCCATTATTTCAGGGATAGGGTCCAGCACTTCGGCCCTATCCCACTATATTGCTCTTTTTCTACAGGACTATGTTGTCGAACTCTCCACATATCTGAGGGACTGTGTGATTTGAAACTGGTGATGCTACTTCATGTGCTGCAATAGAGATGCCTTGCCTATGTTTGTGTTTGAATGTCCATGGCTTATTTTAATCCTGCAGATCTTATACACAGCAATACTTTTGTCTTCTGACACTGGAGAAAAACTGCCAGATGGGAGATACTTGCATAGAACTAACAGCAGATGAGCTTGGCTTAGGTCTGGTAAATTTTGAACCTGAGCCCAAAGTGGCATTACCAGTTCCTGAGCAGACCATAATAGCAGCAGATCTGGCCCTGGCTGTTTTTTTGCTATGTTCTGGCCATACATTGCCTTTACTCTTTATTCCCACCACCACAGCCACCACCCTCGTCCTCTGATGTCACCTCCTCCTCAACACCCTAGTCTGAATCCCAGGTCCTGTCCAACAAACAATCATCATATTCTCACCCTCCCCAACACTTATCAGATTATGATATGTCATTGTGGCTCCTTCGCCCTCTCCCTATACCCTGCTCTGTATTTGCCTGAGTGCCACTGTTGCTATCATTGTCCCTACTTCTACCACTATTGTTACAATTGGGGCCACAAGTAGGAGAAGCAGAAGGAATGCCATGATTCCTGGCTCCAAGGCACAGTGTTAGACTGAAAGATGACTTCAACATCACCCTGCTATGACAGAGGAGGATTAAGGTATCCAATCCTCA
Source organism: Bufotes viridis (assembly GCA_033119425.1). Taxonomy (NCBI): domain Eukaryota; kingdom Metazoa; phylum Chordata; class Amphibia; order Anura; family Bufonidae; genus Bufotes; species Bufotes viridis. The sequence continues at coordinate 310,885,290 of CM065591.1, read as the reverse complement.
ATTATTTCTTTTCTGTCCTCAATAATAATGTAGCGCCTATCGTTAGCCAGGAAGACCTGTCGCCTACTACTACTACTACTATTGGCTGGATTAATGATACTGCTACTGTTGCTACCACCCATATTTTGAATCTTGGATGATGAGGCATAGGTCTTTCATTTTCCACTCTTTAATTTTCCAGATATTTTATTATAAGGCCTATAAATGATAAGTCATGGATTTGGTACACAGATCATTAAATAGTACTAGCAAAATTGCAAGTTTTTTTCTGTAATTTAAAGACAGAGGAGAAATTAAATCCCCCTCCCCTTCTACAAACACACTGCACCTTGGTAATAACAACAACTGGTAATAAAAGTGTTTGAACTACACAGAATGATGCATAATAGCATGCCTTCACTATCTTAGGTATAAAAAAGGGAAAAACGTTTTTGAGACAGACATTGCACTTTCCAAGTTATGATGACTGCACCTGTTGTATTGGCAGTCAATCACATTTAAAACAGGCCCACTCACTTACAGCCAGTGACCACATTGTCTGTACAGTTGATAAGCCATTTATAGTATATGTTTAATATATTTCACTACATGTATCACTATTTGAAATTATTCAGAGTGCTAAAGAACCAAAAAAAAATCATAACAGCTCAAACAACAGTCTATAAATGATTGCCAACAAAACAATGCACTCTAAAAGCATGATTAACCATGTGGCAACAGTATTTGGTTGCCCACATGCATTCTCTAACCACAGCATGACTGCAACACAACCATGCCATGCGGTCATCACAACTTGGAAAGTGCCAAGTCTGTCTCAGAAACATTGACTTCTATTGGGAAATTAGATGCTGACATCTCTAACTGCATCATGACCATATCACGACCACTCTGTGTGGTTGTACCCTAAGAAGGCAGTTTTGACAATAAAATATGTTTGAACTACATGGGAAATTGCACTAAGGGAATGTGTTCACTAACATGGGTATAACAATGCAATTTTTGCAGTAAATATGCTTGAACTACATGGATGGTATAAAAATAAAATTTTTCAGTAAAGTATGTTTGAACTACATGGTATGTTGCACCAGTGGATTCATTAACAATTGTATAATAATGCAAATTTTGCAGCAAAATGTGTTTTAACTCCACAATACAATATATCGCAGTAACAGAATGCATTCATTAACAAGGACAGTAAAATGTTTTTTAACTGCATGATATTTTGCAGCAATCGAACAATGGCACTAATACTATCATGGGTATAATAAGGCAGTTTTTGCAGTAAAAAGTGTCTGAACTACACTGTATTTTGCAGTAATATAATGTGTTCATTAGCATTGTTATAATAAGTCAGTTTTTTCAGTAAAAAATGTTTGAACTACACAGTATGCTGCAGTAATAGAATGTGTTCACTAACACTGGAAAAGCAGTTTTAGCACTAAAATCTGTTTCACCTGAACACTATCTTGCAGTAATACCACATATTTTTTTTTTAGTAAAAAGAAAATGTGTTCAATAACACAAGTTTAACAATGGCGTTATTGCATTATTGCTTTTGCTGTAACTCCCCATTATCTTGTAGTAACATGTGTTAGAAACAAAACATTCAGCATTTGCAGTAGAATGTATGCTATTGGGGTGCCGACAATAAGTCTATGAACTGTAGAAATAGCAATTTACAAAAACAAAAGCTGACTGGCTGTTCAAACAGAAAATATGATTTTCTTGCAGGATTTTGCAATGCAGAACTAGTTGCCAGCAAGCTGCATGTAACAACTGAGACAGTGACCACTAGCTTTCTCTGATCAAACCCTAAAATATACCCAATGATATCTTCCTATTCTCTCCCTATACTCTTCTTATAGTCTCCCTATCAAAATAGATTATTGCCTTGTGTCGGTAATAGTCTTTTGACAGACGCTGCCACAAGACATCCTTCGAGGTCACTAGTTGAGCACAGAATGGCATTTTATGAGGTTTTCAGCAAAAGGACCATTCTAAATTTGCCTGATCAGGCTTTCTGTCAGTCTCTAAACCTCTCCCCGACTTCCTCCAAGTGTCATGTGATCCTCTACCTCTATCTTCTAGGGAGAATGGAAAATGAAAGGTGGAATCTGATTGCTTGCTATGGGCAACTAAGCCAGTTCTACTTTTTTACCAGTTTGATAAATCTCTCCCCTAGATGATGATTATTATTCCCTGATATGTAAAACCATGGAGATCAAAGAGGGTGCACTTTGCTTTTGTCATGACTATATATTGACAACATACAGTTTTTATATCAAATTGGTGTTTAATACGACCCAGAATTATTGCATGGTGACATATAGCAGGTATAGTGTATATGGAAAAGTAATATAAGGATTTCTTTTATCAAGTTAGTTGTCATTTCTCAAGTACCATTAAATACAGATATAGTACATCAAAATAGAAATACTGAACTACAAAAGAAATAATAGATAAACATTTTTTTATGGTTGGTTCAAACAGAGAATATTTCATTTGCCCAGAAATGTTTTGCAGTTAATTAAGTAGTGATATCTTTCCATTTTATTTTATTTTTAAATTGAGCGTGGATCTCTGGGGCTGTGTTAGACCATGAAGTGTGCCTATTAACACATCAATGGACACACAGCTTTTTGCACACACTACAGTACAGCCATAGTCCCTGAAACTTGACCTATGGACAGGGGTGGATTGACTATAAACCTTACAAATAAATTTTCTAGTGGGCCTATGCCCATAGTGCTGCAGATGTCAACCATGTACATAATGATCTGATGCTCTCAACATTAATTAATGCATGGAACATCAGTTACTTATGCACCTGGCCAATGTCTGCAGGTACCCCATGAACTCAACTGGGGCCACTTTTAGGCCCCTTTCACACAAGCATGATTTCCACGCGAGTGCAATGCATGACATGAACGCATTGCACCCGCTCTTAATCCGGACCCATTCATTTCTATGGGGCTGTGTACATGAGCATTGTTTTTCACGCATCACTTGTGCGTTGCGTGAAAATCACAGCATGCTCCAGTTTCTGCGTTTTTCATAGAAGTGAATGGGGCTGCGGGAAAATCGCAAGCATCCGCAAGCAAGTGCGGATGCGGTGCAATTTTCCCGCATGGTTGCTAGGAGACGATCGGGATGGAGACCCGATCTTTATTATTTTCCCTTATAACATAGTTATAAAGGAAAATAATAGCATTCTCAATAGAAAATGCAAAGTATAAAGGGCAATAGAGGGTTAAAAATAATAAAAAAACTAACTCACCCCCTCCATTTGATCGCGTAGCTGCCGGTCTCCTTTTCTGTCTTCAGCTGGGCGGGGGTTGAAGGACCTTCAGTGACGTCACTGGGTCACATGGTCCAATCACCTGCTTCCATGATGGAAGCTGGTGATTGGACCATGTGACCCAGTGACGTCACTGAATGTCCTTCATCCCCCTCCTGCTGAAGACAGAACAGAACACCGGCAGCTACGCAATCAAATCGAATAGGTGAGTTTATTTTTTTATTATTTTTAACCCTCTATTGCCCTTTTTACTTTGTATTCTCTATTGAGAATGCTATTATTTTCCTTTATAACTATGTTATAAGGGAAAATAATAAAATATACAGAATACTCAACCCGAAACCGGACTTCAGTGATGAAGTCCGGCTTCGGGTCTGGGTGAAGGTCCTAAACCCAGCACCCCACTAATCATTTGTTCCTTTCAGCTCTCAGTGCCAGAACTAACACTTGGAATGGAGCAGAAAGCACAGCTCCATTCAAAGTGTAGAAGCCCTTTGAGATTATAGTGGCTCAGCTCCCAATCAGCTAAATGGGAGCTGAGCTTCTATAATTCAGCATGGCCACTACACTGTGAACAGAGCTCTGTTTCTGGCTCTGTTCAGAGTGCTCAAGCACCAGATGCAGCAGGGGACCACCCATTACACAACGAGTCGGAAGTTAAACCCCCACTGATCCCCCTACAGCATGCAGGTCATTTTCAGCCTATAGACAAAGAATAATTTAGCAAATCTTTGGAATGTTGTTACTTATCCAAGTGTTTTCTCTTGACACATTATACTTCATGTTTCACCTCTATTTTTTTATCCAAAATTTATGGGAAATTTGGAAATGGGACAAGTGGTACTTTCTAGTGCCACCATTAATTATAGCATAAAATGTAGTGGGAAGCAGTAAAAAAATTCTAAGTGGGGTGGAATTGGAAAAAAAAAACAATTCCTCCACCGTTCTAAGTGTTTTGTTCCCACGGTGTTTCGTTTACGGCAAAACTGACCCATGCCCTTCATTCTCTGGGTAAGTATGATTACAACAATACCCCATATGTATAGGTTCTTTTTGTCTAAATAGTGTAAAAATAAATGATTTAAAATATATATATATATCACCATATTCTGAACCCCTTAATTTTTTTCTACTTATGTCTACTGAGCTGTTTAGGGGCTCAATTTTTGGGGCACAATCTTTAGTTTTTATTGATACCATTTTGGAGTGTGAGTGACTTTTTGATCACATTTTATTACTTTTTTGGCGTAAGATAAGCAATGAAAAAATGGCAAATCGTCCATTTTTACCCTTTTTTCCGCTATTTCATTTGCCGTATTGTAGTTTTTTCCTATTTTTATAGTATGGTCATTTTCAGTCGCGGTGATACCCATGATGTTTATTTTTATTGTTATTTCAGTATATATTTTTTAATTATACCGAAAGGTGGTGATTAAAACTTTTTTATATATATATATATATTTTAATTTTTAATTTTATTTTCTGAGATGATTTTGTGGCTCAAATATAAGCCTATAAATTATGTTTTTTACTTTTTTATTTTGATCTATCAGGGATTTTTAAAATGCTATTTAAACTCAATTTTGCGAGGCTGAAAGTGATCAGCGCAAGTACCGATGCCCCAATTGGCCACTTGGGGCATCGGTAGGAAGCCCGGAAGCACAAGCTTCCAGGTTTTTGCGCATTTAGATGCCGTGACCAAGTGAGGTCACGGCATCTAAAGAATTTCATTACCGCAATTGCCGATTGGTAATTAGCCGCAGGTCTCTTCTATTTGAAACAGCAGAGATCTGCCGGCCATGGCGCCCGCTGCATGTGCGAGCGGGCACCATGTTTACTCATCGATCCAGCTCCATACATGTACGGCACTGGTATCGAACGGGTTAATTTACATTAATCATACTTACTACTAGTTGGTTATGTTGTCACTTTATTTTTTTAGGACATTGGAAGGCTTAGAATTTTAGAAGGAATTTTTTTCAAATTCTGTTTTGAAGTTACTTATTTAACAGAAAGAACCCACCTCTTACCATTTTGGAAACTACAGTATTATTCAAAACTGATTTTAGAAACTTTGTTAACCCTTTAGGTGTTCCATAGCAAAGTGGAGGTGAAATTAAAAAAAATAAATGTTTTGTGCTGATTTTCCATTTTAATCCGTTTTATCCTGTAACACAGCAAGGGATAAAAGGGATGGACTCTCCTGCATAACGGAAATGGGACGGATCCGTTATGCAGCCCATAGACTTCTATTATGACAGAATGAATAACGGAATGCCTCTAAAGGCATTCAGTTATGAATTCCATCATAGAATTGCGTTGTGGTCCGTGGTAACGGAATCCATAATGCAATTCACCTTTTACCAGTAAACGAAGCGTTAAAGTATTTCATAACAGGAAATACGCTCAACTCTAGATAAAAGCAAAGCTAATCTTAATATTTATTACTCTTATTCTGCAGTTTACAGAAAGACCCCACATATGGTTTTAAAATTACTGACACACGGCAGTATTTAGGTGTCATGTTGCCTTTGAAGAGATCCCTACAGTAGAAATGCACCAAATTTGACCTCATTTTGAAAGATACACACCTCAAGGAACATTTTGAGGGGTGTAGTGAACACGTTGACCCAAGAGTCATATTATACAATTTAGGCTACTTTCACACTTGCGTTTTGGCTGTCCGTTTGTGAGATCTGTCATGGGCTCTCACAAGCGGTCCAAAACGGATCAGTTTTGCCCTAATGCATACTGAATGGAAAATTATCCGCTCAGAATGCATCAGTTTGCCTCCGATCAGTCTCCATTCTACTTTGGAGGCGGACACCAAAACACTGCCTGCAGCGTTTTGCTGTCCGCTTAACAAAACTGAGCCAAACGGTTCCGTTCTGGCACACAATGTAAGTCAATGGGGACGGATCTGGTTTCTCTGACACAATCTGGCACAATATAAAACAGATCCGTCTCTTATTGACTTTCAATGGAGTTCATGATGGATCCGACTTGGCTATGTTACAGATAATACAAACGGATTCTTTCATGATGGATGCATCTGGTTGTATTATTGTAACGGATCCATTGTTGCAGAACCATGATGGATCCGCCCAAAACACGAGTGTAAAAGTAGCCTTAGAGACATCTGGCTGTAAAAATGAAAAATGTCATTTCTTCCCATAAAATGTGGCTTTGGCCACAAATGTTATATTTTCACAAGTAGGTACCCCTTACAAAACACCGCACAATTTGTTAATTATTATTATTCTAAATATGGTAAACACTCCAAATGTGGTCATAAACTGTTGCATGGGCATGCAACAGGGCTCAGAAAAGAAGGAGCACCATTTGGCTTTGGAAGCAGATTTTGCTTGAATGTGTTTTGGACTCTGTCTCATTTGAAGAGACCCTTAGGCAGTGGAAACCCTGCAAAAACTTCATTTTGGAAACTACATCCCTCAAGGAATTTATTGAGGGGTGCAGTGTTCTGACCCTACAGGCATTTCATAGAATTTAGAAACACTTGGCTGAGAAAATGAAAAATTACATTTTAAAATAAAATGTTGCTTTAGCCCCACAAAATTCATTTTTGCAAGAGGTAACAGAAGAAAATGCATGCCAACATTGGTTATCCATTTTCTTTTGACTAAGGCAACACCTGATATGAGCCCCATTTGGCTTTTGGAGGGCAGATTTTGCTGGAATGGTGCTCAGGTGCAATATCACATTTACAGTGATAGAACCCTAAGAAGTTACCCCATTTTGGAAACAAATCGCTTCAAGGAATTCACCTAGGTGTATAGTGATTGTCTTGTCCCCATATGTGCTTCATAGAATTGTTTAAGATTGGGACATGAAATTAAAAATTACATTGTATTTCGGTTATATGTAGTTTTAGCGTCAAATGGTTGCTTTTCACAAGTGGTAAAAGGAGAAGCACCCCAGATTTTGTTTTAAATTTTTCCAGAGTATGACAGTACCTCCTATGTGGTCATAAACTGCTGTTTTGGCACACTGCAGACTTCAGGAGAAAAAAAGTGCCATGTGCTTTTAAGGCCTGATTTGTAGGTTTATACAACACTGACCAACAACCGCAGTGGTTCTGAGGCAAACTGAAAAAAAGAAACACTCAAGAACAGACCTCATTTTTGAAACCACAGCCCTCACAGAATTTAGAAAGGGGTGTTGTCAACATTTTCACTCCACAGATGTTTTACAAAATTTCATACACAGCAGATGGTACAAAATGAAAATGGAAATGTTTACACATATATGCCATTTCAGTGATCAAGATGTTGTGTCCAGCACATGTCGGTGGGAAAAGTCAGCCCTCTTATTATTATACAGGGCTTCCTGGTTTTAGAAACATTGGACATATGCCATAATATTTTGCATGGACGTACAAAAGGCGTTAATAGTAAAAAAGCACCATGCACATTTGAGGCCCAAAGTGGTGATTTACACAGCTTGTGCTGACAACTGTAGAGGCTCTGGGTGAAATAATAAATGGAACCCCTGAAAAGTGACACTATTTTGGAAACTCCGTCCTAGGTAATTTCATATTGGTTATCTTCTACTTTTATACAATTAAACCATTTCTTGAAAAAAAAAATCTTTTTTTTGTTTTGACATTTTCTGAGAGTCATATTTATATATATTTTTTTTATGGCAATGGTCTTGTGTGACCAAAAAAGGCTGCCCTGGCATAGTTTTTATTTACTTTATTTTTTACAGCAATAACTTGTAGGGGTAGATCATGTGATAATTTATACTTACTTATGTATGTTAATTTTTTATTTTTTATTTATTTCAGTCCTACTAAAGGACTTTAACTTTTGAGCGTCTGATCCCTGTTTCAATACATTCTGTATTGTACTGTAATTAAACAGTCAGTTTCATACCATAGTATGGTGTTAGAGAGGGAGCTCCTAAGCTTTGATGCTGTGGCTAGCATTGACCGCGGCATCTAAGTGGTTAATACAAAAGCACTGGAGTTTTCAGGCAGCAATGCAGCAGATACATCAGAGGGCAGGCTGTTAGTAACCGCATGTACTGATTGAGCAAGCAAAGCTCATGTGCATGCTTGATCGGAGCACTATATATGGATGGCACTTTGTGCAAATGCTATCCACACCCATCATCCTATAGGGCAGAGATCAGCAACCTTTGGCACTCCAGCTGTAGTGAAACTACAATTCCCAGCATGCTCTATTCATTTCTATGCAAGTTTTTAGAAGAGCAGAGCCAGTATGCATGCTGGAAGTTGTAGTTTTAAAACAGCTGGAATGCCAGAGGTTGCCTACCCCTGCTATAGGGGTTAATATGCATACCATGTTCCTAGATCCACTAGTTCTTAAACAGAGTTTTAATAAAGCATATAACATTTATTTTCAGGAGCAAAAATTTTCAGTGTACAACTTACAGCTTGCTGAGTCAGAGCTCTCCATCTTCTACAGTATTTGTCATTGTGCAGCCATTTGTGAAATTATTATTTCAATGTTTATATTTTAGCTAAAACTGGAAATACAATAGATTCCCAGTTTGCTCATAAAAAGTTATTATTGAAGGTGGCTTGTCCTTAGCAAAAGCAAAAATAAACCAAAGCCGCAAGGTTTTCTATCAAACATCTATTTTAACAAGTGAGGAGATCTGACACATTGTCATTGAAGCATAGAATCTGCCTTGCAAAGTGTAGCGAGAGCATATGCAGCATGTCTGCAGAGCTGATATATAGCTCCACAGCAGGCAGCATGTTGACACAGAAACTGCTGGAAGAAATACAATAGTGCCCATGATTTCACCAGGGCCGTGATTTAACCCTCACAATGACCCATGAAAGCATTACAATTATACTGTACTCCAAACTACAAGGTTTATTTAAAAAATATGATATTTACACTATCAGCCATAACATTAACACCACCTGCCTAATACTGTATAGTACCCCTTGAGCCACTACAAAAAAATACTGACACTCGTTCATTTTTCCTGGTTTCAACACATCATTTTTAATGACTAATATATTCCACCCCTTGACAGGGGTCATTGTAAAGAGATAATTAATGGCATTCACTTGTATGTTATAGCTGCTTGGTGCATATTCATGACATGTAGATAGATAGATAGATAGATAGATAGATAGATAGATAGATAGATAGATAGGAGTAGGGTATATACATTCAATATAAGGTAGTGAAAAATAAAATTAGTTGCAAGCACTGGGAGCTCAGGATACTATAAACTCAAAACTGCAGGAAACCACAAATATAGTCTGAACAGTCACTAAGACTTGACGGCAGGTTTCTAAAATACAGATAGCACACTTGAATCATAGTTGATGGGAGACACAGGATAAACAGGCAGTCAGGGTGATAGAGAAAATACAGATGAGGCAGGCAGACTGGATACTTAGAGGGGACGCAGACAAGGCAGACAGGTTTAACTTAAATAGACAGAACTGAGAATGAAAATGAAAATGCAGGAGCACACAAGCAGGGCAGGTACAAGCTGGAGCACAGACAAGAACCAGTTGTAAGAGTGATGTCACAATTGCTCACCTGAAATTAAGAATCATATAGACCTAGAAGGTAGATAAGGAGTCCAATGGCTGAGACAATCTGGAGCACAGGAGTAGCGGAAGCACGCAGCGTCGGATAACAGTTCTGGCCAGTAACAAGTAAGCGCAGCAGTTTAGGATTAGGCAGAAACGTGGTCAGGTAACAATCCAAGTTCAGTACACAGGTAAACACAGCAGTTTAGGATTAGACAGAAGTGTGGTCAGGTAACAATCCAAGTTCGGTACATAGGTAAACACAGCGGTTTAGGATTAGGCAGAAGTGTGGTCAGGTAACAATCCGAGTTTGGTAAACAGGTAAACACAGCAGTTTAGGATTAGGCAGAAGCGTGGTGAGGTAACAATCCAAGTTCAGTACACAGGTAAACACAGCAGTTTAGGATTAGACAGAAGTGTGGTCAGGTAACAATCCAAGTTCGGTACATAGGTAAACACAGCGGTTTAGGATTAGGCAGAAGTGTGGTCAGGTAACAATCCGAGTTTGGTAAACAGGTAAATACAGCAGTTTAGGATTAGGCAGAAGCGTGGTCAGGTAACAATCCAAGTTCAGTACACAGGTAAACACACCAGTTTAGGATTAGGCAGAAGTGTGATCAGGTAACAATCCAAGTTCGGTACACAAGTAAACACAGCAGTTTAGGAGGAGGCTCAGGAGCTAGATAGAGGCAGGAAGCACATATAATCTGTCAAGGAGGGAATGGCGAGGTCTGGTTTATATTGGAAGTTCCAAGGTGTGGCTGATTAGGCAAAACGAGTAGAGATTTTCCAAGACTAGGAAACTATTCACTAGTTTGTGGACTGGAGCTGCCCCAAGTACCTAGTAGCTCAGTGAGCAAGGCTACCACCCGGGACACAGGAGTTTCCTGGTTTGATTCCTGATACACATGCAGGATAAACTCAAGTAAATCTCAGTAGCACAAGAATGTCAGAACACCTTTCCAGGTCACCAGGGAACCTAAAGCTCAGGCACCCTCTGACTGGGAAGCATGTCTTAAAAACCCATGGACTGCCAGCCAATGGCTGGGGAAACATTCTAAAATGTGTTTACTGGCTCAGCCCTTTAAGAGCTTGCCCTAAGGAAAAAGATGCTGTAACATAAGTATCATACAAGCAGGGGAGGGCAGGGCAGCTGCAGACATAGACAGCTGACCTAACATTAGACGGACCATGATCTAAATTAAAGACATGTATACTTAAAGAGGTTATCTAATCCCTATAATGACCCCTAGAATGCCTTGGTCCCTCCTCTAGAGCATACTTACCTGCTCCCTAGATCCCTGCACAGCTGCAGATTAATCTCCCCGTGATGCTAGGGAGGCTGATCACTGTTGTGTGGCCTGCTATTGGTTGCTCCCCCCGTTGCTGGGTGTTTTGATCCGTACAATGGGGACATGCAGCAGAGGCCGTGCATGGATCCGGAGGGAGTCGGTAAAAATGCTCTAGAGAAGAGGCCTGGGCATTGTGGGGGTCATTTCAGGGAATGGATAACCCCTTTAAGTTTGATGTAAGTATGCTTCTATTATCAAAGATAGAGGATTAGGTTCCTTATCCATCTTAGGCTATGCTACTTTTATGGGTCATTCACCTTTTAAATAACCAACAATGATGGTTTTTGAAAAGACACAGAATAACTGAAGAGTAAGGCACTGTGAGGAAGCCAGCATTACATTAAGTTGGTAAGACTGAGTTGTGGAAACATGGTAAGCAAGCTTCCTTGTGTTCTGTTATCTAAATAGTCCTACATCAACTAAGGACCATTCTAACAGTAGTAGTATATTCATGTTCTGTAGATGAAATGTATGGTTACATATGTGTGGTTTCATCTCCTCTTTAAATTCCACCAGCTGGAAGTGTAAGTGGCAGGCCACTGTGGGAGGAACAGATTACTTACATTATTTTAGTGGTTTGCATTGAGGATCCAATGTCAAGTCTCCCATTAGTCTATTGCTATCATTTTACTAATGGAAGCTGCAGGACTGTAATCGAATCTATTCTTACATTTGTCCCCTAAGCTTTTAGTCTGAGATAAAAGCAGAACTGCAAATAGTTATAGACGACTGCAGATGGTGCTGAAATATAATGTTGCCACTCATGTACCGTATAAATCTACGAATTAGTTAAGCAGTTATTTCGAACATATAGTAAAGAAAGAACAACTGAAATTTTGTTGACTTTCAGCGTTGTAAATAACATTTTGTTAGCAGTGAACTAATTGTGTTTGTTACATTGTTGCATTGCGCTGTTTGTTGAGTAATATATGACTTTACCGTGAATGTAACTTGAGTGAATGGATAAAAACGTTTTGAGAGCTAAGTTTAAAAAATATTAGTAACCTAGTTAAAGGGGTTATCCAAGACTTAAAAAGACTACACTGAGTGGCTGACCCCTGGTGGGGTTCATACTTACCTGGTCTCTGCTGCTGGGTTCCTACTCAATTGCCCCCGGCCATCTCTGCAGCTCCACAATGCTTTGGCATCAACATCCTGTTCTTTTTTAGTACCAACATATTGAATATTATTTTAGATACCTGAACATTTTACAGTTGCAGAGCAAGCTTTAAATTTGTTCTCTGTGAATATATAAATGCATGGTAATAGGTTACCCATAACTGAGGATTACTTACATAGGGATCTTTGGTAATATTTCTTAGCGTAGGAACCGACTTTTAACATAAAGTATAGTTTCTTTGTAAAGGGCACTCTCATTCTCAGGATAGTTGGGGGTTGTAATGGTCAAGCCTCCACTGTTGAAACATTTATTGCTTATGAAATTTGTGGGAAAACGCTTGTAAGAAAATGCTAATGAGACTAGTACTTGATGCAAGCACTGGTCTCGGTGGTCATGTGGGGTTCATGCTGAGGCCAGTTACTGGCTACAGTGGTCACATGAATAATGAATGGCACGTGACTGCTACAGGCTTAGTGAAGGTAGTGGCAGAGCATTAAAAATGTTGAGTAAGGCATTTTTCTTTCTTTTATTCAATCCCTTCTCTTTTTAAATCTTAGGAAACTTCATTAATTATGTCCACCCCTAACTTTCCACATGAGAAAGTTTTACACACATCTTATGTAAACTGAAGGCAGAATATAGAAGTGATAAAAATATGTTCTTTTCTTATAACATAAAAATAAGCAAAGTAGTCAGCCTACATATTAGAGCAAGAAACTCTCCTCCAGCGATTCCATGAACCTTTCACTGCTAATATTTGCAAATGATGACACAAAATACTCATGACAGGTAAATAAGCAAGCAAACATCCCTTACTGCTAGAGAGGTTATATATCCACTTGGTCCAGAACAAGTACATCATTTAAAAACTACATTTACTGAGTAATGTATAATACTGTAAATATTGCCTATAATATATCATCTAGTAACAATATGAAGTTGAGAAAAATAAAATTAATTGGAAATTAAGTACAAGAGTATGGGAATCACTGACTGTGTCACCCTTAAATAGTATTCTAATATAATTCATAATGAAAAACTAGCTACTGTTGTAATTTACTTTCTGTTTCAAAATTGCTCCCATTGTTAGATATTCTCATTACTTCATTATAATGGTATCCGCTAGTGTTTAATATGTAAAGTAATCTTTCATCCACTAACAGAGGTGGTCACACATGCTCAGTGTCATCCTTCAACTGCCTCCAGTCGTATCTTCTGGTAGAAGCTGTGACAGTTGACAGAGAAAGAATTGTGGGATAAAGGACACACCTCCTGAGATGTGATAGGGAGTGATCTGCAGCAGAAAAGACATTTCCCCTGAGCTATCAGTCTGAAGAAAATCTGATAGAGCAATTGGAGCAATGAATGTTCAGCTGGTCCTGTAAATGATCAACCGGGCGAGCCAGGGATATGTTGTAATCTGGCGGATACATTCTTTGAAAGCCTTTGCTGTGTGTGGGTGAGCATTAGCCTGTTGAAAATGCAACATGAGAGGCTACACATTTGGCTGCTGTACTGTATGTCCCGCACATGTCACATTGCTGTTAGTGTCCTTTTTATCACTGCTAGAAAAGACTGACTAATGCGATGACTCCCCAGATCATCACACTGACAGTTGTGGAAGTGAAGTAAACAAACACAGCCGGCACTCCGAATATCAGCCTCGCAATGCATTAGTCCAGGGTCGGAGTCACACAAAGTAATCCAATGAAAGGACCAGCACTCGCAACTGTAGTAGATCTTCAATTTCTTTTATTGCCACATAGAGGAGCAGATAAACAATGCGTTTCTTGAGAAAGACTCAGTGTTTGAGTCGAAACGCGTTGTTTATCTGCTCCTCTATGTGGCAATAAAAGAAATTGAAGATCTACTACAGTTGCGAGTGCCGGTCCTTTCATTGGATTGAGTTGTGGAAGTGTGTCGTTCCACTGCAAAGGGAGGATTAAGGCGCTCACAATGAGACCTCCATACTTTAACCCGACCATCGTGAGATCCCTAACAGACACAGGTGAGATAGATTGAATCAGCTCACCTCCATACCATGCATCAGTGTACAAACAAAGGGCTGGCTGGCAGACAATGCAGGAATTGTATAGATATGGTCAGCATCCATAATTCTTTATTAAGTCCTTATCATCTCACATCATCTATAGTGAGAAATCAAGGTTCTGTTAGCTTAATAAACTAATCTGTGCAGGCTCCAGCGGTGCGATCCTTATCACGGCCACGTTGGAGAGATGTGAGCTGAGCGACGCCCCCTTAGTAACAGGATGCAATGCACTGTTTCTTCCCGCAACGGGCGTTTGCTGGGGGGAGATTAGTAGTGCGCTGATTGCTCAGCTGCTCTATTACTGTGTGCTAGTTTTTCTGACTAATGGAGTGGCGAAGCAATAGACCTATCAGGTTCTGATCCAGGAACTCAGCGCTCTATTTATACCCCTTCCTGGCCATACAGCAGTGCCAGTGATAGTCTTGTTTGCCTTACTAGCTAGCTTCCTTGTTTCCTGTTCCTGCATTTGCTTACTGTTTCTCCTGTACGTCTGACAACAGCTTGCCCTCTGACCACCATCTGTCTCTCATTTGGTACTCAGTAGCCCATCTGGTTCTAACCCATTTCCAGGCGACTCTGCTTTGGTGTTTGTCTGTTGGTGTTTGTCCGTCTCTGCACTTATTTAGAGGAGGGTTCATCGTCCAGTTGCAGTTCTGCTTAGTAGGGCTTATACTGCAAGTAGGTAGGAAAAGCATGCTGGGTTCTAGGTCAGGGCTCACTGTCCTTGTCTGTCCCTACCTAGAGGCCTTACAGTTAGAGATCTTTATAGATTTGTTCAGAATTCAGATAAAATCCAAAATTCTTTAATAGATCTTGGAACACATAGAAAAATTAAAACCCATTCACATTTTGGATAATAAAACACCCTTAATCTTATTGCTATGAATAAGGGTGTTTGATCACCTGAAACGTGAAAGCCAATGGATTTAAATTGTTCTATGTGTTCCAAAGGCAGCAGTAGATGTGACAGTAGAAGCCCCTTGACAGATTGGGGAGAGTAGCAATTACAGTAATATATTGGCCCCATGACAGTAGAGAGGATGTCAGCAGCAGTGAGGCACACAGTGATATATAACAACTGCCTTTAATACTGAAGCACACTAACTACATCACTAAAATAACAAATTAACTTTAAATATTGTGCAATGCACAGTGACGCACATGGCGATATATTACACCTGCCTTTAATACTGAGGCACAGTAACTGTATCCCTAACAGAACAGATTAACTATGAATGTCAGTGCACTGCACAGTGATGCACACTGCAATACACTCTCCCTGCACTTTTCCTGCAATTTCTCTGCACTCTCCCTGCATTCTCCCTGCACTCTCACTGTACTCTCCCACTTCAATATTGTCCTGTTAATAGTTTGCAGCAACACTGTCCCTAGCAAACGAGCGCTTGTGATGTCTCACCGTATGCTCAGTTCACAGGACAACAGTGGAAACCGCACAGGGTGAGGCTTTTATTGGGCTGTGACATCACAGGGGATGGCTATCTACAGACTGGCTGGCTGCAAGGTATTACGGGTGATCTTGCATTCTCGGGCTTCTTACTTTCACTTTGTAAGGCCTCTTGCACACGACTGTATGCCCTCCGAGACATACGGTCCGTGAGCGAGCCAAATGTCCCGGAGCGGCATTGATCGTGTGCACAGGAGCACACAGCATCATAGATTACATTGATGCTATGCACCTGCACCTGCGGGCTATTGTCCAGCACTCATATGATCATATGAGTGCGGGACAATAGTCCCACGGGAGGCCCGACGTGCACAGCATCATTGTAATCTATGATGCTGTGTGTTACCATGTGTATGATTAATACCGCTCCGGGACATATGGCCCACTCACATGGACCGTATGCCTCGGAGTGCAGCTTTTACTACAAGGAAATTTTAGACAAGCACATTTACAGTCGCAGGTGCACATCCATAAAGCTAGCATGCAGAAATCAAACAGAAAAATGTATGGCAGCAGAACATTACTCATATAAAACTGGGGAATAGGGATTATTCTAAAATAAAGTGGTATTATACCAACTATACATGAAAAAAATTGAAGCTTTTTGCGCACATTTTTTATCAAACGTCTGGCGTGCCCATCTACCAGGCGTCAAGGTGGCTTCTGCAGATGGGTACCTAACACTAACAGAACTGCCTCTCCTGGGATTGACCTAAGCCTACAATGTTGATGCCTGGTAGATGGGTCTGACACATGTTTGATCAAAAATGTGCGCAAAGAGCTTCAATTTTTTTCATGTATAGTAGGTATAATACCACTTTAATTCAGAATAATCCCTATTCCCAAGTGCAGCTTTTACAAAACTTCTAACCAAATTCCGCTTTGAATTCTTTGATTCGCTTAAGACTAATCAGCACCATCCATGACCATTAGTGTTGATTGAGCACCAAAGTGCTCAGGTGCTCTGGTGCTCGAGTAGTACACTCTACAGAGCACCCGAGCACAACGGAAGTCAATAGGAAAACCCAAGCATTAAACCAGGCACCCCCTGTTCTGAAGAGGGGAGGGTGCCGGGTCCCACTGAGGTCTATGGAGAAGATCTCTGTACAGTGAGGGAATCCCCCCGTGTGAGTCCGCGGCTTACAAGTCCCTGCTCTGACTCCATACATAGCTATGTCCATATATGGAGTCAGTGCTTGGGGACACCCAGTGTATTTAAATCTAATTTAACCTCTATTTCTGAAAAGTTTCAGTGGAATTTGAACTCTCAACCTTTTACATTAGAGGCAAGGACCTTAACCACTCATCTATAAAGCTGAAGGATAAACTGTGTCAGAAAAAACTCATAGTAGTTTGTCATGTAGTAAGTATTCCTATGCAGCAGAAGTATCATTTTATATTAAACTACAGGTTAACATGTAGCTGTATAGTGTAGTGGTTAAGGTTCTTGGCTCTAATGGAAGGAAGGTTGTGAGTTCAAATATAAATATATAATAATATATGTAAATATATTATGGCTAAAAATGTATATATATAGCCTCTATTTATGAAACGTTTCTACTGGTATTTGAACTCACAACCTTCTGCATTTGTGCCAAGAACCTTAACCACTACGCTATACAACTACATGTTAACCTGCATTGAAATATAAAATGATACTTCTGCTGTATAGGAATACTTACTACATGACAAACTACCATGAGGTTTTTCTGACACGGTTTATCATTCAGCTTTATAGCTGAGTGGTTAAGGTCCTTGCCTCTAGTGTAGAAGGTTGTAAGTTCAAATCCTGGCAGAAACTTTTCAGAAATAGAGGCTAAATTAGATTTAAGTACACTGACTTGAGCATCGCGCTCGAGCACATGCGGTATTCGGCCAAACACTGTGATGTGTCGAGCATCACGATGCTAGAGTCGAACACCAATTTGGGCAAGCATGCTTGCTCAACACTAATGACCATCTGATTTGTATATGAGAGTAAGAAATTATGGTTGTGACTACCCTGTGGAATGTTGTAAGGAACCTCCTGTATTGGATAGAGTCAAACGCAATATACCATCATGTAGAGCATTCCAGGACCCCATACTCATCTATCCACAGAAGGACAAAATATAACCAGACAGGGGTTGGCAAGTATAAATTGTTGTTCATGGTTCATAGAATAATAGCAAAATTACAATATATTGAATACATAGACAATGTACAGTGCTTACTTTACGCTCTCCTATAGCCCATAGCTGTATGTTGATTTCCTTGCACGTTGGAAATTAGAGTCATCATTTAT
Source organism: Bufotes viridis (assembly GCA_033119425.1). Taxonomy (NCBI): domain Eukaryota; kingdom Metazoa; phylum Chordata; class Amphibia; order Anura; family Bufonidae; genus Bufotes; species Bufotes viridis. The sequence continues at coordinate 310,867,177 of CM065591.1, read as the reverse complement.
GTGCATTGATTGTTTATGCCACTTTCAGTGTCCTTGCTCAGCTTCTTTCACGTCCTTAGATCTGCTGTGAGACTGCACAGATGGAACAGAAGTGGCATTTAACTGTCTTTGAGGGCTGTCAAGGGAAAAATAAGTGTAATAATAAGTTCCCAGCAGTATAAAATGTAATACGGTTAAAGTTCCAATTCCAGTGTGAAAATTGAAAAGAAACATACCTCATATGCTAAAGTCCCTGGTAGATAGAACATACAGAATGTAATCTCATTAGCTGACATGCCCTGTGCAATAATTCATAGGCACAATAAAACATTTGTGCTTAGATAACATTGATATATTTTTTTATTAAATTCATTAGTTTTAGAAAAGCATAAATGTATCTTGTCACATCATTATAGCTATTTAAATGATCACAGCGTATATCATGCTCAGGGTAGTAATTTAACGTAATAATTAAGGAGAAACAGTTACAAAAACAATACCCTTAGCCACTACCCAAAATCTGCCATACCTGTATAGCGGAAGTTGGCTTTATAATGATTGTACCCACTCAGGAGTTGAGTGGTCTCCATAGCCTGCAGGTGCCTGCCGTTTTACTAAGCACTTGCCACCAGTGTCTAGAGACAACTGATCACACACAATTAACCACTCATTCTGACCAGGACCTTTAAGAGGTGAGTTACTTGGAACTGCTGTTAATTTGCTAGGGCATAAGAGATCCTACTGAAGGCTCCCAGGCCTTTCATAGTTAAGTTCCTATCAAGGCTTTCCGCTGGCAGTGCTGAATAGAAACACAGCAATTGTACCATGCAGTCTATGATATAAGCTATCTAATAATTGTATGTTCAAGTTCTCATAAAATAAAGTAAAGAAAAAAGTAATTAAAAAAGTTTAAAACATATAAAACATTGAAATCACCTTCTAACTATGTATGAAAATGTCAGAAGTATTAAAAAAAAAAGAATTTATCTGGTATTGTAAACACCGTAAAAGAAAAAAAAAATCATGAAAATGGTTAAATCAACGCATTTTGGTTGATTCACCTCCGAAAAAAAAGGTGTTTTGAATTTTCTCACCCGATCCTTTTGTTCTCACAAGAGGGAAGCCATTCCCAGACGTGTCTGGCAGTGGTTCACTCTTCGCTTCCTATTAAAAATGCATATGCAATTGACTGAATTGAGCATGTATATGTGTGGGCTGTCAGGAGAGATGGCAATTGAACTTGTGCAGTAGGGTGACCTTTAGTTGATGTGGAGAGTGATATTCTTACACATTTTAATTTTTGTCTACCATTATCTATATCCTAGCTAGCTTAAATTATGCAATCTATCCAACTATGTACATTGGTGTAGCGATACAAACATTTTTTGGTGTTTTCCATGGTGGGTTGTTTCACCGTTTCATATGCCCAGATGTTACATTAAAATAAATGGTGAATTATGGTAATCATTATAGATAAATGTTCTTATGGCTATTTGGCACTGTATTATGCGTTTTTAGTGTAATTTAGCTTTAGGTAGCATGCTTTACGTCTAGTATCTTCTCGTGTATTTTTTTGCCCTTATCGATCTATATAGGAGCAAATGCCTGTTTAAAGTATACAAGATAAAAATCCACTAAAAGGCAGCAAAAATCCCTGCAAAAAACACATACCATTTAAAATAAAACAAAAAACGCAAAAAAGAAACTTGAAATCTGCCACAGCTTATTCTTCCTTCAGCACATTGTTTTATAATTGTAAATAGAAACTATAAAAAAGTATATTGTGATATCATGATGGTGACGATGATGAACTTTATTTTATTTTATAAATATTTTCTGATAATTTATGTTGACAAATGGTTAAAGCAAAAAATATTTTATTCTTATGAGTTTTTCTTTTTCATATATTTCAAGCCATTCATTATTGAACACAACTAAAATTCTTATTTTGACAAGTGTTCAGGTTAATAACAAGGCACGAAACACGCCCACTTGTTCTGTTGTACAACGAAGAATGCTCATTAACATTAGACAGCCATGTCAAATGGTGAATCACAGCTCCTACACAAAACAATAAAGTGCAAGCAGTTAGCCGAAATGAATAATAAGTAGGTTAATACACATCTCATTTCATGCAGATGACGTTGAATGCCCTTTGCTGATGCTCTATCAGTTCTACGGTGATTGTAAATTGCTATATTATGGCTCCATGGTTTAAAGGGAACCTGTCACAATGAACTTCTGAGTTGAAGGCAACATCTTACAGAGCAGGAGGACCCAAGCAGATTGATATATAGTTTTATAGGAAAAGATTCAGTATAACTTGTATATCATTCATGTAAATTCCTGCTTATTCTGGGTTTAGTAGTCAAGAAGGCGGTCCTATCAGTGATTGGCGGCTATCCGTGTATACACAGTCATAGAGGGAAGGCTGTCAATCACTGATAGGATCACTTCCTTGACTTCAAAGCCCAAAATGGGCAGGAATTTAACCCTTTCAGGACCTGTGACATACATGTACGTCACAGGTCCGGTCCATAAACATGGCGCCCGCTCGCACGTGCAGTGGGTGCCTTAGCCTGGGGGTTTCTGTTATTTTAAATAGCAGAGACTCACGGCACATGTATGCAATCAGCCATAAGGCCGTGCCTTAGTGACCGCCAACCTCATTCCCCCCAGAGTATGGGACCCCCCCCCAGATCAGACAATAAAAAACCCACATCAAATAGACATCTCTCCTTACACCTAGCTTCTCTTGCTAAGGCAGTGATGAGGTCTCGAGGGGAAGGAAGCCTGTTTTTAGATTCCTTGTCAAATGACATCTATGTGAAACAGCACTCTCCTCACATCAAGGGGCCTAGAATTGGATCCTCCCTTGCTCCTCCATGTGGCTATGTCGGTGGAACAGAGCGCACAATGTCAAACGCAGTACATTACATTATGGTAATATTGATTTTAAGCAGGTGTCCACAACCAGCCCCTTTAAATAGAAAATTCATACTTACCTTCACCGTGCTACTCTGGTTCTCTGTGCTGCCTCTGCTGTCTCCATGTTTCGGTCCCTGCACCATTTACATCCAGCAGTGCATGGCCACATACACCTCTCCAGCTGTGACATGCTTCTTGTTGTCACATCACTGCTAAAGCCAGTCATTGGCTAGAATAGTACATGTGACCATGCCCATGCATCACTAGATATAAACAGTGTGGGGACCAGAAGATGAAAAAAGTGGAGGATAGTAGCAGTGTTGAGCAGGTATGTATGAATCTTCTATTTCAGACGGCAGGCTGCCAGCACTTGCTTTAACAATCAATATTACCTGAAAAGTTATTTTTAAGTTCTGATGCTGCTTAGCATCGGGAAGTTGTATTCACCTCAACACAAATATAGCCACATGAAGGAGTAGGGGAGGACCCAAGTCTGGGCAACATGATGCAAGCATAGTACTTTTTCATATAAGTGCGGCTTGCCGAGGGATCTGAGATTGATACCCTTCTCTTCTAGGCCTTATAATGGTTTTAACCACTGTAAGTGTCATTTCTACAGATGACACTAAACTGTGTAAAGTAATTAACAAGGAACGGGACAGTATACTGCTACAGAGGGATCTGGATAGATTGGAGGCTTGGGCAGAGAAGTGGTAGATGAGGTTTAACACTGACAAATGTAAAGTTATGCACATGGGAAGAAATACTGGTCACCAGTACCTTCTAAATGGTAAAACAATAGGTAACGCTGACATGGAAAAAAACTTAGGAATTTTAGTGAACAGCAAACTAAGCTGTAGAAACCAGTGTCAGGCAGCTGCTTCCGAAGTCAATAAGATAATGGGTTGCATCAAAATGGGCATAGATGCCCGTGATGAGAACATAGTCCTGCCACTTTACAAATCACTAGTCAGATCACACATAAAGTATTGTGTACAGTTCTGGGCTCCTGTGAACAAGGCAGACATAGCAGTGCTGGAAACGGTTCAGAGGAGGGCAACTAAAGTAATAACTAGAATGGGTGGACTACAGTCTCTCTCCCATCATCTATTTATCCCCAGGATTGTGACAAGGGGACATCCTCAGAGTCTGGAGGAAAGAAGGTTTGTACACAAACATAGAAGAGGATTATTTACAGTAAGAGCAGTGAGACTATGGTACTCTCTGCCTGTGAAGGTGCTGATGGTGAACTCATTAAAAGAGGATGTATTTCTGGAGTGTAAGAGTATTACAAGCTATTGCTACTAGAGATGGTTAGTTGATCCAGTGAGTTATTCTGATTGCCTGATTGGAGTTGGGAAGGAATTTTTTCCTCCTAAAGTTAGGAAAATTGGCTTCTACCTGACAGGATTTTTTTTTGTGTTCCTCTGGATCAACTTGCAGGATAACAGGATGAACTGAATAATTGTCTTTTTTCAGCCTTATAAACTATATTACTGCTAATTACTTTTTTCACATGGTTGATGATTGTTGGAATCCCTTCAATCCGTTGTACTTTGTAATCTCTCATTTAACCACCTAACTCTTCTGCCTGAGCTCAGCCTGAGGGGGCTGCTTTACCTGCTGATATCTCCTGACTTGTAGAAGCATTGGACTGGTCTTGTTTGAAAGCTGAAATTCCAGGCTTTCATACCAGACCAAAATGACAGCATTAGCCCAAGATAAACAGGAGATGTCGCTGTTAGAAATCGAGTCAGGAATAATAGTGGTAAAAACTTTCTTTTACTTTCACTTTCAGCTATATTCACAGAATCCCAATCTCGAACAGTGATATCTTCCTGTGTAGTGAAGATAATGCTGTCATTTTGGTATTGTTTGAAAGCTTGGAATGCCAGTTTTCAAACAATACAAATCCCATATCTAGCTCATATCAACCCAGAGATATGAGTAGCTAAAGCAGCTGCCCTTTTCCCCATCAGTCTGGAGAAGGAGGGGGAGCAGTTACAGAGCTTACAGTCTTATTTACTATATTATATATACACCCCAAAATGGTTCCTAAAAAAAACTACAACTAATCCCACAAAATAAAAAGTATTAAGAATAAAAAATGAAAATGTTATGACTGCCGGAACACAAAGTTGGAAAATATTATTAGTCCTTCAGACTAAAATTAATTATGTCAATAAGGGGTTAAAAATGCAGTTGTATCCCTGATTTGTGCACCAACAAGATTTACTGCAGACACATATTTAAAATCTACAATTAAAAAAGTGAAATTTTTGGGAGGGTTTTTCTTATTTTAATTTGACTTTCAGGAGGTTAAGCAGTTATGGACTTTTACAAAATGACACATAGAACCAATAATTCTGTATACTAGCATTAATATAACAAGTACAGTGTTTTGAAAAAGCTCAGATATGTATTATTTACTTATGGCTTTGAGCTCACACAATCCAGAATTCTTATAGAACCTTTAGTCTGTGTTCTCATCCACATTGGAGGTTCTGTCAGGTGCCTTTTCCACAGATTCTGTAAAAAATGCCAAATGCAATAGCTCAGCATGCCATACCCAGTGGACCCCATTATAGTCAGGGCAGTCTGTCGGGTGCTGTCTGTCATTTTAGTGTTTTGTTGTTTTTCTCTTATTACAGAGAAGATCTACAAAAATGATCAGTGCATATTCTTATGTGTAGAAAGGTGTAGTCATTAGTCTCCAAAAAATACAAAGCTTGCTATAATTTGTTTTAAAATACATATTAATTAAAATTATAATAAATTGGAAGACTGATTAAATTGCTTTAATGTTTCTGTGGAGCTTTTTTCATTTATAATAGATTACAATGGGTGTTCGCTCAGCTGTCATGAGAGACAATTGGAAAATAACTCCATATCCATTAACACCAATAGCACATAAATAAAAAATATTCTAATTTTTAACATGGAGAAATGTAGACAAAATATTGTTAAAACATGTTTTAGTAGTAGTGATGAGCGAAGTTTTCAAAAATTCTATTCAGCTGCTTCATCGAACTTCAACAAGAAATTCGATTAGTTCCGAATTATTTCATAACAAACTGCATTCCATTGTTTGGAGCGGGTGCAATGGCGGGGAACGGCGATTGTGCAGCCCCCATCACTTAACCCCTCAGATGCCGCATTTAACACTGGTCAAGGCATCTGAGAGTCACATTCAGCCTATCAAGGGGTTATTCAGGGGTTAAAAAAAATATATACATACTCACCTTATCCATTTGATCACTGTCTGGCTGTCCCGGCCATCGTAATTGAAGAAAATGCACCTATTGTGGTACGCGCTGACGTGATGACGTCACCACATCATCATGCTGGGCGGCACAGTTATGTCATCGCTGATGACGTCACTGCACCCACCCAGCGTGATGACGTGGTGACGTCACAAGTCAGTTCGCGTGAGAATTGGCGTGTTTTCTTCAATTAAGGTGGCTGTAACAGGCTCTCCACAATGAAAGGGATGGGGTGAGTATGTTCTTTTTTTTTTACCGCCATTTGAGGGAAAATTTATCAGTTACCACGAAGCGCCAAGAAATTCAGATTCAAATTTTTCCTGAAATACGGATCTAATTCCACTAACTTTAATTTGCTCAACACTATTCAATAGTATACACAGAGGGTTAAAATGCAGACTACTACTACTATGTGGCTAAATACCAAAAAGCCAATTGCTTTTGTTTATCACAACAGCATAAATATAGTGTAAGGATGCAATAAAATGTGCTGACTTTTACAATAAATCTAGTATTTAAATTGTCAGCTAGATTTTCTCTTTTCGCCAGTGAAGGGAAGTAGGGACATTACAGATGTCTGGAACCCACCCACCACCCACACTACCATTTCATACATCCTGATTTCGTTGTAAAATATTAAGAGAAGCTGTTGTATTTGTTTACACTTAATGATTTGTCTCTTCATGTCATTATATTATGGAGCAGAATGTACTACAGTATTTACAGTGCTTTTGGATGGCAAGATATTTTAATACAGAAGGACTTCAAATTGTCATATTAAATAAATAACTATACAGTAGTGATTTCTTGATTGCTTGAGTTTTATAATATTTTGTAATCAATCAATACTGATATATATTTTTAGAGATTCGTTATTCACAAGCATGTCTCAGGAGGACCTGAGAAGACTGATATATAGTTTTGTGGGGAAAGATCTCTGCGCTTTCTGAACTTAAAGGGAATCTGTCACCAGATAAATCAGTAATAATCAGCTGACATGCAAGATGTGCGCTTGTCCGGTGAATGTAATGTTGTTGGTCCCATCTGCATAGGTGGGTGCAATGTTAGAAAACTGCTGTTTTATAATATGTAAATTAGCCCCTTGATGCAATGAGGATAGTGTTATTGTACCCAGAAGCTCCTTTTCCTTTCTCCTGTGCCATGTCTCCACCACCATATAGCCAATCTAGAGCCACTATGACACACTGTGGCATTTAAGGGCCACAACATTTAACACCATTCACAGACATACTTGGACTATTCTTTTAAAGTTAAGAATTAATCTGGACCTGTTGTCTCAGACCCCTATCTGCGCTCCTACCTGTTCTGCCACGACCACCCTGAGAGGCTCTGCTCCAATCTTTTATTGGACTGTGTTTACCACAGTCTGCACCTTTCTTCCTTAATTATCAGCTTAGGGCCTTTGGTACAATTTTTACAGCCTACCATTGGGCAACTGAAACCACTATGTGAGGTCGCAGCCATTGATATGGGGAAAGAGGGTATGCTGGGAATGGCTAGCACGCCAAAACAACAAAAAGCGCAACATGACTTACAAAAATTTCTCTGCAAGAGATTTTCTCACCCTAAACCCTTTCAAAAACAACATGCAGCTGCAGCCCAGTCTGCTGATCTGGAATCCTCAGATGCAGAAAGTCATGGTAGGGAGGAATCCCATGATATGGACTCACAGTTGCGTATGATCCATAAGACTCTGCAAAGGATCATAGAAGTGGCCCTGCAGCCCATACTCTCTGAAATTTTGCATATTAAACAGTATGTTAGAGAAATTAGGGGGTCAAGTTGAACCCCTGGAAGAGAACCAGATTTAACTTATTGCCCATGAAGAGGCTACACAGCAGCTCTACACGCATGCTAGGCGCATTTGAATAGTCTTCTAGCCTACATAGAGGACCAGGATAACAGATCCAGAAGGAATAATTTGAGAATAAAGGGAGTACCGGAATCTGCCACTACAATGGACAGAATAGATACCACACACTCTATCTTGCGCCCCTTGATACCCCAAAATATTGCTGGAGATCTGGTGCTAGAACGAGCCCACAGGGCACTAATGGCTAAACCGAAATCTGGTGAACCACTAATAGACAATATATGGAAGATCCTTAACTCTCACCACAGGGATGCCCTATTAAGGGCTGCTAGGGATGCAAAAGACTTAACTCCTTAAGGACACATGACGTATGGGTACGTCATGTGTCCAGTCCCTAAAGATGGCGCCCGCTCCTGGCCGCTGCGGGCACCATCGCTGCGGGGGTCCGGCTGATTCCTGTAGCTGACCACCGCAGCTGATGATCATCATTTAACCCTGCAGATGCCGTGATCAATCTGATCATGGCATCTGCACGCGCTAAAACCGAAAGTAAAACTTTCGGCAGCGCTCCGGCTCCCCCTAGTGGTGATCGGGAGAATCGGAGCGCTGTAAGGGATAGCCTCAAGCCTTTCATTCAGCATGAGGCTATCACTTACTATTTCCTATGGAGCCCTTGTTAGCAATAGGGCTTCATAGGAAAGTAGTAAAATGCTCATAAACTCCAATACAAGTGTATTGGAGTTTATGATAGAAGCAATCAGGTAACTGATTTATATAGGTCCCTATGGGATCTATATAAAAGTGTAAAAAATAAAAAATAATAAATAAATAAATAAAAAATAAAAATAAATAAAAACCTAAAAATTTAAATCACCCCCTTTCCCCAAAATTAAAATAAAATAATAAAAAATAAAAAATACACATCATGGGTGTCACAATGTGTGAAAACGCCCATAGTATAAAAATATAAAAATATATTTCCCATACGGTAAACAGAAAACGGAAAAAGCGCCCAAATGGCCGATTTGCCGTTTTGGACGCTTCATTTCCTCAAAAAATTAAATAAAAAGCGATCAAAAAGTCCTACACACCCCATAATGGTATCAACTAAAAGTTAAGATCGCCCCGCAAAAAATAAGCCCCCATACAACGCCATACACTTATATACAAATACGTTATAGCGGTCAAAACATGGCTGACAAAAAAAATAAAAAATTTTCCCACTTTGGAATTTTTTTTCACTATCAAAACGCAAGAAAAGCTATACATATTGGGTATCGCCGGATTCGTACTGACCTGTAGAATAAAACTAAATGGTCAGTTTTATCGCAAATCAAACGTCGTAATTTAGAAACCCGTAAAACTGTGGTGAAATTGCTTTTTTTTTGCAATTTCACCCCATTTGGAATTTTTTTCCCGCTTCCCACTACACCGTATGCATTATTAAATGATGGCGTTGGAAAGTACAACTTGTCCCGCAAAAAATAAGCCCTCATATGGCCATGTGAACGGAAGAATAAAAAAGTTATGGCTCTTGGAAGGCATAGAGCGCAAAACGAAAACGCAAAAATGTAAAAACCCTGTGTCCTTAAGGGGTTAACCTTTGAGGGCTCACCTATTGCGTTTTTTCAAGACCTGTCGCAAGTTACTCTTAACAAAAGAAGACAACTCAAACCGATCACAGATGCCCTCCGAGCAAAGGGATACCCTTACTACCCTTGTCTATTTCCCTTTGGCCTAGCGTTTACAGTACAAGGTACTACCAAATATATCCATCGACCTGAAGATATCATACCTTTCTGTGAGACTATCGGCCTGGACCCTTCAGATGTTCGTTCCTATCTCCAGATTACTAACATCACATAGCTTCCTAAGCTGCCTGAAGCATCCCCCTGGAAGACACCTAGGAGGCGGCATCCCTGGAAATGCCTGGCAATTCCAGCGGACTGAGCTGCTTGTCACCACAATGCCTTTCTCACTTGTTCACTGTTCAACTTAACATGTAGTCTGCAGACATCTCTTTATTCCTTTAGTTAGGAAATGTTTTTTAAAAACGCTATCTGGGGGGGTGCTTCGCCTTAGGGCACTGCAACGATTATGTGGCGTCTGGGTGGGGGGACTGTCTCTCACACTGTCCTACCCTTAACTCTCAGGAGGTTACACGACTTATTGCTATGCTACGGAGGGCCTCTCTGCCTCCCCCATTAATATGCCTGTTCTCTAACTAGAGGTGACAGGAATACTTTGATTTGTTATTTTATATAACAGTTTTTCTTGTGTTATTCATTTTTGCTCTACTGTACCATATCTACTGTTAACATGACCACGTGGATTGCGTGGGAAATGAATTCTCCTCAGAAAAGTTCTTGTATACTGCAATCCTCGCAAGAGACTCACTTCAAGAAGGGTAAAATACAAGCATTACTTCTCTCTTATTTCTCACAATGGTTCCACTCCTGTTTTGGTGGATCCAGGTCCAGGAGTGTAGCCATTGCATTTGTTCTGACATCGAACTTGGTAGACCCGGAGAGCCATTATCTGTTTTTAAAGGGCTTGATCACCAGTATGAGGTATGTATGCACCAAACGCCAACTAAATCTGCTGGTTAGTGGACATCCTTGAGAGACTAAGTTCCTTTCAGGAAGGGATCTGCATCGTAGGGGGGGATATTAATGTGGTCCTAGAACCTTCTATTGACTCTTCCTCAGGGAAACTACACTTCTACCAAAGAAAATTAAGGGCTTTGAAGAGATCATTAGGCAAGCTTAAAGTTAGGGATGTGTGGTGACAGGGTGACAGGTATCTCCCACCGGAAGAGATTACACCTTTTACTCAGAGGTCCACAAATCTTACCAAAGACTGGACTACCTATTTATGACAATTTCCCACCTTCCCTTACTTTACCGTGCCTCCATAGGTAATATTGGGATGTCCGATGACACCCCTGTCACTATGGCCTTGATAATGGATTCACTCCCAAAAAGGGATTTTACTTAGCATCTAAACAACTCCCTCCTCCACAATGCCGCCCATAGACAGAAAATTTACAGGGTGCTCCAACAATATTTTGAAGAAAACACTTCCCCTCAGGTTTCCCCTACCATGATTTGGGAGGCCCACAAGTCAGTCATCAGAGGAGAATTTATCACTCTAGGAACATATGTTAAGAAACAGCAACGAGAAGGAGTTAAAAGAGTTGGTAGAAAATATTACAAAATTGGAAGGCCAACACAAACATTCCCTAACCCAGCAGACGCTTGCATAACTCACAATATGTAGAGAAACGAAATAAATTACTTAATATTAAAGCTTATATGTATGCCCGCCACAAGGTCTATATTCATGGTAATAAAGGCTCCAGGCTTATGGCTCTTATGACAAAACAGAGAAGGGAACAGCTGTACATCAGAGAGATCAGAGACTCATCAGGAGTTGCACACACAGCTACCAAGTACATTGTTTCTCAGTTTGAGAAGTTCTATGCTTCACTTTTTAAGCTGAGACCCGAGACCTGTGGCCGCTACTGGAGATCCTGGAATTAGAAGGGAGAGCATAGATTCCTTTTTATATTCCTTAAGCCTACCAACACTATCCATACAACAGATATCTAGTTTAAGTTCACCCTTCACTCTCCTGGGACTACAGCGCGTCCTAAAAGACACTCCAACAGGAAAAAGCCCAAGCTCAGACGGTCTACAAGTGAGCTATTACAAGTAGAGTTGAGCGAACACCTGGATGTTCGGGTTCGAGAATTTCAGCCGAACTTCCCGAAAATGTTCGGGTTCGGATCCGAACTCGACCCGAACTTCATCCCGAACCCGAACCCCATTGAAGTCAATGGGGACCCGAACTTTTGGGCACTAAAAAGGCTGTAAAATAGCCCAGGAAAGGTCTAGAGGGCTGCAAAAGGCAGCAAAATGTAGGTAAATCTCCTGCAAACAAATGTGGATAGGGAAATGAATTAAAATTAAATTAAGTATATAAAAATTAAGCAATATCAATTGGAGAGAGGTCCCATACCAGAGAATCAGGCTTCAAGTCACCCACCAATGGAGAAGGCCACTTTCATTTATTTAGGCCTCAGCACCCAGACAGAGGACAGAGGTCGCATAGCAGAGAATCAGGCATCATGTCACCCACCAATGGAGAAGGCCACTTTGAGATAATTAGGCCCCTGGCACCCAGACGGAGGAGAGAGGTCGCATAGCAGAGAATCAGGCTTCATGTCACCCAGCAATAGAGAAGGCCACATCCAGATATTTAGCCCACAGCACCCAGACAGAGGACAGAGGTCGCATAGCAGAGAATCAGGCTTCATGTTACCCACCACTGGAACAGGCCACTTTCAGATAATTAGGCCCATTGCACCAAGACGGAGGAGAGGTTCATTCAACTTTTGGTTGCACCGCAATATAATTGTAAAATTAAAAAAAGAGGATTCAATAAAGAAGTGACCTGGAGTACAAGAATATATGGTTGAGGGAGAGGCAGTTATAAATGTCTATTCTGCACAAGGGATGGACAGGTCCTGTGGGATCCATGCCTGGTTCATTTTTATGAACGTCAGCTTGTCCACGTTGGCTGTGGACAGGCGGCTGCATTTGTCAGTAATGACACCCCCTGCCATGCAGAATACATGTTCAGACAAAATGCTGGCCGCTGGGCAGGCCAGCACCTCCAAGGCATAAAAGGCTAGCTCTGGCCACGTGGACAATTTGGAGACCCAGAAGTTGAATGGGGATGAACCATCAGTCAGTACGTGGAGGGGTGTGCAAAACCCTCAGAGGAGCTGGCCGTGACACAGCTGCGTCTTGCTCCTCCTCTGTCTTCGCCTTGGGCTTCCACTTGATCCCCTGTGACATTTGGGAATGCTCTCAGGAGCGCGTCTACCAGCGTGCGCTTGTACTCACGCATCTTCCTGTAACGCTCCAGTGCAGGAAGTAAGGTGGGCACATTGTCTTTGTACCAGGGATCCAGCAGAATGGCAACCCAGTAGTCCGCACACGTTAAAATGTGGGCAACTCTGCTGTTGTTGCGCTGGCACTGCAGCATGTAGTCGTTCATGTGTGCCAGGCTGCTCAGAGGTAAGGACAAGCTGTCCTCTGTGGGAGGCGTATCGTCATCGTTCTCCGTATCCCCCTAGCCACGCACCAGTGATGGGCCTGAGCTGTGTTGGGTGCCACCCCGCTGTGAACCTACTTCATCCTCATCCTCCTCCACCTCCTTCTCATCCTCCTCGTCCTCCAGTAGTGGGCACTGGCTGGCCACATTTGTACCTGGCCTCTGCTGTTGCAAAAAAACTCCCTCTGAGGCACTTCTAACAGACTGGCCTGAAAGTGCTAAAAATGACCCCTCCTCCTCCTCCTGAGCCACCTCCTCTTCCATCATCGCCCTAAGCGTTTTCTCAAGGAGAGATAGAAGTGGTATTGTAACGCTGATAACGGCGTCATCGCCACTGGCCATGTTGGTGGAGTACTCGCATGGAGGCCCAGTCATTGGTGGTGAAGTGGTGCTGTTCTGCAGTGCGACTGACGCGTGCGTGCTGCATCTGAAACTCCACTATGGCCTGCTGCTGCTCGCACAGTCTCTCGAGCATGTGCAAGGTGGCGTTCCACCTGGTGGGCATGTCGCATATGAGGCGGTGAGCAGGAAGGCCGAAGTTATGCTGTAGCGCAGACAGGCGAGCACGCACAGACGGCCCGCACTTTATGCAGCAGCTCTGACATGAAGGGGTAGTTGTGAATGAACTTCTGCACCACCAAATTCAGCACATGCGCCAGGCACGGGATGTGTGTCAAACCGGCTAGTCCAAGAGCTGCGACGAGATTTCGCCCATTATCGCACACCACCAGGCCGGGCTTGAGGCCCACCAGTAGCAACCACTTGTCAGTCTGTTGTTCAATACCCTGCCACAACTCCTGCACGGTGTGAGGCCTGTCCCCCAAACATATGAGTTTCAGAACGGCCTGCAGACATTTACCCCGTGCTGTGCGGAAGTTGGTGGTGAAGGTGTGTGGCTGACTGGATGAGCAGGTGGAAGCAGAGGAGGAGGAAGCCGAGTAGGAGGAGGAGGCTACAGGAGGCAAAGAATGATGCCCTGCGATCCTTGGCGGCGGAAGGACGTGTGCCAAAGAACTCTCTGCCTGGGGCCCAGCCGCCACTACATTTACCCAGTGTGCAGTTAGGGAGATATAGCGTCCCTGGCCGAGCTTACTGGTCCACGTATTTGTGGTTAGGTGGACCTTGCCACAGATAGCGTTGCGCAGTGCACACTTGATTTTATCGGATACTTGGTTGTGCAGGGAGGGCACGGCTCTCTTGGAGAAGTAGTGGCGGCTGGGAACAACATACTGTGGGACAGCCATCACCGTCAGCTGTTTGAAGCGGTCTGTGTCCACCAGCCTGAATGACAGCATTTCAAAGGCCAGTAGTTTAGAAATGCTGGCATTCAGGCCCAGGGCTCGAGGGTGGGTAGGTGGGAATTTACTCTTTCTCTCCAATGTTTGTGAGATGGAGAGCTGAACGCTGCCGTGTGACATGGTGGAGCTGCTTGGTGACGGAGTTGGTGTTGTCGGTGGCACATCCTCTGTTTGATGGGCGGCAGGTGCCAACATTCCTCCCGAGGCGGAGGAAGAGGCCGAGGCAGCAGCAGAAGAGGGAGCAGGGGGAGCCAGAGTGAGTTCCTTGTTTTTAAGGTGTTTACTCCCCTGCAGTTCATGCTTTGCATGTAGATGCCTGGTCATGCAGATTGTGCTAAGGTTCAGAACGTTAATGCCTCGCTTCAGGCTCTGATGGCACAGCGTGCAAACCACTCGGGTCTTGTCGTCAGCACATTGTTTAAAAAAGTGCCATGCCAGGGAACTCCTTGAAGCTGCCTTTGGGGTGCTGGGTCCCTGGGGGTGGTGGACAGTAGCAGGCGAACTCTCTTGGCGGCGGCTGTTCTGCTTTTGCCCCCTGCTCCCTCTTTTGCTACGCTGTTGGCTCGGTCTCACCACTGCCTCTTCCTCTGAACTATGAAAGTCAGTGGCACGACCTTCATTCCATGTGGGGTCTAGGACCTCATTGTCCCCTGCATCATCTTCCACACAGTCTTCCTCCCTGACCTCCTGTCTGCACACTGCAAAAAGACGCAGCAGTTGGCACCTGTGTTTCGTCATCATCAGAGACGTGCGGACTGCGATGAGGTGGTATTCCCATGTCCTCATCATCAGGAAACATCAGTGGTTGTGCATCAGTGCATTCTATGTCTTCCACCACTGGGGAAGGGCTAGGTGGAAACCCTGCTAGCAGAGTCTTCAAACAGCATAAGAGACTGCTGCATAACTTGAGGCTCTGACAGTTTCCCTGATATGCATGGGGGTGATGTGACAGACTGATGGGCTTGGTTTTCAGGTGCCACCTGTGCGCTTTCTGCAGAAGACTGGGTGCGGGATACCGTTGTGAACATGCTGGATCCACTGTCGGCCACCCAATTGACTAACGCCTGTACTTGCTCAGGCCTTACCATCCTTAGAACGGCATTGGGCCCCACCAAATATCGCTGTAAATTCTGGCGTGTACTGGAACCTGAGGTAGTAGGTTCACTAGGACGTGTGGCTGTGGCAGAATGGCCTTGTCCTCTCCCAGCACCATCGGGTCCACTAACACCACCATGACCGCGTCCGCATCCCTTACTAGATGTTTTCCTCATTGTTACCATTCACCAAGCACCAGAATTAGAGGAAAAATATTTGGCCCAATGTATTGATTTCAAATTCAGGCCTTTTTTTTACAGGCACCTAACACTATCTGCCTATTTATTTATGTAACGTATTACACTAATCCAGGCACAGCAGTAACCACTGATTTAGGGGAATATCAATTGTAGGCCTAATTTTTAGGCCCTGGATGAAAGGTATCCTTTTATGGACAGATTTGCACTTGGAGATGCACAGTAGCGTGTAAAAAAATATGTAGGATTATGCCTTCAGCAATTGTATTTTAACACTTTGTGTAATATACCCTTTAACGGACAGAAATACACTTGGAAATGCACGGTAGCGTGTGAAGTTATTGAGGATGACCCTCTCAGCACTTGTATATACACCTTGAGTGTAATATACCCTTTTACGGACAGAAATACACTATGAAATGCACAATAGTGCATGCAGATTTACAGGATTATGCTTTCATAATCTTGTCCAGTCACAGCTGGAACACCAGATTTACTGTATTTCTATTTTGGCAACTAAATTTTACCCTAGAAAATAATAAATCCCTTGCCGGACACTATTAAACTTGTCCAGTCACAGCCTGAACACCAGATTTACGGTATTGCTATTTTGGCAATTGAATATCAACCCAGAAAAAATATATATCCTTTGCCGGACACTATTAAACTTGGCCAGCCACTGCTGGGACACTAGATTTACGGTATTGCTATTTTGGCAATTGAATTTCACCTCTGAAAAAAAGATATCCTTTGCAGGACACTATTAAACTTGTCCAGTCACAGCTGGAACACCAGATTTGCGGTATTTCTATTTTTGCAACTGAATTTCACCGCAGAAAATAATATATCCTATGACAGACACTATGAAACTTGTCCAGTCACAGCTGGAACACCAGATTTACTGTATTTCTATTTTGGCAACTGAATTTCATCCCAGAAAATAATAAATCCTTTGCCGGACACTATTAAACTTGTCCAGTCACAGCTGGAACACCAGATTTACGGTATTGCTATTTTGGCAATTGAATTTCAACCCAGAAAAAAATATATCCTTTGCCGGATACTTTTAAACTTGGCCAGCCACAGCTGAAACCACTGATTTATTGTATTGCTATTTTGGCAATTGAATTTCACCCCAGAAAAAAAAAATATCTTTTGCCGGACACTATTAAACTTGTCCACTCACAGCTAGAACACCAGATTTACTGTATTTCTATTTTTGCAACTGAATTTCACCGCAGAAAATAATATATCCTATGACGGACACTATGAAACTTGTCTAGTCACAACTGGAACACCAGATTTACTGTATTTCTATTTTGGCAACTGAATTTCACCCCAGAAAATTATAAATCCGTTGCCGGATAGTATTAAACTTGTCCAGTCACAGCTGGAACACCAGATTTACGGTATTGCTATTTTGGCAATTGAATTTCACCCCAGAACAAAATATATCCTTTGCCGGACACTATTAAACTTGTCCAGTCACAGCTGGAACACCAGATTTACGGTATTGCTATTTTGGCAATTGAATTTCACCCCAGAACAAAATATATCCTATGACAGACACTATGAAACTTGTCAAGTCACAGCTGGAACACCAGATTTACTGTATTTCTATTTTGGCAACTGAATATCATCCCAGAAAATAATAAATCCTTTGCCGGACACTATTAAACTTGTCCAGTCACAGCTGGAACACCAGATTTACGGTATTTCTATTTTGGCAACTGAATTTCAACCCAGAAAATAATATATCCTTTGCCGGATACTTTTAAACTTGGCCAGCCACAGCTGAAACCACTGATTTATTGTATTGCTATTTTGGCAATTGAATTTCACCCCAGAAAAAAAAATATCTTTTGCCGGACACTATTAAACTTGTCCACTCACAGCTAGAACACCAGATTTACTGTATTTCTATTTTTGCAACTGAATTTCACGCAGAAAATAATATATCCTATGACGGACACTATGAAACTTGTCTAGTCACAACTGGAACACCAGATTTACTGTATTTCTATTTTGGCAACTGAATTTCACCCCAGAAAATTATAAATCCGTTGCCGGATAGTATTAAACTTGTCCAGTCACAGCTGGAACACCAGATTTACAGTATTGCTATTTTGGCAATTGAATTTCACCCCAGAACAAAATATATCCTTTGCCGGACACTATTAAACTTGTCCAGTCACAGCTGGAACACCAGATTTACGGTATTGCTATTTTGGCAATTGAATTTCACCCCAGAACAAAATATATCCTATGACAGACACTATGAAACTTGTCAAGTCACAGCTGGAACACCAGATTTACTGTATTTCTATTTTGGCAACTGAATATCACCCCAGAAAATAATAAATCCTTTGCCGGACACTATTAAACTTGTCCAGTCACAGCTGGAACACCAGATTTACGGTATTTCTATTTTTGCAACTGAATTTCACCGCAGAAAATAATATATTCTATGACGGACACTATGAAACTTGTCCAGTCACAGCTGGAACACCAGATTTACGGTATTGCTATTTTGGCAATTGAATTTCACCCCAGAACAAAATATATCCTTTGCCGGACACTATTAAACTTTTCCAGCCACTGCTGGGACACCATATTTAGGGGATTGCTATTCTGCTATTATTATATCTATAGAACACACAGTCCTCTTCAGAAAGCTCAGAGTTGGCACCTGCAGCTCATGCCCATCAGTCTTCCACCTCACCCCCTTGCAAATCAGCCAAGCAGTCAGAGCCCGAATCATGCAGGAGTCTCATGCTTTTTGATGTCTCTGTTGGCAGGGTTTCCCGGCCCATCCACCTAGCCCTGCCCCAGAAGAGGAAGATCTTGAATGCATTGATGCTCAACCACTTTTGTTGCAGGATGAGGACATGGGAATACCGTCTGATGATGACGAAACACAGGTGCCAACTGCTGTGGCTTTCTGCAATGTGCAGACTCACGAGGAGGGCAGGGGTCATGAATGGGTGGAAGATGATGTGGAGGATGATGAAGTCCTATACCCAGACTGGACTGAAGGTCGTGCTAGTGAGGTGTGCAGTTCTGAGGATGAGGCAGTGGCCGCACAGAGGCAACAGCACAGCAAAAGAGGGAGCAGGGTGCAAAAGCGCAGCGGCCGTTCCAGAGACAGAACGCCTGCTACTGTCCACCGCACCCAGGCACGGAGCACACCAAGGCCTGCTCCAGGGAGTTAATTGGCTTGGCAGTTCTTCACACAATGTCCTGACGACAAGACATGAGTGGTTCTCATGTTGTGCCATCAGAGCCTGAAGCGAGGTATAAACATTCTTAACCTGAGCACAACCTGCATGACCAGGCATCAACATGCAAAGCATGAACTGCAGTGGAGTAAACACCTTAAAAACAAGGAACTCTCTCATGCTCCTCCTGCTCCCTCTTCTGCCGCTGGCTCAGCCTCTCCCTCCACCTCTGGCGTCACCATGGCACCTGACGACCAGCAAACAGAGGATGCTACACCAACACCACCACATACGATACCATTACCAAGCATCTCCACCATGTCACACGGCAGCATTCAGCTTTCCATCTCCCAAACATTGGAGAGAAGGAGGAAATACCTACCTACCCATGCTCTAGCCCTGGTCCTGAATGCCAGCATTTCAAAATTACTGGCCTTTGAAATGCTGTCATTCCGTCTGGTGGAGACGGACTGTTTCAAAAAGCTGATGGCGGTGGCTATCCGCCAGTATGTTGTTCCCAGCTGCCAATACTTTTCCAGATGAGCTTCCCTGCACAACCAAGTGGAGGATAACGCCATCTGTGGCAAGGTCCACATAACCACAGATACATGGACCAGTAAGCACGGCCAGGGTCGCTATATCCCTAACTGCACACTGGGTAAACGTAGTGGCGGCAGGGCCCGAGGCGGATAGCGGTTTGGCGCATGTCCTTCCACCACCGAGGATCGCAGGGCATTATTCGTTGCCTCCTGTTGCTTCCTCCTCCTACTTCAGCACAGCCCGGGGTAAATGTCAGCAGGCGATTTCAAAACTCATGTGTTTGCATGACACGCCATCCCATACTCCCTTCTATGAACACTAAGGCCGTGAACAAGGTCTAGGAATAGACCAAAACGTTGGCCAGTGGCTAATTTTTGGATCGATAAGAAAATAATTAATTGAAATGAAGTAATAAAATAAGAAACTATAAGCAATTATAGAGTGCCGTGGTTTTTTGATATCTATTGGATGTACCCTTTACCACTGAGCACCACCCACCTTCTAACAAGGAGTGCCACTCAACCTCTTTTTCAACATTGGGTGACAAACCCCACACCGCACAGAAGCTTTGGAGGGGCATAGAACAGCAGACTGATGAGTGGTTGCTGCCGGTGAGCCTCAAGCCCTGCCTGGTGGTGTGCGATAATGGGTGAAATCTCGTTGCAGCTCTGGGACTAGCCGGTTTGACGCACATCCCTTGTCTGGCGCATGTGCTGAATCTGGTGGTGCAGAAGTTTCTTAAAAACTACCCAGACATGTCAGAGCTGCTGCTCAAAAATGCGGTCCGTATGTGCGCACTTTCGGCGTTCTCACCCTGCTGCTGCTCGCCTGTCTGCGCTGCAACGTTACTTCGGCCTTCCTGCTCGCCTCATATGCGACATGCCCACCAGGTGGAACTCCACCTTACATATGCTGGAGAGACTGTGCGAGCAGCAGCGGGCGATAGTGGAGTTTCAGATGCATTATGCACGGGTCAGTCGCTCTGCGGATCAGCACCACTTCACCACCAGTGACTGGGCCTGCATGCGAGACCTGTGTATCTTGATGCGGTCTTTGGAGTACTAAACCAACATGGCTAGTGCTGATGACACCATTGTTAGCATTACAATACCCCTTCTATGTCTCCTTGAAAAAAATATTACGGCGATGATGGAATTGGATGCGGCACAGGAGGAGGTGGAGGCAGAGGGGGCATTTCACAGGGTTTCAGGCAGGTCATACAGAAGTGGCTCAGAGGGTGGGTTCCTGCACCAGCAGAGGCCAGGTACACATGTGGACAGCCAGGGCACACTTCTGGAGGATGAGGAGGAGGAGCATGAGGTAGAGCCCTACATTAATGATAATCGTCTGCTACATTGGTGGGTGACATGATGCCTGTTTTGCTGTTATGGGACCTCTCTCCTCTGTCTGGGTGCTAGGGCCTAAATTGCTGAAAGTGGCCTGTTCCATTGCTGGGTGACATGATGCATGTTTTGCTGTTATGGGACCTTTCTCCTCTGTCTGGGTGCCAGGGGCTTACATTAATGATAATCGCCTGCTGCATTGGTGGGTGACATGATGCCTGTTTTGCTGTTATGGGACCTCTCTCCTCTGGGTGCTAGGGCCTAAATTGCTGAAAGTGGCCTGTTGCATTGGTGGGTGACATGATGCCTGTTTTGCTGTTATGGGACCTCGCTCCTCTGTCTGGGTGCTAGGGCCTAAATTCCTGAAAGTGGGCTGTTTCATTGCTGGGTGACATGATGGCTGTTTTGCTGTTATGGGACCTCTCTCCTCTGTCTGGGTGCTAGGGCCCAAATTGCTGAAAGTGGCCTGTTCCATTGCTGGGTAACATGATGCCTGTTTTGCTGTTATGGGACCGCTCACCTTTGTCTGGGTGCTAGGGCCTACATAAATGATAAGGGCCTGTTCCATTGCAGGTTGACCAGTGGCCTGTATTCCTGTTATGGGACCGCTCTCCTCTTTGCAGGAGCCATGGGCCTGAATGAGTGATTGTTGCCTGTGGCACTGCTGGGTGAAATCATTACTGTTTTGGCGTGATTTGAACTCTCCTATTTGTGGGTGCCAGGGGCCTGAGTCTGTGCATGAGGCCTGTGACACTGCAGGCAGGCATGAATCCTTTTTGGCTGTGATGATAACTTCTCCAACTCCCATGTATGGTTGTCTTGGGCCTAAATCTGCGAATGTGGCCTGTGGCACTGTTGGCAGACATTAATCCTTTTTGGCTGTGATGAGAAATTATCCAGCTCCCATGTAGGGTTGTCATGGGCCTGAAGCTGTGAATAAGGCCTGTAGCGCTGCAGGCAGACATGAATCCTTTATGGCTGTGAGGAGAACTTCAACTACCATAGCATTCCCACCTGACGCCACCTCGACCTCCCATTCCACCTCCTCCTCCAATTTGCAAATAATATTGGTTAATTATTATTTATTTTATTTTAAGTCACTTCCCTATCCACATTTGTTTGCAGGGGATTTACCTACAGTTTGCTGCCTTTTGCAGCCCTCTAACCCTTTCCAAGGCTATTTTACAGCCATTTTAGTGCACAAAAGTTCGGGTCTCCATTGACTTCAATGGGGTTGGGGTTCGGGGTCAAGTTCGGGTCAAGTTCGGATCCCGAACCCGAACATTTTCGTTAAAGTTCGGCCGAACTTCTCAAACCCGAACATCCAGGTGTCCGCTCAACTCTATTCCTCACTTTTTTTGCAATCATTTTGTTAAACCCACTGAATTAAAGCTGAAAGTCTGACCTTCAACTGCATCTGAATTGTTTTGTTCAAAATCCATTGTGGTAATGTACAGAACAAAAATTAGAAAAATGTTGTCTCTGTACAAATATATATGGACCTAACTGTATATCTAGCGCTTGTAGTCTCACCAAAAGATAGTATACTATCCTATATATCTATGAGAAGCGGAATTGGATACTACACTAACCAATGAGGAGATTTGGGAGATCTATACTAAATGCTGTGGTCCCTCTAGATGTATAACACTTCAGGAGACCTCTTATAAACTAGTGAGTAGATGGTATAAAACCCCAGTTGCAATACATGCTATGTACCCCTCGACCCCACCCACCTGCTGGAGGTGCTTATCAGACATTGGGACATATACACATATATGGTGGGATTGCCAGTCAATTCGACCATTCTGGAATACAGTGGGAGAAATATTGCTTAAGGCATGCCCGGGTTCCCCGACTTTGAATCTTAAGATGCTGGTCTTGAATATCATCCCCACCTCAGTCTCGCAATTTAATCACTCTCTCTGGAAACAAATGCTGCTAACCGCAAAAGCTATGATTCCTTTGTACTGGAAACATGTGACCTCTCCCCCTGTTTCTCATTTAGATAAAAAAGTAAATAAAAAAGGAAAAAGATTGACAGGCGCTGCTTGGCTGGAAACAGAAGACTGGAGTAGTACTGGAATTACTGCTTTTATAATAAAAGCAGTAATTCCAGTACTACTCCAGTCTTCTGTTTCCAGCCAAGCAGCGCCTGTCAATCTTTTTCCTTTTTTATTTACTTTTTTATCTACTCGTTACCGCTCTACCAGTGGGAGGAACAAGAGGCTGCAGCAAGGCAAAACCCCGGACGCTGGTCGGGCAATACCAGCCGAGCACTACAAGCGGTTGTGACTTCCTCACAACCGCATCTGGTAAGGACATTTTATTATTTTTAGACTCCCTATACCAAACGGTCCCACACAGGAGGCGCTGTTCCCCTCTCTCCCTTTTTTCTATTTATTGCCTGTTTCTCATTTGATTCACAGGGTTGGGCGAACTCAGCTGCGCTACCTCTTAGTCTCACAGTAGATATCGCAAGCTCTGGACACCTTAGCTAACCTTCTCCACTGGGGTAGACATACATTCTTATCAGTCTGATGCATAAGGAGGGTTTGAGGACGTTCAGGTCTTATGGGTCTGTTTCCCGTGTATCCCAGAAACGTTCCGGTAACGTTAATGACGGAAACGTTCACTTCAGAAGCGCCTATTGCAGCAATGCACAGTCCAGATGAGCATATGCCTGATGCACATTAGTATGCTATTGTTTAGGAGATCGATTATCCTACATACTGCTCTGGGGCTTCATTGGAAGCAGTTTTCCTTTTTGTGTTTTTGTTTTGGCCAAGACCCTTGATGCTGTAACATCTTTGTCTTTATAAAAACAATAAAAGGAGAATTTACAAAAAAATTCTGTACTATTATGAAAAACATTATCAAAAAAGTGTGAAGTCAGGGATACTTTTCTAACTAGAGTTATATAGTTGTTTTTAAATTAGGCATCTCCAAAATGTATTTTAAAGCCATTGACACATTTTCCATTAGCCATTCCTTATCTATGGGATGTCTGAAGATTACATTTTCTTTTTAAACTGTGATAGACTACCTTGTAAGTGACGTTGTTGTAGAATGATGGAAAAAGGTTGCTTTTTGACAGAGTTTCTCATAATAAATCAGTAAAATGTAAAGCAATACAGTGCATATTTTAGAAGACTTTTTGACATGTGACAAATTGGAGACTTTGTAAAGTGATACATTTTTGCAGAGCTCTGAAGATATTTTTTCTGCTGAAGCTATGCATGTCCTTATGCTAGGCATAATATTAACACAGTTTCAGACCATTCTTTCAGCAGTAACTTTGTGGCAGTGTAGTAGACTAGCAAAGTACAATAACTGACATACTAATGCCTTATGGAAGTATATTTTATGTATGTATATATATATCATATTTCTCAGCATTCAATTATAACATACTCATGGACACAGCCATGCAGTATGTTTGATGGCCACATGTTACGTTTTGGGCTCATTAGACCACAGAACAATTTTCGACTTGATCTCATTCTCCACATGCCTAATGGCAAATTGTAGTCAAGATGTCATTTTTTATAGCTATGACAAGACTTCCCTTCTGGCGGCACTAAAGGGGGACAGAGTTTTTCCATCTCCAATTGGAAAAAGAAAATGCAATTTTGGAGTGTTGTGGTAATAATAGTTTTGCATTCATTATTTTATAACTGATATGAACCTAGGTCACTTGGTGTTAATTCATTCATACTTAAAGAGCCACTGTCAGCATGATCAACCCTATTAAACTAGACAAACTACTTGGGAGGATTTTATTATGCTGATTAGAACAATATTTTTTTTGCTTTTTGTTTGTATGTTAAACAGCTAAAGAGATATCTGTGTTTTCATTGATATGCAAATAAGCAAATTTGGTATAATATAGTAGACACCCAGAAATGATATTGTGGGCAAAGCTATATCTATCCTAATTTAACAATAGTAACATCGTTTGTGAGTCTGAATAAAGACACCTGTGAGTTCAGTTTAGCCTGTTATCCTGCAAGTTGATACAGAGGAAGACAAAAAAAAAAAAAAACTGTGAGGTAGAAGCCAATTTTCCTCATTTTAGGGGACATAAAGAAGAAAATAATTTAATGGCAGTTTAAATGGAACAAATGGCCTTTTTCTGCTATCATTGTTTTATGGATTTCCTTTTGTGGGAGCAGTTCCCTTGATGTAAATATTTGGCATGAAGCAGAAATGTGTTGAAATATATATTATTTCATATTTGCCATTCAAGAGTCTCGGGAAGCTGGCTGATCTTCCCTTTGAGAGTTGTAATAGGAGTCACATTGGGTATCACTCATCTTTCCCTGAAACAGATCTGTTGATGTGACTTCAAATTAAGGATGACTCACAATTTTAAGGACATTTTGCTTTTGTAAAAATTACTCACCTAGCTGACTCTACTATATAACATTCTTTTTCAGTAGGTTAATGGATTGATACAGGTAAAAAAAAAAAAAAAGTATCATCAAAGACAATACCTCCCAGAATACAGGTATGAGGGTATTTCCATTGAGGAAATTATCAGTGAACAGGAAATGTACTATTACCATCTAATATTGAACGTGCAAAAATAGACAGTCTTCAGCTATGCCAGATTTTTACAGTGGCTGATGCTGGATGATAAATATTTACATGGGAATGCATGTTGAATGTGGCTGTGGCAGGGTGATGTTATTTACATGGGACTATATATTGAATGCGGCTGTGGGAGGGAGTGATATTATTTACATGGGACTGAATGTTGGGGGGTAATACTATTTACATGGGACTGCATGTTGGAGGTGGCTAGGGAGGGGGTGATTTTATTTACATGGGACTGTATGTTAAAGGTGTCTGGGAGAGGGAGTGATGTTATTTATATGGGACTGTATGTTGAAGGCGGCTGGGGAAGGGGTAATGTTATTTACATGGGACTGTACATTGGAGAGGGCTAGAGAGATGGTGTGATGGTATTTACATAGGACTCTTTGGCGGAGGAGGTAAATAATGTTATTCACATAAGACTGTATGGTGGAGGGGCTGAGGAATTGTAATGTCTGAGGACAGTAAACAAAGGAATATAACTACAGGGGGCACTGCAGGGGGCATTAAAAATATTGGGGGCACTTCAGGGTGAGAATTATAACAGTAGGGGGCAATATAAATACTGGACCGTCTGGACCGAATGGAGAAGATGATGACAGAAAAGATCTACATCAGAGGAGACATCACCTGGGAGGTGCTGGATATGAGAGGTACATGCTGCTGTATAGCAAGTACAGTAAAATATCCTCACTGCAAGTCTTTGCTGGGAGGGGGGGGGGGAATGGCGGTTGGTCGACTTAGAGAATTGTGCCATATGCATTTGGGCTTGGGCCCCAGATCTTTTGAGACCCTAGCAACACCCCTGCTGGAGCCATAATTTTTTTCATTTTTCCATTCACATAGATGTATGAGAGTTTGTTTTTTGTGGGACTAATTGTACTTTTTATTGGCACCAATTAATATTGTATATGAAGTAGTTAGAAGCTGGAATTTTTTTTTAAATGGGTTGGAATTTGAAAGAAAAAATGTAATTCTGCCATACAGTTTTATGGGTGTTGCTTTACGTATGTAGCAAAACTGGCATTACCATCATTCTCTGCAAATTTCAAAAATATATTTTTATACCATATTTTTGGTTGCACTTTTTAGCAAGAAAAATCTGAAAACTCTGGGCTGAAGTGCTCCAGCGTTGCCCTGGCAACCATGATGATTTTTGCAGAGAGCACCCACTGTCTGCACAGCTCGGGCAGCAGGGTGAGGGGGTGGTCTGCTTTAACCACTCATATATCTGGATCGCACGCAGCTAGAAATATACTGACCTTGTTTGAAAGCTAAGCTAAGTCTAAGCTTTAAAATAAGATCAGAACATTATCTTCACTACATCAAGAAGTATAACTGTTAGAAATCAGGTCAGGAATGATAATAGCTAAAAGCAGATTTCCACTGCTTCGACTCTCGACCTGATTTCTAACAGCTATATCTCACGATGTGGTGGAGATCATTCTATGATTTTAAAACTTGGACAAGAACCATGTCTAAGCAGCCCTCCCTTTAGCAGTTTGACCTAAGCTAGCTGTAATGGGGTTTGTGCCATCCTCCCTTGAGAGTTTTTCCCCATATTCTAAGCACTTATATGGTATAAACTGTGTGGCTCTTTATTCTTATTCATTTTTTTCTTCTTTTTTACATTTAGAATAATGATTTAATGTTTTTTATACTAATTATGCTACCCACCCTTAAAAAGTTTTATTACATTGTGCTTTTTTGAAGGAGCTCTATCACTGTAACCTGTGACCCAGGGAGCAAAGGGAGGTTCCATGGTGTTTGTTTGTGTGTATTTACAGAAGTAGCCAGCACCAAAATCAGTGGGATAGCGCACCATCCCAGCAGTACACACCACCTTTAACCTTTACAAGCTTTGCACATAATTAAACTGAGTTAGTGAGAAAAGCTAGTGGGATAACACATCAGGTTTGACTTTAATGCTGGCTATATCCGTATATCTGTGCATCTTTTTATAATTGTTGTATAATGTCTGATGAAGGGACCCTCCACTTCAATAAACCACAAGTAAATAATTTAATCCATGTGTTACTGAGGTGAGGGTTTGCAGCCATTTTAGCAACTGCAGTGTCCTTGGAACTGCATGTGACCTGCATGTGTGCCAGCCTGCCAGGGACATCAGTCTAATTATTTTTTGGTAGCTCAGTGGAGGAAAAATTCCTTTTTTTCTGGCAGGTCAAGTCCCCCTACATTACCTATTTTATAAATAGTGCATTTCTGTAGTTGGAGGAATAAACTCATACGGTTGTACGACAGAGCACGTTTGCATACACTGCTGAAAAACCTGTTTTATAATTTTGTGGTGACATAGTGCATTTCTGTAGTTGGTGAAATAAACCCGTACTGTCGTAACACAGATCACGTTTGCATACAACGCTGAAAAACCTGTTTTAAAATTTTGCAGTGACATACTGCATTTCTGTAGTTGGTGGAATAAACCCATACTGTCGTACCACAGATCACGTTTGCATACACCGCTGAAAAACCTATTTTAAAATTTTGCAGTGACATACTGCATTTCTGTAGTTGGGGGAATAAACCCGTACTGTCGTACCACAGAGCATGTTTGCATGCACCACTGAAAAACCTGTTTTATAATTTTGCGGTGACATAGTACATTTCTGTAGTTGGTGCAATAAACCCATGCTGTCGTACCACAGATACCGTTTGCATACAACGCTGAAAAACCTATTTTAAAATTTTGCAGTGACATAGTGCATTTCTTTAGTTGGGGGAATAAACCCGTACTGTAATACCACAGAGCACGTTTGCATACCCTGCTGAAAAACCTGTTTTATAATTTTGCGGTGACATAGTACATTTGTGTAGTTGGTGGAATAAACCCATGCTGTCGTACCACAGATCCCGTTTACATACACCGCTGAAAAACCTATTTTAAAATTTTGCGGTGGCATAGTACATTTCTGTAGTTGGGGGAATAAACCTGTACTGTTGTACCACAGAGCACGTTTGCATACAATGCGGAAAAAAATGTTTTATAATTTTTGGGGTGACATACTGCATTTCTGAAGTTGGGGGAGTAAACCCGTACTGTTGTGCCACAGAGCACATTTGCATACAACACTTAAAAACCTGTTTTATAATTTTTGGGGTGACATACTGCATTTCTGTAATTTGTTGCAAAAAACACTGGTTTTGTGCTACATAGCAGATCTGAGGTCTACCCTGTTTTTCAGTCATCTTAAGTAACCTGTGGAACTCCGCATTACATAGTTGGTTGAAAAAACACAGGTTTTGTGGTAGATAGCACATTGGCAGTGTACGCTGCATTTCTGACAGTCAAATTAAACCTCTGCTGTTACATTGTTGGTCTGAAAAATCTAATTTTTGTTGATAGTGAAGTAATTGTATTGAATTGCTTCGTTACACTGTTGTGTGACCTAAAGAACTGTATTCTGTTTATGACACGAGCACTGCCTTACTGTTAGTGAACTTAATTGTTGACTTTTGGCAGTTTAATTGACACCTGAGATAAACCATCTGTTAGTTTGGTGGGTGAACGCAAATAATGAGGAAAACATCAAATAAGGAATGTGGACATGGTCGTGGTGGTGTTGGTGGAGCTCCTGTTGTTTGGAGAGGGCATTGCCATTCTGCGCCAACTACAGGTCCAAGTGAAACACCTTCCTCAGGTGTGAGTAGGTGACAGAACCTGCAGTGTTATTTGGTAGGCCGGAATACTGCTCTACAGATGGTGAGGCCAGAACAAGTACAGGCAATAGTAGATTGGGTGGCTGACAGTGGCACCAGTTTCTTCACAGTATCTCCCACCCAGTCCTTTGCAGAAAGCTCAGAGTTGGCACCTGCAGCCCATGCCCATCGGTCTTTCACCTCAGCCCCTTGCAAAGAAAGCATTCTGAGCTTCAAGTCATTCAGAAGACTCCTATGATTTTTGATGACTCTGCTGGCAGGGTTTCCCCGGGCAATCCACATAGCCCTGCCCCAGAAGTGGAAGACATTGAATGCACTGATGCCCAACCACTTATGTTGCAGGATGAGGACATGGGAATACCACCGCAGCGCGTCTCTGATGATGATGAAACAGAGGTGCCAACTGCTGCGGCTTTCTGCAGTGTGCAGACCGTCGAGGAGGGCAGGGGTCAAGAATGGGTGGAAGATGATGTGGAGGAAGTTGAGGTCCTAGAGCCCGACTGGACTCAAGTTCATGCTAGTGACGTGTGCAGTTCTGAAGAAGAGGTGGTGGTTGCACAGAGGCAACAGCAGAGCAAAAGAGGGAGCAGGGTGCAAAGCGGAGCGGCCGTCCCCGAGACAGTACACCTGCTACTGCCCACCTCACCCAGGGACCTAGCACACCAAAGCCAGCTCCAAGGAATCCATTGGCATGGCAATTCTTTAGACAATGTGCGGAAGACAAAACACATTGTGTCATCAGAGCCTGAAGTGAGGCATAAACGTTCTAAACCTGAGCACAACCTGCATGAGCAGGCATCTACATGCAAAGCAGGAACTGAAGTGGAGTAAACACCTTAAAAACCAAGAAGGGTCTTAGGCTCCTCCCTCCTGCTTCCTCTTCTTCTGATGTCTCTGCCTTTTCCTCCACCTCTGGAGTCACAGTGGCACCTGCCACCCAGCAAACAGAGGATGTGCCACCAACACCAACACCTCTGTCATCATCACCAAGCATCTCCACCATGTCACATGCAAGGGTTCAGCTGTCCATTTCCCAAACACTGCAGAGAAAGAGAAAATACCCACCTACCCACCCTCGATCCCTGGCCCTGAATGCCAGCATTTCAAAATTACTGGCCTTTGAAATGCTGTCATTCCGTCTGGTGGAGACAAACTTTTAAACAGCTGATGGCGGTGGCTGTCCCACAGTATGTCGTTCCCAGCCGCTACTACTTTTTCAAGCTGGCGTCCCTTCCCTGCCCAACCAAGTGGAGGATAAAAACAAGTGTGCACTGCGCAATGCCATCTGTGGAAAGGTCCACATAACAACAGATACATGGACCAGTAAGCATGGGCAGGGACGCTATATCTCCCTAACTGCCCACTGGATAAATGTAGTGGCAGCTGGGCCCGAGGTGGATAGCGGTTTGGCGCATGTCCTTCCACCACCAAGGATCACAGAACATTATTCTTTGCCTCCTGTTGCCTCCTCCTCCTACTATGCTTCCTTCTCCTCCATTTCTACCACCTCCTTATCCGCTCAGCAAAAGACCTTCACCACCAACTTCAGTACAGCCAGGGGTAAATGTCAGCAGGGGGTTTTAAAACTCATGTGTTTGGGGGACAAACCCCAGACCGCACAGGAGCTGTGGAGGGGCATAGAACAACAGACTGATGAGTGGTTGCTGCCAGTGAGCCCGGCCTGGGGGTGTGTAATAATGGGCGAAATCTCATTGTAGCTCTGGGACTAGCCGGTTTGATGCACATCCCTTGCCTGGCGCATGTGATGAATTTGCCCACATTGTAACAGAGTTGGCAAAATTGTAACTTGTGCTGACTACTGGGTTGCCACCCTGCTGGATCCCCATTACAAAGACAACGTGCCATCCTTAATTCCCTCACTAAAGCGTGATAGGAAGATGCCCAACTACAAGCGCACACTGGTAGACACGCTCCTGAGGGCATTCTCAACTGACACTGGGGGACAAGTTGAAGCACAAGTCAAAGGCAGAGGCGGAGGAGGAAAAGGTCACCAACACAGCTGGGTTACGGCCAGCTCCTCAGAAGGCAGGGTTCTACCATATATTTGCGAAATATCGCAAATTCAAATATTGCCCTGGCCGCTCATCACTAGGGGTGTCTGCTCCAGAAAACTCAGTTTGGATCTGGAGTTCCAGAGGGTTAAACTCCCATCAGGATCTAATTTATTTTTTTACTGTGCTGGCTGCTGTTTCCTCAAGATCATATTTTTGTACTCTCATTGAGTATATATATATATATATATATATATATATATATATATATACAGTCATGTGAAAAAATTAGGACACCGTTTGAAAGCATGTGGTTTTTTGTAACATTTTTAATAAATGGTTATTTCATCTCCGTTTCAACAATACAGAGAGATTAAAGTAATCCGACTAAACAAAGAAAACTGAAGAAAAGTCTTTTCAAGATCTTCTGTAAATGTCATTCTACAAAAATGCCTATTCTAACTGAGGAAAAAGATAGGACACCCTTGCCCCTAATAGCGAGTGTTACCTCCTTTGGCTGAAATAACTGCAGTGAGACGGTTCTTGTAGCCATCTACCAGTCTTCGACATCGGTCTGAGGAAATTTTACCCCACTCCTCAATGCAGAACTTTTTCAGCTGTGAGATGTTTGAGGGGTTTCTTGCACGTACAGCCCTTTCAAGTCACCCCACAGCATCTCAATGGGATTCAAATCTGGACTTTGACTTGGCCATTCCAGGACTCTCCATTTCTTCTTTTTCAGCCAATCTTTGGTTGATTTACTAGTATGTTTTGGGTCATTGTCATGTTGCATGGTCCAGTTCCGCTTCAGCTTTAATTTTCTAACTGATGGTCTCACATGTTCTTCAAGCACCTTCTGATACACAGTAGAATTCATCGTGGATTCTATGATGGTGAGCTGACCAGGTCCTGCTGCAGCAAAGCAGCCCCAAACCATGACACTTCCACCTCCATGCTTCACAGTTGGTATGAGGTTCTTTTCTTGGAATGCTGTGTTTGGTTTACGCCAAACATGTCCTCTGCTGTTGTGTCCAAATAATTCAATTTTGGACTCATCTGTCCAAAGAACATTATTCCAGAAGTCCTGGTCTTTGTCAACTTTATCTCTGGCAAATGTCAGTCTGGCCTCGATGTTTCTCTTGAAAGCAAAGGTTTCCTCCTTGCACACCTCCCATGCAAGTTAAACTTGTACAGTCTCTTTCTGATTGTAGAGGCATGTACTTCTACATCAACAGTAGCCAGAGCCTGCTGTAGTTCTCGAGATGACACTTTAGGGTTTTTGGAGACCTCTTTTAGCATCTTGCGGTCTGCTCTTGGGGTGAACTTGCTGGGGCGACCAGTCCTGGGCATGTTGGCAGTTGTTTTGAAAGCCCTCCACTTGTAGACTATCTTCCGGACAGTGGAATGGCTGATTTCAAAATCTTTGGAGATCTTTTAAATCCCTTCCCAGACTCATAGGCTGCTACAATCTTTTTTCTGAAGTCCTCTGACAGCTCTTTTGCTCTCACCATGGTGCTCACTCTCACTTCAACAGTCAGGAGCACACCAAACTAAATGTCTGAGGTTTAAATAGGGCAAGCCTCATTCAACATGCAGAGTAACGATCTACTAATTATGTGCACCTGGTGTGATATACCTGTGTGAGATCTGAGCCAATTTAAGAGGGAATACATGTGAGGGTGTCCTATCTTTTTCCTCAGTTAGAATAGGCATTTTTGTAGAATGACATTTACAGAAGATCTTGAAAAGACTTTTCTTCAGTTTTCTTTGTTTAGTTGGATTACTTTAATCTCTCTGTATTGTTGAAACGGAGATGAAATAACCATTTATTAAAAATGTTACAAAAAACCACATGCTTTCAAAGGGTGTCCTAATTATTTCACATGACTGTATATATATATATATATATATATATGGAAAAATACAGCATCACAGATCATAAAAGAGTGAGCGGGTGCAAGTTCAAGAGCTCAGGGTTAAAGCTTACCCAAATGTAAAGTTCAAAAATTTGAGCAGCACTCCAAGTAGTGGTGTAAATACGGTGTTCGTTTATTCACCCATCGGTGTTGTAACATTTCAGTCAGAAAACCAGGACCTTTCTCAACGGTGAAAAAACGAACACTGTATTCACACCACTACCACTACTAGGAATTTTAATAAACAGCAAATTAAGCTGCAAAAACCAGTGTCAGGCAGCTACTGCCAAGGCCAATAAGATAATGGGTTGCATCAAAAGGGGCATAGATACCCGTGATGAGAACATAGTCCTACCACTTTACAAATAGCTAGTCAGACCACACATGGAATACTGTGTACAGTTCTGGGCTCCTGTGAACAATGCAGACATAGCAGAGCTGAAGAGGGTTCAGAGGAGGGCAACTAAAGTAATAACTGGAATGGGGCAACTACAGTATCCTGAAAGGTTATCAAAATTAGGGTTATTCACTTTAGAAAAAAGACGACTGAGGGGAGACCTAATAACTATGTATAAATATATCAGGGGACAGTACAGGGATCTATCTCATCATCTATTTATCCCCAGGATTGTGACGAGGGGACATCCTCTGCGTCTGGAGGAAAGAAGGTTTGTACACAAAAATAGAAAAGGATTCTTCACGGTTAGAGCAGTGAGACTAAGGAACTCTCTGCCTGAGGAGGTGGTGATGGTGAGTACAATAAAGGAATTCAAGAGGGGACCGGGTTTATTTCTGGAGTGTAATAATATTACAGGCTACAGCTACTAGAGAGGGGTCGTTGATCCAGGGAGTTATTCTGATTGCCTGATTGGAGTCGGGAAGGAATTTTTTTCCCCTTAAGTGAGGAAAATTATCTTCTGCCTCACGGGTGTTTTTTGCCTTCCTCTGGATCAACTTGTAGGAAACAGGCCGAACTGGATGGACAAATGTCTTTTTTTGGTCTTATATACTATGTTACTATGTTACTTGGAGTGCTGCTCGATTTTTTGGACTTATATATATAAATATATATATATATACATACTCATTAAATCACCACCCTTGAGGTGTCATCCTTTCATTGCATAGTACTTCCTCATCTGTTTTTTAATGAACTTATGTAACTGAATGAACTCGTAGGCGTACCTGTGTTCCCCCATGCTGGATGTTTTATCTGATTGAATAGAAAAGTCTCTTCAGGATCCCTGTTGCAGTGCTGGATATTTTTTTTCACAATTTTAATGACTATCACTCCTGTTTAAAGTTTATGAATAAATTGCAAGCAGGCTGCAATAAAGGTCCGCCTGGGTGTTATCAGTGTGGGGTGGAGTTGGGGTGGTCCTTGCACAGTCTGATGCTATCCAATCAGTGCTTCCAGTGTCAGACTGTGCAGGGACAAAACCTTAGGTGTTATAACACCCAGTTGGACCTTTATTGCAGACTGCATGCAATTCATTCATAAACTTCTAGAAGAAATAATAGATGAATGGCACTACATAGTGTTATAATGATAGATGCCCCTGAATTATTATTTTATGGGGAATGAATATGCAAAGAGGTATCTTAGTAGAAAGAGAACCATCTCGCCAGTGCCACAATTGGAAGTGTCTCCCTATGAGTCAAGATCTGACTTCGCAACATGCCTTGGAATTTGACAAGGAATATAGCCAAGCCAGATATCCATCTGTAGACAGCTGTTTCAGGGTGCTTGCCCCTTATCAGCATGGAATGGGATTCTGGCTGGTTCAGTGTGATGCCTTTAATGCAACTTAAGCAGGGTGCTGAATCTCCTTAAAGAGACCAGTGCTTTATGGAGACTTACTAGAAGTACTTCATGATATAGAGATTTTTTGGCAATACTCCATGGGAAATGAATATACGGTATAAAGAGGAATCTCTCAAGAAAGGAAATCATCTTGTTAGTGCCACCTTTTGGAAGTGGTTCCTTATGAGTCAAGATGTGACTTTACAATAAGCCTTGGGATTTGACAAGGCAATGCAAATAGTTAACAACTCAGGAGATATTTCAGGAGATACAGTGGTCCAAAAGGAAGAACTTCCCCTTGTTTTTTTTTTTCTTTTTACAGCAGACAGTGAAACTTGGCTGATAAACAATACTCTATACAGTATCAATAAGACCTAAATAATAGAAGTAATGGCAGTTTGATGCTAATATTTTGTTTCTAAAAGTTTGGATTGACACATATTTCAATGTCCTTGCTTCAGAACAATGTTAGCAATCATGGAGCAGTACAGACAGGCCACTAAAACGCTTTAATCTCTACTTCTTCTTTTTAATGATCCAGCAGCCTTGTGTATTGTAAAGAATGTGAGGCAGTGTAATTGGGCTGGCTAATACCAGGCAGTGTAACTCTACAGCATGGCTGTAATGAGAGCTCATTGGGAATGCAGTCCTAGGCTGTCTCGGCATTAGGCATTCTCCTCATGTTTCACATAAATGCATCCTGTCCTCATGAGAGGATGGGCAGTGCATTTCTCTTCCTCATTCAAAGTGAATGTTAGCAAAAGGAAGAAAATAGCAAATACAGAACAACCTTAGCATTTTCAAGCTCAAAGATCAAGTCCTTTGGATATATATATATATTTTTTTACCACTAAGTACATTGAATGAAATATAAATATCTCTAAATATATAGAGAGTTTTTCTTTTGCTAGAATTATGGACTGCAGTATTGCGTGAGCTACCTGGCGGAGGACAGCAGCATAGGATACCACCCCGAGATGGAGCGTACATGACTGGATTTCGTTTTTTCACCTGTTGTCGGATGCTTTGCTGATGTATAGACACTGACGATGGAAAAGCAATTTTTATTGCAAACTGATATTTTTCCAGTTTTGCTTTGACACCTTCTATTGCTCAGCAGTGCCTCTTAATTTGGACTATTGTATTTCGTATACCAGCCTGAAAGCAGAAGCTGTGACTTTGTCACAGTCCATGAACCATTTTATTTAGTATGAATGGGCAGAAGCAGCAGCGGCATCAGAAAGAGGAGCCAGAGGAGACTCTTGAATGTGAACTTGACATGTTTAACCACAATGTATTCAAAGGGAGCTGCTGAGTTCAGACACAGCTACCCCTCTCTCTGTGAGCTGCAGGCATCACTTTACCATTATACTCTTGGGGGACAGGCTACAAAAAGCAAGGGAAAGGTAAGATTTACAATTATTCTCAAGCGCCTTCATTTTTGTAGTCAGAGAGTGTGACTGTGTACTTTTAAAAGGGAAGGCAAAGGCAATTTGTCACTGTGACAGTAATGGCATTTGCTCTAGGTAAGGCAATAGGTAAATAAACTATGTTAGCATTGTCTCCAGGATGAAACCTTGCACTACTAGAAGGTATTATTTCCTCAATGTGATATGTGTGTTGCATGTTTACGTGCTGTTTTTTAATGGATCATGGTATTTTAAGATGTAGCTATGATGTAGCAGATTTCAGTTAGTCTGGTGCAGCAGATATGCAGAATATTTTATCGGGCAAGGCACACGCACTATACCAATGCACTTTGTGGTTTTCCATAGGTAGTTAAGCTACTTGGAGATCTAATAATAAATAAACCTGTACAGTGAAAAAGTTAAGTGACCATGCTGTGCTTACATGCTCTGTTTAATAGGATGTCACTATACCCCCTTATACATCGTCTATGTCTGTATTCAGTAGAACGCAGTCATCCTTTCATGGTGGGTGCAAAACAAGCACAAGACATATAGTCCTGGGATATAGATCTCAGAATACAGTGATTAATTATTCCAGGGCTGAACATCTCCTTACTAGTTGAATATGGGCTTCTTGACATGGAAGTTGATGACAGCAGTTTATCAAAAATAGTAGTTCCTTTTTTTACCCCCATGATTATGAAAGTATAATGTACCGGAAATCTGATGAATTTCTAGCAAGAGCAGAAGCTTAACGCTGTGCTATCTTCTATGTCTTGGTCGGTATGTTATTTGTACTGTGAGTGTGTATGTGTGCCAATGACTATCAGTGTTTAATGGTAAACGGCTGTTATCTTAATCTAAAATCTGTATCTAGTCCATGCATTATGTCCATTACTATTACTGTAATGTACATCTTTTCTTCAGTATACGGTATAAACCGGCGCAGGAGACAGTCCACACTGAATATAATGTATAGTATTTGTTTAAATGTGTCTTACTTTAAAGCAGTTGCGACTAGCTCTAGAATGTGCTGAATCATAAGCCTCATTCCTGGTACCACTTGTGGCAGTGTACGGCATTTAACTATTTCATCTCTGAAATTCAAACACCTAACTTGGATGAGATGTATGTTGCTGAAATACTGGTCTGAAATGAATTGCTGGCTGCTTGTGAAATAAAATCCCCAAAGTCCACTTAGTTTTCTCTTTTTTTCTTTTATTGCAGTAGAACATTTCAGGGAATATTTTCATGGCGTGTAGTTGATATATTTTTGCCATAGAATATACCTCTGTAACTTTTATTGTTATGTTCATATTTATTAGCTAGTAAAAAGCCAGAATTTGGAACTTCATGGTAAATTTATAGAGTTATTAATGGCACTGAAATACTGCAATACTTGCATGTTGATTTGGTCTTGCTTATATTAGTATTATAGTACTTGATAGCAGAGGTTGTGGCATCATTTTTGCGTTCAATAGATGCATTGTGCCTATTTCTTATCTGATCTGGAAATAAAGCTTTTATTTGATAATAATGAATAAATGGGAGATTTATCCAACCCTTAACGTCAGAGTTAGGTAGAGGCTTTGCGACTTTTTGGGGTCACGTTTGCAAAAATGTTGTGGCTTTTTGAGCACTGCACCCCCCAGCGCCACCTACAGATTTTGAGTGAAAATTTGGTCAGAATTTCAGAGTAGATCACTTTGCACTTGTGCCAAATGTATTATTATAGTGCACTATTTTCATAAATTTGGCCAGGCGCGCATGGCAACATCTATATAAAAACTAACCAACTAACCTAAAATACACCTACAATTATATAGTCCCCCCACAATATATATATATATATATAAAGGGTTGTCTAGGATTGACATATATTTTTAAATTTTACCCCCACTCCGCTCGACCTATGAAAGGAAGCATACTTACCTGCTCCCAGCTACTCATTTCTGCCTCCATAGGTCCCTGGTTGTCTTCACTGCACTTTGGTCCCTACATGTAAACATTGTCACATGTGGCCCTGCAGCCAATGATTTGCCTCAGCAGTGACAAGTCCGTCAAGCAGTATGTGATCAAGTAGTGAAATTCTGCTTGAGGACACATCTCCACTGAGGCCAGTCATAGGCTGCAATGGAGCACGTGACCATGTCCATGCTGGAAGTCTACATTTGTGGAACAAAGCACATTTAGGATAGCCAAGGGCCTACTTGGGGATGTCAGTCTTTGTACATAACTTTGCTGCTGTCCATCCAGCTCTGGGAGAACTCAGACAAGCGCTGCAGATAGCACACTGATAGATAGGGGCTGAATTTGATTTGGACTGAATCTGACAACTGATTTGTGTGAATCAGATCCACCACAATTTTTTAAGAACTTTCCAGTCAGTTGTAAAATCAAAATACAAAATTTATTTCTCAAGGAATAAAGATGAATGAAAAATGTATGTTAAAAAGTATCTAAATTTAAAGGCAAAAGATCATATTCTAGATTTAGAATGCTTGGGTGCCCATCTCCAGTGGGTAGATTCAATACATCTCATTATTTTGCAGTTGTTTTATACCTTCAGTATGTCAGGAGGTATAAAACCTAAGTCAAGACATAATCTGAGGCTGTTTTTTTCTCAAGTGTTCAACAATGATGCAGTAATCAAACCTATAGTTAGTGTCTTGGACTCTACACTTCTACCTAGTAAGGCCCCATACACATTAGTGCATTTTGGCAGACTCAGCAGACTCTTGTGAAAAATTAAAAGGATACTACCGTTTCAGCACTTTGTGTATCAATTCCTCAAGGCATCTCTTTTTTCTGTCTTTTAATGGCACTTCGTTGTTCATTTCTAGTCGGTATAAATTGTGGTCATGTGACAGAGGTGCACATCTGACCACATTTGCAGTATGGTTGTAGTCTTCTAATAATCCCTAAGTGATCAAAAGACGTCTCCTATCGGATCTCTGTAAGTAGACATCAAAACTGTGAGGAAAAATATGCTGGAAGATTGCATAACTTTTTATTATACAATGAGTTGCTGAAAGTATTACCCCTTTAGTTCTGAAATAATGTATAAAACACTTCTCGTTAAAATAGTGAAAGTTTTAAAAAATAACGCTCTAAGCATAATGTACCAAAAGATAGAAAGATTATACTGTACCTCAAATTTAACACTATGAACACGCTTGAAAGTTAAAGCTTCTGCTTCATGAGAAGGCACATTTTCACATGCACTAAATAGTCTGTCTGCTGTTATAGTCTTCTAAATAGCACAATAACAATAACCATAAGCATACTAATAATAATTACATTCAGTAGAATAATATCAGTCATACTTTGCTTTTGTGCTTTTGTGGAGCAGTTGACATAAATACACTTATCAAATGCATTCCTGTGATAGCTCTCAGAATGTGATGAAGTATTTTTAGACAAAGTCAATATCCTATTGGACAGGAGCAAAGTCAAAATAGTTAGTCAAGGCATACTTAATCACACAGTACAATGCAATCCACAATTATATACAGCAGAGTTGCAGTTTGCATAAACCTTCCCACAATCGGCTCAACTAATGTTCCTATGGGTTACAAGCCTATTGTATCTCAAAAGTATATTTTTTTTAGTTCATACCAGAGCAGTCGGGACTACTTTGGTACAGACACTGGGACAGTTTTAATAATCCTATAGATGGCATCGACTGAGGGGCCCTTTATACTGGACAAGTCAGCAGGCTATTGTTGGGAAGGAATCATTCCTTCCCAGCAAGCGCCTTCTCTTCAGTGAAGGAGACCACTGCACTTACATGCAGCAATCTCCTCCACAGTATAGGGAGGAGTGATCGCTAATGCCATCTCTCGTCCCCATACAGAATCATTGGTTGCTGGCAGCAGAATGCTGCTTAGATGGCACAATCTGCTGCCGTCAAACAACGCTTTAGGTGCCTGCACAAACAAACATATTACCCCACAAACGAGCCTTTCATTTGTTCATCGGGTAATCATGGCACCTTTACACCTCCAGATAATCACTAACGAGCATACCTATGAAAGCTCATTACCAAAAATCTGACAGACTTTGTAATGGGGCCTTTATAGATCGGCTGACTAAAAATGCCCTACATTTATCAAAGTGGCTCAGGCTGGATAATAAATTTGATGCATGGCTAAACACTTTTGTCTAACTTTATACAAGCTATTGGTTCGCTTAGTTTGAGACACAGTTTTATGCAACAATTGTTTGGCAAATCCGGTGCTAAATGTTGCATACCACCATGTACTTAGGGTCTGTTGAAATCCAAAAGTTAAATCAGAGTTGTTTTAAATTTATTTATTTTTGCATTAGAGAGATATTATCTTTATCCTACTTTTTTCATATTATAAAGTACAAATGGTAAGAAACTTTACTAACTTGAATGCACTAATAATTCAGATTTTAAGAAAGTAGGACTA
Source organism: Bufotes viridis (assembly GCA_033119425.1). Classification (NCBI taxonomy): domain Eukaryota; kingdom Metazoa; phylum Chordata; class Amphibia; order Anura; family Bufonidae; genus Bufotes; species Bufotes viridis. The sequence goes on along the minus strand of CM065591.1, from coordinate 310,826,507 downwards.
TAATGTTACAGAGGTCAAGCAAAGAGAAGGTAAAACTGTTCGTGAGATTTTAGGCAAAATGTGAACTGCAGTACATCATGAAACGTTCCTATTAGATTAGTCACACTTTTCCTTATACCTGTAAGCTTTCAGGCTTTTGCTAAAACAGCATAAAAGGACCAGGCTGAAAAGCAGACAACCTTGGGAAGTAACCTACAGTGTATTTCAAATAATTGAAACTCCATAAAGATTTTTCATAAGTCTTGTCGGCCTATTATGTAATATTACTTAGAGCTGCAGTAGCATCAATCATATTTAATTCACTTGTAGTGAAAAGGATGGGATAGTTTAATGTGGTAAGAATACGTTGTCTAATTTCCAGTATAATTTCCTATAATTTGGTTTGTAAGTGTTTTGTGATCACAGCTGCAGAGGGGGCAGTGTTATCATAGTAGAATGTCATTAATATTGGTGGGTTATGTGAGTCACTTCAATATTAATACTTCTGAGAAAAAGAAGCACCACCTCCTCTTTGTTAAGCCGTATCAACATCATGTTTGGGTTATAACGCTAAAGATATGTATCATGTATTTTAACATGCATGCGGCATAAATTTGTGAAAAATGGTCTGGAGCCAGGATAAACCATACCGGCAGGTAACCACTGCAATCAATCATTGGCCACAGTAGTGATCTCGCAGGTATGGCACATGACTACTGCAGCCAGTGATTGCCAAGAATGAGTGTCCAGACGATATGAACTGATGGTGTCATGGTCAACCAGAACTGGAGCAGCAGGGGGAATATTAGCTTTTCTACACTTATATATGCCATATGCTGGTTCATTTATGAAACCCGGATAGCACTTTCAAGTTTTCACTTTTATCTTTTTCTTTCTTCTCAAAATACTTGTATATTCCATGAAATATGTAGTTTTATTTCAATACATCAGCATTTCTACTATTCCCTGCATGTATCTCTTTCTTCAGCCTTGTATTGCTTTTTTGAATGCACTTTTCCACACTGTCAACATATTCAGAGGTTAACAATTTAAAGTGCCACTAATTTTTCACAAAACATTTGATCTGTCATAGGGACATATAAAAAAAAGTTTCTCTAGAACTGAGCCCGTCTCCTGCAGTGAGGAGAGAGAGTGTCATATGTGCATGCTTCTCTCCCCTTGTTCTAGAAGATGTAAGGGTCTCAGAATGCCCCATCGATCAAAATTTTCATTTTTCTCTATGACATATGACTTTTTTTTTTTTTTTAAAGTTAGTGATGCTTCAAAACATGCTAAAGCATACTCTCAGCACATGTCTGGCCCATAGGAACATTTAGGGCAATCTTGGGGTGCATTGGCATACTTTTTTCACTATAAAGTGTGTGTAACAGGACTTGGCATCAACATGGGCAAATATTGGGGCCCACTGCTGTTCTTTACTCTACATATTCATATCCTGTGTAGTTTTCCTTACAAAGGATAATAAGAAAAACTACACTGCACATGGATATGATCTCTTACCTCCCATGTAGATTGTCTATAGACAGAGGACATTGGGAAAAATGTCTCAAGATATTTCCTTATTTTTAGCCTATCCTTAGTCTCTCTAACCTCTGTCCCTGTGGAATCTCAAAATCAGGCCTACTGTATGGAAGTCAGAAACACTAAGAGTAAACTATATTGATTTATTAGGGGGTTTTCTATGCCCAAAAGCCCTAATAGTATTCTTCCTTATAGGCATAGTATGCCTATATATACAGTTAGGTCCATATATATTTGGACAGAGACAACATTTTTCAAATTTATGTTTTTTACATTACCACAATGGATTTTCAACAAAACTATTCAGATGCAGTTGAAGTTCAGACTTTCAGCTTTAATTTAGTGGGTTGTACAAAATGATTGCATAAAAATGTGAGGAACTAAAGCATTCTTTTTTAAACTCAATCCCTTCATTTCAGGGGTTCAAAAGTAATTGGACAAATTACATAATTGTAAATAAAATGTAAATTTATAATACTTGGTTGAAAACCCTTTGTTGGCAATGACTGCCTGAAGTCTTGAACCCATGGACATCACCAGTCGCTGTGTTTCCTCCAGTTTAATGCTCTGCCAGGCCTTTACTGCAGAGGTTTTCAGTTGCTGTTTGTTTGTGGGCCTTTCTGTCTGAAGTTTAGTCTTTAACCCCTTAAGGACCAGGCCATTTTTTGCAAATCTGACCAGTGTCACTTTATGTGGTGATAACTTTAAAACGCTTTTTCTTATCCAGGCCATTCTGAGATAGTTTTTTCGTCACATATTGTACTTCATGACACTGGTAAAATTAAGTCGAAAAATTTCATTTTTATTTATAAAAAAATATCAAATTTACCAAAAATTTTGAAAAATTAGCAATTTTCCAAGTTTCAATTTCTCTACTTCTATAATACATAGTAATACCGCCCAAAAAAGTTATTGATTTACATTCCCCATATGTCTACTTCATGTATCGATCATTTTGGGAATGCCATTTTATTTTTTGGGGACGTTACAAGGCTTAGAAGTTTAGAAGCAAATCTTGAAATTTTTCAGAAATTTTCAAAAACCCACTTTTTAGGGACCAGTTCAGGTCTGAAGTCACTTTGTGAGGCTTACATAATAAAAACCATCCAAAAATGACCCCATTCTAGAAACTACACCCCTCAAGGTATTCAAAACTGATTTTACAAACGTCATTAACCCTTTAGGTTTTCCACAAGAGTTAATGGCAAATGGAGATAAAATTTCAGAATTTCGATTTTTTGGAAAATTTTCCGTTTGAATCCATTTTTCCAGTAACAAAGCAAGGGTTAACAGCCAAACAAAACTCAATATTTATTGCCCCGATTCTGTAGTTTTCAGAAACACCCCATATGTGGGCGTAAACTGCTGTATGGCCAAACGGTGGAGCACAGAAGGAAGGGAACGCCATATGGTTTTTGGAAGGCGGATTTTGCTGGTCTGGATTTTTGACACCATGTCCCATTTGAAGCCCCCGATGCACCCCTAGAGTAGAAACTCCAAAAAGTGACTCCATCTAAGAAACTACACCCCTCTAGGTATTCAAAACTGATTTTACAAACTTTGTTAACCCTTTAGGTGTTCCACAAGAGTTATTGGCAAATGGAGATGAAATTTCGAATTTCAATTTTTGTTACCTTGCCTCAAAAAAGTGTAATATAGAGCAACCAAAAATCATATTTACCCTAAAATAATACAAACAAAACTGCCACCTTATCCCGTACTTTCCAAAATGGGGTCGCTTTTTGGAGTTTCCACTGTAGGGGTGCATCAGGGGGCTTCAAATGGGACATGGTGTCAAATAACCAGTCCAGCAAAATCTGCCTTCCAAAAACCATATGGCGTTCCCTTCCTTCTACGCCCTGCCGTTTGGCCATACAGCAGTTTACGCCCACATATGGGGTGTTTCTGAAAACTACAGAATCAGGGCAATAAATATTGAGTTTTGTTTGGCTGTTAACCCTTGCTTTGTTACTGGAAAAATGGATTAAAATGGATAATTTGCAAAAAAATAGCTGTTTTGGGACAGTTTTGTATTTTTGTTATTTACATCATTGAACTGACAGGTTAGATTGTGTGCTATTTCTATAGAGCAGGTTGTTACGGACGCGACAATACCAAATATGTCTACTTTTTGGGGTTTTTGTTTCAGTTTTACATAATAAAGCATTTTTGAAAAAATTATTTTTAGTGTCTCCACATTCTGAAAGCCATAGTTTTTTTTTTTTTGGCAATTGTCCTATGTAGGGGCTCATTTTTTGCGGGATGAGATGGCGGTTTGAATGGTACTATCTCGGGGTGCATATGACTTTTTGATCACTTGCTATTACACTTTTTGTGATGTAAGGTGACAAAAAATGACTTTTTACAACGTTTTTATTTTTATGTTTACGGCGTTCACCTGAGGGGTTAGGTCATGTTATATTTTTATAGAGCAGGTCGTTACTGAACGCGACGATACCCAATATGTATACCTTTTTTTATTTATTTTGGTTTTACACAATAATATCCTTTTGAAACAAAAAAAAATATGTTTTAGTGTCTCCATAGTCTGAGAGCCATATTTTTTTCAGTTTTTAGGCGATTGTCTCAGGTTGGGTATAATTTTTGCGGGATGAGGTGGCGGTTAGATTGGCACTATTTCGGGGGTCATATGACGTTTTGATCGCTTGCTATTACACTTTTTGTAATGTAAGGTGACAAAAAATGGCTTTTTGACAAAGTTTTTATTTTATTTTTTACAGTGTTTACTTGAGGGGTTCGGTCATGTGATATTTTTATAGAGCAGATTCTTACGGACGTGGAGATACCCAATATGTCTACTTTTTTAATTTTTACATTTAACACTGAAAAGCATTTTTGAAACAAAAAAATCATGTTTTAGTCTGAGAGGCATAGTTTTTTATTTTTTGGGCAATTGTTTTATGAAGGGGCTCATTTTTTGCGGGATGAGATGGCGGTTAGATTGGTACTATTTTGGGAGGCATACGCCTTTTTGATCGCTTTGTATTACACTTTTAGTGATGTAAGGTGCCAAAAAATGGCTTATTTACACCATTTTTGGTTGTTTTTTTTATGGCGTTCACGTGAGGGGTTCAGTCATGTGATATTTTTATAGAGCTGTTTTTTACGGACGCGGCGATATCTAATATGTGTAGTGTATTTTATTTTTTACTTTTTATTCAGTGATTTATGTTTTTTTATTTTTACTTTTTTCACTTTTTACATTTTTTTGGACCCAGACCCACTTGGTTCTTGTAGATCCAGTGGATCTGATGTCAGTATAATACAGTACAGTACACTATATAGTGTACTGCACTGTATTTTTACTTTTCACAGTCTGGTCAGACTTCTGCCTTTAGCAGAAGTCTGACCAGAGATACTATACCATGGCAAGCAGGGCGCTTCTGAAGCGTCCTGCTGCCATAGCAGCCATCACCCACTGCCATTAGAGAGCAGTGGGTGATGGATGAGGAGGGAGGAGCTCCCTCCTCTGCGATCCCATCCTGGGGGGCTGCATAGGCACAGCAGCCCCCGATGGGAGAGGGAGGGAGCTCCCTCCCTGTTAACACCTTCCATACCGCGGTCCGTCCGGACCGCGGTAGAAAGAGGTTAAACGGCTGGCATCTGCAGCACAGATGCCAGCCGTTTTCTATCAGAGTGCCAGCAATGTGCTGGCACTCTGATCAGATCCACTAGACACCAGGGAATTATTACAAGGGAGGCGGGCGGGGATCGCTATTGCGATCCCGCCTGCCGCACCGCCGCCTCCGCCGCCGCAACCACCCCCTGCACCCCAGCCGCCATAACAAGATCGGGGGATGCAGGGGGTTAAATAATCACCTTTGGGGCAATTAACTCTCTGATCCCGCGGTCACAGACCGCGGGGATCAAGATCGCTGAAGCCGCTGCAAACCGCAGGTCTGAATTGACCTGCGGTTTGCAGCGATCGCCTGATACTGGGGGTCACATGACCCCCCTCGGCATTAGAACATGGTTCCTGCTGATCTACATCAGCAGGAACCATGTTGCTACTGCGCCCACATCGGGTGCAGTAGCAGTTTAAACACAGGGTGTACATGTACGCCCTTGGTCCTTAAGTACCAGGACGCAAGGGCGTACATGTACACCCTTCGTCCTTAAGGGGTTAACAAGTGAAATGCTGCATTGAGTTCAGATCAGGTGACTGACTTGGCCATTCAAGAATATTCTACTTCTTTGCTTTAATAAACTCCCGGGTTGCTTTTGCTTTATGTTTTAGGTCACTGTCCATCTGTATTATGATATGCCGACCAATCAGTTTGGCTGCATTTGGCTGGATTTGAGCACACAGTATGTCTCTGAAATCCTCAGAATTCATCCGGCTGCTTCTGTCCTTTGTCACATCATCAATAAACACTAGGGACCGAGTGCCACTGGCAGCCATGCATGCCCAAGCCATCATACTGACTCTGCCATCTTTTACAGATGATGCGGTATGCTTTGGATCATGAGCTGTACCTTGACTTCGCCATACTTTTGTATTTCCATCATTCTGGTAGAGGTTGATCTTGGTGTCATCTGTCCAAAGAATGTTCTTCCAGAAGTGTGCTGGTTTGTTAAGATTATTTTTTAGCAAAGTCCAATCTAGCCTTCTTATTATTGAGGCTTATGAGTGGCTTGCACCGTCCAGTGAACCCTTTTATTTATTTTCATGCAGTGTTCTCTTTATGGTAGATTTAGATATTGATACGCCCAGTGGCGTAGCGTGGGTTGCCAGCACCCGGGGCAAGCCATGTATTGCGCCCCCCCCCCAACCTGTGGGCACGCCCCTTTTTACAGATAACATAGTGGATGTCACTTGCAGTCCTATGTAACACTACAGATAATACAGTGATAGCTCTCGGAGTACAGATAATGCAGTAGATGGGTGTGAGGCCCCAAAATTCAGAACACACACAGTGTGACCTGAAGTCTGGGGCCAGGATATGGCATAGTGGGCCACCGTCTTCATTCGGAAATTAGAACGTCATGACGCCTTTTATCAGCCACGTCTCGTCTCTGCAGAGTTTCACAGAAAACATTTTTAAATTCCTCTCTTTACTATCATCCTCTTATATCATTATACACAGGGGCAATTATATATCCTAATAATACAGAGGAGCCAATATATCCTAATAATACAGAGGGGCCAATATATCCTAATAATACAGAGGGGGCCATTATATCCTAATAATACAGAGGGGCCAATATATCCTAATAATACAGAGGGGGCCAGTATATATCCTAATAATACAGAGGGGGCCATTATATCCTAATAATACAGAGGGGCCAATATATCCTAATAATACAGAGGGGCCAATATATCCTAATAATACAGAGGGGCCAATATATCCTAATAATACAGAGGGGCCAATATATCCTAATAATACAGAGAGGCCATTATATATCCTAATAATACAGAGGGGGCCAATATATCCTAATAATACAGAGGGGCCAATATATCCTAATAATACAGAGGGGCCAATATATCCTAATAATACAGAGGGGCCAATATATCCTAATAATACAGAGGGGCCAATATATCCTAATAATACAGAGGGCCAATATATCCTAATAATACAGAGGGGGCCAATATATCCTAATAATACAGAGGGGCCAGTATATCCTAATAATACAGAGGGGCCAATATATCCTAATAATACAGAGGGGCCAGTATATATCCTAATAATACAGAGGGGCTATTATATCCTAATAATACAGAGGGGCTATTATATCCTAATAATACAGAGGGCCATTATATATTATATTAATACAGAGGGGCTATTATATACTAATAATACTGTGGGGCATTATATACTAATAATACAGATCTCTGCTGTCCATATACCAGGCCTACCAGTATTACCCCTTCATATACCGCCTGGTCAGTGTGACTAGGCGGTATATGAAGGGTAATATTGGTGGTAGGCCTGGTATATGGATAGCAGAGATGGCATCCTCTGAGCAGTACTGTCTTTGGTCATCCTTTACCAGCACCCTGACTGCCACCTGCGTAGCCTTTGACACTGACTGTCACTCACTGATCGCTAAGGGTACTTTCACACTAGCGTTAGTGTGATCCGGCAGGCAGTTCCGTCGTCGGAGCTGCCTGCCGGATCCGCCGTTCAGTGTGACAACTGACAGCATTTGTAGTCGGATCGGTGCGGATCCGTCTGCAAATGCATTGCAAGAACGGATCCGTCCCTCCGCTTGTCATGCGGATGGACGGATCTGTCTTGCAGTCTTTTTCACAATTTTCCTGCGTATGCGCGATGAAGGACGGATCCGTCTTTCAGTTGTTTCAGAATGCCGGATCTGGCACTAATGCAAGTCAATGGGAATTAGTGCCGGATCCGGCATTCAGCGACTGATCAGGCATTTTGGACGGACATAATACCGCAGCATGCTGCGGTATTATGTCCGACCAAACGCCTGACAGTGAGTGAACGGAAGGCATACTGATGCAAACTGAACGGATTTCTATCCCTTCAGATTGCATGGGAATATGCCTGATCAGTTCTTTTCCGGCATAGAGCCCTTTTGACGGAACTCTATGCCGGAAAAGAATAACGCAAGTGTGAAAGTACCCTAAGCAGCAGGCAGTGAAGTGCCATGAGAGCCAGGCTACGCAGGTGGCAGTCAGGGTGCTGGTGAAGGATGACCAGAGACAATACTGCCCAGAGGATGCCATCTCTGCTCATCTCAACTATACCAGGCCTACCACCAGTATTACCCCTTCATATACCGCCTGGTCACCCTTACCAGATGAGCAGGTGGTGTATGAAGGGGTAATACTGGTAGGCCTGGTATATGGACACCAGTACTGTCTCTGGCCATCCTTCACCAGCAGATTCCTGACTGCCACCTGCTTGCCCTGGCTCTCAGTGTCACAGTGTAAATAAGTCACCCCACACCTAACACTCAGGGAGTGATTCAGTCACACTGTGACACTGAGAGCCAGGGCAAGCAGGTGGCAGTCAGGAATCTGCTGGTGAAGGATGGCCAGAGACAGTACTGCCCAAAGGATGTCACCTCTGGTGTCCATATTCCAGGCCTACCACCAGTATTACCCTTAATATACCACCTGCCCACCTCACACCTAACACTCTGGGAGCTGTCACACTGACTGTCTGACTGACTCACATTCAGACTGCCTGCTGTGGAGTCCTGAAGCGACACACTGCAGCAGCCTTCTTCTTCTTCTTGCCCCAGCTCCACTGTGTCTTTCCCGGCTGGAAGGTGGGCGGAGCTTTGTACTGCTATGGGCGGAGCTTTGCGCTGCTGTGGGCGGAGCTTCGTACTGCCGTGGGATTGATCAGGGGCGCTTGTTCTGATGATGCTGCTCCTCACTCTGTGGCGCTGCTCTCAGCAACTTCATGGATTTTTTTTTGTGCAAACGGCTGCCAGCGCCCCCTGCAGTCTGGCGCCCGGGGCAACGGCCCCCCTGGCCCCCCCCACGCTACGCCCCTGGATACGCCTATATCCTGGAGAGTGTTGTTCCCTTGGTTGGCTGTTCTAAAGGGGTTTCTCTTCACCATGGTAAATATTCTGCGATCATACACCACTGCTGTTTTCCGTGGGCATCCAGGTCTTTTTGCATTGTTGAGGTCACTAGTGCTTTTTTGCTTTCTCAGGATGTACCAAACTGTAAATTTTGCCACTCCTAATAGTCTAGCAATTTCTCGGATGGGTTTTTTCTATTTTCCCAGATGAAGGATGGCTTGTTTCACCTGCATGGAGAGCTCCTTTGACCGCATGTTTACTTCTTGGCAAAATTTTCAAAATACAAGCACCACACCTCAAATCAACTCCAGGACTTTTATGTACTTAATTGAGAATGAAATAATGAAGGAATTGCCCACACCTACCCATGAAACAGCCTTCGAGTCCATTGTCCAATTAATTTTGGTCCCTTAAAAAACAGGGTGCCATATGTAAAGGAGCTTAAACTCCTAAACCCTTTATCCAATTTTAATGTGGATACCCTTAAAGCAAAGCTCAAAGTCTGGACTTAATGTCCATGTCCATTATATAACCATAACTTGAATATGTTTTAGTAAACAGGTAATAAAAACAAAATTTGTGTCAGTGTCCAAATATATATGGACCTAGACCTGTAGATATATCTCTACACAGAACCATGCACCATGCTTACACTGGACCATATGGTCCCTTGATGTGGCTGTAGCAATTGAAGGGTGGATCAGGTTATTTTCAAGCATAGATGTTGGGATAGGGGTCTGCTGTCGTCAGCTGACATGGAAAATCCAGGTTTACATAAGGCATTATTGCCCACCTAAACAAGTAGTGTAGATCAGAGTTTTAGGTAATAATAGGGGCAGCAACCGTCATCCCACCCTGACTCACTGTTATTCAGAATATCGTTACACCACATTGTGGGGTAAGATCGTGCCACTTTTTATCTTGAGCACTGTGCCAGTGCTGCCTCCTCTTCACTGTTTGCATGCTGGCCGTCGCATCTGCAGCGGTGAGCAGGTGCAATTATACCCAAGACTTGCTATTCATTTCAATGGGACGGTTCGTTCCTATACAAGTGTATACTACAGAGCCGTCCCATTTACATAAATGGGGAGGCTTGGGTGTAATTACACCTGCTCACCACTGCAGATACAGTGCCCAGCAGGTAAATAATGAAGAGGAGGCAGCGCTGGCACGGTGGCGTCTTCTCTTCAAACAGCTGATCGGCAGAGGTGCCGGCTGTCGGACCCTGCTGATCTGATATTGATGACCTATCCTAAAGATAGGTCATCAATTAATACAACTTGGACAACCCCTTTAAATGTAGTACCATATTATCATTCACATACAACTGCTGTGAGTGTGGCACATGTCCAATACAATTTGTGCCATTATCGTTTTGAAAACTACACTTTACTTAAATGTGCCCCGTAGGACCTTGTGACATTTCAAGACATCTAATCGTAGTTCCCAAATACCAAGCATCTGCTCAACTGTCTAATTGTAGATGTATGAGATGTATAATTCTGTACCAGATTCATTGAAGTGAAGAAATTCTACCCTTTATAACTTTGTAACAATTTCAAAACATATGACTCATTGTAAAATATATGATAGGCTTATATACAATCTAACTCTACTATCTAACCAGTTTACTGTAAGGAATATTTGATGGACCCCAATATATAGGGAAATATGTAATTGTTGTATCTTCACAACTATTGCTGAAGGGCAACAAAAATCTATATGATGTATAAAATAATTTTTTTCTCAACCGATTGGGCAAGTGTAGCAATGAGCTGAAACCTTGGAGTGATGTATTAGAGACTTCTTGATCAAAGATTTGTTTTCTTCTGTTGTCTTCTATCCAACCATTGAATGAACATCTCTAGAGGGGTACACTCAGAGGTTATTAATCACCTAGACAGATTTAGAAAAGCAATATGAATATACAGTACCACAACATCTTCATTTCAGTCAATAGTCCTCCTGTATCATCTTAGTGTAGCTCTCCACATTTTCCCCCATTGTTAATACTGGGGGTCACTAATGTGGGCCTAATTTACACTGGGGGCCATTAATGGGGCATTTTTAATACTAGGAGGTGCCAATGTGGGCTTTAATTTTACTAGGGCCTGCGTTAAATGGGCCAGTATTTTTCAGTATTCAGGTTAAACTGCCGTGTTGGCACTTTGCCATAAATAAGTGGGTTTTGGGTTGCAGTTTGGGCACTCAGTCTCTAAAAGGTTCGCCATCACTAGCCTATATTATGCAGGTAAAGTATATCAAACTATCTTAAATATGCAATAACTGGCAAAGCCACAAAAGAATTCATGTTATCTGTGAAAAAGAAAATAAATCCATGTACACAAGTATCTTCTCTATGAGAGATGATGATGCCTCTGTCCTTAAGTAATGATGGAAAATAGTCACCATGTTTTAAAATATAGACAATTCTGTACTAATTATGATGGTGACCAAAGTCAATGCAATACAGCTAGTCCTTCTGGCCTCTATTACATGTGTGGCTATGAAGAACACAGATGAAGCTGAATAACCAACCATCCCCATGGGTATCCTTTCTTGAAAAGTACAGTACCAAAGTATTGGCCATCAAGAGTGGGAGAGAATGTAGTAAAGGAGGTAATATACTGTATACACTTGTGCAGTGACAATAAGGATATAAGGATTACAGATTACAACTTCCCCTTTTCCTATTTAACTTCCCCCAGCAATTAATCTATAATATTGTCTGCATATTTATTTAGTAATTTATTTCATTTACTTTACTCCCTAAGGCTACTTTCACACGAACGCATTTTGTTTCCGTGTCCGTTCAGTTTTTTTTGCAGATAGGATGCAGACCCATTCATTTCAATGGGTCAGCAAAAAATGCGTACAGCACACCGTGTGCTATTTGCATCCGTATGTCCGTTCCATAGCCCTCCAAAAAAAATAGAACATGTCCTATTCTTGTCCGTTTTGCGGACAAGGATAGGCATGGTTACAATGGATCCACAAATAAATAAAACTCATCCTTTTTTTGCGGATCTGCAATTTGCGGACCACAAAACACATACGTTCGTGTGAATGTAGCCTTACTTATATGATTTTATGTTGTGACATATACAGACATTGTAATAATTCAGGACCGGGTGTCCTCAGGGCACAGACACTGCTCTCTATCCATCACTTGTGAGTTTATATGACAAGTAGGTAGTGTGCGTGGTGATGTGACTGCAAATAATCACATAAAGCATTCAACTGCCGTCGCTTGCATGGTCAGCAGTAGATAGCTGCTTTAAGCTGCAAGACTTAAGATCGGGCATTTCATTATCCGTCCTTCTGCTACAAGCAGAATTAATTATTTTGACTTTGTAGGAAGAAGCTGTCCAATTGGTGTTGTAATACTGAGTACGCTTTGTGCATGACAATATTTGCAGGAAGTATATATTATGCAAAAAGTAAAATAAAGCAAATGCAAATATGATGGCAAGCGGTGAAAGATTGTTGTACCATTTTTAACCTCAGAATTTAAATACATGACACTTCTAATAAAGCATTTCATTTTAATTATTCATTTCCTCTATCTGCAGGACCAGGGCAGTTTTCATAGCTTTTTTTTTATGTCACTAAATTACTGAGGAGCACTGTATTGAAAAAAATATATTGATAAGTCTGTGACAGGTTACTGCATTGCTTAACTGGTTATAAAATATTAGAGTGTGCCTCCATTCAGTTTATAGGGACCTACTTATGAATGTGTTCTGTATAAGAAGCCCGACACTATGGTTTATTACCTGAAATGAATAACTGGTCTCAGTTATAAATATATATTTGGATGGCCAATCCTTTATATACTGCATACAATTATGAAAGCTAAAGCTGGGAATGATAGCTGTTGGTTGAATGCTCATTTGGCTGACTGCCTACTTCCCTGGGCTTTCATTAACATGCATGTTCAGCTAAGCATGCATGTTTATTTCTTCAGGGAGACAGAGACTATTTTTAGTGGAATCTGATGAAAATAATCTGATAAACTTAAAGGTGGCAATAGGTGTAAAAATAATCATTAAAGGGAGTCTGTCAGCACTTCTGACCATGCTAAACTGATGACAGCACTAGGTAACGACTGGAGAGAGCAGTACAAACATATTGTGGTGGAGGTTTTCTTATCAGAACTAGTGAGAATCAGAACTAGTGAGAATATAAAGTTTTACTCTGCCAAATTTTGCTGTCCCAAGCACCCAGGGCAGAGCTTCACAGTCCCTCCCGTCTGTTCTAAGTGACAGCTGTAGCGTCCAACTAGGAGACCGCTACAGCTGTCACCCAGAGCAGAGAGGAGGAGCCATGAAGCAGCTCAATGCAGAAAGCACTTCACAGTAAAGGGCTGCCTCCATGGCACCCAGGAGAGCAGAATATGGCAGGATTAAACTTCATATTGACACCGCTCCTGACAATAAAAGCTGCACAAAAGGTATATTTGTCCTGCTCTTACTAGCCCTATCAAGTGCTGTCAACAATTTAGTATGACTAAAACTGCTGATAGACCCTTTAAGAATCTGAAAAGAAAGGATGACAGTAATTGTTGTATGATGCTAAAATGGTCATTACTAGCAAATGCAAATTGCTCCATTGCTCAGGGCATGCATACAAGGTTTCCAGAACCACATGCCTCTACAGAATAAGTCTTTTGCTCTTTCTTGGTATAATGCATTTTTTATGTCTGTAGGCTATTGCTTTGGCATTTTGTATTTTACTGCAATACTTTGTTCTATGTGTTTTAAGGCATAGCACTGGTCAGTTTTAGGAATTAAGTTCATTATCTAATATTTTTGTTGACTCATTCCTGCAATGTATTCTGCATTACCATGTTGGGTAGACTTGTTTAGTAGTGTTGGGTAGACATGTTGGGTAGTCGTGTTTATTTAAATACTTTATTTGTCTGTCTCTACATCTGTTATACTTTGATAATAATGAAGTACTTTTTGGTTCCATAGAGGTACATTTTTCTATTGGTGGTATAGGTGTGTTATTTAATACATACTGGTTGCACTCATCTGTAGTATCTGTGGTGCCCACCCACTCCTTCATTATTCATGTGAGAAAATGCAGAAGTAGCTCAAAATGGTTTAAATAGTACTGGTAAAAAAAAAAAAATTAGCATTATGTATGTATGTTAGTAAGCTTGCTAGGCTGGAATCAAAATGTCTTGTATATGACCAGCTTAAAGTGTAACTGTCATGTTTTCATAAATAAATAAAAAATCTATTTTAGCATATGTTATTTCTGCTGCGGCATTATGCATAAAGCAATCTTTAGTTTCTTCACATACCACTGCTTTCTTTGAACTTTTTGCTTAGTTATGGCTGTTTTGAACCCTACAATATTAGGATCTTCTCAAGATAACTTCTGTGCCAAAACTGCATTCCCTCACTTCACACACACAGTTGCTGTAGCCAGCAGCTTCTGGCCAGCCAATCAGATTTGGTTACTGAAAGACACGCCTCCGCACTCTGAAGCCTAATGCAAGCATGCAGTGTGAAGGTCCGCCCCTCTGTCTTCTGTTTACACTAAAGGGAAGTCAGAAAATCACTAGCAACAATCTTTTAAGGGACCAGTGGAAAGGGACAGGGGAAATTAATGAAAGCTGTTATTATAAGGTAATTACTGATCTTTTGACAATCATTGACAGACTAACTCAGGTATATATACCTAATTCTAATAAACTAGCAAATAAACAAAAATTGTGACTGTTACATTTTAAGGATGAACTCTGATTGTCATCTAATCAGTGGTGGGGTTAAGGGTTTTCAGAAGTAGAAAGAACTACTGGACCACAACAGGAATATTACAGATTACCTTCTTGCTACATTGTCTTATTTTTAATGTTCCTTCTTTATTAATCAAATAATGACATAGACAAATGGTAATATTTAGATCTCTGCTTACCGCTGAGCATTTTTTAAAGCTTAAAATAGACCCAAGTGTTGAACTGTTGCCAATTCTCTGCATGTCATTGTTTTATTAATAAAGGTGGAATTTTTAACGTGGATATAGCTACATCTGTTTTTCCTGGACACATATTACACATTCAGATATTTTCAGTGGTTTGCGCTGAACTAGACTGCTAAGGTCTTGTTCAAAAAGAAACAGATAAATAGAAGAAAAACATAACTATTAGTTCAGTGGGGGTGCCACCACTAGGACCCCCACCCATCATGAGAATTGGGATTTTATAAGCGTTGGAGTCCACTAAAGTAAATGGAGTGGCAGGTCAAGTATGCACGCTTCCCCTCCATTCATCTGTACAGGAGTTCCAGAGAGTACAGGGCTCTACTACTACTGTTTCCAAGTTAGGGAAATAGCATAGCTTGCACTATAATGGGAGCTATGGAAACAGCGAGCACTAGCACGCTCTTCTATTTCCCAGCTGGCTGGTGGTTAGGACTGTGTCTCATCTCGCCCTGTGGTTGTGCCACACTTTTATCATACATACAATTTGTATTACATAAAATAGCCACAAAGCTTGACTATGATGTTTCTTTTACTTTCTAATATTCAGCTAATAACTCTATTATGTAGTTTGCATTAAGGCAGACCTCAAGAAAAGGTAAAAGATGCATATCCATAACTAGTGTTCAGTGAAGCGAAGCATTTGAAGCTGAAATTGGGTCAGAGCTTAGGGAAACTTTGATTCTAAACAAATTTGAATTTCCTCCCACTTCGTGGTAACAAATCAGATTTTCCTAAAAATAGTAGCTGCACGTGTTACAAAGTAAAACTAAGTGTAGAGGAGACAAGACTGGAACACAAGATCACCCATAATGCTGTGCAGCCAGCCAGCCAATCTGCAGATAGCCATCCCCTGTGATGTCACAGCGCTATAAAACCCTCATCCCGCAGAGTCTCTGCCATTGTTCTGTGAGCTGAGTATAGGGAGAGATGTGGCAAGCACTCATGTACTAGGGACAGTGTTGCTGAAAACAAATAATAGAAGAATATTGGAGAGGGAGACGGCAGGGAGACTTACGCTGCGACAGTTTAATTTATTCCTACATTTACTTATTCCTACATCAGTCATAAACTAAAATATAGTATTCAATATCAATAAGATGGAAGCCTTTATTATTCCACTGCCAGAGTGCCAAACAATACCATCCAGTCTGCACCCCTTAGGGGGGACAGGTCTTAATGATGACCATCCTCATCTTTTCATGGCTTCTTCCAAATCATCCTTCGAAGTCTCCATATCTTAGAAAAGTCAGAAAGATGCAGAGAGAGGATGAGATGGGTGACATATTCACATCTATATTAGATGATGTGGAAAAGCAGATGGCAGAAGAATGGCCCCCACCTGTAAGGCAGGAGAGTGCTGGGATTGGAGAAGTGGGTATTCCAGAGATGATTAATATTCTGTGTTTACTGTCAAATAACCTACAGCAGATTGGAGACCAGAACAGCGATAATATGCATATTGTCCCCCCAACTTACCCAGCCCACTTCCCCATACCAGCAACAGCACCTGTTCAAAGGTGCCATATGTCCATGAACAATGAAGAAGGACTATACACTGCAGTCTTCATTATTAAATGAAAGGTAGCTGTGGGCTAATTTGCCTAAGACGGAGTGGTCTGGGTATACCTGATTTATAGCGATTCATCACAAATTAATTCTGAAAAAAAAAAACTTTCTTGGTGAACGTTGGCGAAGTTGCCAAATCAAAATTTTCAAAACCATAACTATCAATCAGGCTGGGAATGGACATTTAAGCCAACCATATATCTATAATAGTAAAATCCCTGTTTGAGTGCGCTGGGCATGCGTGGCGTCCAATCAGGACACATCGCTCCACCCGGACACAGCGCTAAACACAAGTTTCCCTGCAGGGTGTCAGTGAAACACCTGACTTTATGACACCTCGGAGGCAAAAGCTCCCCCGCCGCCGTCCACTCCTGCCACAGTTCCCCTGCCGCCGTCCGCTCCTCTCCCGTAGCACACAAACAGCCAGTGTGCATGTGTTGCCTTCAATTCTCAGAGGTCTGCGGCAAAGTCCTGATGAGCAAAGGAGATGCAGAGCGGACAGCATCGTTCTTAGGGACCGATGTATGGAGGGGCTAATCATTGGGCCGCTGCTCTGCTGTGGCAGCTGCCCGATGCTTGAGGGGTAAACTGAGGGAGGGAGTTCCCTCCCCCATCGGGACGTTGAGCAAAGGAGATGCAGAGCGTGCAGCAAACCTCCCCCCTTTCAGGATGACAAAGTGGCAGCGGGTAGAATGTTAGCTGTAATGTCCAGCTAACACTCTGCCTAAAAAGGGCCGACATCGGCGCTGGCACCGATGTCGGCCATTTAACCCCTTCCATGCCATGGTCCTTAGGGACCGCGGTATGGAGGGGCTAAGCATCCGGCCGCTGCTCTGCTGTGCTGATGCTTGAAGGCTAAACTGAGGGAAAACTGCGCTGTGGCAGCATCCCGATGATTACCATGGCAACCGGACGCCTTCACAGGCATCCGGCTTGTCGTGGTATATCTAAGCCTGACCAGGCTCCTGCTACAGTCAGGAGCCTGATCAGTATTAGTGTGAGTTCAATACACTGCGGTACACTATATAGTGTACTGCAGTGTATTGTAAGCCATCAGACCCACTGGATCTTCAAGAACCAAGTGGGTCTGGGTCCAAAAAATGTAAAAAAAAGTGAAAAAGTAAAGAAAAAAATAACCTTCCTATATCCACACATACCGTATTTTTCGCTTTATAAGACGCACCTGATGATAAGACGCACCTAGATTTTTGAGGAGGAAAATAAGAAAAAAATATTTTTAACCAAAAGGTGTGCTTTTCGTGGGTTTTGAACTAATGGTGTGTGGATGGCAGTGTTATGGGGGATCTGTGGATGACACTGTTATGGGGGATCTGTGGATGGCACTGTTATGGGGGATCTGTGGATGGCACTGTTATGGGGGATCTGTGGATGGCACTGTTATGGGGGACCTGTGGATGGCACTGTTATGGGGGACCTGTGGATGGCACTGTTATGGGGGATCTGTGGATGGCACTGTTATGGGGGATCTGTGGATGGCACTGTTATAGGGGGGATCTGTGGATGGCACTGTTATAGGGGGATCTGTGGATGGCACTGTTATAGGGGGGATCTGTGGTGGACACACTGTTATAGGTGGGTGTTACGGTATAACCCGGTATGGTGAGGGTTAATACCGTTCAGGCGATTCCCCTGGCGAAGAGCACAGCAACCCACAACCGCTGGAATCCACCGAACTGGAACCATACGAAGTCCTCCTTTCCTGGAACAGGCAAGAGAACGTTCTGATGTAGCAATTCCCTCCAAGTACGAGACGAGGCTCCGTATTAATGGTTAAACAGGAATTCTCTTTATTGAGGGCTACCTGCCCGGTATTTATGCAGGTCTCCCACCTGGTGGACACTCCCCTAGGGGACCAGAAAGAAGACTGCGACACGGGATACAGCAGCCAATCACACACAATGGGACAATACAGACACCCCCAGCATATCCCTTCCCTCTGCCTGTGATACAATTACCCTACACAGGTTAATGTAATCATCACAGGCAGGAGAATACACAATGTCTTCTGTCCTGGAGACAATCGAGGACTCATTCAATTATCTCTCAGGACAAAGGGAAATCGCCAATACACACGTGGGGACAATAGGACAGACATCATTATTCAATATACAATGTCCCACCCTTTACAGTACACACAGACATTTAACATATCCCCAGATGGCTTGGATCTGAGCGCTCAATATATCCAAACAGCGCTCAGATGCCACAAACACAGTCAAATCGCCATGGGGTTCAAGTTTAGCATGGGCTGATGAGAGGGCCCATAATCCTGGGGCAAGAGGCTGGCAATCTGTCCCCTCCAAAACCCAGTGGCGCGGTTGGTTTCGCCACACATCTCCCCTTTTCCAAACAGACTAACAGGGTATCTGACCTTCTGCCGGTCAGTGCCCTTGTTAGTCCAGCAGCCCACCCACAAAACAGAAACAGCAGTACAGCCCACCCACAATAAATGGTTACTACACCTGAGCAAGGGATAAACCTGTCCATGTCCATGTGCCTCACTACGGCTGTGTGGGGACTGGTAGACTGCCTGAGTGGGTTGCTGAGTGGGCAGAGACCAGCGGTACTCTGCCCTGGTGCCAGCGCTACCACGGAAGTAGCCTGGTTGGAGCCTGGTTAGCTGTAGGGGAGACCGACTGTCTCCCTTTAGATACACAGCTCTGCTGTTGTAGGGAGAGACTGACTGTCTCCCTTTAGATAGACCACCATGCTGCTGTGGGGGAGACCGACTGTCTCCCTTTGGCTAAATGGCCCTGTTGCTGGGGGACAGGACCGACTGTCCCTACCCCCTGTGCTGTGAGTGCAGAGACCACGGTCCCATCTGCACTGTTGTGGGGCTTACTGTCTCCCCCTGGTATGTTAAGCTGCCGCTGGGGAGAGCAGGTAACAAGCTTCTCTCCCAGACATACTTCCAGCCGCTGGGGAGGGAGACCGTCTGTCTCCGCTTCCAATACAGTGTCCTGCTGCTGGGGAAAGGAGACTGGGCTCTCTATTCCCTGCCGGACTCTCTGCCAATGGGGAGGGAGGACAAGGCTCTCCTCTCCCAGTAAGTCACTCTGCTGCTGGGGGCCAGGACCGACTGTCTCTGCCCCCTGTAACTTAGCCTGCCGCTGGGGAGAGGGGGTAACAAGCTCCTCTCCCATACATACTTCCAGCCTCTGGGGAGGGAGACCGTCTGTCTCCGCTCCCAATACAGTGTCCTGCTGCTGGGGAAAGGAGACTGGGCTCTCTATTCCCTGCTGGACACTCTGCCGATGGGAAATGGAGCCTGGGCTCCCAATTCCCTGCACTTGACTCTGCCGCTGGGGGACAGGACCGACTGTCTCTGCCCCCTGTAACTCAGCCTGCCGCTGGGGAATGGAGACTGGGCTCCCAATTCCCTGCAGGACCGGTGGAGAGTCCTCGGTCCCATCTCCACCGGCCACCTGGGGTTTATCCCAGTAGACCTCCACAATATCCTCCCAGCTGAAGGGCTCTGGACCTGGGTCTGACACTCTGCTCTCTCGCTGAGCCCTCTCACTGGAGTGGAACAGCTGCTGGTAGTCCTGTTCCAGCTCCATCTCCCGGGTCACCAGGTGGACCAGGTCTTGCTCCATTTTGTGAGTGTCGTCCCAGTCATACCTGCTCTCCCGCCACGCAAAGAGGTCCCTGAACCGGGCTTGTGTAGGGCTCCCAAACTCCAGCTCTGAAAAAGTCTCCCATAACAAGCCAGGACCATCAAACTCCTCTCCCTCTGGCATGTCATGCTCGGCTGTCCGGGTAGGTACCGAGCTTCATACCACCAGAGTGCCTGGTAGGCATCTTCCAGCCACATCTCCCGCCTTACCAGGTGCTTCAGGTCTTCTACCCACTCTTCCAGGGGCTGCTCTCCTAGGAAGGGCATCCGCAGGGCTACTCGCTTCTGCTGTCGCTGCTCGTCCTTGGGGAGCCTCTCGTCCCGCAGATACTCCACAATACCCAGTGCCTGGTACCAGATGCCTTTGTGGACTGCATCTCGGTCATCCATGACACCCTCATCATACTCCACTAGTGGTTCCATACCGGTGCTGTACTGGGACACGCTTTGCCCTCAAATTGTAAAATCCACGGTGCCTTCTGTTGCTGTCCTTCTGGCTGTAGGAACGATCCCGCTGCTTGCCACCAGTTGTTACGGTATAACCCGGTATAGTGAGGGTTAATACCGTTCGGGCGATTCCCTGGCGAAGAGCACAGCAACCCACAACCGCTGGAATCCACCGAACTGGAACCATACGAAGTCCTCCTTTCCTGGAACAGGCAAGAGAACGTTCTGATGTAGCAATTCCCCCAAGTACGAGACGAGGCTCCGTATTAATGGTTAAACAGGAATTCTCTTTATTGAGGGCTACCTGCCCGGTATTTATGCAGGTCTCCCACCTGGTGGACACTCCCTAGGGGACCAGAAGGAAGACTGCGACACGGGATACAGCAGCCAATCACACACAATGGGACAATACAGACACCCCCAGCATATCCCTCCCCTCTGCCTGTGATACAATTACCCTACACAGGTTAATGTAATCATCACAGGCAGGAGAATACACAATGTCTTCTGTCCTGGAGACAATCGAGGACTCATTCAATTATCTCTCAGGACAAAGGGAAATCGCCAATACACACGTGGGGACAATAGGACAGACATCACTATTCAATATACAATGTCCCACCCTTTACAGTACACACAGACATTTAACATATCCCCAGATGGCTTGGATATGAGCGCTCAATATATCCAAACAGCGCTCAGATGCCACAAACACAGTCAAATCGCCATGGGGTCCAAGTTTAGCATGGGCTGATGAGAGGGCCCATAATCCTGGGGCAAGAGGCTGGCAATCTGTCCCCTCCAAAACCCAGTGGCGCGGTTGGTTTCGCCACAGTGGGGAACTGTGGTGGACACACTGTTATGGGGGGGGATCTGTGGTGGACACTCTTATGGGAGGATCTGTGGATTATACACTAGTGTGGGGGATGTGTGGATGACACACATATAGCATCTAATGTAATGGGGGTCACTATTCACACAGGACAATATACTGTGACACATATGATACTGTAAACAGCATAAGATGATCTTATGCTGGTCACAGTATCATCTGTGTCACAGTATATTGTCCTGTGTGAATAGTGACCCCCATTACACCATTGGCCACCCATTTACAGCAGTCTTTATGCTGTATGTAAAATATTTTAATGTAATGCTCCATTACACTCTGCTTTCTGTGTAATGGAGCAGTTTTCATGGGAGGAGGGGATGGAGACTGGCAACACTTGGGGCGGGGCCTAATGCAGTCACTGTACTGTAATACATCGGGCCCCACACACAGCAGTTTTCAAAAGTAAAGTCATGGTACAGTAATCCTCTTCAAGCAGTGTTTGTACTTTAAACTCAGGCAATCCTCTGTAAAACTTACTATGAAAGCGGCAGGGAGGGCGGCAGCGTAACCTCGCGATGCTCACTCATTCACGCTCCTGCTCTGTCTTCATGAATGAAGTGGGAGGAGCGTGAATGAGTGAGCATCGCGAGGTTACGCTGCCGCCCTCCCTGCCGCTTTCATAGTAAGTTGTACAGAGGATTGCCTGAGTTTAAAGTACAAACATTGGCTGAAGAGGATTACTGTACCATGACTTTACTTTTAAAAACTGCTGTGTGCGGGGCCCAATGTATTACAGTACAGTGACTGCATCGGGCCCCGCTGCGAGTGTTGCCAGCCTCCATCCCCTCCTCCCATCTCGCTGATGCACCGCAGTGCGGCAGCAATGTATCAGCGCCATCAGAGTTGGCAGCATTTGCTTTATAAGACGCACTGTCATTTTCCCCCCACTTTTGGGGGGGGGGGAGTGCATCTTATAAAGCGAAAAATACGGTAATTGGTTAAAAAATTAAAAAATAAAAAACTCTAAACATGTTTAATATCACCGCCTCTGTAAGGCCCTGTTCTAAAAAAGGATCAGCAGCCATTTTTTTGTTACCTTGCCTCATAAAAAGAGTAATATATATACACACAAAATGCACACTTACATCAAGCAAAAGATTTCTATACTCCAGGGATAACCCTTATAATAACATGCCCGCCAACCAATCAGAACACGACGCTCCACATGCCGCACCGCCCACACCACCACCATTTTTGTTCATCAGTCACAGCTGCCATTTCTGTTCATCAGTCACAGACATATAGAGAGGAGCCCCTGTCATCAGTCTGACCCTTCAGTCCCTACCAGCAGTCTCAGCACCAGCAGTCAGTGCCAGTAGTACAGCCACCAGTCTCAGCTACAGCTAGCACTCAGTGACTCAGTGCCAGCAGTCTCAGCCACAGCCAGCACTCAGTGCCAGCAGTCTCAGCCACAAGCCGCAGCCAGCAGTCAGTGCCAGCAGTCTCAGCCACCAGCTGCAGTCAGCAGTCTCAGCCACAGCGACCAATCTCGGCCACCAGTCAGTGCCAGCAGTCTCAGCTACAGCCAGCAGTCTCAGCCAAAGCCACCAGCCACAGCCACCAGTCTCAGCCACCAGTCAGTGCCAGCAGTCTCAGCCACAGCTACCAGTCTGTGCCAGCAGTCTAAGCAACAGCCGCCAGTCTTGGCCACCAGCCACAGCCACCAGTCTCAGCCACCAGTTAGTGTGGTCAAGTTCCCTTGACATTTAATATAGACTGTTCCTACTAATGCTTATGCACTACTGTTCTAGCACCCATTATTGTAACGGGCTTAATGTCTAGTATAAAATAAATGTCAACCAATCGTTCGGCAGACAGCTATCTCATTTGATCCTCCCATACATATGCATGCTTGGCATATCTCCTGAGAACAAAGCAATTGGGCAGTTAAAATCCAGTGTGTCCTATCCTTAGCTTTCAGGACATCAGATATTGGAGGAGTCAGGAGACACATTCACATTTGATGGTCCGGCAAACCAACCAAAATCAGTAGGTTCAGCCAACATAGATCTAATGTATATGGCCAGCTTAACCCTTCTGATAATCATATTTAAAAGTATATTAGCAAGTACTCATAATCACACTTTGTAGGACTGCATATATTGTGAAATTAATTATGTTACAATATGCAAATAAGTATCTCCAAGGAAAAGAGAACCATCTCGCTAAGGGCTCTTTGGAAGTAGCACCCTATGAGTTAAAGTCAAACTAAATGGTCTCTATACACAGCTGGTCTTTTTAAGAAGAGCAACACCCTGCTTAAGCTGCATTCAAGCCATCGCACTCAGCCAGCCATGATCCTTCTCAGTACTGACGAGGAGCAAAGCCCGAAACAGCTGTTTATGGGTGGATATTTTTGTTTGACTATCTTCCCTTGTCACGTTCCAAAGTTTGTTGAATAGAGAGTCACTTCCAGAAGGTGGCGCTAGCAAGATGGTTCTCTTTCTCCAGGAGATACCTGTTTGCGTATTTTTTTTTGCCCATGGAGCATTGCTAATAGGTCTCCAAATAGAGCTGGTTACTTTAAGGAGAGCCAGAACTCTGCGTAAGCTATGTTTGAACAATAGAACAATAGTTCAATACTACTTTGAATTACATTATTAAATTGAAAAAAACATGGGGGACATTCATTAAGCTAATTGTGACGTAGAAAAGTTGCAGATTATGGTGCACATCATATTTCTGAAGTGCTGCCATGAAAACGGGACAGGGCTTTGCTTCATCCACTGGATTTACTATAACTTTTGCCTGAAACCGGCGTAAGTTATAGCTGAAGTATATGCCAGCCCCTGGCTGGTGTAGACTTTAGTATCTGGAGCACTCTGCCTTTTAATAAATTAGCCGCACCTCATGCCAGTGCTTGAAGATCAAGACTGGTGTATTGGAACACTAATTTTGATAAATGTCCCTCAATAGATTTCAACCAAGTGCTCTATATCAGAACTGGTAGCTCAAATTTTCAAATATGCTAAACTATTACCCAAAAGTGAAAACATCTCCAAATAATTCCATCACAGTTCCTAACCACATTTACAAAATTTGAACGTAGGAGATGAAGATAGCTTACTAAATGATCTTTATGTTTACTGGGATGAGAAGAGGAAGGGTTATGTCATGTCTAACGATTGAGAGATGTCACATTGGCCATCAATTTTGCCCAGACCTCTTCCTGCATATGACCAGTTTAATAAACGACAGCAACAAACAAATCCTGCAAATGAAATGTGTAAAATGTGACCTATGTCATTTCATTCACAATTTGTAGATTTATGCTGATGCATAAATGTATTTAGATGAGAATTCTTTCATTTTCTCATTTTTCTCATTTCAATTACATTTCCCCAAATGTCTTTTATTTGGTTTCTGGTTATTAGATTTACATTTACAGATCAAGGAGTCACGGTTTAAGAGCACACTTGCTCATTTCATTCGCTTGTTTGTTTTCAAAGAGGGTAAGATTATAAAGTGTATAAATAATTGATGGGATACATTGTTGGTAAAACATGCAGTTAGCAGTTTCTAGCAGCATGATACTAAAAAAACATTAAATCCTGTCATCTTCAATAAATCAAGGTAACCACAAGTACAATACAAAGTTTCTGGATAGAAAAATACTTTTGAGCATGTTCTGGTATTGCAAAATGATATGTGAAAACTATTTGGGAAATGCACTAATTTCTCAAATGTTTGTGGGGAATTTGGTATTATTGATGTATTGTGTTTCACTAACAGGGTCCGTTCTCAGTCAGATTGATTATCATGAATATGCATCTTTAACCTTTTCTTGAGCGGTTCCATAATCTAAACTGTATATCTGATGAATTAGCTTTATACTAGGTGCTAAACGGTATATTAGAGCCAGTCTAGTTGGCTAATATATTAATAGTTTCTTCTAAACATTGATTAGGAATTTCATCAGTGTCCTTTTTGTATACTTTGTTGTCCTATTGATATTACATTTATATATTGTGTATTTCACAAGTGTTAATGTATAGACCCCAATAAAATAATTTCCCTTATTTTACAGACCAGCCAGGGCGTAACTACCATAGTGCAGACCATGCGACTGCTATGGGTCCCATGGCAAGAGTGGACACAGTTTTAGTTGGAATTA
This sequence comes from Bufotes viridis, assembly GCA_033119425.1. Lineage (NCBI taxonomy): Eukaryota > Metazoa > Chordata > Amphibia > Anura > Bufonidae > Bufotes > Bufotes viridis. Next base: position 310,800,815 of record CM065591.1, on the reverse strand, counting down.
TCTCCTCTTGTACTGGAGGTTAAAACTTGGTTAGGACTCTATCCTCTGAAGGAACAACTTTTAGCAAATGAGGCAGAGGAAAAATGTCCCAAGGGTCATTGAAAGGGGTTTAGACAGAAACCGTTCTGTCCTGAGTGAGGGGACTGGTTTGATCCTTGCTATGGGGCCCTTACTGCTCTGTTTACACCACTGAGACCAGCTAAATACAGTATATTTAAGACTATAAGGCTCATCAAACTATAAGACACACACCAGGTTTAGAAAACTTAAAATTAGAAACAAATACCTTTTTTTACTTATTCAAGCTTCCCTGGTGGTTTAATGTGGAGTGGTCAAGGTCACTAACTTTGGGGTCTAGGGTAGATGGGGTTAATAGTTTTGGCCAGTTCCTGTTAACATTTGTGTGTCATCTGCTGACCTTTGTAACAAACAGTAACAAACCTTATTAAATGTATATATTAAATGAATGCGTCTCCTTTTATTGCTCTGTACTGTCACACCATATTTGTTCTTCTATATTATTTTTTTTTTTAGATATTTTTCTTACTCTGCATGATCATGACATTATAAAAATACATGCACACAGCTCTGCAGTCTGCACATTCTATGCACACACACAGCAGTACAGTAACCACATTATACACACACAGCTCTGCAGTGCATTGATTATATATACACACAGCTCTGCTGCATACACAGCTGACATATATATACACAGACACACAGCTCTGCTGCATGCACACCTCTAGTAAACAGCTGATACTTGAGACGAAGTATAATATGAAATGTAACACATATACAAAATGCACCAAGATTTCTCTTGCACATATGTGAAAAAGTAAGACACATATAAGTTGCCTTGATGTTTTAGACATCATGAACTATTGTGATAATTCTGGCGCATTTTAAGACCTTTCTCTTATAGTAAATCTGGACCACAGTTTTATTTCATACATGTCCAGTTCTAAGAATTCTAAAAACATCTGAATTCGTATTTGCGAATAATCTAAGCTGCTGTGTTATACAGGTCACTTTTATATGTTTTTAACTTTAGGTTTAAAACTTATTACATTGTGTAAAAATAATAATAATAATATTAATAATAATATTAATAATAATAATAATAATAATAATAATAATAATTCACTTGTTTCTACTTTATGTAACATATTTTAAGATTCTATTTAGCCAAAATATTTAGTCTAACCCTAAGTTCACACCTGAGCATTTTACAGCGCGTTCAAACGCGCTGTAAAACGCTCAAAACATGAAAACCAATGCTTTCCTATGGCCCTGGTTATCACTTGAGCGTTTTACAGCGCGTTTGAACGCGCTGTAAAACGCCCGACGCATAAACAAGTACTTGAGCTTTTTTTGGGGCGTTTGTCGCGCGTTTTGTGATTGACACCACAGTAGTCAATCACAAGAACGCGCGTACGAACGCGCGTTTCCTATTTGCAAATACGCGCGACAAAAACGTGCGTAAAACGCGCTTTTTTAGAACGCTCAGGTCTGAACCCAGGGTAACAGTTGACAACCAATAATGGCAGCGATTATAGTGCTCACAAAGATTTCTAAAGTGATATTGCTATATTATTGGTAATTATGCAAAAAATTAAAACTGGATGAATGTAACTATGTTTTCACCATCCATTCCCATTTCTTCTGCTCTGCTTGTGTCATTTCAGTCATTGCAGCAATGCATAGGAACGTGAGATGACAAACAGCAAAAAAGTGATTTTTAATAAAACATTCAATTATAATCAGAAAGCAGATATATTCTGTAACTACAATCTATGAGCTGCACTTATAGTGGCCTTTCTATGTGCAGGCATGTGACATCATTGTGAGATTATAAAAGTAAGCTAAAAATATGTCATAGGAATACATTGGATAAATTGGAATACAACAGTATAATATACAATACAAGCACAGTAGGTGGCATAATAAAATGTTGTAATACAAATTATCTCTTTACTGTCTTGTTTTAGCTTTGTCATCAGGACCAACACAAAAAAAGCCATATAATTAATACCGACAGTAAGGGCCCTTCCCGCATACCCTTTAATCATCTCTAGCAGTTGCCAGCTGCATGGAGATATCACTGTATCAAATAACACAAGAAGCCGATGCTATTCATCTGAATTAAGTTGTTTTGGTGAAAATTGACTACGTTTCTGCAAATACCGTTTGGATGAATTTCGGTCACAGAAATGTCTGTAACAAATCTGTCTTAATGTACCCTTACAAGGAAATGCATTTACACCATGTCCCATGAAAACTATTTCATTGCAAAATAGACCGTTGTTCTTTTTATCTCATAGGGTAGAGGTGAATTAAATGGGTTGGCTGATCTCAGACATTAATGGCATATTGCTAGGATATGCCATCTATGTCAGATATGCACTGGTCTCACCTCTGGACCTGCTCCTATCTTCAGAATGATGAATGGAGAGCATGCCTGCCATCTATGGTGTGCTCGCCTTCATTTTGCGGGCCCCATTCTGGAGATAGAAGAGGGTCCAAGAAGTGGGACCTGCACCTATCTGACATATCTAGGCAGCTACAATGTAAACCATTGCTACTTTTGCTTTAATTTACTTTGTATTGTTATATTATTTATATTGTTTTCGTTTTCTGCCAGGCTTTTTGTAGCAATAAAAAAAAAAACTGATGTACGTATGAAGACACCTTTATTTCCTCAGCTAAATTGTAGCAAGAACAGTTATTGAAAACTCATTTTAAACTGATGTGTGATTATGAGCATTTTTTGACACATTCTTACACCATTATGATCTTGAATAAGCAATGGCTTATAAGAGAACTGTATATGTGTCTGAAGCAAATAATGAAATAAAAAATCTGTGAATGTTAGCATTTTCTTGGTCTTAAACTGTGATATCCAGCTCATTGTTACATGAAAATCAGAAAGGCATCTCTGTCATTTGAGATGATTACTTTAGTAGTCAAATTGGACACAGTAGGAATCTTTGATCTTCAAAAATATAACAGCTGGCGACACCCTTATACTGTACTCATTTCTTAATTTAAAAAGGATATTTTCTAAGTGCTGAACATCAAACAAGTATAAACTGTTTCGATAACTTTCTCTAATTATTTCTAAAGTAAAATGAAGCTGCAGTGGTCAAACATAATGTATATAATTAGAGATGAGCGAATCGAAGCTGACGAAGAGGAATTCGATCTGAATTTCAGGAAAAATTCAATTCGCAGCGAAGCCGAATTTCCTCACAATTCGTGGTAACGAATCGCTTTTTTTCCAAAAATGTCTGCTGCACATGTGGGGACATGGAGCAAGGAACTCTGGGAAGTCGGGATCACCCATAATGCCATGCATGCAGCCAATCAGCAGCAGGCCAGCCCTGTGATGTCACAGCCCTATAAATAGCCTCAGCCATCTTGGATTCTGCCATTTACCAGCGTACTCAGTGCAGGGAGAGATGTCAGCAGGTGCTAGGGACAGTGATAGAAAAAACGTCATTGTGCTAAAAAACGATTTACAAGTGCAGGGAAAGACTTTTCAAGGTCTAGGGAAAGAATAGGGAGGAATCATTCCGCAAAATTTATGTTGAACATGGTTTGGGTGCTAGTCCTGTTTGAAACAGGCATTAACAGGGTTTATTACAAGGAAATATTTCTACATCTTATTTGCCCTTATGCGGTGCAGGTATATGTTCTAAAGCATTTTTTGGCTTGTATTGGCGGGAAAAAAAGGGCTTATTAGTAGTGATGAGCAAGCATGCTCGGCCGAATATCTGTTCGGCTTGAGCATCACTATGCTTGGCACATGCCGGTACTCGACCGAGTACCGCATGTGCTCGAGCACAATGCTCGAGTCTCCACCCTGCACATTTCCCGGGTTTTAACCAGCTAATAAAGGTGCAGGTAAGTTCTGCCCTCACTGTAATGCCAGTAGCCTCTGTGGTGTTCTGTAACCAATAATGTAGAACTTCTGCAAACAGTGTCTGTATAACACATTCGAATAATCTGGGCCTAATATAGTGTCCATAATCTGTGGTGTTCTGTAACCAATACTGTAGAACATCTGTAAACAGTGTATGTATTACAAATTCCAATAATCTGGGCCTCATCTAGTGTCCCTAATCTGTGGTGTTCTGTAACCAATACTGTAGAGCATCTGCAAACAGTGTCTCTTTTACAAATTCCAATAATATGGGCCTAATATAGTGTCCATATTCTGTGGGTTTCTGTGACATATACCGTCCTCCATCCGAAAACTGTGTCTTTAGCGGACAGTAAAAGAATCTGCACTACATCTAGTGACAAAACCATTAATATGAAGAAGGCGAGCACTAAGGGATGGGGAAGTGGGCGTGATGCTGATGGTACATGCAGAGTCCGTGGCCCTGGGTGCAATAAAACTGTGCCTGCTGCCACTGTACCAGAAAAAAAAAACATCCAACCTACCCAGCTTCATGTCCAACTTAGCTGTGCGGTGCAGGACAACACTGTCCCAGTCGGACCAGTGAGAACAGTTGGTCGGTTGGATTGCTGAAGATAATGCTTCCAGTCGGTTAAGCACCCTCCTCTCATTCAGTCTCTGTAGCCAAGAGTCTGGTCAACCGAATCCTCACTCTGATCATCCTTCCTCCCACCATGGAGAGGCTTGCCAAACAAGTGATCCCACACTCGGATATTCCAAGAAGCTTTTTCCAGTGCCCCTATTAGATTTGGCCCTCGTGCCCAGTACGCTTGAAGAGGGACCTGAGATAATGTGCCCTGATTCCCAACCTCTTGAGCCTTCACAGTCTTAAGAAGATGACGGTGGTGAACGACAATCATTCGTTTACGAGTTGGATGATGATGAGACAAAGTTGTCAATCACTGAGGTTGTGGTTAGGTCAAGTCGGGAGGATAAGCAGAGTGAGGAAGTGGAAGAGGGTGTGGTGGACGATGAGGTCACTGACCCAACATGGGAAGTTGAAAAGCCGAGCGAGGACAAAAGGACAGAGGGGAAGGGATATGCAGCACTTCAACAGTCTGGAAGAGGCAGTGGGGTTGCCAGACGACCCAGAGCACCCCCATGCGTAAATCAACTTTGCCAAGGGGTAGGTGTTTCGCAGTATGGTGCTTTTTTAAGGAGAGTTCAGATGGCAAAAAAGTGGTAGTTTGCAACCTGTACCATACCAAAATGAGCCGGGGTGTTAACACTTGCAACCTCACCACCACCAGCATGATCTGCCACATTGCATCCAAGCACCGCTAATAAGTGGGCCAAATGCCTGGGTCCACAATCTGGGTCTGCGGGTCACATCACCGCCTTCTCTTCCACTGTGGTACGCAGTGCTTTCCAATCCCCGATTAAAGGCGCAGGCCCAGATGCCCCTCGCCCTGCACCTGGACCTTCGCATGAACCGTCGGCAACAACATCCACTTCCCTGTCCCAGCGCAGCATCCAAATGTTAATAACACAGGCATTTGAATGCTAGCGCAAATACCCACCCACCCACAGGCCATAGCACTAAATGCGCAACTTTAGAAATTACTGGCCCTTGAAAAGTTGCCATTTAGGCTTGTGAACACTGAGGCCTTCCGCAGCCTGATGTCAGTGGCTGTATCTCAGTACGCAGTCCCCAGCCGCCACTATTTTTAACGGTGTGCCGTGCCTGCCTTACACCAGCATGTGTCCCAGAACATCACCCATGCCCTGACCAACGCACGTACTGGGAAGGTCCACTTCACCACGGACACATAGACAACTGCTGGTGGCCAGGGACGCTACATTTCCCTGACCGCACACTGGGTGAATGTTGTGGAGGCCGGAAGTGAGTCGTACCCTGGGATGGCACAGGTGCTACTCACGCCCAGGATTGCAGGCTCTACGTCCATCAGGGTCTCATCCGGCAGCTATGTTAATGGCTCCCCACTTCTCCTCCTCCGCTGCCTCCTCCTCCTACACTTTCACCTCCAGCAGCAGTCAGCCATCAGTCGCTAGCTGAAAGCAGTGTAGCACTGCTGTGGGTAAGGTTCAACAGGCCGTGCTGAAGCTGATCTGCTTAGGGGACAAACAGCACACTGCCGCAGAGCTGTGGCAGGGTATAAGGGACCAGACCGAGCTGTGGCTCTTGCCACTTAACCTACAACCAGGCATGGTTGTGTCTGACAATGGCTGTAACTTGGTGGCGGCTTTGGAGCTCAGCAACCTGACATACATTCCATGCCTAGCCCACATCTTAAACTTAGTGGTTCAGCAGTTTATCAAAACCTACCCCAATTTGCAAGAGCTACTAGGGAAGGAGCGCCCCGTGTGTGCCCATTTCGGCAAGCCGTCCACAGCTTCAGCCGGTCTTCCCGTCTTCCAGCTCACCCACTGTTGTGCGACTTGAACACGCACTGGAACTCTACATTTTACATGTTGGCCAGGCTTTGTGAGCAGCAGAGGGCAGTTGTGGAATACCAGCTGCAACATGGTCATTGCCTTTCGAGTCAACTGCCACTATTCACAAGCGATGAGTGGACATTGATGTCAGACCTCTGTGAGGTTTTAAAAAACTTTGCTAAATCCACACAGATGGTTAGTGGCGATAACGCTATTATCATCGTAACCATCCCACTGCTGATGAAGAGGAGGAGTAGGAGCTGGAGAAAGTTGCCTCTGCTACAGAGGGTAATACCCATGGAACTTTACTTCCATCTATTGAGCGTGGATGGGCAGAAGAGGAGGAGGAGGATGAGGAGATGGAGAGTCATCCTGATGTCAACATCGACGTCTTGCCTCTTGGTACTCTGGCACACATGGCTGACTTCATGTTAGATGCCTTTCCCACGACCCTCATGTTATACGCATTTTAGCTAACACGGATTACTGGGTGTTCACCCTTCTCGACCCTCGCTACAAAGAGAACTTCTTATCTCTTATTCCTGTGGTGGAGAGGATGAGTAAACGGTGCAATACCAGAAGGTACTTGTTGACAGATTGCTCCAAAATTTTCCATCTGACAACGCGGAGTCCATAATTCCTTAGGCAACCGAGAAAGGGAGACAAGGGGAACACACAGCAGTTCCAACAAAGGCAGGGCAACACTCTCCAAGGCATTGGACACTTTAATGACACCCCACCAGCAACCTCACCCTGAAGCACGGCCTATTTGTACAATTAGGGAACAATTTTGGAAGATGAAGGAATACATTGCAGACCGTGTCAGCATCCTAAATGATCCCTCAGTGCCTTACAACTACTGGGTGTCAAAGCTGGACAGGTCGCACAAACTTGTGCTGTACGCCTTTAAGGTGCTAGCCTGACCTGCTGCCAGTGTTTTGTTAAAAAAGAGATAAAAATCAGATAAAAATGAACAAGGCCTGGATTGCCCCTGACTTCTCAACTCCACCAGAGGAGAGCTGAGCTGATGAACATAAAGACAATTTCAATCTATAATTTATAACGTACTCGATCTACTGTAGTGTATTTTTATTAGAGATGTTGCGAACATAGAATTTTCCGTTCGCAAATGGCGAACGCGAACTTCCGCAAATGTTCGTGAACCGGCGAATCGGGCGAACCGGGCGAACCGCCATAGACTTCAATTGGCAGGCGAATTTTAAAACCCACAGGGACTCTTTCTGGCCACAATAGTGATGGAAAAGTTGGTTCAAGGGGACTAACACCTGGACTGTGGCATGCCGGAGGGTGATCCATGGCAAAACTCCCATGGAAAATTATGTAGTCGATGCAGATTCGGGTTTTAATCCATAAAGGGCATAAGTCACCTAACATTCCTAAATTGTTTGGAATAACGAGCTTTAAAACATCCAGTGTGTGTATACGATCAGGTATGATGTTGTTTCGATCAGGTAGTGTAAGGGTTACGCCCACTTCACAGTGACAGACCAAACTCTGACAGACCAAACTCCCCGTTTAACGCACTGCAAACAACCGCAAAAAGTCCATTTGCACAACTGCAAACTCCCCATTTGCACAAGGTTGGATACCAAGCTAGCCATGTCCCGTTCCTTGTCCTCACTGATGTCATTGAAGGTCTCTTCCTCCACCCAGCCACGTACAACACCAAGGGTCCCTGAAAGGTGACAACAAGCCCCCTGGGATGCCTGCTGTAGTTGGTCTTCCACCTCCTCAAAGCCACCTTCCTCCTCTGACTCCTCTTCTTCAGACTCCTCTCTTTGCGTTGCCGCAGGTCCAGCAATCGACGGCGACAAGGCTGCTTCTGGTGGTGATGGTGACCACAACTCTTCCTCTTCATGCTCATCTACGGCCTGATCCAGCACTCTTCGCAGGGCACGCTCCAGAAAAAACGCATATGGGATGAGGTCAATGATGTTGCCTTGGGTTTGACTGACCGAGTTTGTCACTTACGCAAAAGGACGCATGAGCCTAAAGCCATTGTGCATGAGCGTTTAGTAACGCGGCCAAAAAATACCCAGCTCCGCAGAGGCTGTCCTCTTTTTTTAAAATTAAAAAAAAATCTGTTCTTACCAGTTTAATCTCTGTTTGGTCCCCGGTGTATGGAATAGATTTTAGGAATCGGGAGATGGAAAAAGATGATTGGTCGGTTCTCTTCCTTCCAATTTGGGGCACTGCGCATGCGCCGTGCAATGTATTGTGCCACCCTATATGAGTGGTGTGTTAAGTAGTACTATTCCTATCAGTTTAATCCCTGTTACGTCCCCTATCAGGGGACGTGTATCGAATAGATTTTAGGAACCGGGAGATGGAAAAAGATGATTGGTCGGTTCTCTTACTTCCAATTTGGGGCACTGCGTGCGCTTGCAATGGAATTTGCCACCAATGCAACTAGTGTTAACTAAGTACTATTCCGATCAGTTTAATCTCTGTTTTTTCCCTTATCAGGGCCAGGGCCGGTGTAGTGAATAGATTTTTGAAACCGGGAGATGGAAAAAGACCCAAGCTCGGTCCGCTTCGTTTGAATTTTAGGTCACTGCGCGTGCGCGGTGCAATGTACTGTGACACCCTATATGAGTGGTGGGCAGTGGGCACAGTACAGTCTGTGGGCCTGTCACACACTGGCAGGCAACTGAAATTATATTAAAGGGTAAAAATTCAATTACTTTTTTATCTGCAAGGTACTGTGCCACCCGATATGAGTGGTGGGTACTGGCAGTGGGCACAGTACAGTCAGTGGGCCTGACACACACTGGCAGGCAACTGCAATTATATTAAAGGGTAAAAATTAAATGACTTTTTTTATCTGCAAGGTACTGTGCCATCCTATATGAGTGGTGTGCACACAGTACAGTCTGTGGTCCTGCGGCCTCTCACACACAGGCAGGCAAATGCAATATATATATATAGAAAGAATAAATAAAAGCAAACTGATGTACCAGCCCTAAAAAGGGCTTTTTGGGGTGCTGTCAGGACGCTGTCCTTACAGCAGATGAGTCTTTGAGGACTGGAGTAAACACAGAATATTGGCCTAGCTAACACTTTCCCTATTAATTCAGCAGCAGCACTCTCCCTGCTCTAACTAAGGCCCCATTCACACGTCCGCATGTGTTTTGAGGATCCGCAAAACACGGACATCTGCGATGTGCGTTTACGCAATTTGCGGACCGCATATCACCGGCACTATATAGAAAATGCATTTTCTTGTCCGCAACTTGCAGACAAGAATAGGACATGTTCTATTTTTTTGTCGACCCGGAAGTGCGCATCTGCAAATCCGGATCCGGGCGGGACATGGTGTGTCCCCATTGGAATGAATAGGTCAGCAATTACGTTCCGCAAATTGCGGAACAGAATTGAGGACTTGTAAATGGGGCCTAACACTGCAGCTTCAGAATGAATCTAAGATGGATGCTGTCCTTGCTTTTTGATAGGAGGTGGGAGGGTCTGGGAGGGAGGGTATGCTGATTGGCTGGAATGTGTCTGCTGACTGTGAGGTACAGGGTCAAAGTTTGCTCAATGATGACGTATAGGGGGCTGACCGAACATCGCATATGTTTGTCCGCCGTGGCGAACGCGAACATGCGATGTTCGCCGGGAACTGTTTGCCAGCGAATAGTTCGGGACATCTCTAATTCTCATACACCTTTTCCACCACAAAAAAGTAGTATATGGTTCAATCTTGTTTTCTCCTCCTCCTCCTCCTCTTCCAAATTGTATATATTCCCTCCACTCCACCATTTTTTTTATAGGGTCGGCTCAACTGCAGGCCCTCAACTCAAATTTTTTATAAGGTCAGTTGAACAGCATGCACTCGCATATAATGTTTTAGAGCATCAGCTGTACAGCATGCACCCGTATATAATGTTTTAGAGCGTCATTTGAACAGCATTCACTCGCATATAATGTTTTAGACCATCAGCTGAACAGCATGCACTCGCATATAATGTTTTAGAGCGTCAGGTCACCTATAGGCACTCGCATATAATGTTTTAGAGCGTCAGCTCACCTGCAGGCACTCGCATATAATGTTTTAGAGCGTCAGCTCACCAGCAGGCACTCGCATATGTTTTAGAGTGTCAGCTCACAAGCAGGCCCTCCCCCCTAATGTTTTAGAAGGGTCAGCTCAGCAGCAGGCCCACACCCCTAATGTTTTAGAGGGTCACCAGCAGGCCCTTGCTCCAAATGTTTTTGAGGGTCACCAGCTGGCCACCAATCATAATTTTTCAAGGGTGTGTATGATACCCTCCTTTATGTGTAATAAAGGTTGTATTGTAGTACTGGTCCCTTGTAATTTTTGGCAGCCATTTCACTTGCATTGGCTTTATGAGTGTAGGAGTAAAACTACCTGAACAATTTTACCACAATGTGAATGAGGCCCTCCTTTATGTGATATACAGGCTGTTTCAGAGAGACTCTTGCTTGTAATTTTTGGCAGCACTTGCACTTTATATACTATTGAATATAAAAGGAAACAATGTTTCCTAACAATTTTTCCTGTGAAATAGATTTTTTATCTGTTATCAGACCCTCACAGGGAAAAACATCAGGATTTTTCCTGATATGATACACAGATTTGATCATGGGATTTTCCTTGATATGACATCCAATGTATTGGTCCTGTGGATCAATTCATATATCGACTCATACTGATGTATACGTACCTTTGGTGGTGGTTTATTCTTTGTTAGGGACAACTCAGGGTGTACAGGAGGTTCCTGGATTGACCCTATCAGGGCGGCCATTCCATTTTTTAGGAAGTGCTTATCAAGTGTAGGGATAGCAGAGTGAGATATTACTTCTTTCATCAGCACCCATAGGCCCTTTCTTTGCAATATATATCATATTTGAGACTTTTAGCTATTAATGAATAAAGGTTATGTTTTAGTGGTGGTGGTGGTTCTGTGATTTACAGATGAGTAGTAGTAGACAGCTACAGGTCTAATCTGGCATTGTTCAATAATGTGTATCACATTCTACAGAAGGCATGTTCAGAAATATGGTGCACACTACACTGTAGTTATGCATTGATGTATGATAATTGGCCTGATGGTTTTTACTTAATATTGTATTCATTGTAATTTATCTGAAGTATACACTGAATCTTGCATTTGGCTGTAAACTATTATTGAATCTGATCCTTAAATAGGTCTGAAATAATAAGGAATATTTGAACATTCTTTATATGTTGTTCGTGAACTCAGCAAAATTCTGTAATTTATTGACATTATGGTGTAAAGATAAATCCTGGAGTGCTATATTACTATATTCTTCTGCAGATACTGCAGTCAGAGCAATAGCTTTTAAAACTAATTTGTACTGCCATTCTGCAAACACTGACTATGCTATGCAGGGGTAATATATTAGCTTTTCAAAACCATACTTCCGAATTCTGCTCAGGAGGTCATTTATTTTATCATGGATGGCTTGTTTTATTCTAGTCACGCTTGATGTGTAGGTAATTTACTATTTGTATTACTTCTTGTAAAACTCTATGAGGTATTAATAAAACACAATCTATTCTTAAAGAGATTGGCCCACCATAAAAACATATCAGGATTGGTGATGCTTTCTTCTAATTGCTAAAACCCCCACCGATCAATAGAACTTGGCATTTGAGCCCCTGTATGAATGGAGTGGTAAAGAAAGCCAAGGGCTGTAGTCAGCTTCTACCATCCATCCCACTGAGGCAAATAACCTCATGGTTGCTACCATTGTCTCAAGTATTTAATTTTAGTTTCATTAATAAGTGTAAGTATATAGAGGAGAAATAATGGGTTTTATTACTTTTAAATATTATAGCTAATTTATATTTTTTAAAACCTCCTTGGGTGTGTGATATTTTAGACACACATCCTTCCTGTATAATTTGTATAGAAAGGGTAGCAAGGAGTATTTGCTTTATGGCTTCCAAATTAAACTAACTGAAATTTAAATTATTACATTCTTACTGTCTCCAGAGTGTGGAACTCAGCCCTCACCCCCAGAGACAAGGAATTGACAGTAAGATACAAAAGGAGGCATGTGTGCCTGTGTGCAGTAATGCAAATGAGCTCTTAACAATCTCTGCCTCTAATGCTACCAGATGTACGGCATCCTATAAGTCATAGAATAGCTATCTAGGCCTTGAGACATGGCTGGAATAATAAATAAGCCAGCACCTCATCTGAAGACAGCTGTTTCGGATTATTGCCCTTCATCAGTGCAGAGCAGAAAGTACTGGCTTAACTGGGTGAGAGGCCTAAGTCAGGATACAGGGGGGCACTATCTCTACTTGGGGAGAGAGCGCCTTAATCGGTGTGAGGAGATTTATAGGCCCTATATGCTCCACTGGAATTCTGGAAAGAAAGGGATGCAAATGAGCTCTTAACAGGCTCTCCCTCTAATGCCACCAGATGTTAGGCAGCTATCCTATAAGTCAGTGTTCCACCCTTTAAATAGGCCTTGAGACAGTGTTACTATCCTGCCTTATGTAGGCCTCCAGCAGTGCAAACAAGCTATCATCTGTCATTATATAGCCCCCCCCCCCCATAATAAGGAGATGGCTCTGCTGACCTTGTCCAAGTTTACACAGCAAAGATCTATTTGTGTGTGTTCCAGTGGTCAATGTGAAAATTAAAATATTTCAGAGTTTTAATATATGGAAAGCCATGTAATGTTATTTTGTTTGTTTCAGAATTTTTATATATTGAGAGTGCAAACTGCAAACATTTTCCTTGTGGTACTGCCAGTCTCAGGGATCACAGGAGTTAGAGAAACTCACCTAACACAACAGCTTTTTCGTTCACCTATAAAGTTTGATTGCCTGTTGTCTTGAGTCTCTGTAACTGAGTATCAGGAATTAATTTACTAAAGTTGGCTCAGTGATTAAGCTGAACAGGTTTTACTTGTCACTGACAAATAAAGCTTAAATATGAACAGGCTGCTTATGTTGCTACATTTTTAGTAATAGGCTCAGATTTATGGCAACCTATTACATGTGTAACAATGGCTATTACCATGACTGATACACCCAGCATTCACCAGCTGACAGGGCACCTCATGCCAGCTTTGATGTTGATTATAGGTAGTAATTTGATGAAACACATGGTCAGCACAGCACATCCATTTTATAGCTTCTGATGTCAGCTTTATTTGTTGCAATTTATATTTTCTTGTGTAGATTCATGTGGTTGGTTATAAATTCTTTTAAGAGCCATTCATTACATTGTCATATCATTAAATTCAAATGCAGAGGACCACCGCAGGATATAAAACACTACAGTAAGAGCCATTTAGTAACCACAATTAATGGTATGCATCTAATGTTATAGAAATGTTCCTAATTGTCTCTGAATAGTACAGTAAAATTCCATAGTACAGAAGACTTGGAACAGATGAGGTGCCACATGACCTTTTTTTATTTTTGCTGTTGAAGCTTATCTTTAGTACCTACAAAAGATTTTTAGTATCTCCTATAGAATACATCTACTGAACAGAATCCTCAAACATTCAGACTTTACATTTCAAGAATCATCAATCAAAACACTAAGAGAGCTCACATGATGGCACATGGACCTCATTATAACACTGGTGGGAGCTTAATGAGCGCCTATCAGCAGGATCAACTGAATTACACCAAGCATACTGAGTGGTAGGGTTGACCCTGCTGTTTAACATGTTACCTGTCTTTTGCAAATCGGTTGCAGTGTTCCTGAGCAAAAAAACCTGCTTAATTTCTTTAAATAAATTAGAGCTTAAGTGCACCAAGGGGCATGGCCTATCCCCTCAATGCTCCACAGCTCCTCAATTTTCCAAAGCTGGTCCTGCCCCACAGTTCACTGAAGTTCTCATTTACATAAATAATTAATCTACTCTTAATCTGGAATGCCATATCCAATTTTCACAAGACAAGTATCAATTTAATCAGCAGGACCAGCTCTTTCAGGTAGTATGCCTGGTTTTATTGGGATTGATCCTGCTGACAGATGCTCTTTAATTTTGGACAACCTTAACTCGGTCCCAAAAGTTTATTTCTGTTAGCACATTAAACGTCCTTGTAAAAGAATGAAATGATTGTAAGAAAGTACAAGAACGTTAACACACCATTGTAACTGAAGACCTCATTAAATTTAACAAAATTTTGCAAAATTTGATTCAAAACAAGGATGATATGAAAGTTAAAGTATCACACTGTTATAGGCACTTGATAAAAAAATGTTTTTGGGATAGTCTGTCTCCAGGGCAAAGAGCCTGGTCTACTTCACTGTTAGGTTTGGGTCCTCCGGATTGGGAGAATGTAGGTAATAGTTTAAGCTATGTCTCGCACAATTTTAATCACATTGTGGTTCAGTTTAACATTATGCACAAAATATATATAACACCCCTGTGGCTCTACAAGAGAGGATTTGCAGCTTCCTCTGAGTGCCCTCGCTGTGGGGATCCCGGGGCAGATCATTTACATCTGTTCTGGGATTGCCCGACAGCGAGTAAGTACTGGAGGTTGGTTCAAAGAACTCTTACACAAAGACTCAATATCGATATTCCCTTATCTCCCAAATTATGGGTTTTGGGGGATTTATCGGAGGTTAATTGTCAGATTATGAAGGGTCGATTGCTGACTAAACTGATTTTTTTAGCTAGGCTTCTTATAGCTAGAAGATGGCTTTCCTCCTCCGTTCCAGATTATAATAACTGGCTCAATCTGGTTAATAAGGTTAGAAGCTACGAGAGGATTCTGTACAGACAGCGAGGATCCTATGAAAAGTGGGATAATATATGGAAGGAATGGGACGGTTAACGAAATGGTGAAAAATTATTTTTTTTTTCTTTCCTTCCCCGCAAGGCAGGGGGGAGGGATTGGCTGGGGGGGGGGATGTTTTTGTAACTATGTTCTTCTTATAAACTGTATGTTATGATGCAAATTGAAAAATTAAAAAAATAAATAAAAATAAAAATATTATAAAAAAAAATAAAAATTTAACAAAAGAATCCTTATTTACTTGTCCTTCCCTCTGACACTAGTGCTCCTGGCCAGGGATTTCTATAGCTGCAGGTAGACTGGGGCTTCAGTGATGATGTCTCTGACTACCCCACCTGACCATTGAGGCGAATGATTGGCTGTACCAATCAAGCGAGGTATTTGGGCATGTCACAACAGGAGGACCTGAAGCAAAGATTGGTGGGGATCACTGGAGCACCATGCTGGAATGGTGGATTGGAGAATTGAATAAGGCTTGTGTTGGTATTGTATACCTCCTGCTTTGGATCTCAGAATTTTAAATTTTTTGTATAGACAGCATCTCTCTTGTCCATGGGCTGTCTGGTATTTGAGCTCAGCCCCATTCACTTGAATTTGGATTATAGACAAATACAGGCACCGTCCATCGACTAGAGTAGTGTTTTTTTCTTATTTCTATTTCTATAATAAAACTAATACAATTATGAATACCAAATTTATAAGCAAATGCTAAGCAAATATATTCTCCATTTTTACATGACTTACGAAGGGATAATAACTAAAAGCAAATATGTGATTTCAGTATGATATTTGCTTATACGTTTTTAGCATGGAGACGTTTGTGTTGGATATAGCTTTTCCATATTTAGCATATGATTTCACATTTTTGGTAATAAAAACAATTCTTTAAAGGATAACTGTCACATTTAGACCCTAATTTCAGTTTTCATATATGTAGTTACTAATATGATAATATACCTGAATCAATAACTGTTAGACTTACTTACCCCTTATTTAATAAGATTCAGCCCTTAGCAACCAGTCTGCATAAAACTGCAATATCACTATTCTGTTAAGATGGCTGCCCTCAGCCCTGAGGCTAATCCATAGGACGCCTGCAGTGAAGTTAGTGAAGACCAGCACTGTATAGGGGGTCTTGCAGTGAAGTTCCCAGGTCTGGCTGAAGCCTGTAGTCCTTCTACAAGCTCTCCTCTTATCAGATAAGGCTGTCATTTATACACTGGGCTCTACATTGTCCTTCACTGCTAAGGGAGTGTCTGCCAAGCACAGGCATGTGGAGAAGTTCACACACACAGCCCAGCACTGTTATCTCCTGTCAGGAAGAACCTGGCTTTTTATACATTCCCTTACAATGCTGACTCACTATCAGTTCCCAGTGCACCAGCGTGCTCCATCCTCTATCTGGTAGACTGAAGGAGCATAGCAACCTGATTTTAATCTCGGGTAACAATAGCCAATACTGGGGACTTTTAGGTGGCTTTTAGGGGTTATTTATTTAAGAATCAGAAATTAAAACAGGGCCAACAAGGTGATATTAATCACCAAAATCCAATAGTAAAAAAAAAAAAAATTTGACAGTTATACTTTAAGTTGATAGACAATTCACTTGCAGCACCCAGAGAATTTTAAATTGTTGCTAGTAGTGAGCTCTTTGCAAGCTTAAATGCTGATGTATGTTAAGAGGTCTTGTTTTCCTTCTAAGGCGGTAATTATATTTTTGATCATTTCAGAGTTAATTTGAACAAAAATGTCTTGTTCTTAATGTGGAATTAGTTCATTAAGGGCCAAAGTCTCTAAGGAAAAAAACTGCTTTAATTGTAAACTAAGACATTAAATAAAGGAAATAATGATATTAATCTAATTAAACTTTGTTTCTACACAGTCATTTTAGCTTGTAAATTTTTTAGAATATTCTATATAATTGCTACTTTTTTCAGTATTCCAGTGATATATCTCAGGCATATTGTAATTCATTTAATTTGTGTTCTGCATGTATATCTATTGTTAATATACATAGATATATTGTTGACCAAACTATCTATAGGTGACAATTATAAGATCTGGTCCCCACATTACCGTTTATGTTTATCCAGGAGGGGAAAGAGGAAATTGTAAGCTTGACTTGGTCAAATTTATTTGTCTTTTCCATTCTCAGGCAGACCTGAGGTGAAGATGGTAAGCCACAATAGATTGATGGTAGATCCCAATAACAAACATCAAGGCCCTGATTTATTAGGACCGATGTGGTCTAATATAATCTACACCACTGGTGTATTTTACGATGAGGGGCAGGCCTTGTCATAACTTAAATGCCTCCACCAGCAGTCCTTGTGCCAGACTGAAATACAGTATATGGCAACTCAAAGCTGCCATACATTTCATTTATTATTATTTGGCCTATTTATGATAAATGTGCCAGGGCTGTTAGCTCCATCCACACCAAATCCTTAGCATGCCATCTTTTCAGAAACTGGTGAAAAAATCCACGGCCCTCAACAAAAATGTATAATCCTGTTTACAATAATCCATGAAGAGGTAAAAAAGGAGGATAGCACACAGTAGGCAACCTATGGGCATTTCACATACTCAGATGCTTTTTCAAGGCCTTGAAAGCATCTGAAAACGTAAAATGGCTGTAGGTCACGTGCTGTGTGCTATCCTCCTGTTTTTCCTCTTCATGGATTAAAGTAAATAGAATCATAAATTCTTGGTCAGTGCTTCAGATTTATTCTCTCATGGATTCAAGTTTCTGGACTATTGCAACTGCAAAGCATTGCCAATACATATATGTGAAACCTGACCCTCTTTTCTTCAGAGACTGACAGAGCTGACTAAGTAACTCTAAGGTATTAGTTTCCTTTATGCCCCATACACTTTGACAGTGCTCTCTTTGTATGACACATTGTAATATTGTCCCCATACAGTGATTATGCCTCCTTTTTGCCCCCTCAGAGTAATGATAGCCCCTTAGTCCCCTCTTATGACTTTTAAAAAGTCACATTGATAAATTAACAAAGCTAACCATGCCTACTTTCCCACCTACTTTTCACAACTTGGTTGAGTGTGTACAAATGCAAATACTTATTATATTAAAGCAGAATTGGTTATACAAGCATATTGATTACTTAAGCCCGCCAGTGATCTCACAAGCAACATTCCAGACTAACTAGAAGACCAGGGAGGAAAGCTAACCCCCTGGTCCTTCTGCACAATAGCAAAAAATCTATTTAATTTAGCCAATCATGCCACATACATGTAATTTGTGTCAAAAATGGTCAAAAGTTTCAAACCTGATCACATTTTCATATGACAGAAGTCTGCCATCAACCATTGCGGCTTATCGTTCATGTTATTTCTTCAAATGTGTATAGCCAGCTTTAGTATGGTAAAAGCTCTGTTCTCAAGGCTATGGGCATGATGAAAATGGCAAAATAGCAGAAAATGAATTTGATGTTGTACATATATGGATCAACCAATTAGAATTTTTAGGCCTACATTTTCTCCACGAGTGTATAAGTATTTTTTTTGCCTTTCTCTTAAATGCTCTACCTATGGAATATTAATAGTAATGTCAGAGTAAACAAGTCCAGTTGCTCTAATTTATTTATACTATTATACCATGACCTGGAATGAATTAGAACCTTCACAGACATGTATCTATGGGAGTTGATCATGATGGAAATGTGTTTTGATTCAAGTACCTTCATACCTTTTTAACGATTCAACATTTCTATTCAAGTTGACTGCATTGTTTGCTCAGATCAGTTTGTATATTGCCATTTTATGTAAAAGGTTGCTCAGTATAAGGTGGATTTTATTACAGTTTAAAAACTCAAGTAATGCCTATGGGCAATAGCACCTGATGTTAAGTATTAATGTTTTCCTTTTCATTGATTGAAGTAAACATTTCTAAACAAGGAAATAATGGAAACCTCACGCTATTTCCATGGGGTTTAGAATTGTTTGCTAATAAGTATTTCACACTGGCCACAGAAACACAAATGCACAAGAGAATGGAAAGAACCCAGTAATCATAATAGAACTAAAATAAGCCTTCTTAGCAGGTGTAGAAGCCACCTCAATGACTGTAAATCACACAGAAAGGCTTTTTATGGCATAGCATTAAAAGAGCTTGTGCTTATAAATCCTTACTATTTTCACAGTTTACTTACAAAGTTCAAACATGTTTTAAATGTGTGCAGTATAGTATTGTAAATGTTGTGCATTAGAAACATTAGGATACTAAATTAAGCTGCTGACTGCTTTCACAATTTATGCTGATGTGTAGCAAAAATTGTATAGTACCATGTTACCCAGAAACAAACTATGACGTAGAATACTTTTGAGTTAATGAATACAAAAGTATTATAGGGGTGATACAAGGGGTGTTCAATAAGTTATCTTCCTGAATATGAAAACAACATTTTCTGAGAAAATTGAACTTACTACTTTTTATTTTAATCCCCCTGACATCAGCGCACCTATTCTACTTCGCCTCCAGTAATCAGATGCCCTCAGAATAGGAGACTTTTTGCTCCTGCAGTTACCCTGCTACAGCCTCTTTGACTGCATCATCAACAGGAAATCATTTCCCACGCATAAATTTCTTCAGGTTCTAAAAGAGAAAGTAATCACTGGGAGCCAGGTCTGGTTGTAGGGTAGATGGTTAAGCTCCATGAAGCCGCATTTTCTGACAGCAGCTTGTGATTTGCAAGACTTGTGAGCTTGCGCATTTTCATGACACAGCAACACATCAACAACTTCCCACTGCGTTTCTCTTTGATTGCCTCACATAATGCCTTCATAGTTGAAGCATAGGTGTTTCCAGTAATTGTTGTTTTGTGTGGCATGAATTCTAGTAATAAAACACCTTCTGTATCCCAAAAACTGTTGCCATGATATTTCCAGCTAACTTCTGCACATGAAATTTATTTGGAGTTGGTGACCCCTTGTGCTTCCACTGCATGGACACTTGTTTGGTATCAGGATCATGCTGGCGGATCCATGTTTCTTCACCCTTAATAATTTGAGAATATAAGTCTCCTGGATTTTCTCTAAGCATGTCTAAATTCTCTTGACTAAATTGCTAGCGACAAGTTTTTTGCTCAGGCTCACCATTTGTTGCACCCATCTTTGATATCATCAATGATACTGGAAACTTTGCCAACTAGAATGCCAAATTCATGAGCTATAATACTGACTTTGACCTAATGATCTTTCAAAATCATAGCCTCAACTTTATGGCACATTTCCTATGAAGATGCTTCAACAGGTTGCCTTGAACATTGGTCATTTCCAATTGATTCCCATACCCATTTAAACTGCTTGGCCCAAAACTTTACTTGGTAGTAGGAAGGTGTATCATCACCATATACAGCTATCGTTTTTTGATGAAAAGCCGGCACTCCAATTTTCTTTGCTCAAAAGGATTTATTGGTCACTCATATTAAGGTGACGCGCATCTCGACACGCACAGTTGTCTTTTTCAAACAGAGAGTGAGCAGCTAGTGCTCACAAGCTGCTCACTCTCTGTTTGAAAAAGACACCTGTGAGTGTCGAAACACGCGTCACCTTAACATGAGTGACCAATAAATCCTTTCGAGCAAAGAAAATTGGAGTGCCGGTTTTTCTTCGCTGTGCATATATTATTATCCGTTCATGGATTTCTTTAGGCATCTTTTCTTTATTTTGTAAGGAATTTAATCACAGAACGAAGCTCCAAAAAACCCTTACATTCTTTGTAGACATACACTCTACTGCTATTGCCATCCTGTCACTTCCATTTTTTTTATTAGACCGAACTGCTACTGTGTGTGTTGCATGTCCAGACATGTCTCAACCTAAAGAGGCAAGCTCAGCTGTCTAACATTGACAGAACATGCTGGGGTAGATAACCTATTGAACACCCCTCGCATCTAACCAGAAAAGTTATATTTCCAGGGATTCTTCAGGCAAGATTCTAAATGAACGAAAAGCAAAAAACAAGTCCAACAATTGCAGGATGTCACATTAAGACATATGAATGGGGAGATATACAATTAAGATAAGACAAGGCAAAAAAAAACTGTGGTGGCCATATGATCACTTCCTGGACTCATTGTTCATTTTTACATTGAAAATAATCCTTAATAATATTGACTGTAATTTGGGGTCAATGTTCTGCTGCAGAATAAATATGAAGCCAAATGGTCATCTTCTTGATGTCATTGCTTGGTGGATAAGTATCCAGTGCTGAATTGCAAGCCCAGACTTGCAAGGAACCACCCTACTTCCCTGTTGCTTGCAGACACTCATTACTTGCAGACACTTTAGTGAACAACTGCCTTCAGCTGCCATGTGCATATTCAACAGGTCAATCAGTTTCATAGGTACAATTCTGCTGACAGATGCCCTTTTGGTCCACTTGTGATGATATGCCTTTGATTTGCTGCAGTAAGTTTCTTTGGGAGACCACTATGTCTACGAGCCTTAACAATGCCCATTTCTTGGTGCTTCTGCAATAGAGCATATTTGAAACCCCAATTTGCTTTGCAATCTTTTCCATGGAGAGACCTTGCTAATATAGCATAACTACCTTGTGTTTTGTTGCTTTGGTCAGTCTTGCCATGGTGAATGACCTGTGAAATAAAACTGTCTTCCACAACATCACCTTTCTAGCAGCATTTGGCTGTTCCTCATCCACTTTTAAGTCCTCTACACCACTGTTTCTATTTCAGTTAATGACTGTATTTCAACCTAAATATGAAAATGAAGATTACTATCACCTGTTTGGTATAATTGGTTAATCATATACCTAATTATGATCCTAAAATTTCCCTGGCTTTGTGCAAGTATTGATGCTTTTTGAATGCAGATGGTGGCAACACCAAATATTGATTTGATTTGAATTTGATTTCTCATTTGTTCACTTTGCAGTTTCTTAATTGATAAAAACTAAAACTTTTACGCAATTTTGTACATTTACAATGAAAGTCAATGACAGATGTATGCAATTGTATACACGCAGAATCATATACTGTATATTTAGGGCACATGTTCAATAACCTAGCTTTAGAATGACAGCAATGAAGTCTCTAACAAAATATCCTGCCTAGGCAGAAAGAGGCTTGAATATTTTTTATTCTCCATAATTAAGCTTTAAGAGGAGGAATTATTATTGTTCCGTAGCCCTTAATACATTTAAATGGCTGAATCATTTTCCAAATGCAGATATCTAAAAATGATGAAACTCATTCCAGTGTTTATTCATTGTAACAGTGATGAGATTGTTAATCTTTTTAATAGTCCAGTTTAGTCTAAGTATAAATAAATATAAAGCTGCTTTAACTGGTATGGAAGCCAAGAAAATCATTTCATGAGAAAGCAGCTACAGAAAACAAAAGCATCTCCTCTGAAACCAGTTAGAGGGCAGCCTATTCACTAATCAGGTTGAGTAGTGTTTGACATATGGACATTACCAGAATAGACTTTCTCCAAAGGAGGTAGTTGTCCATCACGACTTCTGTCTGCAGACTGAAGACACATTGAACAACTTTCTGTATAACAGACCATTTTCACGGAAAAAAGATTCATTAAATGTTCCGAAATAAGCTGTAAGCACAATAATATAAAGCGTTTATAAAAGCGAAACAAATGAAAATCTGCCAGTTGGTATGCAGCAGGAAACAACTACAATAATTTAAATTCAGAATAATATACAATGAGTGCATAATACATACAATCTACATACTGTATTGCACATGAGAATAAATGGTGCCTTTTCTATTGATACCGATGCATTATATGTGGAATCTGTATTGTTAACTACAAGGGTGTGGGAGGCTTAATTCATCACATTGACATTGACCACACTAAAAGAAAAACATGTTGCAAAGTCAGATGCTACTAGAAATGATCCAGCTAAGATCCTTTCATATCTAAAGGCACCATAGATATTAAAATAATACTATTGACAAGTTAACATTATCCACAATGAGTTATCAAGATAATGTAATGTTCACAGTGCCTTTAAATGGAGCATTTCCTCAGTTTCATTAGTCTTGTAAGAATAATCAGCCTGTTCTTTATGATACATATGATAGATTTTATGATGAATATGATTCATGCTTTAATTATAAAGGGTACAAATTGGCCAAGAGTATGGTAGAAACCAGGCTATTGTGTGTAGTATTCATCCTGATACATCCTAAGCAATACACAAATTATGGTGACAGGGAAGATGAGAGTCACATATCATAATTTGCTGTTATTTGGAACCATTTTATTTTAGACTTAAAAAGGTTTTCCTAACAAAAGAGGGGATGGTATATGTTAAGACAGCTGATCACTTTCTGTTGAGTAGTGATTTGACTAATAAAACCCCACAATCTTTAGAATAAAAGCCACCCATGCTTTGTTATAAAAGGAACCCCAACATAAAAGACAGAATAGTGAGAGCTGACATTGGTAGTGGAAAAATCTCCTTAAAGCAACAAGTGTTCTCTTCCCCGAAAACAGGCACCTTTCCCTGCTTGAGTTGTACACACTGTTCAAGTGTCATACGGGGTATACACTTTACTTACACGCATACGAATTGATACCGGTGCAGGGCCATTTCACATGTGATTGTCGATTTGTGGCGTACCTACTAAAATGCCCTTGCGGCTGATTGTACATTGGCGAGACCACAACATGCATGAAAGATAGGCTAAGTAATCACAAGTCGACCATCAGGAGGGAAAATCTTTTACTACCAATCCCACACCACTTTCACCATATGCGACATTCAGTAGCACAACTGAGATTTCAGATTATTGAAAGTGTTCAACTACCGCGCAGAGGGGGAGACAGGATCAAACTATTACTAAAAAGGGAAGCCTATTGGATTCATCGCCTGCAGACCATTGAACCTCGTGGTCTGAATCAGGATTATAGTATACATAGTTTCCTGTGAGATAAATTGCATAATGGTTTTAACTTTTTTTCAAACCTTTTTTTCTTCCTTTTTATTTTTCAGCATAACGCTAATAAGATGTAATAATATCGCAACTTGGATCCTTGCTATTTCCTATTGACATCACTTTTATTCTTAAATTTATAATTTCTGTTTGGGGGAGGAGTTATTGTGTGACATCACTTCCCATTGTTCTTTCTGACCTATTGTCTCCGTGACCTGTGTATCTAAACTGTCTATTTGCTTTGGATGTTATGAGTCTGATGACGGCACAAATTAGTGCTGAAACGCATCACTTAAATATTATGTGACCAATAAAGCAGCAATATTAAAAATCAACTGAAGCAAGTGACGGTCTTCATTCCTACAAAATCTTTAGAATAAAGATGTCACAGCACTAGATAAAAAATGTAGCTCCTTGGTTTTTTTTCTTTTAAAAATCTCTTTTTATTAAACTTTGTCAAAAACATTTCAAACACTGATAAATATCAGAAAGATATTAGGAACAATACAGAAACATTGTTTTTATTCATCTGAATTCTGTGGTTCGCATTTGAGAGATATGATTAATTGTTAATTGAGTAGCAATCTAATAACAAAAATACAAAGTAATACCTGGAGAAGAGAGGGGAGGGGTAGGAGGGTAGAGGAGAAAGCTTTCAGATATTTTTGAAACAAACAATTAATAGACACTTATTACAAGGTTTCATTTTGGAGCATTCAGTCCACGCATTTTGGAAGCTCCTTCACAGTTTTCCCTGTACAGAGATCCACCTAATGTGCAAGAAACTACACCACTATTTACCCGATGTGCAAGAAACTACACCACAGTCCTATTCACCTGATGTGCAAGGAACTAAACCAAATCCCTATTCACCTGATGTGCAAGGAACTACACCAAAGCCCTTTTCACTTGATGTGCAAGGAACTACACCACAACCCTATTTACCCAATGTGCAAGGAACCACACAAAAGCCCTATTCACCTGATGTTCAAGGAACTACATCCCAGCCCTATTCATCCGGCGTGCAAGGGACTACACCCAAACCCTATTCACCCGATGTTCAAGGAACTATACCAAAGCCCATTTCACTTAAGTGGATCTGTATTAAAAGTCCCTGCACCATATGCCATAACATTCTATGATGCTCTTGTCTCTTTATGAGCTAGCGAGAGTATTATATGATACTCAATCATGAATTAGGTTGCTCTATTGAACATCATCCAGAAAAATACAAAAATACAGATTGTTTATAAATAGATCCTTTATTATTATGTGAATTAGACAAACTAGCCTAGCCATTTCTTTTCAAGCTAAGACCTCCTGTTCTACAAAGCGTCTTATGTTTAGGAAATGTAATACAATGTTTGGAGTTAACAAAAGAGAGCTCCATTTTATTACCTTTAAGTCCTTGGGAGTAATACTATAACACTCCATAATACTCTGTATCTGTAGATCAGTATTTGTGGACCAAAACATCAAACTGAATTTGGATTGCCTCCCTTGTAAATAAAGTTCCTCAGATTTTAGGGCTCCTTTTTCTCCTTCTGTGGAAAAAACACATGTATTCGAAGACTGTAAAATCTGCACGATATTTACAGTACTTTTGTAATAAAAAAAATAGTGTTTTTCTTCGCAACATGCACAGGTTATAATAACTGTTTGCACCTAGATTTAGTAAAACCTACAACAATTTCCTCACATGAAGCGGAAGGTTGTACCCAGAAGGTATGACATTTTGATTTTGCAAACCCTCAGCTAAAAAAAAGCAATGAGAGCCCTTACACACCCCATTCCTCCAATGACTCCATGCAAAAAGTCATATAGGACCCTAGTATGTACAAAGGGGTGAAGATAAATTCATAAATTCAACACCCAGGCATCAACTTTCTCTCCCAGCCTGCTTTCCATTATCTAAGGTAGTACACATCTTAACTAGATATACTTTCTTTGTCCTGATAAGGTAGTCTACATCCATTGTATTTCTGCATCTGGCTAGTATATAATAAATTCATCTGTTCAACACATCTTAAATGTATGCAAATACCTTAATCTATAATGAATTAGAAATTAAGGGGTTGACCACTTACCTGGAATTGTGATCCTTGTTAGCGTTAGAAACTATATTAAAAAAAGCACTTAGGATTTTTTTTTATTATTTTACAGTACATATGTTTACTCACCACCAGTATTCTAGCAGTGTCATTTATTAAACCTAACACAGTTGCATCCATACCCTTTGAACCTTTCATAAGACCTCATGTCTGACCAGCAGCCCAGAACTTGCTCTAATGTGTAAAACTTCTAATATGCAAACAGGGACATGGTCTCTCCTGTTTGGCTGACTTTCTGTGAACTACAGAGTGACATCATCAACTATCAATTCCCTCCCTCCAGCTCACAGGCCCCTCCCCATACTCCATATTCTACTGTGTAAGGCCTCCTGCACACGACTGTTGCCAATAATATGGCCAGCAAACAGTGGGTCCGCAGTACACATGCACGGACCATTTATGCACCGCATCATGGATACGGATCCATTCATTTGAATGGGTCCGTAATCTGGAAGGTGTGGTGCGGAACGGAGGCACAGAACCCCACGGAAGCACCATGGAGTGCTTCAATGGAGTTTCTCTTCGTTCCTCTGCACCGTAAGAAATAGAACATGGTCTATTTTCTTGTGGTGCAGACGGATCACGGACTCTTCAAGATGAATGAGGTCTGGATCCGCAAATTGTGGTCCCTAATACACAGAATGGCTGAGCAATGGCCATGTGCATGAGGCCTAACTCTGTATTCTGTTGAAGATGCAACATATCCTCTATCTAAAGGAACAGGAGTGCAGATATATAGTAGATGAGCATATAAAGTAAACAGCTGTAGTTCGATAAACCTCCTGACACATATCTGTGTGTGCTGACTCTCCAGTGTAGTTCTATGAGATGTAGCTTCACATTGGTCTCCTTGCCTCCTGTACGTAAGAGCTGAAAGGGGAGAGAGAGATGACAGGGCAGAGAGGGGAGACAGGCTCAATGTGTATCACATAGGAAAACAGAGACCCTGCAGTGTGAGGGGACAGCAGCTGTGTCACTAATCTGTCATGGCTGCCATTACACAGAGCAGTGCAGTGTGATGAGACTAGTCCCCCCTCTGTCTCTGTCAGGCATAATGGGAAGTATAGGATTCATTAGGAAACCCATATGTGAGGGGAGAAGGAATCAAGATGGCTGACAACCCACAATTTGCAAATCAAATAAAACAGGAATACATAAGGCATACACAAGAGCCTCTGTCTTATTCTTTTTTTAAAAATGCCTATCCTGCACTTTTATAGGCAAAAAAAAAGAATACCATTCTTGCAATTTTATAGTGTTATTGTATGCATTGATAGTACTGTGTCACTCTGTTCTTTACCATCTCTAGTACACTGGAGAACATAAAATGTTAATTGAATATAAAGAAAAACCTTCCAGAAATAAGTAGAGGTGTATAAAGCTGTACTAATATCAATTTATGAGGTATTTATATTTATATACAGTAACTCTTTATACAGTATCTGTTAATATTCTGGTCATTTTAAATTAAAAGAGTTCTTGTGAACTTTCACATTCATGTCTGTCTTCTTTCCTTACACTGGCAAAAACACTTCTTTATATGGGTACATGTGCCTGATACTGCAAAATTTCAATGAGCTGTACTGTGGAAATAGTATAATTAAAATTTTTCAAA
The DNA here is from genome assembly GCA_033119425.1 of Bufotes viridis. Taxonomy (NCBI): domain Eukaryota; kingdom Metazoa; phylum Chordata; class Amphibia; order Anura; family Bufonidae; genus Bufotes; species Bufotes viridis. The sequence continues at coordinate 310,773,013 of CM065591.1, read as the reverse complement.
ATGTATTAAATTGTATTCATTGTGCTGACTATGGCGGTTTAGGAGGTCAGAGTCCCGCCAATCAAACAATGATGGCACTGTATATCCTAAGGATAGGCCATCAATGTTAACCCCTTAAGTACCGGGCCCATTTTTGGTTTAGCATTTTCGATTTTCTTCCTCACGTTCCAATAGCCATTACTATTTTAGTTTTCTGCTCACATATGACAAGATGCATTTTTTAATGGTACCATTTTATTTAGCATGTCTTTTATTGGAAAAAGGGAAAGAAATTCTTTGTGGGGGTTAAATTGAAAAAAAAAAAAAAACATAATTCCACCAAGGTTTTTGGAGTTTTGACATCACACTGTTCACTATGCACAAAAAATTATATGATGTCCCTATTCTGTAACTTGTATAGTTTTTCTTTTGTTTTACTACTTTTCAAAAAATAAAAACCTTTGCAAAAATCAAACTTTTCTTTGAATCGCCATTTTTTGACAGCCATAACTATTTAACATTTCGGTTTACAGAGCTGTATGAGGGATGGTTTTTGTGTAACAAACTCTAGTTTTTATTGGTACCATTTTTGTGGTGCATACAACTTTTTGATCACCATTATTTAATTTTTTTTTGGGGGGAGAGGTGAGTAAACAATGGCGAATTGCATGTTTTTCTTTTTTTTTTCCCCATTACAGCATTCACTGGACAGGAATTAAAAAAATGTAAATTTTTTTTTTACTTAATGCTTAATACTTCAGACATTTTCAGATGCATATTATGTTAATTTTTTATTGTTAATATAATTCATATGTAAAATTAGGAAAGGGGGTGATTTAAACTTTTTATATTTTAATTTTTTTTATTTTGTTTTTACTTTTTTCACTTGTTTTAAAAAATAATTATTAGACTACTTACAGGGATAGTACATTGAATCTTTTGATCCGCTCTCCTCTTCAGTCTAATGGAGATCTATTAGGGTGAATAGGATTTTACACTCTCCATTCTGAGCTATGCCTTGTGCATAGCTCGCATGGAGATTGCTATGACAGGCATGGATTGCTTCAGCAGCATCCAGGCTGCCATGGCAACCGATCAGAGCCCTGCGATTTCACTGTGGGGGCTCAGATCGCAATATCGTGAGACAGAGGAAACTGCATTCCTCAGCTTTCACTCACAGGTGCCACTATCGGCGTTGGGGTTAAATGACAGGGGTGGCGCAATCGCCGCTCCCTTTTAGTGCAGCCAGAAATGCTGCATATGATGCAGGCTCACTGCAGAGGCCTGCTCCATACATCCCTGCACCATCCCCTTCACGGTGGTTGAAGGGGTTAAGGTTGCAAAAAAACCTTTAATAGTCCATATGGATCCAGAACTTCCAGTATACCTCTTTTCCTCAGTTCCATTGAATGAATAAAAGAATCTGATTTTAATGTAATTTCTTAATGATCTCTAATACAATTTGCTCTTTTTAGGAATAGTGCAATTTTAAAGGAGTTATCCAATGACTAATGTAAAAAATGAAAATCATACATCATATGGTACATGGCAATACCTTTCTAGCTAAGTTAGAACCAGCCTTGTACCTCACATGGATCCAGAGATATCCACATTAAAGGATGAAACTGAGCATCTGCAGCCATCTCAGTGAGCAGGACAAAGAAATAAGAAAAAAACAAACAGCAGGTGGTGCTATACCGATACATGTTATTGAATAACTCAGTGGCTATACTAAATTTTTAATTACATGTAATTACAAAAGTATTCAGATTCAGGTGCTGGTTTGAAAACTGTAGAATATTTTTCCTTTAGCTTTTATATCTAAAAATAAAAAAGAATTGTAATATATTTGTCACTAATTTATTAGCTTGACTTGTCTCCTGCAGACTCCTCTACTTATAATACTGGATGTAAAACATCGGTTGCATTTTAAACATTATGGGGAGAATTTATCATGAGGGGAAAATTTTAATTTAGTTTTGCTTGAGTCTGCGTTGAAGTACTATGTGACATTTATCAAATGTCTCATGTTACTTGATAACTTTGTCTTATCCTTAGACCTAATATTATTGACTAGAGAAGCTACTCTAGTTTTCCTACTCCACCCTCCTCCTGGAGCAATAACTCATTAATATACCTAACCACACCCACATTTCCACCCACATTCCACAACTAGAATGAGTGATATAAAAATGCAAAAAGTCCCAAAATTTTGCGCAAGCGAGTAGAAAAAAGTCTCAATATTTTGGCAGTCGTTACATTTTGCACAAGCAAGTGCAAAAGGTGCAAAAGCCCTATTTTTGTAACATTTGGATGCCAGAATTTTGTAGCAAAGGTATGATAAATCAAGGCCTAAGTTTGCATTTGTAGTTTTGACTTACCCCTTACAGCCAATATAAGGCAGTCAGAATTTGATTTGCTCCTGACTTACTGAAAGAAATAGATTTTACTTTTAAGTTTACAGGTAACAAGTTAAAACAGGTAATAAGGGCAGTGTAGGAAGGCTCCTTAACCCCTTAGTGACCACCCATACGCTTTTTAACGGCAGTCACCTTAGGCTGGGCCACCGCGTTTTTACGGCAGCCCAGTCTAAGTACTGCACAGGTCTCCCGTGCAGCGGGGACCCAGCTCTCACATGAGAGCCGGGGCCCTGCTCTGACAGCCCGGACCGGCAGGAGTGCCGATCCAGGCTTTTTAATGCTTTACATGCAGGGCGCAATGGCGCCCGCCGCATGTAAAGTGGTAACAGAGGGAGCGGACTCCCTCTGTCTCCCATTAGCACCCCGCAAATGCGATCGCGGCAGGAAGCCTTATCTGGCTTCCAATCCTAGGCCCCGTTCCTTCCTGTAGTAATAAAAAAGATCGAGACAGGAACTGGCGCACCCCTCAAGAACCCCGCCAGTTCCTGTCTCAATCTTTTTTATCTGTGGCATTAGGTATGTGCATATCGATTATGTGGTGGTATATATAGTTGAGAGCCTTAAAATGGAGTTTCTAAGATCAAACGTACTATGCAGTAGCAAGTGGTAAATGGCTTCAGCTTTAAAAAAAACAGTGATTCATGTAGTTCAGCATATGCAATACCTCCCGTGATTAGTGCTATTGAAATTTGAGTAGGAAGCATCTGGTGTGTATTTTTACCTGTTTCCCCGAATATATGGGAATGTTTATATATTTTAAATGGTTTAAATAAAGACTATTGATTTTATGGGAAAATGTGTACTATGTTATTGTATTTCTATATGTATGAAACTAACACTGAACAATAGTGTGGAAGCTATAGATGGCAACATGACCACGACCTAAATGAATATATAGGCGAACTTATCCTGTACTACTCAATAGAACCAATCTTAAACAAGTTATTTCGTCTTCCACTCATTTTAATATATGGTCCACCAACAAGCACATTTTATCCTTTTTCCTGGCCTTGAAGTAAAGTTATTAAAGGAGCCTCAGAGCATAAAAAATCAAATACTCAGAACTTCACATAACACACTATTTTGAATCCAAGTTGAGGTAAAGATGTGAAAGTGAAAAGAACATATTTGCTGTGTTGCAAATAGTAACCACCTTGCTCACTTGGTTGAAACATACAATCAATTAATTGGCTTAGCTGCCAACAATAGTAATAAAGACGGCATCTAGGAGAACATTATAAGCATTGTTCCCTTTGCAAATCTTCTTGGACATCTCAGCCAATATGCCAAAGGCTTTAAAGTACATCATAATCTGTAACTGCAAAACTCTTGCTGAATAGCAGCCAAAATAAAGAATTTGTTACTTGTAGAGTTTAACATGCCATATGCTGCATCAAGGCATCAATACATAATAAATCACTAGCTGAGAAAAAAAATGAGGTGACCCAGTTTAGGACAATAAGCCCTACTGGCAAACTGTTCACTTCACGTTGCCATTTGTACATATTTCATAAGTAAGAAAATGAAGAGGGTGCATGTTGGAAAGTTAAAGGTATATTCATATCTTTATTAGAGTAATGGTGTTTGCCATAGCAACCTATGAAAACAAAAAAAATTTCTGCTGAAATGGTTGGTTAATCAATTTGTTGCAGAACATAGTTTACTAGCATTATTTTTACTAAATAGATAAATATGTTTAGATGTGTTTGAGAGACTTCTGTAGAAGCTCAAGATTTATTTACTCCAGTATAGTACTGATAATGGTTAATGTCCTCTTTATAGGCATTGTCCGCTTTTTACTATTGATGACCTATCCACAAGATAGGTCATCAATATCAGATCAGCGGGGATCCAACTCCCGGTACTCCCGCCGATCAGCTGTTTGAAGAAAAGGCAGTGCTTGTGAAAGTGCTGCTTTCTCTGTTCTGTTTACCCACTCACAGCAGCAATTGCAGTGGTGAGCAGGTGAAATTACAAGTATGATTGCATTAATTTCTATGGGATGGCTCTGTAGTATTCACTGGAACAGACAAAGCCGTACCATAGAAGTGAATCGGACCAATCCTTGTAACTGCTCAACTGCTCAACGCAATTATTGCAGTAAGCAGGTAAACCGAGCAGATTACTGTTTCCCAGGGAGCTTTGCACTTTGGATTGCTGTGTTGAGACTCTTAAATGAGGCTCTGCGGTGTTTTCTGTAGCTGGTCTCCCTAAGATCAACTATTACTTTGTCTGAGTAGGCTCCAAGGCATTGCTCCTGGTTAGCCAGAATCCTACTCCACATGGATGAGGGGCAACACCCTGAAATAGCTGTCTGTGGATGGATAACTGGCTTAGGTCTTCCCCGTCACATCCTTAAAGCTTGTAAAAAAGTGGGATCTTGACACAGGGGCCACTTAATATGGTGGATTTGGTGATATCTGTAATGGGGACACCCCTTTGCTCAGTTTTCATTCCTTTGAGGGATATCTGGCTTTCATTGTGTTGTAGACCCAATACTGGGGCTCCACATTTATTTTGCATATTACTGTTTCCCAGGGAGCTTTGCACTTTGGATTGCTGTGTTGAGACTCTTAAATAAGGCTCTAAAGTGTTTTCTGTTGCTGGTCTCCCTGAGATCAACTATTATTTGGTTTAAATAGTGTGGAGGTGGCAGCAGCATGAAGAGACCACAGAGTGACCCGGTGACAGAGTGTAAAGGTGGCAGCAGCATCAGGAGGCCACAGAGTGGCAAGGTGACATAATGTGTAGGTGGCAGCAGCATCAGGAGGCCACAGAGGGCAAAGGTGACATAGTGTGGAGGTGGCAGCAGCATCAGGAGACCACAGAGTGTGAAGGTGGCATAGTGTGGAGGTTACATCAGAATCAGGAGACCACAGAGTGGAAAGGTGACATAGTGTGGAGGTGACAGCCGCATCAGGAGCCCACAAAGTGGCAAGGTGACATAATGTGGAGGTAGCAGCAGCATCAAGAAATCACAGTGTGGCAAGGTGGCATAGTGGTGAGGTGGCAGCAGCTTTAGAAGACCACAGAGTGACCCCGTAACAGACTGGGGAGGTGGATGGCAATAACAGTACCTGCTGAAGATGGTGGGTGTGAGAAGGAGCACTTGGCATCACATGTGTGGCATCAGGCGGGTGGCAGCATCATAATAGTAGCTGAGGCAGGTAGCCAGAAGAATCCGGTCTCGTTTGTAAAGGTTTGGGTGAGGCAGCATGGATGATCTAATCTGATGTATCAGGCATTGGTGGGTGGAAATCCTGGCTGATCCACGCCTGATTCATCTTGACAAGGGTCAGTCTCTCCACATTTTGGTTGGACAGGCAAGTTCTTCTTGGGGTAACTATGGCCCCCGCTACATTAAACACCCGCTCTGATGCCACACTACTGGCCGGGCAGGACAGCTTTTCCCGGGCAAACTCTGCCACTTGAGGCCACAAATCCAGTTTGGCTGCCCAGTAGTCCAGTGTATCTTCAATGTGGGGTGGCTGGGTGCTGGCCGAGTATGTGACCACCTGCTGGTTCAGCTCCTGCTCCAGGTTTAGCTGCTGCTCATGAGCAGTTTCTTTACTAGGCTGGTGAAGAAAGCTGCTCATCAGCAACTCTAAAAGTTGCTGCTGATAGAGCTGGAACTGCGCCGATACTCCAATACTTTGCTCTTAGTCATTTTTAGATGTTTTAGTTGTGCATTTTGGGTTATTATCCCGTTGATATCCTGTTGCGACTGAGACTAAGCTTTCTGACACTGGGCAGCACATTTTGCTTCAGAATGCCTTGATAGTCTTGTGATTTCATTGTACTCTGTAGGTACAATGTTCTTTTCTGCATCAGTGAGCTGATATGACTTGCCAAAAAGATCCAGTTTTGTCTAATCTGTCCAAAGGACATTCTCCCAGAAGATTTGTGACTTGTCAATATGAATTTAGTAAAGTCTAGTCTCTCTATTTTTATGATTTCCTTTCAATAGTGGTTTCCTGCTTGGTTCTCTTTAATTAAGTCCACTTTGGCTAAGACAGTGACCAATGGTGCGATCTGACACTGATGTACCCTGACATTGGAGTCTTATCTATTTGGAAGTTTGTCGGGGCTCTTTGCTTACCATTCACATTATCCCTATCTGTCTCTTCAATTTGTCATCAATATTCCTCTTGCAGCCACTTCCTTGTGAGGTTAGCTACCATCCCGTAGACCTTAAACTTTTGAATGAAATGTGCATTTGTAGTAACAAGAACATCAAGAGGTATAAAAGTGACCTTATAGCCTTTATCTTTAACATGTTTGTCTATAATTTTCTTTCTAATTTCTTGAGACAACTCTCTCCTTAGCTTTGGTCCATGTTCAATGTGGTACACACCATTATACCAAACAGCGCAGTGACTACTTTTCACCTTTTAAATAGGCATCTTGACTAGTTACCAGTTTGAAGACACCTGTGATGCTAGTTACAGGATACACTTTAGTTTAACATGTCTCTATGGTCAAATTATTTTCAATCTTTTCTAGGGTACCGTCATATTTGTCAAGGCCAGTTTCATTAGTTTGTCTTTTTAAATTGTTATTTTTTTTTTTTAACCACAATTCAAAAGCAATGTCTGATTTTCATCAGTTGATTTTCAGTATTTTTTTTTATTTATTAGTACTTTTGTCAGTTTCAAGTTATTTCAGTGACCATTGTGGGTTTTTGTTCATTAATAGAAGGGCACCAACAATTTTGTTCACATGTGTATAATCCCATGTCAGTGGGGCAGCTATGGCAACAGTTTGGGGTAGTGTGAGAGTTTTGATTTTCCCCTTATTTGTGCTTTATGTTTTTTTTTTTTATTTAGAGGTGTGTTTATGTTTATATGTTGTTTGGTACATTATAAAACCCTTTATTCTTCTTCTCTGGGTCCCTGGCTGTCAAAGACCGCTAGATTTCAAGAGCAGGAGCTTTAATGCCAAGAACATCTCTGCAGAATAGGGGCCTGTACTACCTTTCATCAGTAGGTGGTGGGAGGTTGTTAAGGAGTTAAAGTTAGTGAATGATAAAGAGCACTACATACAAAGAGTTTTTTGGTCGAGTTTTGGTGTGTCTTTTCTATAGGATTATAGGTCTTGAAAAATGTTTTACATTTAACAAAAAATTCCATTGAAATGTTTTTAAAAATGATATAAAAAGTGTTTGAAACTCATTTTTATAAGTGATCGAAAATTATGAAAAATTGTGGATGTAATGGATTTCACATGAACTTCTTTGGCTCAGTGACTTACTGTTATGTTAATGAGTACAGGTGGTTAACACTCAATGCTATATCAGTGCATCACTGCTTTTGTTTTGTTTGTTTTAGGTAGTTGTTTGTATTGTATGGGGGGCGGAGAGGGATGGATTTGAGGGGGGTTGGAAAAGCAGGGAGGGGGGAAGTGGGAGAAACGAGAAAAAGGAAGGGGAAAAAAAGGAAAAAAGAGAGAGAAAAATAAGAAAGGAAAGAGGGAGAGCAAAAAGGAAAACAGTAACTATTATATATTGTACTTGTTGTGATATTTTTATGCTAAATCATATATGGAACTATAATGACAAATGCAGTTAAATAAATATATATATATTTTTTTAAATGAGTACAGGTGGTTAACACTCAATGCCATACCAGTGCATCACTGTAATGGCATAAGCTTAGGAATTGGGCCTGCACCATTGCTTGAAGGTGCAAGCTGGCATACTGATTAAACAATGTGCTATTGTAGTGTAATGTCCTAAATAGACATCCCAAGTTTAATGGAGTAAATAACATTTACATATAAAGATTCATAATTCATAATTAATAAACAAAGATTGAAGTTGAAACTGAAGTTTGATTGTTTGTTTGTTTTTGTTTTTTGCAGTCACAGAGCAAAGTCTTCAGGGTGGCCTCCACCGACTGGGACCTGGAATTTGCCGCAGAGACCACCATATGGATGGGAGATGGCGACAAACAGAGACGGGAGAGATTTCTTCATCAGGTACGAACTGTGTCCACTTATCTATCCAACATAATGGGTATAATATATATATATACAGTGGATATAAAAAGTGTACACACCCCTGTTAAAATGTCAGGTTTTTGTGCTGTAAAAAAAATGAGACTAAGATAAATCATTTCAGAACTTTTTCCACCTTTAATGTAACCTATAAACTGTACAACTTAATTGAAAAACAAACTGAAATCTTTTAGGCATTGGTACGAAAAAATATGAAAATTAAATAATATGGCTGCATAAGTATGCACACCCTTAAACTAATACTTTGTTAAAGCACCTTTTGATTTTATTACAGCACTCAGTATTTTTGGGTATCAGCTATGTCACATGTCAGCATGTCACATTTTGACAAGATTTTGACAAGATTTGCCCACTCTTCTTTGCAAAAACACTCGAAATCTGTCAGATTGCGATGGCATCTCCTGTGCACAGCACTCTTCCGAACACCCCACAGATTTTCAATCAGATTCAGGTCTGGGCTCTGGCTGGGCCATTCTAAAACTTTAATCTTCTTCTAGTAAAGCCATTCCTTTGTTGATTTGGATGTATGCTTTGGGTCGTTGTCATGCTGAAAGATGAAGTTCCTCTTCATGTTCAGCTTTCTAGCAGAAGCCTGAAGGTTTTGTGCCAATATTGACTGGTATTTGTAACTGTTCATAATTCCCTCTATCTTAACTATGGCCCCAGTTCCAGCTGAAGAAAAACAGCCCCAAAGCATGATGCTGCCACCACCATGCTTCACTGTGGGTATGGTGTTCTTTTGGTAATGTGCAGTGTTGTTTCTGCACCAAACATATCTTTTGGAATTGTGGCCAAAAAGTTCAACCTTGGTTTCATCAGACCATAACACCTTTTCCAACATGCTTTTGGGAGACTTCAGATGTGTTTTTGCAAAATGTAGCCTGGCTTGGATGTTTTTCTTCGTAAGAAAAGGCTTTCATCTTGCCATTCTACCCCATAGCCCAGACATATGAAGAATACAGAAGATTGTTGTCACATGTACCCCACAGCCAGTACTTGCCAGATATTACTGCAGCTCCTTTAATGAGGCGGTAGGCCTCTTGGTAGCCTCCCAGGCCCGTTTTCTTCTTGTCTTTTCATCAATTTTGGATGGACTCCAGTTCTTAGTAATGTCACTGTTGTGCCATATTTTCTCCACTTAATGTCTTCACTGTGTTCCATGGTATATCTAATGCCTTGGAACTTCTTTTGTACCCTTCTCCTGACTGATACCTTTTAACAATGAGATCCCTCTGATGCTTTGGAAGCTCTCTGTGGACCATGGCTTTTGCTGTGGGATGCGACTAAGAAAATTTCAGGAAAGACAAACTAGAGCAGCTGAACTTTATTTGGGGTTATTCAGAGGCAGGTGTATGATGACTCTTATTTAACATAATTTTAAATGAGATTGCTTAATTCTGAACACAGGTTCATCCCAAGTTGTGTGCACACTTATGCAACCACATTATTTTAGTTTTTATTTGTTTTCTTCCCTCCAAATAAAAGATTTCAGTTTGTTTTTCAATTGAGTGGTACAGTTTATAGGTCACATTAAAGGTGGAAAAAGTTCTGAAACGATTTATCTCTGTCAAAAAAAAATTACAGCACAGAAACCTGACATTTTAACAGTGGTGTGTTGACTTTTTTATATCCACTATATATATATATATATATATATATATATATATATATATATATATATGTTCATAATGTGTATTTCTCTCAATGAATGTGAAGAAATCACTGTATAATAATATGGTGCTGGAGAAGCCATAATCATCAGGTTCATGTTCGGTATCAATCAGTCCGCCAAGCATAAATGGAAATCTACCATGATTTAAATCAGGCTACAAGCAATGTGGGATACACCAATATTTTTGGATCTTACAAACATAGTAAATGATATGATTTATGAGGGACCGGAGAAATTTGTTACTGAAATGTAGACCTCTAAATAAAAAGCATCATTGTAACTGTGTGCACTTTGTAATGAAAGTACTTCTACCTAAAGCCCATTGCGAGTTTCAGTGTTTAGATGAATAGAACCTTTGCTATGATAGACAGGTAGATGAAGCAAACCACAGGGAGTTCACTTCTCTCCATCTGGAATGTACAGGCATTGTGCAGAAAATTTTGTGCTGAGAAAAAGTTAACCCTTAAAGATTAAAAAAAACAGTAAACTATATGGGGATAATTAATAATCCATATACTTCAGGAGTAGGCATAATAGATGTAGAGCTTTACAGAAACCTGGCAATCAAGGATCACCAAATTTCCAAATTCCTGTGCAGAGTAGTCTGTTTTTCTTAAAGCGGCTGTCAACTCCATCAACTGTATAGTAGAGGGAGCACATTACTACAGTTCTGGTTCCATTAAAGTCAAAGGCATTAGTATTGCAGTGACAAGCTCTCTCTGTCACCAGAGCTACATCCAAATGGCTGATCAATGGGGATGCTGGGCCAGGCATGCAGTGGTTGGAAGGGTGTATCCAGTGGCGTAACTAGAACTGAATGCACCACACAGCAAATTTTTAAATGGTGTGTCGTTGCCCCCCCCCCCCCCCTAGGAACTTCTTCGCAACTCCCAACTCATTTGCAACCCCCACTTCTGTGGCTAGTCAAGATCAAGCTCTCAGAAGAGGCCTGGCAGCTGCTCTGTTCATTTCCTTCAGTGTCACTGTATATATTGTCATTGTGTAATACTGTTGAGGGGACTCTGACAATAATAAGTTTTAGTACTCCTCCTAAGAGGTCCCCTTGTGAGTATTGGACCCCAAAGAAGCCGCTTCCCCTGTTTCCTCTATAGCTACACCCCTGGGTATATCTCTTCTTCCTCTGGTTTGTAAACTGCAAAATTAGAATGGTAAATATTGGTTTTGTTTTGCTGTTAAACCTTGCTGTGTTACAGGAAAAATAGATAAAAATGGAAAATCTGCAAAATAAAATAAAATTTTTAAATATCACCCCCATTTTCCACTGAAACAATAGATGCAAACATAATATATGGACTAAGCCCTTACTCTATTAATAAAATATGAGACTCTCAGCCAATATATTTTGATCAAAACAAATCTGTGCCCGCCTACCCACGGCAAGGTGGTCTCAGTCAGGCAGGTCCTACTCTAAACCTATATATGCAGTATCGGCTTCTACATTCAGGAGAGCAGACCCTGCACATATAGTGTGCTGCTCCTAGTTACCTCAAGCAACCAATGAGAGGAAGAGCATGCACACCTATATCTACCACCTTAATCAAGGTCGCCTGTTAGATAGGAGGGGCAAAAGAGCATAAAAATGTACACCTTTGATTATGGATTTTTAGAAGACCGGTAGAGATGAGCGAAGTTATCAAATATTCGATGCAGATACTTCACTGAATTTTACAAAGAAATTCACTTCATGAACAATTACTTTGTCACAAAAAGCATCTCTTTGTGAGTAGCAGGCGCAATGACGGGGAAAGGCGATTGTGCCTCTCTGTCATTGAACCCCTCAAATGCCCCTCACTTGGTGCTGTGGAGTCCATAAGCTTCATTGTTATTCTGGCGTACACCATGCAGGAAAAATCTCATGTCATCATTATTCTGCTAGCCAGTATTATTACAGAGATACCGATTATATATATGATCTCTGGGATCAATTTACCTAATGGCTGCCCGGTGGCATCTTTTGAAGTCACTAGTCTCTACACGTCGATTGATCTCACCAGAGGCATTAATACCATTAGGTTGGCACTTGACTCCAGTAGGTATTCTCCAGATTGTCGCCTTTTTATCCTGCAATTACTCGAACTGGTACTGAGACACAATTATTTTATGTTTATGGATTCTTTTTTTCTGCAGTTATGAGGGACTGCCATGGGGTCAAATGTGGCACCGATGTACGCAAATGTCTTCATGGCGGCCCTCGAGGAGCACCTTGTCTATGTATCCCACCACTTCAGCCATGTACTGGGGTGGTGGCGATACATAGAAGATGTCTTCCTCATCTGGCATGGCGATGCAGATTCATTAGAACTTTTTCATGTATACTTGAACCAGATTCATCCAGATATTGCCTTTACACTGACTTTTTCTGACACTCAGGTGCAATTTCTTGATACAATGGTTACAGTGGTTGGCAGTAAATTACCTACAGATATTTATACTAAACCGACTGATTGTAACTCCTTGTTACAATATAACAGTTGCCATCCCAGATCCACCATTGCATCCCTACCGTACAGTCAGTTACTTAGAGTCAAACGAATTGTACAGGCCCCAGATAAGTTACTTGTACGGTATGAACAAATGGTGCACAAATTCCAACAGAGGGGTTACCCTAAGCGATTAATCCAGAAACATCTTACTAGGGTTAAACAGTCAGTGCCAGTGGATACTCACACAGTGGCGGATAAGAAGGAACGTATCCCTTTTGTATCCACCTACTGCAAACAAAGTAACACTGTAGCCAGCATCATACGGAAACATTGGTCCATATTGAGAAGTAATCTTCCTCAGATTGAGGCCTTCGCTGTACCACCCCTTCTCTCCTATAGACATCCTAGTAACCTAAGGGACAAGCTTCTGCTGGCAGATATGCCCCCTAAGACTTTGGTACAGACATATATTGGAAGTAAACGTAGGGGATGTTATCCATGTCTACACTGTGTTAACTGCCCACTTATGATAAAGGGTGATAGATTCATTCACCCTATTTCAGGGGCACAGTCTGAGATACGTCAATTTTTGACCAGTGCGTTTGTGGTTTATGTGCTTTCATGTCCCTGTGGTCTCCTCTATGTAGGGGAGACCACATGTGACATGAAAACAAGGCTTAACAATCACCGATTCTCTATTAGGCGCAAGAGGAGGGACACACCTGTATCAAAACATTTTGCTGAAGTTGACCATAATGAAAAAGATCTTAGATTTATGATTCTTGATCAAGTCCTTTTACCAAGACGGTGATCGCACGTTGACTCTCCAAAAAAGAGAGCTTTATTGGATTCACCGCCTTCAGACCCTCAGACCCCTTGGTTTGAATGCAGAATTCAAATGAAATTTAATGTAGTGTCTATATAGCATCATTCCATTTGGGAGTGTGTTGGGTGCACTCCATTACCCTGGGTACCTCTCCGTTACCCTACCTGATACGTGAGACAACCAATGGTGTCATTAATTTTAATTTTTTCCCATGTTTTTGAGAAATGAACTAGTATTCTGTTCTTTTCTTCTTTTTCTAGATTTTATATCAAGTCTATCACCGTGACTTGGAGGATGTCCCCAGATTTTTTGCGTTATTCATTTTTTTCAAGATGGATCCATTGGGTACAATTTGCACTAACAACTATGTTGGACACTATGGCTCGGGCTTAAAAAATATTTAGGGGAGACCTTGGGTCCAATGGTGGCGAGACACTGATACTGCCTTGCACTATAGGCCCATAATAGGCTGGTGGTGATGATCAAGTACATTGATACAGCCACATTTGCCCCCCCATTTCTCTATATTCCCTCTATACCTTATGCAAATATAACAGTGGTGGAGACCGGTGACCCTGGTTAAACCACTGTTTGTATTATATGGTATTGTTTCTATACAAGCCCGTTCTGCCATGGATTTCTGTAGCTATATTTTTTTTAATTTTGGATTAATTCCCATATATACATCATTAATTGATGTGTTCCCAATGTGTTCCTACTGTCTCTGGTGCCTAGCTAAGTGGTCCGTTGGCTGCGTTTCCCCGATGATGTTGAGCTACCACTGACAGGGTCTGTACATTTATATGATGTTTCAGCCTGTGGTGGGTGGCTCCGCCATGTTGGTGTGACGTTGCCTGACAACCCTGACGCCTGGTCTTTCCGGGGTCTCGCGAGTGTTTGCCTCGGCCCTGCCGGTCACGTGACTAATTTGGTCAGGTGACGGGTCATGCGCCGTGCTACGCATCGTGTGACGCCGGGTCGACTATGCATCGCGTTGCTATGCACCGGAGCATGCGCAGTATCCATTACCAGACGCTGACTTTGGCGCCGTGCCTCCTCGTCTCGAGTGCAAGTTTTTTATAATATAAATTTGCTACGGCTGATTTTTATTCTTACCTTATTACACAGGTGTCTTTATCACTGAATGATTTACACATTTATGCCACTTTTTGTATGAAATATTTATCTTATAATGAATAGAGTTGTACACATGTATACAGAATATTAACTTTTATAGATTTTGTTGCTTTTTGAGATTTTACATATGTTTATCTACACTTTATTGTTGATTTTCTTGTTTATTGACAATTAAGTATCACATTGCATAATGGGTATATATATGCCCAGATGACACTGTTGGTTTATGCTTGATAAAGACCACAATGAGTGGTTGAAACGTCGCTGATGGGTGAATAAAGGGTCCACTTCTTCACACTATCCTGGAGTGCTGCCTCGTTTTTGGATAACAAGCTGTATATTTGATCATTTGGCCTATGGTTTGAGGACTTGCACAATTGAATTACATGATTGGATGATTGGAGTGCTGCAGTGCTTTTTTTGTTTTACTATATATATATATATATATATATATATATATAATTTATTTAGCTTTTTTGCTTTTACACAAAGCATTTTTAAAGAACCATGTTTTTGTTTGCCATATTCTGAGAGCCATTTTTTTTTTCTGATGTAATCCATATCGACCGTCTTCTGGTCATGATTGGAATTAGGCCATCACCTGTGTAAATGTCACCTCAATCAGCTCTGAAAGAGGTGGTAATTAAAGAATGCACCCCATACTGTCATGGCTGTGTCATGGTCTGGTGGTAGTGGACTGGGACACTTGTGACGTGCATGATTGTTGCCGGCGGCAACGTGTTGTTGGGCTCTATGGTTTCCCAGAGAGGTAAAAAAAAGATCAGTGTGAGTACGTCACCCTGAACTGTCGACGGTATGCCTGAATCACAGACTAAGAACCAAGCAGCCAGCCAACAACCAGTCCAGAGAAACCGCACCAAACACCGCGTCCGTCTCAGACAAAGGCAGACATACCAAAACTCTCAGGCTCACAACTCCAGTATAGGAAGAGCCATGAGGCCACACCCAGCTCAACCTTGCACACACCTTAATCCCGTACACACCAAAATGGGAAGGAACGCTAGACTTAAAGGGGAAGTGTCGACACACGCTAAAACAACACATTGCCACAGGCAACAAGCATGTACGGCACAAGTGTCACAGTCCACTACCACCAGACCAAGACACAGCCATGACACATACTGTCTCTAACCCCTGCATGTTTGATATGCACATGTGCAGAACATTATTATGGGTTGAATGAAAGTGATATAAAGTCGCTATGATGCCCACATGAAAATATATCTTAGTGGACAGATTCTGAGCCAAGAACTGACCGGATAAAACTTGGTTGTAAAAGACCATTAGCATACACACTAGCCTTTCCCTTATATTAGAGACAAGTGGGGCTAGTGGTGGAATCAAAAGACCTTCTTAAGATGTGTGTGTGTCCCTTTAGCTTTATAATTTCTTTGGGGACAACTTGTTTGATAAACTGGTCAACTTTCCTGCTAGCCCCCAGACAACTGGACTTCTAGTGTTTTTAATCCTGGAATATCTCAGTGATTAGATGGAAAATATTTGTAATGATGGCTACATTTAGCTCTCTGCCCTAATGAATAAAATAGTATTTATGCCACATTGGCTACATTCATATTCAAGCAGCAATCTCTCGACTCCAGATTAGGAGATTTTTTTATTTTTCTCCCAGACATTAATACCATAACAATTCATATCCATAATCCCACTGACTTTAATGTAATGTATTCTTTGTCTAAAGCCACCATGTGCTCACTTACTATTGTGCTAGAATTAGAAATTGGTCATATGACCAGAATTAAAATAGAAAATTCACTTTGGCTTGAAGGATCGATTTATTGTTCGTTAAAGGAAAATTCTTGTTAGAACAGTTCAACATTAATTTTAGCTGTACTATTTGATAACTAGCAGTCTGTATGTGTTTGGGCAACTGCATTGCAAGAGATTCTACAAGTATAAGGTATTCCAACATGATAGACATATAGTGTAACTATAATGAAGGCTGTTGGCTTTACTGAAATGTCGACTAAATACTTTTATTCCCCATAAAATTACAATTCTGGAGCATTTTTTTTACATTCTACATTGTTCTGTTTCTCCTAATGGTGTATGAATACATTGACTACTGGAGATGCACATTGACATTACCCATTAACATTGTCCAATCAGTGCTGACACTGTCAGAGTATGTAGGGACACAGGGTATCCCTAACACATTGCTATACAGACTAAACAGACAAAACTGTTTAGTCTGTATAGCAATGTGTTAGGGATACCCAGGGTCAGTAGGGTTAGGAACGGGGACGGAGGGTGTGAGGTAGGGCTGAGTCCGGTGAGGTGCATAAACCTTTATTTGGTCAGCAAGCTTTACAATTTTTTGCCTCTCCCCCTCCCCTTAACCTTATGCATCTTCCTACTCCCCTGGAGGAAGAAATTAATTGTCTACATATTGGTTATATAAGTAATCCATCTTAGTCCATTTGGCCATAGTTGATCACATTTAGGCATCTTTATTGGCCTTATCGATTAGTTTAGATATATTTGGGATTCATCCCCTTGTTTTACAGGATATTAATAAAGGAGAGTAAGTTTTAGGTGTCCATTTCTGTTAGTAATTGGCTTGTTTTGAAACAGGACACCATTTGGATATTTTTTCTATCTCTTTGAGATTGTAAGTTTATGTATGCAGGGACACACCTCTTTGAGAAGGGGAATGATAACAACCAGTTGCCAATGCAATCATACATTTCTAAGAGGGATTACAGTGGAATGACACAACATAGAATTATGGATCTGAGGTATCGAGTAGTGAACTCCTGTGTAAAAAACAACAACTTTGTTGTCCATATCAACCAATGAGATCTTGGCTTTTAAGTCTTAAAGGAAGTATGTCACCTCTATTTTGGACTATTTTTGACAGTAATACATGAATAGTACCACATATTAGTTCAGATCACAATTTTTTTTATTTTCTTACTGTCCCTGGTTTCCCTGCTGTCAGGACTCCATATCTGCAATACTCATATATTACTGTAGATAATGGCCCATGATCGGGGTGAGAGATTCCCTTTAAGCTGTGGAGCACATTTATTACAATAGTCCATGAAGGAAAATGAGAGGCAGGCTGAGGAGCCATGGATTCCCAAGGCATCCAGCACTGGACTTTGGGCAACTCAGATTTAAAAATTTCTATGTTTCCCTAAATAAAATCATTGGATTTTATTGACAATTGATGCATGCCTTCCACATATGTATATGATAAATATAGTCTATAACAATGAAAGGAGTCATTTACTTAACAGAAATACACCTATATTAGGCCGCGTATTCCTGGTCAGAGGTGC
This sequence comes from Bufotes viridis, assembly GCA_033119425.1. Classification (NCBI taxonomy): domain Eukaryota; kingdom Metazoa; phylum Chordata; class Amphibia; order Anura; family Bufonidae; genus Bufotes; species Bufotes viridis. Next base: position 310,755,197 of record CM065591.1, on the reverse strand, counting down.
ACCACCAATGAGGCAAGGTGAGGTGATCGCCTCAGGCAGCCCCAGGTAGGGTCAAGAGAGGGGCAGCTGAAGGACCATGGGCTGAAGGGAAGGGTTTAGGTTAAGAAATTGGCATTGGAGAGGGAGGGGCTCCATTTCAGTTTTCACCTCAGGCAGCAGGAATACTAGGTGCACCCCTGTTATTGGTGGAAATTGCGAAGCAAAGGTCCTTTGTGCCGCAATCTGCAACTTTTCAGCACTCACATCAGGTCTAAAAAAGTGGGTGTGGTGTGGGCAGGGATGGGGATGGGCCAGCAGGCTCGTCTCATTTACCATTTTCTACACTTGGTTTAGGTATACAAAATGGTCTAAATGTAAGACAGATAGGGAGCTGTCATCTAAAACGCCGGTCTTAATAAATGACCCCCAAAGTTTTCAATGATACAGTGAGATAACACCATCTTATTTGATTCTGCATTTAGTATAAATGACATTCTTCTTATATGTCTACTTGTGACAGGATTGCCTTTGTGTTTCACACATTTTGTTCAAGTTGTGATTGCCACCTAGCAGTATTATTCACCATACAGTAGGGATGGCAGTATATGTTAATATAACAAAAATGAACAAAAGAGCAAATATGTCATTTAGTTGACACAGCCGATTGTCGGGAAGGAAGCGTTCCTTCCCACCAGTTGACTGTTTGATCAGTGAAGGAGATCCCTGCTTTTACATCCTATTGCGATCTGGGCACAATCTGCTGCCCAGAAATGATGATTGATGTACCTTCATGAATGACAGGATCACCTGATGAATGAATGTTTAGCTTGTTCTTTGGGTGATCGGAGGCACATTTAGATTGAGGCAGATTGAGGAATGAGCATTCACAGGAACGTCCATTCTCGATAATCTGTCCAATAATTGGACAGTCTAAATCCGTCTTTAATGCTATTATTTAGTAGAAGTTTTGGGGTGGGGAGCAACTGTCAAAGTTGGGACACCTAACTTCTTACTGTGTGATATTTTGTGACCTTCACTGACTCACTGACTCTGGTTTTGTAAACATTGTAATTTAATCTGGCTGTGTGGACCTTAAGTGGGACAGATACCATAGGAAACATTCAGAGATATTGACTAGTACAGATATTTATGCTGAAATACTTAACTTTTATATTATTTCTATTATGTATATACAGTTTGTGTGTGTGTATATATATATATATATATATATATATATATATATATACACATATATATGTATACCTGAAAAGGTATTGAATGGGTTATATATATCTCACCTAGTCTGCCTAGATGGGTGACAAAAAAATCCGGGAAAGCTGGGTTTGCCTCAGCAAATTGTTGCTTGCTGAGGTCTTTTGTCTATTTGTTTACACTGCTGTATTTTTTATGGAATGACAGGCAGAATTAGTAGTAGGATCTGCCATTCCCTTCCCACTCCAGTACACCATTTTGTCCTAGCTTAGAGCAGCCCAGGTGGAGCTGCTGGAGCTCATTACTGGAGAAAGAATACGGGCTGGAGGATTTAGTAGGAGTCAGAGCCTGAAAAGCTGCAAATGCTTGCTGTGAGAAGCCTTAACTCCTGGTTATACTGAAGTATTTAGGTGAAGTTTTAGTTAAAGCCCAGGGGGCATGTATTTTTGTATTTTCATTGTATTTTTTGTTTTTTTGTTTTTTTCATTTGCTACCTGAGAATTACTTAAAGTGACTGTTCAACTTTAAAGTCACTGTGTTGTTTCGGACAAAATAAACCTAATTTGAACTTTTAAACCTCTGAAGCCTGAGAATTCTGTCACTGACAGCCCTGCCTATATAAATATATATATATATATATATATATATATATAGTCCAGTCAAGAAATTCCAGTCAGCCAGTATTGTTTTTGGCTAAAATGTTAGGAGGGTCAGTAGTCTGTCTAGTTTTCTCTTACTTCATTATAGAAAGGCCAAGAGGACTGTGCACCATGACTTTATACAGATAGACAGTAACACAATCATCAGTGAATCAATAAGCCAAGGTCTTGCACTCAGGCGTTCACTATTACAGTAGTAAATAGCAGTAAGTCTACGGTAGAACTGGATACAACAATTTAATATAAGAAGATGTACTAAAAACTTGTTCAAAAATATTGTTTCATTAAAAGGAACTTTACAGAATTGAAGGCAAGCTACTACTTATGGATGATAAATTTTGCCTTTGGCAATAACTATACGATCACAATAACATGTGCATTCTTAGAACTCCCCATATGTTTAATGTGGAGTGCTAATGGAGATTCAGGCTCAGTTTTAATCTGTTCATCCATTCAGCCCGATCGACCATAGGAGCCAGAATCTCAGCAGAATAATGCAGCATGTGACAGAAATTTTTATAAAGGGCCCTAACCTGTAATCAGAGCCCGTCAGAGGACTTTATGCAATTGTTGCTTTGTTTTAGCTCCAAAATAAATTCCTCAATTTGATATGACTGTATCCACTACAGCAGAATTAGATCTGTATGGGTGTTTGGCCTCTGGATGTAAGCAGATGTAAGAGATGTTTTCCTCTGCTTACAGCAAACATAGATTCTCAAGATGGCGATAAATTTTAATTCAGAGTATATTAGGAAATTGTATATGTGTTTATATAGTCTTAAAGGTTCATTGAAATAACACTTAAAAACCTATTTAAAATATAATTCTTAGCAGTGTTGCTTGGGAAACAAAATTATCCTTAAATGGTTCAGTACAGTGTAAATGAATAAAAAAAAAAAGCTAAGCATTCTCACTTCTCTGATCCCCTGCGACTCTCGTGCTTTGAGGTTGCCTGGTTCCAGGCCTCTATTCCTAGTGATGATGGACACCAATCACTGGATGCAGTGGTCACATGTCCCTGTGATGAGACATCTTCACTGAAACAAGATGTAGAGAGTAGCAGTGGTCTAGTCAGCCTTGGAATGGGATTGACAGTAGCTTGTCAAGGTGAGTAAGCCTTTTTTAGTTTATTTACACCATGCTCCTCTTTTTTAAAGATATGTTTTTCACTGAACAACCGCCATAAGTGTAATGTATTGCAGGCATACAGTATGCTAGGTTAAAAAAGTATTTGTAGTGTGGTACCAGTCAAATATTCTATGTTTACAGATAGTCCATTAGAATCTTGAAAATCCAGCAGAAATAAATATACATGCAGACTAGGGAAAGCGACTATCTGCAAAATATATTTAGTGCAAGGAATCTAAGGAATCTGATATAACAGATGCAGATATGCCGTTAGCCTTCATAAATAATAGAAAGCATTTCCAATGATTTTATGTCACATCAAGCAAATTTAAAAATTAGTTCATAGTCAAATTGATATCTATCTGTATATTTGTCATCTACATTGGTGCTTGAAAGTTTGTGAACCCTTCAGATTTGTCTATATTTCTGCATAAATGTGACCTAAAACTACATCAGATTTTCAAATAAATCCTAAAAGTAGATAAAGAATCAAAAAACGGGGTGTGGTGTAAAAGATAAAGATAACCAAATCCAATAGGTCAGAAATATTACACTTGGTCATTTATTGAGAAAAATTATCCAATATCACATGTCTGTGAGTGACGTCTGTGAAGTATGCAAAACTATGCTTTCATTATTTGGTGTGACCACCTTGTTCCAATAACTTCAACTAAATGTTTATGGTAATTGTTGATTAGTCCTGCAACTTCGGCTTAGAGGAATTTTAGTCCATTTCTCTATACAAAAGAGCTTCAATTCGGTTATGTTGGTGGGTTTCCTCCCAAGAACTGTTAACTTCAGGTTCTTTCCCAACATTTACTCTATATTGGATTAAGGTAAGAACTTTGATTGGCCATTCCAACATTTTAACTTTATTCTTGTTTAACCATTCTTTGGTAAAACAACTTGTGTGCTTAGGGCTGTTGTTTTACTTTAAGATCCACGTTCTCTTGAGATTCAGTTCACAGACAGATGTACTGACAGTTTCCTTTAAAATTTGTTCTTTTAGAAAAGATGGAAAGCCATCCTGGCCCCAATGCAGTAAAACAGGCCCAAAACACGATACTACTCCCACCATGTTGAACGGATAGGATGATGTTTTATGCTAGAATGCAGTATTTTCTTTCTCCAAACATGCTTCTCATTTAAGCCAAAAAGTTATATTTTGGTCTCATCGTCCACAAAACACTGCTCCAAAGCCTGTAAACTGTAGTAATCTTCCTTTTGGAGAGCAGTGGCTCTCTACTTGCATTCTGCCATGTACACCATTGTTTCAGTGTACTCCTGATGATGGACTCATGAACATTAACATTAGCTAATGTGAGAAAGGGCGTTAGTTACTTAGAGGTTGCTACTACTAGTGCTGATCGAATCAATTTTTATTCTTAAATAGCATCACCAAAAAATCTTTAAAAATATGTTCAACATGAAAGCATGATTTAACAAATGACTCATTTTCTGATGACACTTTCCCTTTAAGTTAACCATTATATGCGCTCAGGCAGCCAGTTAGGAGTGTGTCAGCCAATGAAGCCTGACTGTTTTAGTAGCAAAAACCAAATAGGTAAAGATTGCGAAATGTGACCTAATTAAAGAATAGCACAAGTTAAAGAATGTTTCTTAATTTTACTGTAGAATATGTATAAGGGGCCTTAATGTCAGTCTCATAGGAATGAATAGAGAATTAACTGACTTCCTGTCCTGTGTAAGTTGGAGATTAGAGTCCTGGTCACATGACACAGCTGAGAATCAGAAGGGAGGTTATAACTTACAAATACAATCACTGGTAAGAAGATTACCTTCACTACTGATTACATCATGTACATTTTTAACAGATCAGATAATAAAATTTTTTGTGGGAGTGCCTCCATTCACTATAATGGGGACCGGTGGAGAATCAGTCACAACTTGGCAAATACTGATACTTAACACAGATGTGAAACAGGCCTTATAGCGAGGTGTATATGGAGACAAATGTGCCAGGCCTGCTGTCCCAACCATTGGCACACATCCTTTTTGGGAAATGGCGAGAGCGGCATACAAACACTACTTGTAACAATATTTTGATGTTATTGCATTTAAACATTTTAAGCACAAGAAAACTGACGAAGGAAGATAATAAATCTCCCCCTATGTTTTCAATATGAAAACTCCATTTTGAACAAAGATTGCCATATTTACATTACATGTTATGTAATTACGGTATATAATTTTTTTCTTTGTTCATGTAAAAAGTAGTTTTCTAGAATTCTATTCCTGTTTCAAGACTTTAGCGCATTGCCAGAGCACAGATGGCAGTTACAAAGAAAGAGATCAGTTGTTAGGTCAAAATTCATCAAAGTACAGCTATAAGGCTAGGTTCACATCATGTTTTCCGCATCCGTTTAATGTATACGTTAAACGGATGTCTCAGACTGATGCCATACAGTGGCATCTGTTCACCGTAGAGTTCCACTGTAAAAACAAAACAAAAAAAAGTATACTTTTTTACCATTGTTTTTTTTTACCATGGTGTACTGCATTTTTGTATCTTTTTTTAACGTATATGTTAAACGGAGGCATAAAGCGCGATGGGGAAGCTTTGGCGTGCTAACCTATGATTAGGGTTTAGCACTCTATTTGTAGGGGTAATATTAGGTGCCTTAGCCCCTTCTGTATGCACTCTTACTTTTTCCCTCTATCTTTGTTCTCCGCATGGGGTTTTCCTTATTGTCTATGCAGAAAGTGAAGGGTTTGGGCTTAGTGGGCGAAGCCAGTGTCATCTCTGGCACGCTCCTTACTTTCAGCGCCCGGCCCTGTCTCTTTCCGGCTTCTGTGATCGCGAAAACCACGATCACATGATGTTACACGTGACCATGAAGTCACGATGATGTGGGACGTCACATGACTGGAAGTAGGAGAGGGTGATTTTGGTGTGAGCTGAGATAACAGCGCGGCCATGCCAACAAATGCGTGATGCTGCAATACGCGGTTCCGTCAGACGCGGCTGGATACCACACACCCGCAGACTTTGGCTCTGGATATGAGCGACTCTAGAAGAGAATAGAAGGCTGTAGACTGGTGTCTCCTCAGATAAGTGGTTTTGATTTGAATGTATCTATTTAACATCATTGATTTGAATGACATATCGCTTGAAGTCCGCTGATGAACTGGCGGATTGCCAAAGAAACGCGTCGGGCACTAGGCGTTATATTGACAGGGATAGCGTGTTTTAGGCTTCTCCTACCCTTTTTTCCCCCTCCCCCCTCAGGACGAAGCTGGGCAGGCAGAACACTGGATAGGGACAATAGGCCAATAGGGACACGTAGGAGACCCGTATAGTGGAACAATTCACAGGTGAGGAGGTATATTCATAGGGTTGTTCTATAGGGTAAGAGACCCAGCATTTCCTTTCCCTATTTCCCCATTCCCTCCCTAGTACACTACCAGCTGATTTGTAAGGTCTATTTTTATCTGACCATTTCTGATTTTGATTATTAATTGCATTTCTACCTTTGTGTTATTTTATCCTGTGGGCTTTTTTACTTCTGATTTAATAAAATTGATGTTTTAAGGATACCCAATATTTGATTGTTTTATAGTTCCGCGATGGGGACCCACCCCAAGGCTTCCTATTTTAAACACTGATCAGCAAAATTACAAAAACAAATGTAGATATTGTTAAAAAGGTTTTTCGAACACCTTTATAAATTGTGGCATGTCACTGGAATATGGCATTACTTGTTGATTGGGGGGGATATGCCACAGCCTCTCAATGGACCTTGAATCGTCTATTTTTTTGCTTCTTTTTTCATACATATTTAGTGTCATTGTCATGTGGCAAGTTTTTGAATTATCTGACAGATGATCTCATTATATCCTCTAGTATTATGTATGACAGCTGCCCAAACTCTGGTGCACCAAAGCTAGTCCATACCTTTACTTACTACTTAATTTACACCATTAGAGTTGTTAGTTTCTTATGGTAAAATATTGTCCTATTCACCATATAGTGTGGTACTGTGGCCAAAAAACAAAACACCTTTGCCTTGTTTTTCCAGGGCACATTGTTCCAGATGTCCTGGCGTTTGCTTAGGTAGCTTTTCATGGGGCAACTTTAGTTTTGCCCTAATCAGAGATTCATTTGGAGCTAGGCTGGCGATGTCATTCAAGTAGCAAACTAAGCCAAATGTCTAAGGTTTAAAAAAGACAGAGTCTTCCAAGAGACTTCTCCAACCATGTTGATATCCCCATTTTGAAGTCCCCTTTAACATTTATTAATATGAAATCTTTCCTTCTAAGGAAAGGTCCAAGGTGTATTTGTAGAAGAATTTATGTCAATAGGCATGTTCATTTGATTAAAATATTGGATCAGCGAGTATCTTGCCAAGTAGGCATATGGTGCAATCAGTGCTATTTAACATATCCAACCAAAATCCAACCAACTATTGGGATTATCTATTCTAAAATGAAGATTTATCTAGACATGCTGGGGGAAATGCTTATTCTATCCTTGTACTAGTGTCTTAGTTACAACCTAGTTAGAATTCAGACATGTTTGAAATAAATCTTATTTCTTTTGAAGGAACAATTCTATATAGAGCAATGAATATTAGTTTTTTCCTCAACATTTCTGAGCCCTTTTCTAAGAGTTAACATTGGGTAGCTGAGTTAACCTTAAATGTCCTTAGAGTCATATAGCTATCTTCTTTTTATCAGGGCAAATTTCCTGACCCTGTACTCTCAGGAGCTTACAACAGTCTTAAAGAAAATACATGTAAAAGGAGTTTTGTAGGGGATGAAATTGTGTTTAATATACTACATGACCCATTTCTTTTAAATGTAATGATACAAGTTACACAAGAGATATCTATTTGGGTTACGTAAAACATTATTTTAAACATTACTAAAATCACTGTAAGCTAAAACAAGAACTTAGGAGCTATTGACAAGTTTTGAGTCATTTTAATTAATGATTTAGGTGTATTCTGGGCTACAAACATCTTTGTATTAGTTTTTTTTTAAATATTAAAAATCTGTTAGAAAGCCAGTCTGATGGCTTATTCTCCTGCACCTCTCTGAACCTCTTATCAGTTTTATGTCCAAATCAAAGTTGAAGTTAAATTTGAGCAGAAATCAGCTCAAAAACTTGTTCTGAAGAGGTCAGTGAGGGGCTAGAGAATAGGCTGTTAGATAAGCTCTTTAATGGATTTATCAAAGAACAGCTTTCTGCGCTTGGCTATGTACTGTGATAAATAGTTGTGGAAACCAAACCATGCTAAATATTTTTAAAAACCCTATTCCAAACTTTTTGTTTAGCCCAGAATGCATGCAGATCAGTTTTGCAAATGAGGGATTCAATGTATCAGAAATGGTGGCCAGCTGAGGTGCAATGGGGAGCTAGGCCCAACCCCTCAGTGCACTGGAACTCTCATCTGAATAAAGAATAAAAATCTTTTTTCCCTGGGAGGCCACACCCAATTTTCTTAAGATAAGTATAATTTTCGGCAGCAGGCTCAGTGCTACCAGGCAGTATGCCTGGTTTAATAGGTTAACTATAACTTTAACTACCTTTTGACATGAAGTAAGGTTGGGGGGAGTCTTTCAAGACAAGCCCAAGCTATGAGATTGCCAAATGATTAGCTGGCAGGGAATGATTTATAGAAGTTATGTTGATTAAAATAAAGATAAAATATATAATTCGGTGCTTCAAGGAAAAATGGGGCAGAATTACTAATAGTGTCGCACTTTGTACTAAAAATACTAATCACAGTCTTAATATTAGACAAATTTACTATTCCGGTGCATGGACCTTCGTAAATTTAGAGTATTATAAATCCTGCACCAGATTTATGTTAGAATTCTATACTTGCGACAAAAATGTGGCTGTGTGACTAAAAATGTGTCTGGGCACCAAAACTGTCTAGTTTAACTTTACATCACCTACATTATAGGTTGGCGTAATTTTACTTCAAAATGCACCAAAATGTTGGTGCATTTTTGACAGCCTGATGGACATTTAGGCAACTTCTCCTTTCCCACAAAGCCATGCCTTTTCTCGCGCAGCTGCACCACCTTGTCAGGCAAGGCATAAAGCACTTATAACAATGTTATTGTTGGTAAATGTGATGCAAAGCATGCATGCCAGTTTTTTGGTGCAAAATATGCCCAAAAAACTTTCAATAGTAAACCTGCCCCATAGTTTCTGCCTGTTTGCACAAAGAACTTATTAAGACCGGTGTTTTAGATGCCGGTCCTAATAACCCCTGCGCAGGTGGTGAATCTGTTGAATTTGCTAAGTAACTTTGGCGCACCTACCACCAGTTTAAATCTACGCCAGCTTCCTTGCTGGCATAGATTAAGAACATTTTCTCCGCCTAAAACAGGCATAGAAAATCATAAGGGAGATGGGCTAGGTGACCCACCCCCTTCCCTGCCCACATCATTCCCCCTTTTTTAGACCTGGCGTGAGCAGGGAAAAGTCGCAGATTGTGGCGCAAATAACCGGCATATATCAGTTAGTAAATGACCCCCTTAGTGTTATGGAAACTATGTTAAAAACAACAATAATTATTTTCAACCATATGTATGTTGCCATAGCTGCTAGTTCTTGCTTGCCTGTTAACAAAAGACAAATTGATTCTCATCCCAGCAGCAATTAACTTGGCAAATGAAGCTTTAGCACGTAATCCATCCAAGAATTTGTCAGATAGGATATAGACTTTTTAAAATATATTATTTTTAACCTATTGGCTTCCTAAGATGTTTTAACTATGTCATATGAGATGCTGTTGTTACTGGAGGTAACTGGAAAAATAAAAAAGGAATAACTTTTTTACATCAAATACACTAAACAAAGAAAGAGCAGAAAAAAATATTAATACATTTATACAAATTTAAACCCTTGTTTCACTTATCACTTAGCTACCAGTCCCAGCTCCTATTTATCTTGTTCCCTTACAATCATCTAACAGTTTTAATATCTCATTTTGAGTTGTTTTTTATTTGGCTTTTAGCCATACTTTGATTACACCAATCTTTGTTTTTATCTATCCCTTGCTGCTCGCAATTCCACAGTTTGCAACCTTTTTAAGCTCTTAGAGAACCTCTTTAACCATTTCTGCTTATCCTCTCAGGAACCCATTAGGTTTCTAGGGATTTCTTGGCTCTAGATCTACTTTACTCCCAGGCAGACCTCTCGCTTCTGTCCCTCTTTTTCAATGATACTACGAAAACACTAACTCATTCTTTTTTAATTCTTTTCTCCAACTTATTGAGCTGCAATAGCTCTGCTTTAATGTTCCGATGTAGCAAGCTTTAACTTTATCCCTAACATGTTTAAAACATTGTTGCAGCAAATGTTTACTCGACTTTTTGAAGGCTTTTGTTTAGGTATTGATTTAAAGTTTGCTTCAAAAATGTTTTCAATGTGTCGTAAAGTTAAAGTTCGCTACGTCTGAATCCGAAATCAAGCATCAAGACTATTATTCTTGTCATTTGTTTGCACTTTGCCCTTGCCCCCTGTCACTCACTACATTGACCTATTATAAAGTCCCCAATGATATTACTCCACTTTTTAAGTACAGACTGTACAGTATTCCTGTTCACATTATGCCTATGCTTGCATATTTAGAAGTATTTAAAATCCATGTATCAATATGTGGCTGGTACACTATGCATTATATATGCATTCTAGGTTATAAAATTCCAGGTGTGTTCTCTCCTCCTACTAATTCTGCTTCTTCTTTTGTATGCAGAAGAGAAGCTATATGTAGCTGTGACCATGGGTGCTAAAACATCTACATTTACAGAAGCATCAGAATGCAGATTAGGTAGTAATTTGAGCTCTGTTACCCTGCTACACCTGTAGATGTACCTTAAAGAGATGATAAGTGGGGCACGATTCTGATACATTTCTGTACATAAAGGAAGTTACCCTAAGGCACTCTCTAAGATACATGGAATGAAATTATGCATGATAGCAGTGTAAATTAATTAAGATGAAAACCCTCAGAGACAGGACCAGCATAAAGGGTAAGAGGTAACCTAGATCGCCAATGAGGGATGGCAATGTATGGATTTAAAATGCATTGTGCTGAGTGCAAATGGCAGATAATCCTGTAAGTGCAGGGATCCAAAGAGACATTTACTAGCATTAAAGGGAAGCACTCCTTGGAATGGCTTTTATCCCATTGTAAAGAATTATGACTGCCCTGTAAGAACCCTGCAAATAGGATAACAGTAGCAGGCAAGTAACATTTTTGACAGCAATGCATCTAATCGTCACATCTGCAGTCGCCAAAGATATGAAGTACTTCAACCCTTATTACAATGAGAAATATTTTTCTTCATATTATCCTGGAATCACCATTTGATCACTTTTGTAATCTACTAGGACATGGCAAATCTCAGATTGAAATCCGCAGCTCCAGAGTCCCACTTAGCAGACTATTGCATTCAGTTTATTAAAGCTAAATAAATTGTTCTTTAATATGTACAGCATGTAACCATAACTAGACCTTGGCCCATTAAAAGCTTTAGCTATATAAATATGCATACACAGAGGCAGTGAGAAGGTTACTTTCATTCCATAGAGACATCTACAAATTTATTTCTGGTCAAAAGGTCAGCAATGCATTAGTAAGAAATGGATTAGAGGCCCTCTGGCAACAGTGCTTTTAGTAATTTACAGTAAATTTTTAATACATTATGTTAAAGTGTCTTGGCCTACTAGATTGAAGTATCTCTCCATAAACTAGATTATTTACAATCTGCAGGGAATGCTAAGCTGATGCTATATTATATTAAACAATATATTGGCTGGTTAACAGACTTGCAACCTGAAGCTACTGGACCCCAAGGCAAAAGCTGTAACAAGCGCTACGTTACCATGTAACATTTATAATACTGGTGTCTTCTTATGTTGAAAGGAACCTATGTACTCCCTTAGGCAAAAGGGCCCAAATATGACTCCCGCCTGTAAACCCTCTATAGCTATAGTGTGCTGGTTAATGATCTTTTCCTTAACCCCTTCACACTCTGTGATGTACTATTACTGGTACTTAAAAGGGTTCTCTGGGGATTAATTTAAATAGCTACCAGCTACTTGTCCTAGAATATAAGTAGGACTGGTTATCTCCACTTAAAAAGCTGCCTAAGAGGATGAAGAAGCAGGGCTTCACTACAAACTACACTATACTGTAATATATGACAATGATGTAATCCTGCCTACGATATGCCATCATGGCTAAGCAGCCTGGCAGGAATGCTCACCAATATGTAGTATATGCAAGTACCAGGGTTTAGCGTATAGTGAGACCCATGCCATTTCACCCACCTCAGGAGTTCTGCAGGTGAAGGCAACCAATCCTGTTCACATTCTAGGACAGGTTGCTTGCTGCTATTTTACATTGCATTACATTTACACATTCCTGGAGAACATTGTAATCTTGAGTGCTCAGCAGCTGGGACTGCATTATTGCTTGTAGGTACTGGCTGTATTATCTAGCAGGTAACCATCTCTCTCTGCCAGATTCAGAGATAGCTTCCATACCTGCAATGTATCTCCCTAATGACAACCATAGCTTCTGGGCAGTTAGATAAAGGGAGGGAACTCCTTTTGTCCTTTGATCAGCATCCTGTGAGTGTGATTGTAAGGTGCCAAATACCTGGCATGGTAGCCAGGGACCCAGAACTGCCATGTCCTGGTCACTATTATATTCTGCCTACAGTAGGATCTATTAAAGTGTAAGAATGACTATGCACTATTAAACAGGAGTATATATAATATATAGAGAAAATTAGGTCTGCAGTACTCATGTACTCTGCAGGAATCACTACAGGATTGTGCGCAGCTCAACAGCTGATCCACATACCTGGAGGTGCTCAGTGGCTAGCAGCAGAAATACAGTTTTCGAGAGTAAAAGATACAAATTCCACTTCACTCCTTCCAGTAAAACACTCCAAATCTTTTATTTATAACTCCAAATCAGTACAAGACAGGTACGAGACAGACTGCTTTGGATCTACAAATAAAATATTTGGAGTGTTGTACTGGAAGGAGTACCATGGCATTTCTATGTTTTGCTTTTGGCTGTAATACAGGAGTATTGCAGGTTCAAGTTCCCTAAGGAAGTTAAAAAAATGTTGGCAAACGTTTTTAAAATATAAAGCAACAAAAACTATTAAAGAATGTTAAAAAACCTCTTCCCATTATACTGTAGATACATATAAGTACTGTGTAAATGTATCTGTGTGGTATGTAGTGATGGTTTGGCTTTTATTCCGACCTCATTTTGAAATAAAATTCTCCCATAAACCGAGAGTGAGCAAACCAGAGAGAGCAAGAGAGAGAGACTAGTACACAAATTTGTTTCGTAACAATATATATGTATTGTCTAAGGAGTAGTCTTTATCATTATGGCGAGCCTATGGTACGTCAAGTAAGTGTGTGAAGTATTGTGGGCAAGGCAATGCACCTGCTATGCTGAGTACATGTGCACAGTATTATTGGCCAGGTGATGCACCTTTTAGTTTCAGGGAAAGATATTCATATTAGCTTTCCTAAACCTATTTGACCCCGGCAGATGTTAGACATGATAATTTGCATATATTTTACCCAGAGATCCAGAGGAGCGTTGTCTTGCCTACAATAGTCTTCACATATACCAACTGGTCTCCATAATAGAAATAGTACCCACCCAGAGGTTCTCCCTAAGGCCTTGCCCCTAGAAATGTTGTTCTCATCTGCTTTTCTCTGATAAAGGGCTTTTTTCCTGAACGAACTACTCGAGGATGAGAGGCTGGCATAATTAATAGGCAGAAAGGCATCTCTGCTAACCTACTGTGTAATAATAATTCAACGCTCACATTGCTGTTTACCTACTTACTGTGTAGCAGCAAGTAGATATCATTATAGCTCCTTTCTATTCATCTCAGCATTCATCATCTGAATAGCAAAAACAGACATTTTCAGCAATTTTATATCACCACTAGTTGAAGGACTCGGCTTCACTCGGTTATTTCATCTATTTCATTTAATCTTTGTGTGTGTCGTTAAAAGATATCGACAGTATCCAGTATAACTGTGACCTCCACAGCCCCCTACCCCTCAACACTGCCCCCCACAGTGCCCCGTCTCCTTAAAATGGGACCTCCAAAGCAGCCGACCCCCTTAACATTGACCTTCACAGCAGCCTGCCGCTTTAACAGTGATTTCCACAGTACCCCACTCTCTTGACAGTGACCTCCACAGGGGTCCGCCCCCTTAACAGTGGGGTACCCTCTACAGCATCTGCCCCTTAACAATGACCGTAGGCCCGCTTAACTGTGACCTCCACTATTCCTGGTGATTTTTACCTTTATTTTTCAATCCCCGTTGGCTGGGTGGGAGGGGTGTGGCCAAACCATGGGGCGTGCCTTAGTGGGACCTTGGGGTGGGGTTTTTAGGTCCGTCTTTTGAGGGTGGCTTGAATGGCCACCCTACCTGCCCCCTTAACTGTGACCTCCACAGCACTCCGCTCCCTTAACAGTGTCATCCACAGCACCCTGCCCCTTTAAAGGACGTTTTTCACCAGGATAATTGCTATTAAAGTAAAGCCATAGCATAAAAGCACGTTGTACCTTATTTCTAGATGTGCTTTTGTTTCAGCAATAGATGTTTCTATCTTCTGAAAATCCAGTTTATTTGGTATGCAAATGAGCCAGTAAGGTGCCCAGAGGGGCATCACTCTTGCAGGAAGGAGCCCAGGCACACGCTCATGCTGGAAGCAGGGAAAAGGGGGGCAGATTTATGGACTAAATGTGATGTAAGAGGGGTGGGTGGACACATTGTGGCAGGAGGCGTGTCTGGGCTCCTTCCTACAAGAATGACGCCCCTCTGGGCACCAAACTGGCTCATTTGCTTACCAAATAAACTGGATTTTCAGAGGATAAAAAACATCTATTGCTGGAACAAAGGCACATCTCAAAAAAAGGTACTAAGTGCTATTAGGCCATGGCTTTACATCAATAGCGATTATCCTGGTGACAGATTTCCTTTAAAGCTGACTCACAGTAGTGAAGAAAAATGGTTGGGTTGTTATGGAAACCTTGTGTAAAATTGTGTGTATGTGGAGACTAAGGGCCTGCAAGCTTCTATTATTATAAGGGTCATGTGAACAGGCTTCTATTGGGAATATATCAGGAACGGTAAGTCCTAGAGAGCTAAAACCTTCCCGGACAGCTGATGGTGTACATAATTTCATGATTGTAAATGCGATGGTGCGGATTCCTTTAGTGGGCATACATACACACACACAGCTTTATATATTAGATTTTGGATCAATGTCAGATGCACCAGAGAGACCTCCAAAGTAACATTCCACTGAAAGTGAGACAAGAGAATTACAGACATCCCACAAAACTTATACATCTCTCAATGAAACATGCAAGCTAGTTCAAATGCATAAAGAGAAACTTGTCTTAGTTGGGTTCTCTTTGGGGTGCTCTTTATCATCAGGGAAACGAAAAAAAATATGCATAAGTGTTTTATGCCAGGCAACACTACTCTAGGAAGAGTTTATTGCAAATTGCATATCTTAATTCCGTTGGCATATCTGAAAACATCTGATTGGCGGGGATCCTTGGGTGTTGGACCCTCACCAATCAGATACTGATGATGACAATATCCAGAGGATAGGTCATCATAATACAAAAGTCGGAAAACCTCTTTAAGATTCCAGTCAAATGGGTTTGAAAGAAAAAATTGTTCACAGCACAAACAATTAGTCTGTTTAACAAGGGCTAATTATCCACGCTCAAAAAGTATATTATATGTTTAATATTGGCGTTGAACAATCAGAACTGTTGCTATAGAGACTAATATCTTGCTAAAATAGATATTTGTGCTCTGCTAAATATCTGTACTTTATCCATAACAAAGCATAGCTGAATTCTGGAATATAATATTCACGGACACTGTCCATATTATGAGCAGTCACATCTAAGAATAGTCTACATGTGTTGGGGTTCTGTTACCCCAAATGAGTGAGCTCACTACATCTGCTAAACAAGCTCAATGTAAGGCCTAATGCATGACATGACCATGTCTGTGTAGCAATCTACAGATTGTAGGTCCACAGAGTATGGATGTAGTCATTTTATTTGCAGGCCCATTTACTTCAATGTATCCGTCATATGTATTTTGCAGACATGTTCTTTTCTTATCCACAAAATGCATACCGTGGACTCATTGAAGTCACTAGGTCCACAAAAATTGTGAATGCAACATGGACTGCATCCATATTTTGCGGATCCGCCATCTGCAGTCTGCAAAATGGATATGGTCATGTAGATGGGGCCTAACCATGACATTGTAACTCTGTTGTACATGCTCTCGTACATGGCAACATTTATATATACAGGTATATAACACATGGAATTCCAAGGTCATAAAGGCAGCCTTTATAGTGCTACATGGAATTGTCATTTGTTCAGTGCAATTCACTTTACGGAGTAAGATGCAACTTAAATGTTATTCTGTCTCCACCTGATTCTTCATTAAAACTGCCACTTAAATTCCTACTTCCAGCACACTTTCCTCACCCTGGTCTGAAGTTGGCTATACACATAAGTCTAAAGTTAATCAAAATGGACAGTTTCAACCAAAACAATTATTCATAGGTTGAAACTTAGCAAGATTTGTTTTAGACTGATGACAGACCATTATCATTTGAAAAGATGGTAGCCAATTTTCGTCCAATAATTAGAGGAAAAATCTTACATTCAAAGAAAGATTGTTTTACTGAAAGCATGTTTCTAAAAAGATTTTTTTTTAGCCATCCATCATCGGCTTCACTGAACATGTATTACTGGTTAAAACAACTGAAACACCCAATAGTGACTAAAATGTGAATGGCTGTGTCTGCAATAAGATTGTTCACCATATGAATGTTTGCTTAACTGCTGTTCAACCATCAACCAACGTCTATCTAATGTGTATGATCACCCTTTAGGCCTCTTTCAGACGGGCGTTGCGGGTGCACTCCGTCAAACAGTGCGGGTGCGTTGCGGGAATTGCTGCGATTTTTCCCTGCGAGTGCAAAGCGCTGTCATGCGTTTTGCACGCGCGGGAGAAAAATCGGCACTTTTGGTACCCAGACCCGAACCTGCACTTCTTCACAGAAGTGCATGTTTGGGTCAGAAATTGTCCCGCTGGTATTATTTCACATTATAACATAGTTATAATGTAAAATAATACCCTTGGCCATCTCCCTAATGTTGAACCCGGTGCAGAATGGGTTAAAAATAATAAACTAATCATAACTTACCTGGTCCATTTGATCGCGAGCCCGGCCTCCTCTCCGTTAGCTTGAAAGATGTAAAGGACCTGTAATGATGTCACAGCATCACATGGCTCAATCACCTGCTCCATCACTATGGTGATGGAGCATGTGATTGGTCCATGTGACCACGTGACATCATCCAAGGTCCTAAGCACTATCCACAGCCTGAGGATAGTGATTAGGACCTTGGATGATGTCACATGGTCACATGGACCAATCACATGCTCCATCACCATAGTGATGGAGCAGGTGATTGGGCCATGTGATGTGACGTCATCACAGGTCCTTTAGATCATCGATGCTGCAGGGAAGAGAGGACAGATCGCGACTACGCGATCAAGTGGCTAAGGTAAGTTAACTTTATTATTTTTAACCCTTCCTCATCATTTAACAATGCATTCTTTATTAAGAATGCTATTATTTCCTTATAACCATGTTATAAGGGGAAATAATAGAGATTGGGTCCCGTTGCTAAGCAACAATGCGGGAAAATCGCAACGCATCCGCACTTGGTTGCGGATGCTTGCGATTTTCCCGCATCCCCATTCACTTCTATGGGGCCTGCGTTGCGTGAAAAACGCAGAATATAGAGCATGCTGCGATTTTCACGCAACGCAGAAGTGATGCGTGAAAATCACCGCTCATGTGCACAGCCCCATAGAAATGAATGGGTCCGGATTCAGTGCGGGTGCAATGCGTCCTCCTCACGCATTGCACCCGCGCGGAAAACTCGCCCGTGTGAAAGGGGCCTTAGTCTTGTCTGTGTGTTATCTTTTTACCAGGGCCTGGGTGGTGAAGTGTAGGAAGCTTGTCACTCATCCAGCAGCAGATTCTTCTTTCTTGTCATTCCTATTACTATTCCATTCCTATTATATTCTTATCAGCTATGGGGTGTTCTGAAAAGAGAAGGAGAAAATAAAGTAATAAAACAGCAGATTTCTTTAGATTAGTATGTTATATGTAGTGATAAGCGAAGTATAAAAAATTTTTATTTGGCTGCTTCACCGAATTTTACAAAAAAATTACTTTGTCACGAAGCGCATTTCTTTGTAAGTAGTGGGTGCAATGACAGGGACCGACGATTGCACTGCTCCCCATCATTGTACCCCTCAGATGCCGCGTTCATAGCTGATTGCAGCATCTCACAGTAATAACACAGTGTAAAATTTATTCATACTTACCTCATGCATTTGCTTACGATGGGTCAGTTAGTGCCATCTTGATTGAAGATGCTCAAAATATCATGTGGCCTGTGATGATGTCATCACGTCCGCCGGCGTGGTGACGTCATATGACATCATGCACGGAATTTCGTACAAGATCTTTAATCAAGGTAGCAGCGACCAGCCCTTTGCAAACAAATAGATGAGGCAAGTTTGATTTATTTATATATTTTTTTACTACTATTCTGGTCCAATCAATCAGCTACAACGAAACACGAGGAAATTTGGCTTCACGTTGGATCAAATCTTCCCTGAAATTCAAAACGTAACTAGCGCTTAACTCTAGTTACATGCATAAACACAGCTGCTATGAAATCACTACATAGTTTACCAATGCTTCAGTCTCCAGCAATTTACTGTACTGTAACTTCCTTGTTTCTAGTTACAGCCAACTTACCATTTACAACAGCTTATATAAAGGAAACCTCACACCTTGGATATGCAAATTCAACTGCCCACAGTATCTTATTTATGCACTTATGCACTTTTAATCTTCTTCCCACTGTATGGAAATTAGTCTGTCCAAGTCATGGAGGCCTGTGTTTTACTCCTTGAAGTCAAGGTTTCCCAACCTGTCCCCACCTCCTGCTTATTGATTGACGTTCTCGCAGGCAGGGAACGTTATCCCCAAGTCTCATTAGATCCCATCGAGAGTCTGACAATCATGCTGTAGGAGGCGGGGGGCGGGGAAACCTTGAATCGGAGAGTGATTTACATATAGTTGGAAGAAGATAAAAGTGCATTTTAGCGCACTAGTTAGAATACCACAAAGGAAAGTAATTCCAGAGCCCCCATAAGGACATGAATAAGGTTCTGTGGGCAGCTAAAATTGCATATCCGAGATGTCAGGTTCCCTTTAAAACCTCAACTATTGTCAGTGGCTTTGCTAGGGCTGGTGCCACCCAGTGCGGTAGAAAATGGTGTCACCCCCCTCCCCCCCCCCCGTCGGCGGCGATCTCTCTGCTTATCCCCGCCCCCACTTCAGCTGTCTGTTTACTATCTAAACCCCTATCTATGTTATCTCTTCGGTTCAAATTCTAGCACCCCCAACAGGCCCCCAACCCTCGGCGATCTGTCTTCTGTCTGCTTAGCACCCCCCCCACACACATATTTGCATACATATTATATTCTGTGAAATACAGAATACAGCACCACATACCTTACATCCAGTAACTTCTCTGATGCAGACCTTCTTTCCTCATCTTCTCCTTTCCGACCAGACCGTCATGATGATTTTTCACCATCTCTCGTCTCTGTAGTTTGACAAAAGACATATTAGGTTCCTACTTTTCCATCATCCTCCCACCTTCTTAACAACTCACCTGCCACCTTCAATAATAAAAATAATAATGTGCACTAATTCAAAAGTGCTCCCGTTCTGTGTGCCAGTGCAGAAAACTCCCTCAGTGCCGTCAGTTGAGCTAATGTCCCCATAATGTGTGCAAGTATAAAATACCCCTATATAATGCCCCTAGTAAATGCCCACATAGTGATCCTCTCCTCTTCTTCATAGTGCCCCCAGAATGTGGCAGTATAAGATTCCCCCATAGTGTCCGCCAGAATGTGCCAGTATTAAATGCCCCTTCTTAGTGCCCCCATAATGTGCCTATATAATATACCCCCATAGTATTCTTCTCCCCTTCAACACCATAGTGTTCCCATAATGTGCCAGCAATGCCCCCATAGTGTCCCCATGTGCTAGCAATGCCCCCATAGTGTCTCCCATGTGCCAGCCATGCCCCCATAGTGTCCCCCATGTGCCAGCCATGCCCCCATGGTGTCCCCAATGTGCCAGCAATGCCCCCATAGTGTCCTCCATGTTCCAGCAATGCCCCCATAGTGTCCCCAATGTGCTATCAATGCCCCAATTGTGTCCCCCATGTGCCAGCAATGCCCCCATAGTGTCCCCCATGTGCCGGCAATGCCCCTATATTGTCCCCCATATGCCAGCAATGCCCCCATAGTGTTCCCCATGTGCCAGCCATTGCCCCAAAGTGTCCCCTTTATGCCAGCAATGACCCCCCAGCGCAGCCAAGCGCCTCACAGAAAAACAAAACAAAACACATACTTACCTCCATGGCAGCGATGCGATGCAGGCCTCTTCTGGCCTGTGTCCCGAGCAGTACAGCTCAGGCAGAGCGATGACGTAATCGCGCCACCTGCACCGGCCTCTGATAGGCTGCTGGCCTTGTGCTGGCAGCCTATCAGAGGAACAGGGAAAAGAGACCCCTCTTACTTGCCCTGCTGCAGTGTTCATCTGTATCGCGCAATACAGATGAATGTAGGGAGATGAGTGCTTCCATAATGCAAGTGCTCATCTCCTGGTGGTGTCAACCAGGGGCGTAGCTAGAAATGACTGGGCACCACAGCAAAAAATGTTATGCTCCCCCACCTCCCCACCCCATAGCTACATTTTTTTATGGGCACCCCCTCCCGGATCTCCCACCCCCACATACCTATCGGACCTCCCACCCCTTCCACAGCTTCCACCCAAACACCCCTCCAGGACCTCCCATCCCAACATCCCCACACCCCTCCCTAGATCCCCCCATCAGTGTCATCCACACATCCCCCATCAATGTATTTTACACATCCCCCCCATCAGTGTCCCCCACAGATCCCCCCATCAGTGTCCTCCACACATACCCCCATCAGTGTCCTCCATACATCCCTCCCATCAGTGTCCTCCACACATCCCCCCATCAGTGTCCTCCACACATACCCCTATCAGTGTCCTCCATACATCCCTCCCATCAGTGTCCTCCACACATCCCCCTCTAAGTGTCATCCACACATCCCCCCATCAGTGTCCTCCACACACACCCCATGAGTGTCCTGCACACATCCCCCCATCAATGTCCTGCACACATCCCCCCATCAGTGTCCTGCACACATCCCCCCATCAGTGTCCTGCACACATCCCCCATCAGTATCCTCCAGACATCCCCCCCATCAGTGTCCTCCACACACACCCTCATCAGTGTCCTCTATATATCAGAAGTATAAATATATATTATCATACTTCTGATATACATTAATGCATAATTTAGCCTCTATTTCTAAAAGGTTTTTACCAGGACTCGAACTCACAACTATTCAAATCAGAGGCAAAAAGACTGACCACTGAGCTATGAAGCTACAATGCTAAATTGTGTTGGAAAAACCTCTTAGTAGTGTATCATGTATTTGGTATTCCTATATAGCAGAAGTATAATTAAATAAAAAAATAAATGTGTAATTACTATATATATGTATATATATATATATATATATATATATATATATATATATATAGTAATTACACATTTATTTTGTGTCATACATTTTTTTTACAATTACTGAAAAAAAAAAAATGTAAATTATACTTCTGCTGTATACCTAATACTTGATAAACTACTATGAGTTTTTTCTAATACAGTTTACCATTGAGCTCCATAGCTCCGCACCCCCTTTGCAACGCCACTGACTATTGTGAAGTCTTTTGTAACATGTATTTCAGAACAATCAAGATGAGATCTTAAAGTTCACTCACTGAGTCAATTTATCTATATAACTCACAGTAAACACAAGAAGCAAAGGGAATGTTGTTTTCCTGCTTTGAAATACTGAAAATGATTTATCTATTAATATGGAAAATAATGAATGAGATTTCATCAATGTGATCCTTAAAGGTAATCTGTCACCATGAAATGTTAAACCAGGCACAATTCTTTTTAGTACTAGTGAAGTTAAATGTAATGATAATTTCACTTAGCCATCCATTGTTTTTTTCTGGAAAAATTACTTTTAATTGTAATCCATATGCAAATGAGTAGTTAGGGGCACCGAGGACAGACCCAAGCCACTTTATGCACGCTTGCTCCTCCTGCTTCCTCTGGTAAACCCTCCCTCTTCTTTTCTTTTAAATAATCTTTTTATTAAAGAAAAAAAAATATGGACAGAAGCATATCAATACAGAAGTCATATTAGGTGTAAATCTACAAAAAATGAAGATATAGAGGGACATTTATCAAATCTGCTATGCCAGTTTTGTGGCATAAAAAATGTCATAAGTAATGCCAGCCTGTGACATTTGGCACATATTTTGGTCAAATTATGAGAGATTTGGCAATCCTCGCCACTCATAAAAGTGCAGTAAAAAGTAGGTCAGGATGATGTGCAAAGTTTAAAAATTCCCCAAATAGTTGCATCTCCACGTCAGGAAACCTCCTGGTGTACGTTTACAGACATAGGTGTACATCACATTGTGCACTATTTCATAAATTTGGCTCAACCTCCCAAAGCAAAAACAGACTTAAAACTGAAATCAAAACCACCACAAATTATAAATTCCCCCACCAAGTTAACAACATAGAATGGCGAGGGGTTGATATCTGTCAACCAAAACATAGTATTGTATTTTAACAGTACTAAAATGGGTAGGAAATGTAACTGGGGTAGTAAAGGCTTGGGGCGGGGTGAGAGGGGAAAGGTTATCAGTGATATGAGGTATGTATCTGATTTATGGAACGCTTGCCATGGTGCCCATATTTTTCCTGAACTGATGATAAAAGTTAGAAAAAGTTGTCAATTCTTCAACGTGAATAAACAGATCGACTTTATTAATTATTGGAAGCACGGTAGCTCAGTGCTTGGCACTGGTGCCTTGCAGCACTGGGGTCCTGGGTTTGAATCTGACCAAGGACAACGTCTGCCATGGAGCTTGCATGTTCTCCACGTGTTTGCGTGAGTTTCCTCCATTTTGGGAAGGTGGTGTATATAGTCTTGATGAGATACAGAACCTGATCCTAAAAGATGGCAGAGAAAGCAAGAGGAGCAAGAGTGCAGATTCGCCCCTGTCCACCCCTAATGCACTTTACTGCTCATTTGCATATTAATTTATAGCACATTTTCTTTACAATGAAGCAATGGATTACTATGCAA
Organism: Bufotes viridis; assembly: GCA_033119425.1. Taxonomy (NCBI): domain Eukaryota; kingdom Metazoa; phylum Chordata; class Amphibia; order Anura; family Bufonidae; genus Bufotes; species Bufotes viridis. Next base: position 310,731,770 of record CM065591.1, on the reverse strand, counting down.
AAGGTATCATAACATTTAGCTGACCTAGCCTACAGGGCATTGTGCCTGGTTTAACAGCACATTTCCTGCTGATGGGCTCTTTTTTATGAATTAAAATTAATCATATTATTTAAAGGCTATAGACACCTTTGGGGCAATTTTTTATGATTGCATTTTACTTATTTTAAGCTAAAAATCATTTTGGTCTTCATTAAAAATGTGAAGCCACTTCTGAGATATGAGTTGCAGTTAAAAATCAGTCTTTTTGAAAGCTGTTATAATCTGTTTTCTTAGAATCTCTGTCATCTGAGGCTCATGTGCAGTTCTTATCTGTGATCTCCTGACCTTATAACCACTCATTATAGCTTAATTCTTATCAAACTGATAAGAATATGACTTCAAGAAGTGTGTGTGAGGTCAGAAGATCAGAACTACACATGAGCCTTCAGATTATGTGATTCAAAGAAAACACAGAGTGATAGCTTGCAGACTGATTTTGACCAAATGAAAAAATTATAGCCCAAATTTAGCCCAAAATGAGATCATAAAAAAATGCCCCTGATGGTTTATGAAGCCGATAAGCTATGTAGATGATAAGTCACTATAAAGAATTTTTCTTCACTAAAAACATTTTTGGTCAACGGCTTGAGTTTTATACCTTTGTAGTACAGCTTCAACTACTTCCCAACAATTATGCATGCAACCTATTTTGCAATAGTCACCTTAAAATTCTCTTCTTGGAGTTCACAACAATATTAAAGTGAAATTTAGTTAAATTTAAGTAATTTAAAGAGATCGTCTCACTTCAGCAAATGGCATTTGTCACGTAGAGAAAGTTAATACAAGGCAATTACTAATCTATTGTGGTTGTACATATTGTCTCCTTTACTTGCTTGATACATGTTTCCATCACATTATACACTGTTTGTTTCCAGGGGTTACGACCACCCTACAACCCAGCAGCAGTGGCCGTGCTTGCACACTATAGGAAAAGGCTCAGCCCTATGGTGGACCAGACTGCGGGCCTGCACATAGTATGCAAGCCTGGCTACCACTGCTGAATTGCAGGGTGGTCCTAAACCCTAGACACAAGCAGTGTATAATAATGTAATGAAAACATGAATCAAGCCACCAAAGGAAGCAATATGGACAATCACAATACATTAGCAAGTGCCTTGTATTATTTTTGTCTACATGATATATGCCATTTGCTGACATGAAACGACCCCTTTAAATAACTTTGAGAAGACAGAAGCTGCCAGCAGAACAGAGTCAGCACCATGGATCAGGCTTCTTAGGCTATATAGCAACTTTAAATATCTCTTAAAGCTAAGAATCTAATAATGAAAGAAATAGAGCTGAGCAAAGTGGGACCTGCAGGCACCTATAGCTCTCACACCCACAACAATTTCTAAAGGTTCTATCTCTGGCTGTATCAGAATTAGCAATGCAAACTGTGTTGTGTTTTAAAGCTTGCATTCTTAGCTTTAAAACAAGACATGGCTGCTATACAGTTTCAAATAGAATAAGTTGAAGTAACCCCCCTTCTCCTTAAGCCATCTATGATCTCAGCCAACATTAAATAAGAGGGCAGTGTGGGATGTTGTTATGGGCAATATGGAGAGGAAGAGGGGTAAAATAGACTTATACATATTGTAGCTCCCCCCATCAATCACATACATTTTCTCTGATTGTGATATATGGGTGTTTTGTTTTTCAGAAAATTAGTGAGTAATTGCCCCTTCATATCTAATTAGGATGTTTATTGATACTACAAGCCAGAAATATACCCGCATTTGCATCATAACAGAGCACATAACTCACCCAAACACTTGGACCACAAACTCACAAACAGTTTACATTTTACACTGTCCCTATCATGTCCAAACACAATCTTTTGGGTAAAATACGGTATGCTGACCACTTTGCTGGCAATACCTGTTACATGGTACAGTAATAGCGATTACCACTAAAGAGGATATCTGTCAATTAGTAAATACATTTTACTTACTGTCCCTATAAACATTCATTTTCAATCAGTTGCACAATAAAAAACTGCAAGAACACTTTTCAGTTGGGTGTGATACAGGTGCATTTTGTGCACATAATATGGACGCATCACTGGATGGTTCAGGTGTGGGACAGGAGCAATAAAATCTAAATTTGCTTACCAAAATGTATCTTTCCTTGAGTCCAAAGGCAACACACACAAAGGGTTAATTTCTTGCTCCTCCCGTCTAGGACAGAAGATAAATCATTAGTAAATCAGACTAATTTACCCCCTCCCCCTCCCCCTATAAAGCAGTGCACATCTATTTGTCAGACATCTTTTTTCCAAGCCATGTCTTTTTCAGGGAGGGATATAAGTGCTGCCTTTGGACTCAAGGAAAGATAAATTTCGTTAAGCAAATTTAGACTTTCTTTATCGTCCTTCAGGCAGCACACACAAAGGGATCTGAAAAGCAATATTAAACAAGGGGGAGGAGAAGAAATCACTGCCTTAATAATCACTTGTCTGTCAAAGGCTGAATCTCAAGCACTAGATACATCCAACTTTTATTGTTTTATAAAGATGAATGGAGAGGACCATGTAGCGGTCTTGCATATTTGATCCAATGCTTTTTTTTCCCCTCTTTTCTCTGCCCAAGTGAATAAGTGGACCGAGTTGAGTGTGCTTTAATTCCCCCTGGTAACTGGAGTACTTGAAATTTAGAAGCAGACTTTAAAAGTAGGCTTCTATACTTCTCTATAAACAGCTGGTCAGCCGACCTGAAGGACCCTGGTTCTCCAATGACCAGTAGATGAAGCTAGTCTTGTTCAGCTGATTGAGGATTCTGAGAGAGGAATTGCTTAACTAACATTCATGTCAGATGAGAGCTTTGGTAGGATAAAGGGCATCAACCTTAAAATCAAGTCTTCTTGATGTACTTTTAGATATGGTCCATGATAGAGCTTGCAAAGTCTGACACTTTCTTGGATGATGCAAATGCCAACAGAAATAAAACCTTCCAAGATACAAACCTTAGTGGTGCTACTGTAAGAGGGTCAAATAGAGATTCAACCAGGGTCTTGAATAGGATAGCTTAACCGATTAATTTAAATTGAATAAGAAGGGGGAAAAATGCATGAATGCACAAAGGCTCCATCTATACAAGCAGTGGCAGCCTTGAAATGCACTCTTACAGTGTTAGGTTTTAACCCTAACTGTAAATGTTCCTGTAAAAAAAAGTAAGACTTCAGATAGATCAGGATTCTGCAAAGTTTCCATCACCACATCTTACAAGCCCTTGTACAGTCCTGAACCGTCAGATTGCAGGCTGTAAGCTGAAACATGTCTGGTGTGGATGCTGTAGGCCTGCTTGAACCAGAAGATTTGACTGGACTGTATTTGCAATAATTTCCTCTAGAAAGTTGTAGCCAGTGAGGGAATCATGCCCTCTTGGCCAGATGAGCACTTTTGCTATGGCTGAGACTTTCCTCTCATTTTCCTGAGCACTCAGGATATAGGGTAAATAGAGAAAAATGTGGATGAAAATTCCTTCCCAACAGAAAGACAGGCCTTCTATTCTTTCTGGTGGATCTGCAGAACTCCTTAAGCTTTGTATTGGAGGCTGTCCCCATTGCATCTAAATGGGGGTACACTATCTGCAAACAATCTATTAAAAATACAGTCACTGAGACTTCAACTGTGACCTACTTAACAGATCCGCCTGAACATTCAGAATACCTTGAATGTGGATGGCTGTCTACAGTTTGATATTCCATTGCCAAAGTCATAATTTCACTGTATTGACTGTTCCGTAGATCAGAGCTAGTCCTGTGCCAACTGTTGATATAGCACATGATCGAGATATTATCTGTTTTCTCCACCACTGACTGATTCTTGAGCCTGCCTGAAATGAAAAGCTGGATATATTGCTCCCAGGTCTCTGATATTGGATCACAGATAAATCTCTTGAGCAGACAAACTCCCCTGAACTCAAACAATATGGAAGTGTACTTCCTGACCAGAGTTATTGGAATAGCCAGAAAAATCTACCATGTTCAATATTTCTTGGATGAAGCCATCAAGACAGATCATCTTCCCGAGTTTCTCGCTTGATCACATTGAACCAGACTTGATAAACATTGGTTTCTTCCTGAAACAATGCTGGTTTGCAATTGACACTAATGCCTAATTTACGGCTTCTATCGAAGAGGTCAAGAAAGTTTTAATATGTAGACAGAGCGGCTGCCTTGCCTGATCTGATAGCGATCTTGACTAGCGACAGGGGTGGCGGTTGGAGGCGGGGGGGCGGTTGTTTTACACATAAGTTGCTGTGGGGAGCCCTGTTCAAATATTTGCTGTGATGCTCAGTTATTTCTAGTTACTTAACTGGGTCCTGACTGGCACTTGGTGATGGGACCCTAGATCTCACATCACCTTGATTTCTGGATCTGCTCTTGTTAGAGCTTAAGCAACTAGTTTCTGGAGTCTAACTGGAAGCTAAGGGCTGAGTTAGTGCCACAACTAAAGTAAAAACATCAGGCGATGATGATAAACCAAAGGCCAGTGAATTGAACATGAGAAACCCTGGTGAGTAATGGCTGTAAAATCATCCTGCTGGTGAATGTTGATAACAAAACAGAAATTCACATCATGAATTTCTTAAAAAAAAGGTATTTGTTTAGACATGTCAGATCTAGCCTCCATCTTACCTGTGGCATTGGCACTTCATACACTATTGAAAACACTCCAGAGATTTCCTGGGAATGAGGTCAAGATTTTTCTGTTAAGTCCTGAAACTACCACCATATGAGGCCTTGTGAAGGGTTGACTTATTTGCCTTGGGGGGCAATTTCATTAACCTGAGGGAGTAACTTGGGTACAAGATTATATCCAGGAGTCTGACGTAATCTTTGCAGAATTTGAGAAAAGGTTTTGTAATTTTGCTTCCACCGGAAGCCTGGTTTCCTAAATTTGATGTTACCCAGTTTTAAATTTCTACTTTCTATAGCTTGGAGAGCCTGAAAACTTTCTGAGCCCCTCTAAGTTGATCTTTGGAATGAAAATGAAAAGAATGAAACTAGACCTAGAGGTATATTGTGGTAACAACGATTGATGCTAAATAGAATTAATTTGGTGATGAACAAAATGGCACTAACAGAACGTCCCTCTGAACACAGTGTCTATGGGGATAACATGAACTCAGAGGCAAATTTAGGGCCCATTCACATGAAAGTATTTTTTCTTTCCAACACGTTACGCAATTTGCAGATCTCATGCAGACCCATTATTACAATGGGACTGAGAGACACCGACAGCACACAGTGTGCAGTCCGCATCTGCACATCCGTTCCGCAGCCCCGAAAAGAGATAGAAAATCGTAAAAGTCGTATTGCGGACAAGAATAGGCATTACCATCCTAGGGCAGGATGTTCTGAACTGCAAATGCAGAATACACATGGCGACATCCTTGTCCTATGGATCTGCAACTTTTGGTCAGCAAAATTAGATATGGTTCTGTGAATGGACCCCAAATCTTAGTTAACTAAGCGAGACTTCATGGGGAAGAAATCCCTATGTCACTAGTAAACTGAAGCAAACCTTTGCACTCATCCATAGACAAGGAATTACTATGTTTCAGCAGGGAAACAATCTTTCTGACTATAAGTTCCCTGACGGGGAATAACCGACTGCCAGAAAAAAAGTCTTCTTAGCCAGACTGGCCACTGGGATATTACCTTAGGGGGGTTTCCCCACTGAGCTGGAACTGCAGGATCTGTATGTAACACATGGCTGTAATCTAGCTCTCACATAACGTTATCTCTCCAGCTGGGACCACACTCCTGCCATATATCCCTTTAATACCCAAGGGTATTGTCACGTACCGGGGACCAGATCAGCCAACAGCATCACGTGACAAGGGTTGCCCAAGCCCTTCAGGCTGATTCACCTCACGCCCTCACACGCTGTGCCAAGCAGTAACTCGAGCATAAATCGCCACCTGAAGCCTGCAAGCACACCCACGCACTAACACGAAACTTTCACTGCCACCACCCATTCTTTATAAGGTCGACAGGACACCCCTGCGTGTTCCCTGCTTGCAGGGAACACCCGCTACATATGAGAAACTTACTTGGTACACTCCAGGATAAATCTCAGCTCAATCATCCCATGGAACACCCGAGGGGGAAAATAAACTCTGGAAACCACTTACAGTTCAGTATTGTCATGCAGTTAATTCTGGATCACACCTCAAGCTCTATAACATGCATATGACTCTGGAAACCACTTCCAGTTCAGTCATGTCATGCAGTTAATTCTGGATTACACCTCCAGCTCTATAACATAACAATGGAAAACACTTCCAGCACTTCATATGATACATGATAGTTTGGAAACCACTTCCAGCTAAATAATATCAGGCTTAGCAACCATACTGGCCTTCACAGCAGCAGGAGCCTCTGTATGTGTGAGCTTCATTGTCCTAGAAAGAAGAAATAAACACATCTGGGCTGGATAAAATAAAATCTGAAAATTTAGTTTAATTTATCAATAAGCAAGTTTGGGTTTGGGGAGAAACTGGTCTGATTTTCCGTCCAATTTACAATGCTTTAGCCTACTGCACCAGAAGTGTCTTCAAAATCAGAATTATGAACTTCAAACAAAATGAAAACAGGTTGCATACCAAAGAAAGACCACAAAAGATTGATATGTTGCAAAGGTTTATTAAAATATATTGTAATTCAGTGTATAATTTGGTGTTAATTCTTTAAGAACACGGAAAAAGTGAAAATCCTATATACTTTGCTAAAGAATGTAATGTCAAAAACATAGCAGAATAGATACAAAAGCTGTAACAAAAATAGCTTGTATTGTATTAAGTAATTTCCAGGGACACTTTGCTCCTGAGCTGATGTATTGAAGCCTGTGATGCATGATATTGCACTATAGCACTACATAGACTATCTTGAAATGGTGACTGAACTTGAGTATATTTTTTTTCTCAAATCTATTTTTATTGAACAAACTAATTTATCACAACAAGAAAAAGAAAAAAATATCCACAATGCATACTAGGAAGCAAGAGTAATATACAATGCTATGGGAGATATTCCACTGATCTACTAGAGAACAAAAAAATATCAAGAGCTAATGAAATTCATAGATTGGTGGATACCCATCAAACAATGTTACAAAATAAAAATATAAGATTTGTACTGTTCATGAATGTAAACTGAATTTCAAAGCAGTGTATGCAGACAAGTTAGTTTTGAGAAGAGTAACAAAGTAAGAACATAGAGAGAAATAAAACCAAAATATGAATGTAAGAATAAAGCAATGGTAATGACTGCTATCGAGCACAGCATGGAGCACTGAAGCATCTATTACAGATTCCAATTGGTGTCTTGGAGATTTTCTTTTTGTCACTGGTCACCACCTTCCTTCCCTGCATCTTTCAGGATCTAGAGAGCTGATACGGGCAATGTTATTTTATTCAGCTATACCAATTATACAGAGCAGGAGCTTAACTATAAAAGGTTATGCCACATATCAGTTTTAGAAGCTCTTGGGTAGAGACTTCTTTCTACACTCATCTAAATAATTATTAGGAACACCATACTAATACGGTGTTGGACCCTCTTTTGCCTTCAGAACTGCCTTAATTCTACGTGGCATTGATTCAACAAGGTGCTGATAGCATTGTTTAGAAATGTTGGCCCATATTGATAGGATAGCATCTTGCAGTTGATGGAGATTTGAGGGATGCACATCCAGGGCACGTTGAGATCTGGTGACTGTGGGGGCCATTTTAGTACAGTGAACTCATTGTCATGTTCAAGAAACCAATTTGAAATGATTCGAGCTTTGTGACATGGTGCATTATCCTGCTGGAAGTAGCCATCAGAGGATGGGTACATGGTGGTCATGAAGGGATGGACATGGTCAGAAACAATGCTCAGGTAGCCCGTGGCATTTAAACAATGGCCAGTTGGCACTAAGGGGCCTAAAGTGTGCCCAGAAAACATCCCCCACACCATTACACCACCACCACCAGCCTGCACAGTGGTAACAAGGCATGATGGATACATGTTCTCATTCTGTTTACGCCAAATTCGGACTCTACCATTTGAATGTCTCAACAGAAATCGAGACTCATCAGACCAGGCAACATTTTTCCAGTCTTCAACAGTCCAATTTTGGTGAGCTCGTGCAAATTGTAGCCTCTTTTTCCTATTTGTAGTGGAGATGAGTGGTACCCGGTTTGGTCTTCTGCTGTTGTAGCCCATCCCTCTCAAGGTTGTGCATGTTGTGGCCTCACAAATGCTTTGCTGCATACCTCGATTGTAACGAGTGGTTATTTCAGCCAACGTTGCTCTTCTATCAGCTTGAATCAGTCGGCCCATTCTCCTCTGACCTCTAGCATCAACAAGGCATTTTCGCCCACAGGACTGCCGCATACTGGATGTTTTTCCCTTTTCACACCATTCTTTGTAAACCCTAGAAATGGTTATGCGTGAAAATCCCAGTAGCTGAGCAGATTGTGAAATACTCAGACCGGCCCGTCTGGCACCAACAACCATGCCACGCTCAAAATTGCTTAAATCACCTTTCTTTCCCATTCTGACATTCAGTTTGGAGTTCTGGAGATTGTCTTGACCAGGACCACACCCCTAAATGCATTGAAGCAACTGCCATGTGATTGGTTGACTAGATAATTGCATTAATGAGAAATAGAACAGGTGTTCCTAATAATTCTTTAGGTGAGTGTAGATTGCATTACAGAAAACTTGTTCATAAGTTAAAAGTTTACAAACCTAATACTCTCTTTATTATTTGAGCAAGAGTAGAAATGATAGACCTGATAATTAGTTTTGAATGAATTGAAGCCAAAGGAATTGACTTCGATGCACATTCAGGAAAAATTTGATTTGCCGCAAAGCTGAATTTCCTCGTGCTTTGTGGTAACTAATCTTTTTTTAATGAAATGGCTAAAAAAAAATTGATTGAAGATACCGCTGTACCGATGGCTGTACTCACCTTCCCTGGTCTTCATCCAGGTCCCATTGTGTACTGTGTCCTGACAACACACAGCTTCAGGATGTAGTGCATGTAGGCATGCACTATGACCTGATGCTGTGCATCATCAAGTCACAGTACACAGAGGGTTCTGGAAGATGCGATGAGAGGAGGGGTGAGTCCTGGATCTGTAGCACTGTCCAGAGCAAGCGAGGTAAGTTTATTTATTTTTTGTAACATCTGATCTCTGATCTGAGGTCTGATGGGGGTCCAATTTGAGGCCAATGGGGGCTCTGGGGTCCAATCTGAGGCTGATGGGGGCTCTGGGGTCCAATCTGATGCTGATTCGGTCTGATCTGAGGCCAATTGGGTGACTGATCTGTGTCTGATGGGGGCTGGGGGGACTGATCAGGGCTGTTCTGAGGCTCATGAGGTCTGGGGGTCCGATCTGAGGTTGATTGGAGCTTTTCCGAGGCTGATTGGAGGTTTTAGCTGAGTCTGATGGGGGGTTGATCTGACGGTGAGGGGCTCTAATCTGAGGCTGATGGAGGTTGGGGAGTCTGAACTGAGGCTGATGGAGCTTGGGGATCTGATTTTGGGGATTGATCTAAGGTCTGATAAAAAAGGTATCTGATTTGGGGGTCAGTTCTGTGGTTTGATGGAAAAAAATTGTTTTCTTATTTTCCCCATTCAAATTTTAGGAGCGTCTTATTGTGCGTCTTATAGTCTGAAAAATATGGTAGTTCTTTTTACCCCCTCATTTTTTTCTTTTTTGGCTTGAGCTCCCACTGGATATTCTTAGGGTTTTGAGGGGTTATGTTATTATGTTTGGATATAATTGTTAAGTGACACTATCTAAATAAATTTGGGTATTATTATTTATTTTTTGTTTTGTATTAATGATGGAAATGTAATAAAATAAAGAATGAACTAGCACCATGTAAAAGGGCTTATGAGGGGTCAATTTATCACCAATCCACAGGGTCAGTGCTATAGTGCTATAAAGAATTGCTCGCAACTTGTTACTGAAGAGTTACAGCAATTAGAAATATTGTCATCGGGTCAAAGTTGATTATATTTAGCTCTGAATAAGTTTTGAAGAAATTTATAAATATTTAACCATTTAAGGAATTTTCCAGTCTTTATGTGAAAATGTTTAGTTGTAGTAAGATTAATCACTTATTGATGTACCCGAAATGCCTCTGTAAGCCAATTGACCTTGTTTCTGGTGTTCATCTCACGCTGGTGTGACAGCCTGTATTCTGAACAGGTCTCCTCTCACCCAACCTGTAGTACAGGATGTAACAGAGCACATGCCTCTTATATCATAAAAGCCAATATCCTGGGAAATGAATGGAGTTGAGTTTCTTATGCTGGGCAGTAAATAATAATAATAATAATGATAATAATAATTAATCCAGCTCTAGGAGCATCAATTATTGAACATTTAGACAGATTCATTTACTTGTGTTAGGCACTATTAACCCTTTCCTGATGTGGCGTAAGTCCGTTTTCGTATTTCAATCTCTGCCTTCGCAGAGCTATATCTTTTCTTTATTTTTCACATAGCTGTATGAGGGCTTGTTTTTTGCGGGAAAAGTTGTACTTTCTAATGCCACCAATTAATATTGCATAGGATGTAGTGGCAGGCAGAAAAAAAGTCCAAATTGGGAGAATTGGAAAAAAAATGCAATTCTGCAACAGTTTTACTTTTTTTATTTTAGAGCGGTAAAACTAACTTGTGTCTTCATTCTTTGGGTTAGTATGAAAGCGGTGATACCACATATGTATCTTTTTTCTTGTGTTATAATACTAAAAAATAAAATATAAACTTTGGAAAAAATATTGTTTTTCTATTCATCGCCATATTCTGACCTCCATAACTTTTTTATAGTTATATCTACGGAGATATATGGGAGATCATTTTTTGCAGGACAATCTGTAGTTTTTGGCACTAACATTTTGATCACTTTTTATTTAATTTGTTTTGGAGATAAAGTGATGAAAAAAACAAAGAATCAGCCATTTTTATTTAAATTTTTTTGTTACGCCATTAACATTATGGGCTAACTTGTTTTATTTTTTAATAGTACTGGCCTTTTCATACAACCCATGATGTTATTTTTTTTTTTTTTTTTTTTATTTTGGGGAAAGGGGGTGATTTGAATTTTTCCATATTCTTTTATTTTTTTAAATTTTTCAAACCTTTTTTATTTTTTTAACTTTTTTTTAGGTCCCCTAGTGGACCACAGCTTGCAATTATCAGATTGCAACTTGTACGGAATAATAGAAAATGGTCTAGTGCAGGCATGCTCAACCTGCGGCCCTCCAGCTGTTGCAAAACTACAACTCCCATCATTCCTGGACAGCCTACAGCTATCAGCCTACAGAAGGGCATGGTGGGAGTTGTAGTTTTACAACAGCTGGAGGGCTGCAGGTTGAGCATCCCTGGTCTAGTGTAATGTACAAAAATTACTATATCCCAGTTCAGTGCTGCCACCTGCTGGCCTGAACTGGGATCTAGTACAGGCTCCGGCTCATTATTAGAGAAGGGTGCTTTCTCCGATCTCCACTGGGGAAAGAGAGCCTGACCCGGAAGTGCACGCTTTTTTGCATTTGATCATGGCATCTGAGAAGTTAAATGTCCGCGGACCACAAATTGCCACCGATCGTGGACACTAGCTACGGCTGTGTGAAAGAGCAGGAATCCGGCGGCTATGTTGCTCGATCTGAGATCTTTAAGGACTCAAAATCCGTCTTGTTTTGCTTTTTTTTTTAGCAGCTGAGAAAACACCTTTATGTTTCTCAATATGCTCAGTTAAACAGATAGGGGGAGATTTATAAAAAACTGGAGTAAAGGTAAACTGGCTTAGTTTCCCCTAGTAACCAATCAGATTCCACCTTTCATTTTCCAAAGAAGCTCTGAAAATTGAATGGTGGAATCTGATTGGTTGCTATGGGCAACTAAGCCAGTTTTCCGTTACTCCAGTTTTGTTAAATCTCTCCCATATTCTCCAAATAAATGTAAATGACTGCATCTACTTTTCAGAAACTTTTTTTTAATCCTGAGGCTGCTTTTCTCAGCCTGTGGGTTGGTCACCTTGTCTGTGTTTTTGCTTGCTGTGAAAAGCAAATCTCTCCAATTACAGACTGTTACTGTGCTCATCCTTTCACACAAGGTTTATAGAAGAAAGAAAATGCATCATGTGATATAAAGCACAGCTTCACAGAAGTGGCGTGTTGGACCTGCAGATCTTGCAACCGTTTATTCAGTTATGTTCCATTCCAATCGGCTATTACAAAATAAGCACGGTAGATTCTGTACATGTAGAGGAATGTGATGAATGTTCTGCTTGAGATCAGTATGAAAATGAAACATAGAGCTGATGGTATATCAATGAAAAACAAAAGATGTGTAGACTTCTTAACTGAGCAAACCGAAAACACATCTCCAACATGTAAATGTATTTTATTTATTCTTTGCTAAAAAATGAAAAAAATATGTATATACTCTAATTAGAAATAAGCAAATCTGTTTGCAGATTCATAGACTCGTTATAAATCTCCGATTTTTTTAGGCACCAAATTGAACCCGGATCTTTTCTGGTTTGATTCGGACGAATCTTGTAAAACAGCGTCGAACACCATTTTATCGATCTATTGTCAGTGTGCAAAAGCACCAGAGAGGAAGAAGGCCTGTCACATGACTCAGACAGGAACTGGCGTAAGGGGGACTGGGGCTGGCTGGCCATTGCAGTGCACCCTATAGTAGCCACAGTTTATATAAGTGAGCGGACATAAGCAATCGATAGTGTTCTGTCACCTCCAGGCAGGAGGAAATTGCAGTCAGTTGCACTTGCGACCAGGCACTAACAGCAGTTTGTGGCGGCAACAAAAAAGGTACAATTACACCTGACACTGCATCAGACCGTTTTTATTTTCTCATTACCAAAGTTGGACTGTTATTTAGGGGGTGGGTGCAGCACCAGTCCACATAAGTGAGCGGACATAATCAATTGATTGTGTGCTGTCACCACAAGGCAGAAGGATATTGCAGTCAGTTGTGGCCAAGCACTAACTGCAGTTTGTGGCGGCAACTATAAAAGTAGATAGTTACAACTAGAGTTAAGCGGGGATGGGTCACTGGGGCTGGGATGGGTCGGCCCAGGGGCATAGCTACAGGGGAAGCAGGGGAAGCTACTGCTTTGGGGCCCTGACCTAGAAGGGGCCCACCCAGGAGGAGAAGGACTAAAAGACTTTGTCAACAGTATTATTCAATGAAATTATATACAGTGGCAGTACAGACAGTGTAGAAAGCAGAAGGAACAGCTGCTTTGCTTGGTCTGAGAGAGCGATCTTTAGTAGCCCCAGGAATGGCGGCATGAAAGATAGGGGTTTCGCAAAAATTACTGTGGGAGGGGGGGCCCGAGTCAAATATTTGCTGTGGTGCCCAATCATTTCTAGCTACACCACTGGGTCTGCCCCATTCAACTTCTGGGTCTTTAAATTGGGCACATGTCCTGAGGTTGCCCTTTACACCTTGGAGGTGCTGGCCTACCCTGCAGCCACTGTATTGTCTGAACGTGTATACTGGAGAGTGAATCTGGATCGTACATCCTCAACACTATGCTTTTGATGTAATGACTGTCTCAGCATGATTACGTGGCGTATCCGCCAAATATGTAATACATAGTATGCTGTGCATAAGAGGCATTAGTATACAGTTTGATCAAAGAGCATAGGCCCACTTTCCACGACAAGGAAGCCTCTGCAAGTGGGAAACTACTCTAACCTATAGATCGCGCAGCCGTGCGCGGCGACCACCGGTGCCCCAGCACCGCACCAGCAGCAGACAGCGGGACCCAGGAGCCACACAGCAACCCCACTGTGCAGCAAAGCCTCCTTGGCTCTGGGACCCACCGCCCCGCCAGCACAGGGGGGAAAAAGAAAACAAATAATTACAATATATACTGGAGAGTGAATCTGGATCGCACATCCTCAACACTATGCTTTTGATGTAATGACTGTCTCAGTATGATTACGTGGCGTATCCGCCAAATATGTAATACATAGTATGCTGTGCATAAGAGACATTAGTATACAGTTTGATCAATACTGCACCATGTGAACGAGTGCAAAGAGCTCACCCAGTCACGACCCTCAGGAAATGCATCTGAGAGATAGTAGGAGTTTATAAACCCCTTGTAGCGGATACGCCACGTAATCATGCTGAGACAGTCATTACATCAAAAGCATAGTGTTGTGGAGGTGCGATCCAGATTCACTCTCCAGTATATATTGTAATTATTTGTTTTCTTTTTCCTCCCTCTGGTATCAGCACTCCTCCCCATTTGGACTAGGTGTTTTTAATTAGCCTTAGCTACAAGGGGTTTATAAACTCCTACTATCTCTCAGATGCATTTCCTGAGGGTCGTGACTGGGTAAGCTCTTTGCACTCGTTCACATGGTGCAGTACTGAGTGTCCGCCATTGCTGCCTCAGTGCTGTGCTGGTGGGGCAGTGGGACCCAGAGCCAAGGAGGCTTTGCTGCACAGTGGGGTTGCTGTGTGGCTCCTGGGTCCCGCTGTCTGCTGCTGGTGCGGTGCCGGGGCGCCGGTGGTCGCCGCACACGGCTGCGCCATTTATAGGTTAGAGTAGTTTCCCACTTACAGAGGCTTCCTTGTCGTGGAAAGGGGGCCTATGCTCTTTGATCAAACTGTATACTAATGCCTCTTATGCACAGTATACTATATATTACATATTTGGCGGATACGCCACGTAATTATGCTGAGACAGTCGTTATATCAAAAGCATATTGTTGAGGATGTGCGATCCAGATTCACTCTCCAGTATATATTGTAATTAATTGTCTGAACGTGTGTTTAGCATGGCTGGGGGCATTATCACAGACAAGCGCAGCCGCCTGTCCGCAGACAATGTGGGCAAGCTTTTGTTTATTAAAAAGAACCAGGCATGGATCCCACAGGACTTGTTTGTTCCTTATGCAGAATAGACATGTATACCGGCCTCACCAAACCATTGTTATACTACCGTGCACTTACACTTTGTTTTATTTTTTATATTTTCCCAATTTTTTGGGGTCTACAGCAATTTAAAAAAAAAAACAAAAAAAAAAAAAACATGCTGTTGACGACTAGTACCTTTGGCTTCACAGCCCAAAAAGGCTTTATATCATGCAAGAATGTAACTGCTAATTGTAAGTTCCCTGACAGTTAGGCAGTGCAGGGGTTTGTACCTGGAAAAAATGGAAATATTTCACCCAAGAATTTAAAAGAGAATTATTCACATTTTCGGTCACTGTCACCTATGCAGTGCAGGGCTTTGTACCCGGCAAAAATTGTAATATTGCACCCAACATTTAAAAAGAGGATTATTCACATTTTCGGTCACTGTCACCTATGCAGTGCAGGGCTTTGTACCCGGCAAAAAAGGTAATAGTGCACCCAAAAATTTAAAAGAGGATTATTCACATTTTAGGTCACTGTCACCTATGTAGGACCTCATTGTTCTCAACATCATCTTCCACCCAGTCTTCACCCCTGCCCTCTTTGTTGGTGTGCACACCGCAGAAATCCGCAGCGGTTTTCACCTGTGTTTCGTCATCATCAGAGACGTGCTGCCGTGGTCTTCCCCTGTCCCCATCCTCAAACCTAAGTGGTTGGGCATCCGAGCACTCAATCTCTTCCACTTCTGGGGCAGGACTATGGTTATGACCCTGGAAAACCCTGCCAGCAGAGTCATAAAGAAGCATAAGAGACTGCTGCATTTAACTGCCAATAGTCAACAATTAAGTTCACTATACAGTAAGTCAGTTCCCGAGTCATAAACAGAATACATTTCTTTAGGTCACACAATAGTGTAATGGAGCAATTTAATACCATTACTTCACTATCACCAAAAATTTGATTTTCAAGCCAACAATATAAAAACAGAAGTTAATGGTTTTGCTTGACTGTCAGAGGTGCAGGGTACGCCGCAAATATGCTATCTACCACAAAACCAGTGTGTTTTCAACCAACTATGTAAATGCGGAGTTCAAAAGGTTACTTTAAATGTCTGAAATACAGGGTAGGCCTCAGATCTGCTATGTATCACAAAACCAGTGTTTTTTGCAACAAACTACAGAAATGTAGTATGTCACTGCTAGATTTTAAAATACGTTTTTGTGCGTTGTATGCAAAAGTGCTCTGTGGCACAACAGTACGGGTTTATTTCCCACCAAATACACTAATGCACTATTTAGTGCAGAAATTTAGAATAGGTATTTGGGCGGTGTAATTAAAACTTTTTTGTGGACCAGGAATACTGCTTTTTTTCCCACAAATACACTGATGCACTATTTTACTGCAGAAATGTAAAATATTTATTTGTATGCTGTATGCACAACTGCTTTGTGGACCAAGAACACAGCCTTTTACCCCAAAATTCACAAATGCGCAATTTAACAGCTAGAAATTAAACTTAGGTATTTGTATGCTGAATGCACAACTGCTTTTTGAACAAATAACATGTTTTTTTACCCCCTAAAACACACGAATGCACTATTTCAGTGCTGAGATTTAAAATAGGTATTTGTACACTGTATGCACAACTGCTTTGTGGACCTTTCCCAAAAATACACTGATGCACTATTTAACTGCAGAAATGTCAAATATGTATTTGTATTTGTATACCTGCAATCATCCCCTGAAGACGCTGGGTCACCAGTGAAACATGTCGGGATGCAGGGAATCTGTGTATGTGTGTGAACTCTTTTAATACAGCGGTGGTCAGGCAGGAAGCTCCCTCAAAGGAGAGCATATTATCAGTAAGATAGCAAGTGTAATCGGATGCCTGAATGTGCACTGTGTAGTCAGTGTCCAAACACATTAACCCACTGATGTCCAGAAGTGTGCTGAGTAGGCTAATCTACAGTAGTAGGGAGCAAAAATAAAGCTCCCACAAACTGACAGTGATTTAGTTAATGTGATTGGATGCCAGAGTGTATATATGGCAGCAAGTGCTTAAAAGACATTAACACATTGATATTCAGGATACTGCTGTGTAAGAAGACCCACAAAAGGGCTCTGAGTATGGAGCAAAAATAAGCCTGACGCCCCTGATAATTTTAAAATGTCACAGTGTGTTCCGTAAGTCAAAATTTTGAACAAAGAATCTTAATAATTATACAAATAAAAGTGAAGTTTTAATTCAAATAGCACATGTTAAATAGACGTAGATAGGTCCAAAGGACCATTTTTTCAGAGGGACTATAATAGTGTACGTCATACATGTGCTACGAGGTCTTTTTCTACAAGTCATAGTTTGTATACTGTATGCACAACTGCTTTGTGGACCAAGAACACAGCTTTTTTCCCCAAAATTCACAAATGCGCTATTTAACGGCTGGAAATTAAACATAAGTATTTGTACGCTGTATGCACAACTGCTTTGTGAACCAAGAACACGGCTTTTTTCCCTAAAACACAGTAATGCACTATTTCACTGCTGAAATTGAAAATACTTTTCGGTGTGTTGTATGCACAAGTGGTCTATAGCACCACAATACATATTTTTGCCCCAGACTACCGAAATTGACTATATCACCCCTAAATTATACAAAAGGTAATGTAGGGGACTTGACCTGCAGGAAAAAAATGATTTTTTCCTTCTCTGAGCTACCAAAAAGGATTAGACTGATGTCCCTGGCAGGCTGGCACACATGCAGTTCCAAGAACACTGCAGTGGCTAAAATTGCCGCTGACCCCCACCTCAGTAACAGATGAATAAAAAAAACACTTTTTTTTTTTTATTGGGCTCAGGGCTGGGTACAATCTTCATTTTTTTCAAATAGCACCATGTGTGTTTAAACTGCCTCCGATAGGGACAATTGTTGGAAGCTTTGAAATAGGAAAAAGCATAAAACATGCCATGGTACAATGTGTTTTTAAACACACCTCTTTTTAACGCCTTTAAACATGCCTTTATCCAAAGCTATGTGTGTCAGTGTCACTCTGATTTTCTACTGCTGTCATTCATCCCAGAGCTTAGGGAGGGGAGATGGGCTAGAGAAAATGAAAAAAATATGTAACAAATTAAGGAAACAAGATAGAAGCTTTTTATGAAAAATATGTGTGTTAGAGGACTAGAGGGGGTTATATACCAATTTCCAGGGGAATTGGAGCAACTTTGGTTCATAACGAATAGATTGGGACCCAAACCAAACCTTTTAAAAAATTTTACGAATCTGAAACAAATCAAATCTTCGAAGATTCGGTCATCTCCATCTCTAATACTATAATATAATAGTGATGCCAGTCATTTTATAAACAATTACCTATAGGTCAACCCAATCCCACTTATATGCTCACAATAAATGTCCTTCTTCAGGTATTTAAAGCATTCCTGAATATAAAGAAGAGCCAGGAGAATCAAGACTTGATCAGAATGTAGTTTACTTGTCGTGTTACTAGTGCATTACAAACAGCATCATACATATCAAAGGCATCTTTATATAAATACTCCTGGGTCGACGATGAGCACTGGTTCATCCATGTGCACGCTGTGAGCAACACATAAAATAGCTGCAGTTGGTAAATCATATTACACTGAAGTTCTTGCTTTGGTTATTTTGTTGTTTTTCTTTCTTGCATGTGACTGATTCTACTCCGGGGGCTAAAACTGTTTTTACATTTTATTATTGAAGTCTTATAAGTTTACAGCAGTACTGTGCCTGCTACATTTAAACATACCAGATATTTCAGCATATGAATAGTTTGGCTTGGTAAATTGCTTGTAGATATGCTTTCTGCTTATTTTATGGTTGTTTACCTTCAAACCTCATATTGCCTACAGACCCATCCTCGCAAATTTTATTTACTGTCCTTTTTTCTAGTTTGTGTTGTAAAATTTTTAAATATAGAGAATAGAAAATGATTTTAGAAAATAAGAATTCAAATCTAAATAAAGAAAAGAACAAAAGCCATAAATCATTGACACAAGCATTATTTTTCAATGTTATAAAATATTTCAAAAGATTGAGATGAGAAATACCAACAAGGGGTTTCTAATGTCCTTAAAATAATAAATCTGCAACTATGGGGAACCAGCTTCCTCCTGGATTCATAAAGCATGACTTGAAACCCCCCCATATGTGTCAATAAGGTCAGCTCCTGTCATTGTGTCTATGGCCATGTAGCTGCTCTCAAAAGGAGAAAGTCTCAAAAGGAAGTCTTAACGTATTTAGGCCAAGTGTACAGTATGAAAATTGTAGAATTATATACAATTTTTTAATGCAGATAGTCATATGGAAAATCAAAAAAACAATCACCAAAAATTCAAAAAAAAAGTTTAACATAAAAATGTGATTTACACAATAGGTCATTTTCTCTTTAAGATGTAGGTACACAGCTGAGTCCTGACCACAGGTGTTAGCTCTTCTGTGCTAGACCATACTATGGTGTAGCTACTGTTTTGCTTCCCTAATGTACATGTCTTGGTCCTACTCACTGGACTGGATATGAAATATTGATTTTCTGGAGTGCATATACAATGCTGCCCTTCAGAGGAGGAATGGTTCAAAAGAAATTTGAAAGAAGCAATTTATGTCAAATTGAAGAAATCAAGCTTGAATAGAGGTGGAGAGGTGTGACAACTATTGACTACCACTCCCAAAGCATTTTAATCACACGAAGAGCTTCAGTCATGCAAATTGCAATCCATATTTTAACTCCATGAGGTCCATGACCTCAAATTGATGATGAACAGATTATGCTGACTAAACCATGAGTCACCAATATTTAATGCTGGATGTTTTTAAGTATAAGTCATTCCAATTTAGAAAGCCAGTCAGTCACACTAGCAAAATGTCTTCAAGAGAGAATACAACAAGTCCAGTTGCTCTAACTTATTACTACTCATATTGTTATGTTCTAGCGAAGGTTCTACCGACCACTAGAACATCTCAAGCAAACAAACACAAGGCAAAGACTTGACAGGGAGCTGTAAACTGGATAAGCAGGTAAGGGACCAGTGGCAGGAAATACCACTGGACCAAGTGCACTGGTTTTACTTGGGGCCAAACCCAGAGGGCAGAGACTCAGTGAGACCCATTCTTTATAGAGCCCCAGATGGTGAGGATGAACTTAGCCAAGGCTCACTGGTCGCACCTTTAGGATGGTCCTGATCATGGGCGTAGGTATAGGGGGTGCAGAGGTAGCAGTTGCTACCGGGCCCAGGACCCTTGTGCCGCATAAGAAGACACACAAATCACTGAGGGAAGGGGGGCCCAAGCTGAACTCTTGCACCAGGGCCCATGAGCCGTTAGTTACGCCCCTGGTCCTGATGCATTTGGCCACTTACCTGCAGAGAGTGCTGATGCAAGCACCAGCAGTCCACACAAACAAGGAACCCGAACAAACTGCACAGGACACAGTACAGACAAGATAGACAGGAACCGGCAAACAAGCAGCTGCCTGTACTCCATGCAGAATGACACATGGCTGTCTCAGGAAGAGCTGCCCAAACAGGCAGACAAGCAGATGCCTGAATTACATGCGGAACAACACATGGTGGTCACAGGCATAGCTTCCCAAAGACTAGATGTCCTCCCTCCAGAGAAAGCAGGACCCCTCTCACCAAGGCAGAACATGCACAAGACAGGAACAGAATTAGTTAAGCACTGCCAGGCTAACATAGACCTAGACACTGAACAAATACAGATAATAAAGAGATATCCTCCCTCAGGAGAAACCAGAAGCCCTCTCACCAAAGAGGTTGACAGGACTAGCAGATGCCTGTTCCCCATGCAGTGTTAGTCCATGGGCGAACAGACAGAGCTCCACACAAGACATAGAACGGAAGAAGTTTGGACCCCAAGAGGATGGCACGTGGTGGTCTCAGACAAAACACGGGACAGACAAGCAGATGTCTCAACCCCATGCCGAATGACAGGTCCCAAGCATGGCCCCCAGGCTCACAGCTAAAAGGATATTATAGCAGGGTGAGGAGGTGATCTGACCACCTACCAGACACACCCAGAAGGAAAAGTGAAAGTTTACCCCAAACGAACCAGACACATGTAAAGGATCACTCACAAACACAGGCAAAGCTGCAGCCAGCATGCATCACACAACCAGCCAGAGAGAAGCGCCATAGCTAGAAAACAGAGTGCATGCAGCCAGCCTACACAACTATTTGTAAGGAACTACCTAGTTTTGGACATAGGGAGACAGATACAAGCAACAGTTCATAACAAGACTGCCAAAACTACACATCACTCATGGCAACCAGCCTACACGGCATCCACCATAGCCAGTACACCAGAGCAACCTATGTGAGCACACTATGACAGGTATACCATGACCCTGATAATTTAGAACTTGTAGAAAAGGTATGTAAAAAGCTTAGTCCTGGGACTAAGGATGGCACAGTAAGAAGCAGACATATAGCAGTGAACTTGAATAAAAAGTTACTCCAAAAGCGGTACAACTATTGATGGTTACATAAAAGGCATGAAGATTATTGGATAAAGTCACAACTGGGTACAGGGCTTGTCAGTTAGGTAGCCGCTTAAAAGCACAGAGCTTAGGCACAAGGCTTAATGGTAACAGTTGCTACTAGATTATTGTTTGTCTTGGGTTTGTACACAATATAATAGTTGCAATCTGCGGTGAGCATACAGAGTAAAGGTCTCTAGAGGGAGCACGGCATAATGAGCTCTCAGATCAACTCACAATAATGGAGGATGGCGTTCAATAATAATATTCTATTGTCAGAGCAGAATTCTCCGTGGCTTACCTCTGCCCAAAGGTGCAGGTTCTCTACAAGAAACAATATGGAACCACTTGCAATATATCCAGGGACACTTCTGAGAAAGGGAATTCTCCAATTTGGAAGTCTCAAACTAGGCTGCAGTCTGTAAAAGGTGAAGACAAAGAGGGTGGGCTTTCCCCACCCCTACAGGATCTCGAGATCACAGGTTAAAGTTTGACATGCTGGTCAGAACCAATTCCATTTACAGAGCAGTAGCTCCCATATGTCTTGTCTCGCTTGTTTCAGCTATACCTGACACTCTGTATGCTCATTAATTGCTTAATTTGAGAAATGAAGCTGATTAATTAACCTACTACTCCCACTGACTTGAATTTTGATGTTAGCACTATTTTAATCTTGAGTGATGTATTTGCTGTTATGATAAGGGCTAAAGTAGAATGAAATGCATAAGCAATTTCATGAATTTTTATTACCAGTGGAATAAAGAACATGTGCAGTGCTGGACCACTTCTAGTTGGCACTGTATACATTCACTGCTCACTAAACATCAGCAACAATGACCACAAGGTTCACAGGGCTGCCCCATTCATAGTATAGCTCAACCTTGTATGGAGTCCATGTATAGTCCATGCACATTGACTGAGACTCATTTTGCCCATGTGCCACTGCTTACAGCACAAGTAATGTACCCATGACAATGCACCAATAACATGAAACAAGTAGAGAACGATCAGCACTCAGCCTGGTAATGGTTCCACACGAGCAGGAGAAATCGGATGAAATAGTAACAGAAGCTCAGCGGAGAACAGTTTCTTCAATGCAAAAACTTAGTGTTTAATCTATGAATCAATCAATAATCAATCGGACGTGTTGCGGCCCGTTCAGCCTTCATCAGCAAACATGTCTACACTTTTGTGTGTGTTATGGGAACTCAACGAAATGGAACAGAATGCATTCTGGTGCACTCCATTGCATTGAGTTCAGTTTTGCCCCCATTGACAATAAAGGGGTGGGGTGGGGGGGGACTGAAGTGTTTTCCTCCGTATTTGAGATCCTATGACGGATCTCAATACCGGAAAGGAGAATGCAGATGTGAGAGTAGTCTTAACATATAGCAGGACATGGCCAGTAAAGAATAAAAGTAAGCAAGGACACATTACCTCTATTGATTATAGACAGAGTAATACAGAAGGTCACTTTTATTATTTCATCTTAATCTTTTCATCTTTAATGTTTCAGTGTGTCGTTAAAAGATATCGACAGTATCCCCTATAACAGAGACATCTACAGTACCCTGGCCTCTTAACAGTGACCTCCAAAGCCCTCAGCCCTTAACACTGACCCCCCCACAGTGCCCCACCTCCTTAAAATGGGACCTCCACAGCAGCCCAGCCCCTTAACTTTGACCTTCACAGAAGCCTTCCCCTTTAACAGGGAGTTCCACAGCACTCCATCCCCTTGAAAGTGACCTCCACAGGAGTCTGCCCCCTTAACAGTAACCTCTACAGCACCTGTCCCTTAACACGGACCATAGGTTACAGTCCCCTTAACTGTGACCTCCACCATTACTGGCCCCCCTAATAGAGACCTCCACAGCGACAGCCCCTTTAACAGTAACTGCCACAGTACTCCGCTCCCTTAACAGTGACCTCCATTGTATGCCGCTCCCTTAACAGTAACCTCCACAGGACTCACCCCTTTAACAGTGACCTCCACAGCGGCCATCCCTTTAACAGTTACCTCCACAGTACCCCGTCTCCTTAACAGTGATTTCCACAATAATATGGTCCCTTGACCCCCGTGACCTCCACAGGGCTCTGTTCTCTTAAAATGTGTCCTTCACAATACCCCACCCCCTTAACAGTGACTTCTACAGCACCCCCTCCAACACTGACATCCATAGTGGATCGTCCCCTTAACTGTGACCTCCACGGTTCCCTGCCCCATTAACAGAGACCTCCACAGTGCCCTCCCCTTTATCAGTGACTTCCACAGCATCCTGCCCCCTTAACAGTGACATCCACAGTGGCTCGCCCCTTTAACAGTGACCTCCATAGCGGCTGCCCCTTTATTAGTGACCTCCACAGTACCCCATCTCCTTCACAGTAATTTCCACAACACCCCGCCCACTTAACAGTGGCCTCTTCAGCAATCTGCCCCTTAACCCTGACCTTCATAGCAGACCACCCCCTTAACTGTGACCTCCACAGCAGCCTGCCCCCTTAACTGCGACCTCCACAGTACTCTGCTACCTTAACTGTGTCATCCACGGCGCTCTGTCGCTTTAAAGCTGACCTACAGCAGTGAAGAAAAATGGCTGGGTTGTTATGGAAACCTGGTGTAAAACTGTGTGTGTAGACTAAGGATCTGCAGGCTTTCATTGGCTGATAAGGGTCATGTGACCGGGTGTATGGCAGTTGAGATATGAGGAGAAAGACCTGATGGATTCTATTGGCTAATGTAGGTCATGTGATAGTGCCACATTTGCTTTTTTGGGAATATCTCAGGTATGGTACATGCTATAGAGCTGAGACCCGGTCTAAAACCTTCCTGATGTACCTGTGTGCCAAATTTCATGATTGCATAAATGAAACGGTGCATATTCCTTTAGCGGACATACACATATACATACACACATACACTCAGCTTTATATATTAGATGACATTAACTATAGTGATGAGCAGCAGGGGCAACATTCAAATTCCTGATATTTCGTGAATATTTTGGCGAATATTCGCCATATATTCGTGAATTTTAAAATACGTTATCTCCAGTCATTATTTTCTTGATTGCGGAAATCAGCAAATAAAAAATTCCCATTACGAAAATTTGCATTTAACACTACTCCTAAAATAAAAGGTATTGCAGCCTTCTCATTGGCCCACAAGCTAGAAGCAGGAAGGGATCATGTGTACTGTTTAAAAAAAATTACGTATATTCGAAGTTACGAATATATATCACTATATTCTAAATATTCGTGAATTCTCAAAGTGAAATATTCACACTAAAAAATTGAAATTCAAATATTCGTGATCAACAAAACTGTAAATTCAAAGCTTCACTGTACTTCATTTGTTCTATTACATAATTGGGCGTGCATTACATCTTTCAAAGAAAGACCAGTTTGCCTTTAATTAAATATAATATGTAATAGGTTCCTGGCATACATGAGCTCAGCTTGTGTGCTGCAGTACATGGCTTTAGACAACATTGTAAAACCATAGCGCTTGTTTTATGCCCATCAAATTCAGTCACGTCATATCATATGATGCTACTTAATACTGTGGATTTAACACATCATGCTTTGCTGTAAGCAATAACTATAGCTGACAGTTTTGTGCTTTTGGAGTTCAAAGGAAATAAGTTGCTTGAAAGACGATAATGAGAACTAAACTTAGAACACATGATCTTCCCAGGAACTGGTGCAGGAAGGTGAAAATTGTGCCTGTTCTCTGGTTTGATATTGGAAGTCTCTATGGTTATATAAATTACCTTATTGGTTAAGGATCTCTGAATTGCTGCCAGAGGCTAGAAAACCTGGCAGAAGCCTTCCTTAGCTAGTAATAAGGTAAGCAACATCTATTCTGTTAGACTTAGCAGCAAATACTATAATTATTTCTCTCTTTATTTAGGTGCATTGTGATATTGCATGTTTCTCAGTTTAGACTAAAGTTAATTGTAGTAATTTTTATTGTAATTATCACAGTTGACTTATGCTCTCAGCTTTATTGAGAACTTACATGAAAGCTGCACTACTGAGACATTTGACTGAAGTATTTGACACTTTCCATAGTTTCACTTAATTACAGACAAAGTTTCCATCACAGTAAAATAGATTAAATATTATACATTTCAGGAGAGTTTAACAATGTTAAAAGGGGATAGGTCACCAAGTACTAACATCTTGGAAAACCCATTTAAATCTTAAAGATTTAGTAAATGATATTCATCATGTAGAGAAAGTTAATACAAGGCACTTACTTATGTATTATGATTGTCCATTTTGCCTCCTTTGCTGTTAAATCACATTATATACTGCCTGTTTCCAGTTGTTATGACCACCCTGCAATCTAGCTGTGATGGCCATGCTTACACACTATAGGAAAAACCTGCTGGCCTCTGTGGTGGACAGGACTGTGAGAGCATGCACTGGCATGCATGTGCAGCAGCTCCCTGCCTGGCCACCTTGTATCTGCACTGCAACGATGGCCTTAAGCCCTGGAAACGAGCAGTGTATAATGTGATGGAAGAATGAATCCAGCCAGCAAAGGAGGCAATATGGACAATCACAATACATTAGTAAGTGCCTTATATTAACTTTGTCTACATGATAAATGTCATTTGTTGAAGTGGGACAACCCTTTTAAGGTCTCAATGGGTAAGCAGAGGAATGAGGTGTGATCATTTATTGTGCTGTGCCTTGTGTAGTGTAAAGTGAAATCCGGGATATTCATATTGTCTCCCTCTAGCTTTAACTGTAGGTTAAGATTTCTTAATATGAAATGCTTGAACAGTAATAAAAGTAATATATGTTACTGTTTGCTAGAAGTGTTGAAATGTCCTAAATTTGCTTAATTTAGTAATAATGATTGTTAAAGTATTAACACATATGCTTACATACAAGTGGAAGTAGAAGATTACCATACATTATTGCATAGGATTTCTTTGCTCTAAAAGAGTGTTTTATTTTTAAATAATATTTTTTTTTCCTTAAGAAATTTTAAGTTAAAAAATGGCAGAAAATCAGCAATTAAGAAGTGTAGCAAAAGGGCATTGTCTCAAGCTTATATTTGTGGTGAACCTATCACATTTAATATTCTGACTTATCTTGATGCGGCATGCTACAATGCAGGAGGAGCTGAGCAATTGTGGGCAGATGGTTTAACTGCTGTTTTACTAATGTACTATATGTGGCTGAAATGCATACTGCTGCTGTTTATATCCAGTTTATATCCATTTCATTTTGCATAGTATTATTATTTATTTAAAAGCTCAATTAACTCCATTCATAATATAAAACACCACACGTACAACGTGCATGAACTTGGTAACACACTTGGTACAAAGGGGAAAGAGGACCCGGCCTGCAAGAGCTTACCATCTAAAAGTGAAAATGAAAAGAGGATAAAAGCTGCTCTTCTGGCTGTGTGGTGGCAGCATACTTATTGCAGGTGGTAGGCTTTCCTGAATAGGTGGGTTTTCAGGTTGCTTTTGAAGGTTTGGATGTTGGACAAGAGTCTGATGTGCTGGGATATTGAGTTACAGAGTATGAGGAATGCACTTGAGAAATCTTGTAGGAAATTGTGCAAGGAACAAACAAAAGGAGAACGAAGAAGAAGGTATTGTGAGGATCGAAGAGAACGTGTGGGGTTGTGTTGGGAAAGTAGGTCTGAGATATAAGTAGGGAACAGATTGTGGATGGCCTTGTAAGTTGTTGTTAGTTAATATTTATTGCAAATATCGGCTCTTCAACAATTCCCAAATATTTAGAATATAGTGCTATATATTCGTATTTTTGAATATTCGTCATTTTTTCCCATCTGAACACAAGATTCCTCCCTGCTTCTTGCTTGTGGGCCAATGAGAAGGCAGCAATGTCTTTGTCTTAGCTTTGCAACATCCCTAGCAACCAATAGTAAAGTTACCTACCCGTTTACTATATGAGAACCTCCCTAGCAGGCATTTTCTGCATTTGTTTTACAGTTATGAGAGAGACAGCAGTGTTATTGATGTGCTCTGTGTTTTGCTGCCTCATTACATAGTTAGTTAGTTAGTTAGTTAGTTAGCTCACATATATAATACAGATAGTTAGTGGGAGATAGTCAGTGTAGGTTAGATAGTGATATAGTGTAGCTTAGGTTCTGCTGTCCATACATACATGCTACAGATATAGTGCTGTTATGTTACAAGTTCACAATAATACTTAGTGCACCAATTACTAATATGTAGTCAGACCTGCTAAAATGGGAGGTTGCACGTATTGCGCAAAAATATTCGTATCATTAATTGCCGATTTGCGCAATCGTGAATATATTGGAGCACTCAATCTGCATATAAAGCTATTGTAATGTTCTGCCGTTCCAACCATTTTCTCCAGTCTCAGTAAACTTCTAGCAGCTTGAAAAATGTAGCAAAAGCGACCCACGCCTGTATTGCACACACAATATGCGAATATTACACTGCCGATTTTTGCAATCAAGAAAATATGTGACAAGTATTTGCCCAAATATTCGCAAAATATCACAAATTCAAATATTGCCCTTGCCGCTCATCACTAGTTGTTAGTATCTTCATCTGAATTTGCTGGGCAATGGGATGCCAGTAAAGGGATTGGCAGAGGGAAGAGACAGAGGATAAACGAGGTGAGAGGTGGTTTAACCAGAGAGTTGAGAATAGATTGGACAGTTGTGACAGTGCTAGATGGGAATCCACAAGAGTATACACTAGCATTTTAGTTTACTCAGGGGCGAGGAAGGAGTGGATATAAGTGATATTCATGAAAGTGACAGGTGGAGTTAAGCATTTGGATGTGTGGCATAGTAAGTGAGTAGTAGAGCAGCACATTTGGGTTTTCAGTGTAGAGAGTAAGTAATTACAGCACTACCTTATACCTTGCAATAAAGGGGCATTCAGACAGTTGTAAATGAAGTCAGTGGAGCACATTTGCATTGACAAAAGTTGTGTACCCGTTTTCAGTTGTTTTAAGAATCTCTGCTGCTCTCTGCACTTTTTTAAAATAAAAAAATACATTTTGCTTAGTTACTTCTAAGTTACTTCTAAAGTCTAAATTTTTCTAGGGCTGGCATTTCAAATGTATTTCTCTAGTAAATGTGACCTCCATGAGAGGGTAGGAGATTTAAGAAATTTGAAGTCCTTTACATTTATTATCCAACCCACAGCAAGCCATGGTACAACCAAAACAAAGGTGTAGCACAGAACTAGGCTTGATGATGAAATAAAAAATACTACCTCCAACAAAAAAAGGTCAAGCGCCGATTTATAACAAAAGTTCCTTTATTGATCAATCATTAAAACATTATACATAAAATCCATGATTACATAAAGATAAATAGACTATCAACAAGTGGAGGGGCGTACACCCCTGATCAGTAAGGATCTCTCCCACCAATATTAGCCAAAATTATAATACGTAAATTGTAAAAGGTATAATACCTAACGTATATATGGCTTTCCTCACTTACTCTGTTGCCCACTCTGAACAACAGACTGAGCCCATGGATATCGTCCGGGGTCCAAGTCAATCACATGGTACCCGGGAGGAATAAGACATATGCGCTCTGTTCAGAGAGGGAAAGGTCAGATGTACAAATACATGAGGAAGTTAATCAACCACAGCTAACTCTAAGGTGCACTTACGGGAGGATACAATACCGAACAAGGATGGACGCCGTCACCTCAGCCCCAACGCGCGTTTCGCTACCTGCTTTTTCACAGGGGCGTAACTTTCATGGATCTCCGCGGGCTTATATAGGGCGTGGCCACGCCTTTCTACGTCCGAGATTGATGACGCGGCCACCACAAGATATTCATCATACAGTCAACAATATATCATAATATGAGAATCCCCAGCTGATGTAGTTCCTACCACATAAAAGCACAGAGGCAACCCCCCTGTCTCCTAATATTCACCTCAAAAAGCCATATTCCGTGTCTGCATTCATACCGGAAACCGGAAGTGCTATCAACGCCATCTTGAATGAGGGCAAATGCAGCGGCATTCCTGTGGAATTACTCAAAACACCTATTCCTTGACCATGAAATATAGAATATAACAAATATGTCTAGTCGAGGGAGATACCCACCGGAGAGTCCCTATTAGTGTATATTTTTACTAATAATAACCCCGGACCAGAAAAACCCCCCAGTACCGGAAGTGCCCCAAAGCACCATATTAAGTATTGGAAAGCTGCCAGCATTTGCACCCCATATTCAAGGGTTACATCAGTGCTAATAAATACCCTAGCACTGTACAAATACATGTGTGATTGCACATTTACAATTAGAACACAAATCTGTGATAAAATTAATTATACCAATTTAAATATATCTTTACGTCAGGTGGGGAGCCGTCCCAGGACTGAGGGAGGGCCCGACACATAATACAACCTCAATTTTTGAGCAAAGTGATGAACCATATATATATAAAAATCAAGAATCAAACAATAAGTGAAAAAGGTGACACAAGGTGATTGTGACAACTCAAATAAAACGAAAAAAGTGCAAAAAGAAAAAGTGCAAAAAGGTGAAAAACCGGTGACCGAGTAAACGCCTAGGGGATATGACTCCGAGGTATGTCTCTTGTACTATGTCTGCGAAAGATGCCTAGAAGACAAAAAATTGGAACAGGAGGATAATAATTGGAGTTCTCAAAATGCTCAGCTCATAATGATTATACCATGACCACATGTATTCTAACCCCTCATATTTCCACGTATCCATTAATCCCTACTAATAAGATACAATTAAAATCAATTAAAAACAACATTAGAGATGAAAGACTGACTGACCAGGATGTCAGGGAAACTACAAAAACGGGACGAAGCTATTATTCTCATTGAGACCGTAGGGGACCAATGTCTTCAAGTAGTGTATCCACCTAGTTTCTCTTTGGGCAAGGATCCGCTTCCAATCACCCCCTCTCGGTGAGATCAATACTCTATCGATTCCACGGAACCTAAAGAGTTTTGAATTTGATTGATGGCACTCCCGAAAATGTCTGGCTATTGGTTGGAGTGTTTCTAACTCCGACGTCTCACTAGCCGCTTCAATTGCCAGTACATGTTCCCGGATGCGTCTCTTAAAGGGACGTGAGGTCATCCCCACATAGATTTTATTGCACGGGCAAATAGCCCAGTATACCACTCCAACCGTGGAGCAAGAAATCGTATGAAGGATTTTATATTCCTTTGATCGTTCCGTGCTCCAAAAGATATCAGTACGGTCGATATTGCAGCATGCTACACAGGAACCGCAGGGTTTACACCCCCATTTCTCACCCCTGGATCCAAAGATATGGCCCAGGGTCGGTCCTTGGTAATGGCTTTTAACCAATACGTCCCTTAGATTTTTCTTGCGTCTAAACGTAATTGTCGGAATAAAAAATAACTACTTCCTGGCTATGGTGACTATAATATGGTAATACCAATTTAAGACCAACGTTGACCCTCATGCCCAAACTACAGTGAGTTCATGCAATACATATTGCGGCAAAAATAATGGCCAACAATTGAAACCATAAAGGAGTACCCACTCCAATAACAAAGACCTTCAAAAACTAAAGCGTAGAGGTACAATAACAACATAAATATTTTATTGAATGAAATAAATACATGCATAAAACCATTGTGTTTAAAAGGTAGCAGCAAGAAAAACCACCATCCCAGTGGTACACTACATAGTAAGGGTCCACTTATATCAATGGATGTGAATATAGCCGAGTCACCAGACTTCTATATGAACAATATGACTAAGTGGGGCAGTTTGGATACACTACCCTTGGGTGAGTCCCCTCTGTATATGGTGATTAGTATTATTATTTATTTATTTCTTTATGGCCAGCGGTTTATTAGAGGTTATATTCTGTTGTTGGGCTTCACTTGTTTTTGTGATGTTCACAACTGAATACCGCTGCTGCCAGTTGTGGCAGTGATCTCACTGCCCCACTTAGTCATATTGGTCATATAGAACTCTGGTGACTCGGTTATATTCACATCCATTGATATAAGTGGACCCTTATATTACCATTACTATGTAGTGTACCACTGGGATGGTGGTTTTTCTTGCTTCTACCTTTTAAACACAACGGTTTTATGTATGTATTTATTTCATTCAATAAAATATATATGTTGTTATTGTACCTCTACGCTTCAGTTTTTGTAGGTCTTTGACTATAATATGGTTAGCTTTCAGACACATTTAGGTAAAAAAAAATTTTTTCATATAATCAGAAAGCCACTTTAAATTCTTACACCTTCTGGGCTTATGAGTTGACTGGGTGATCTCAATCAGCAGTCTTGCTGTTGTGAGTTTGAATACAGAGATAGCTGTAAATTATATTGTACTACAAATTATGCTCTACCATGAGTGTGGATTCAAGTTAATAAATTAATAAATCACAAGAAATAGATTTAGATATACTGCTTATAAATACACTCCTACATTACTATGTAATGATGCCAAAAATTCTAATTTCTAGAACACAAGATTGTACAAGACTAGCCAAGATTAAAGGGTTTTTCTTAGTTATATAAAAAAAAATAAAGCACTGTAAATCTTGTGGTCAGCAATATATCAGTAAGCTAAGCATGTTTCATGGAAAGTCATCAGAGGAGGGAAAGAAGCTGATGTCACAGGTCATGTGACACTCAGCTAACTAGGAGAATAGGACCACTGTAAATGAAGTTAGTGAATTGAAAACCCCTCGCATTTGCTTCGTTAGAAACATACAAAGAACAAAAAAATAACTTGGACAACCTGTTTTAATTTGTGTGCTCTAGTGTTCCAGTCTTTAGTTGAGTTTCTCACTATTGCTTTTGTATTGAAATATAAAATTGTTCACCAAATAGGAAGTGTATTGAACTATCCATGTCTCCTGGGCAGTATAGTGGTAGGGGTATGCTACACTTAAGGCCAGTTAGCATGTATATTGTATGCAACTGAGACGTGTCAACCAATGACATTTCCCTTTTTAATTTCCCCTACCTGATAAAACTCTTAACTGATAGGGGGACCAGTCAGTAACTGCTTCAAATGTGCTTCTAAAAGGTGTGATCTTCTCAAAGAAAAGTCCTACATTCTTTACATTAGAGAAGGGGAATTCAATGAGAAGAAGTTTAAGCATCACCACCGAATCACATTAAAGTGAATGTGTACAAAATATATTTTCTGATAGTTCATGCAAACTATAGTAGCCTCAGTATCTCTCCCAAGAAGCCAACTGAGAGTGGTGGCCTATGGAATGGGAGTCAAGGGTAGGTGGGGGTTTTATAGGTGGGACTTTCACTAAGCAGACATTTTTGTCAAATCTAAGGTGGAAAACCCCTTTAAATATTTCTCTCCCAAAGGTTCCTGCAATTTGTAATCTTGTTAAATTAATAATGATAAAAAGAGGCAAACATTGTAGATATTCTGATTTGTGGCATTAAAGCACAAACAACTGCGGTTAAATATATAGTTGCAGTTTATCATTACAATTAATAGTTTTAATACACCATCTCTAAAGGATGACTATAAAATTTAACTGTAAAATACTGAAATAAGTTACATTTAATCTGTGTTTTGTTTTGTTTTTTTGTTCCTTTTCTCAGTCATTAGATTTTAGCTTTTCAGTGCATAAATTATATAGTATTTTGAAGTGAATCTGTCTTTGCAACCTATATTGTACAGCCGAACATTTATACTATATGTTTTCATTTTAAATATCTTCATTTATTTATAAGAAATAGTAGAAACTTTTATCCAGGGCTTGTATTTTTATAGGGTCCCTCCACATAACATTATTTTAGAGAAAATACTGCTTTGAATAATTTTTTAATACACCATCTGATATCAAATGCCTCTTTTCTCTATTGGATTCTATATGCATTTAATACAATTTCCATCTTGGAGACGGCACAGAATCGAAATATAGTGGTGTGCCTGAGTCCTAAATAAAGAAAATACACAAAAAAACACATGTAAAAATATCAAACACTTAAGGACTATAGACAACTTTGAGGCCATTTTTTTATTATTGCATTCTACTCATTTTGGACTACAATAATTTTTTTATTGGCTTTTATTAAACATTGTCAGCTCTTTTCTCTGTACAGATGTCAGTCTTTGTGTATTTGCAGAGTATCTGGCTTTCTGTTCACAGTGTGTTCCAACAGATAAAAGCCCAGCCAGCTGATTTGTAGCTATTTTTTTCTGAACTCCTTTAAGCCATATTCTTATGAGTTTGATAAGAATTTAGCTATAATGAGTTTATGAGCTGTCAGGAATTCAGAAATAAGTGCCATACATAAGCTGTCAGGGCTTATATCTGATGAGACTCACTGTGAACAGAAAGCCTGCTGCTCTGAAAAAACACTGACATCTTTACAGAAAAAAGGGCTGATTTTTTCTTAATGAGCAGAATGCAATAATTTTAAAATTGACCCCAGAGCTGTCCATAAGCCTTTAATGTTAATGTGGCCTAAACCAATAGCATTTTTTTTACTCTTATAAAGTTAACTGCTGGATAGCTATTAAGATTTGTGAAGGGTTGGAGCTGAATATTTGTATAACATTAACCATATATTAACTATATCCTCTGTTTACCTAAGTAGTAATCCTAATAAATGCATGTCTTAGGGCATTTATGGACATAGATGCTGGAATAACTAAAACATGTTTAGGTGTATTTACTCCATTTTATATTGCAATGGTTAGAGTTTTAGTATTAGATATTGTTCAAACATGCAGAACATTTCCTTGTAAGTTTGCTATATGATGTAAAAGGTAGTAATAGAACATCTATAAAGGAGTCATTCAATTCTATACTCCCATTATCCTCTGTAATTCTCAGTAAGGCTTGAGCGAATCAATCTTCCGATCATAGATCCGAAGTCGATTTGTTGTAATACTTCAATGTTAATGCTGTATCCATACAGCATTAAAATATATTAACTCCGTGGATCCAAACTTCATCTCGCTCGAAGTCAAGTGGGACTTCTGGGAATTACTACTATATTCATATCTGCATATTTAAAAACAATTTAAAATAGGGAACCGAAGTGGACTTTGGTAATGAGGTACCAGCCAGGACCAAAGCTCACTTTGGATTCCTATTTTAAATTGTTTTTAGATACGCAGATATGAATACAGTAGTAATTCACCCAAGTCTTTTGCAACTTCGGCCAAGACTACGTTTGGCTCCACAGAGCCAATACATTTTAAAGCTGTATGGATACAATATTAACATCAGAGTTTTTGAACTAATCGATTCGCTCAAGCCTGTAACCATCACATCAAGTTTACTTAGATCATTTCCAATGGTTGGTAGCTCCCTTATTGTCTTGCGTGCAACCAAAAGTCATAATGTAGCCCTAGCCTATCTCAGTATCTGACAAGTAATACTGAATCAGCTCTCAGTTGAAACATACATTTTGTGAAGAATCACCATAATAATCTCATTGACTGCACAAGATAAATCTAATCTTTGGAAATCTCAGTTATGAGATGCAGAATTATTTGTTTGTTCACTGTGCATACAAAGCAGGTATTTCTGACAAACTTCTTCCAGAATCAACACCTGAGCATGATAAAATATCATAATTTACCAAAACTTTCGCAATGCTTTTCAGTTTAAATGTATTGATGATCTTCATCTACACTATATATCGAAGGAGATTTGTTTTTTGACCAAAAGTCTACTTAATTGATCCAATCTTAAAGTTATCAAGATTAACAGTTCCAGCAAATACAAAGGACAGAGTAATTAATTAATGACCACTACTCTGCTAAGGTACAAAACACCAGCATATTCATTTTACCTAACAAGTAGATTACAGTTTTCAGTTCACTTACCAGATATTACAACTATAGCTAGTCCAAATTCTTGGGAAACTACAATATCTTGGGAAACTACAAAATGTTCACGTAAAATAATAATATTAGATATTATAATTATCAATGTAATTGAAAGAGAAGCATATTATATTCTATATTGGAGATGCCACTGTAACTGTAATCATTACAGAGGGCTGTTCATGGAAAGTGGTATGAAACATAGTCTATAAAAATATTTTATTATAAAAATGCTAAAAAACCAAGGTCAGCGCAGGTAGATCCCCTAAATGACAAAATTACATTACTACAGCATGCACTGTCAATCAGCTGCTTCTAAAGTCAAGCAGAATATTGTTATGTAGTAAAAGAGACATGGACTCTTGAGTCAGGGATGTAATATTACAAAGCTTTGGTGCGGCCTCATCTGAAAAGAGTTCATTTTTTGGCCTCAATTAACAGAAAGAATGCGCCTAAAAAAAGTACAAAAAAAAGGGACTAAACTAATAAGCATCTGAGCTATGAGGAAAGATTAAAAAAAATTGAAGTTGTTTTGTCTTGGGAAGAGGCATATAAATGGGGCATGATTAACCTATATAAATATGTTAATCCCTTCCCAATCAGCACCGTACATATACAGCGCAGGCTGAGACTTGAAAAATTCATACAGTTTGATATAACAGACACCCATGGCTAATGTCCGCAACCATTGGTAATGCCGGATTCAGACTTTTAACCCTTCAGATGCCATGGTTAAACATGACCATGGTATCTGGATGCACTAAAACCTGGTAGCGCTCGCTTCCGAGTGTTCTCCAGCTCCCTCTGGTGAGGTATGCAGGAGCCTGATGCAGTGTGTAGCAGCCCCTGTCCTCATGTATGACAGGAGGCTGCTGCAAATTAGTTCCTATGGAGCCCCTGTGGCACCCATAAAACCCATAAAACTGTTGCAGAATTGCATTTGTTTTTCCAATTTCACCCCGTTTGGAATTATTTTCCGGCCCCTCACTATATTGTATACAATAATAAATGATAGAAGTAGAAATTGAAACATGTCCCGCAAGAAACAAGCCCTCTTATGGCTATGTGAACAGAAAAATAAAAAAGTTATGGACAAAAAAGTGAAAGGTAAACAAAAAAAAATTAAAAAAACCTCCAGGGCTGAAAGGGTTAATGGTCATACAATAAATATGGTGAAAAGCTGTTGCATATTAAATCCCCACAAAAGACAAGGGGACACTGCCTCAAAACAAAAGGTTCATTCTCCACAGTGAACAAGGCTTCTTCTTTATTATAAGAACTGTTGCAGTAAGAACTACAAAGATTTGCTTTACAACATGCTGTAAGCACATTCAAAGTATAACTCAGTAAAAGTCTGTTGTGAGCATGCTCTGTGATAGGCAGCAATCTGTGTGCAAAGAAGGAGTTGGAGATACGCTGTCCCAATCAGCAATTGCCGATGGGGTGATACTGTGCTATGTGCTGCCAACTTTAGAACAAAGGTTTTAACTTTCACTGGAAACTTTCCCAGTGCTGATAATGGGATGATGTATACACACAAGAAGCTATAATGGGATTTATACAAAATGAGAAAGGTTGGCCATTTGTGAAGGCTCAGTAGCTAGTAAATAAACAGGAATATTTCAGGATTTTGCTAAAGACATTTATTTGATAATCTCCTATCTCCTACCTCTTCCTAATACCATATCCATAGTCTATGTTCTGCCAATTAAATAATATTTAAGCTTATATTAACCCAGTGGCAAAGTTGGCGATAACCCTGATCACAGATTTTTAACCCCCCTACACTTAAGAGGTCTTTTTCCAGGAGCACTGAACTTTCAAGGCCTGAATGGGAGCCAATACTGTGACAACCTCTGGCCCTCTAAAGGGTCCAAGGCCACAGCAATGTTCCTGTGAAGCCCTACCTGAGGCAGAGCTCTATAGGAACATAGTGAATCTTCCATAGACTGCTATAGTAATTTAATGCAATCTATAGAAGAAGTAATAAGATGATGGCATGTTCCAGTCTCTTAGGGTCACTTTAAAAAAATGTAAATAAAAGTTTTAAAAAACATAAAAACTTTAAAAAAAATCCAATTCACCCCTTTCCCCGAAATAAAAATAAACAGTTAATTAATAATAATAATCACCACATTCCAAAATGCCTAAAATTAATAAAATAAACTTTTTTTTATCCCAAAAGGTGAATGGCGCAATAGAAATTTGATTCACCATTTTCTGGTTTTTCACCTATGAAAAAAATGAATAAAAGTGATCAAAAATGTACACACACACCCAAAGTGGTGTCATTAAAATATACAGATCACTCTGCAAAAATGAAACCATCATACAACTGTGTAGATACAAATTTGAAAAAGTTATAGGGGTCAGAATATGGTGATGCAAAGAAAAAATTAATATTTTAAGCTTTAAAGCACAAGAAAAACTATAAGAATGTGATATTACAGTAATCATAATGACCCAGAGAATGAAGGTAACAGGTCAGTTTTACCAAAACAGAGAAATGCCATACAAACAAAGCCATAAAATTTTGTTTTTTTTTTCCAATCCCACCCCATTTTGAATTTTTTTTCAGCTTTCTATTTTATCATATGTAATATAAAATGGTGCTATTACAAAGTTCAACTTGTCCTGCAAAAAATGCCCTCATATGTCTATGTGAACATAAAATTTAAAAATGTATGACTCTGGGAAGGCAGGCACAAAAAATGAAAATGTTGAACAAACGGAAAATCGCTCTTAAGAGGTTAATCATCTTGAAAAGTCTTGACAACATATACTAACTGTATAGGGAAAAAGCACATTGCTGATATCTGTTAACTGTGCTTTTCATTTTATTCCATTTTGTGCAAAATGATATATTTGCATAGTTTGGTTCCATGTGGCTTGCTGCTCATATTAGATAATTAAAAATGAAGCTAAAAGTAAATGAGTTTACGCTCAGCATGGTGATCAGTAGGATGGACACACACTAAGCTATGTTCACTTCTAAAAAGTAATTCAAAAATATGTTTTGTATCTTGAACTAGTCTAAATCACTAATAAATACATGCCTTGACATTACCTTCAATTCTGATGTATTTTTTAAAGCCAGATAGTCATTTTCCCTAGCATATGCTCTTCCAGATGGTGTCAACCAAATTCTCCCAGGGTGCTGAAAAATGACCTTCTATTAATTGCCAAACTAAATAGGCCCATAACAAAATACCTTGGTGTTTTAGAGAAAATAACAATGCAATATAATCAAATACAAAGCATTATAATGATTATTTGCTTTATGCTATATATATATATATATATATATATATACACTACTCACAAAAAGTTAGGGATATTTGGCTTTTGGGCAACATTTATGTAAAATGTAAAATGTTCACACTACAGTGATATTATATTATGAAAGTAGGGCGTTTATGTAGAAGCATGCAATGGTGATTTCCTTATCTCAATTTATTTAAACAAAAGCCAACAACAGTGGTGGGTATAGCACCATAAAAATGTCAGCGTCTCAATAACTTGTAATATGGCGTTGAGCATCAATTACAGCTTGACAACGGCCTCTCATGCTGTTCCAAAGTCAACTTATTGTCTGCTGAGGCATGGCATCCCACTCTTCTTGAAGGGCAGCCCTTGGGTCATTGAGGTTCTGGAGAGTTATGACAGAGTTATGAGTCTCCACACGACGATTCAGCTGATCCCATAGGTTTTCAATGAGATTCAGGTCTGAAGAAAGTACAGGCCACTCCATTTGAGGTACCCCAGTCTCCAGCCAGCAGCCGATCCCTAATGATGCGACATCAATGAACTGGTGCATTGTCATCCATGAAGGTGAAATTGGGCCTGTGTTGTTCATGCAGGGGCACAATGACTGGATTAATGATGTTATTCAAGTAGTATGGGCTTGTCACTGTACCATTCACAAAGTGTAGTTGCAGTTCTGTAGTGACTAGACACACCTGCCCACACTGTAATGCCACCACCACCAAAGGCTCATCTGGTGACAACAGTGGCTGATGCACAGCGCTCTTCTTGACGTCTCCAACATCGTTGGTGGCCATCATTTCTGCTCAGCGTGAATCAACTTTCATTAGTGAACAGCAGTGAGGCCCACTCGGCTCTGGTTCAGCACAGATGCTCCCTGGCCCGTGCAAGATGATGACGCCTGTGCCTGGTAGTTGGTCAGGTACTCTTGCAGGTTGTCTAGCGTGCAGACCATGCTTATGTATACTGTTTTGTATGGTCTTATGTGACACTTGGATGCCTCTCACCTCCCTTAAATGTGCCTGGAATTGTGAGGCAATCATCATCCAGTTCCGAAGGACATTGCTCACAATGAAGCAGTCATCAGTGTGAGATATGGCCAAAGGACATCCACTTCTATGTCTTTATGTTAGGCTACTTTCACACTAGCGTTTTGGCTTTCTGTTTCTGAGATCCGTCATGGGCTCTCAGAAGCTGTCCAAAACGGATCAGTTTTGCCCTAATGCAATCTGAATGGAAAAGGATCTGCTTAGAATGCATCAGTTTGCCTCCGTTCAGTCACCATTCCGCTCTGGAGCCGGACACCAAAACGTTGTCTGCAGCATTTCTCTGTCCACCATGTGGTGCAGAGCAAGACACACAATATAAGTAAATGGGGACGGATATGTCCCCCATTGACTTTCAATGGTGTTCATGACAGATCCGTCATAACTATAGAAGACATGTTACAACCGGATCCGTTCATGAAGGATGCATTCGGTTGGATTATTGTAACGGAAGTGTTTTTTCAGATCCATGACTGATCCACAAAAAACGCTGATGTGAAAGTAGCCTTTCAGTAACTCTTTCAGTCTCTTTATATCTCTATTGCAACCTGCTGATGACACTCTGTGACACTGTAAGCTCAGTGGCCACTTCCGTCTGAGAACATCCTGCTTGAAGCCTCACAATGGCGAGGTACTTTTGATCAATTGTTACGTGTCGTCTTGGTCTCATAATGGCAAAATAGGAAAAGCATGATGAGGAGGACTGTTTAAATACCAATTCTAATTGAACCAGGAAATTTATTGGGTGATTCATGGATCAAACACCTGTTGTGAATTTTGCTGTTAAGCTCCTTGTTAGAGAACAGCAAGTTGTGCAAAAAGTACTGAAATATTGAACAGTTGTACATGTGCATTCAAAAGTTTAGAGAAGGTCACATTAAGTTCACCTGTAAAGGTTTGAATGCATTTTAGGTTCATTCTGACATTTCACCCACAAGCCAAATATCCCTAACTTTTTGTGAGTTAAATATATATATATATATATATATATATATATATAGTGTAAACAACTAGTTTGTTGTGTGTACAGCCCTAATATGTTTCTAAAATGCCTCTAAATCAGCAGACTATAGTATTTATGATCATGTCATAAATATGTCACAGCATAAACTAGAGTATAATTTATAGGACAGCTTTAGTGCAATATGTGTACACTATTAGCTTACTGTGCTTCTATTACCGGCAAACGTTAACTTATCGTGTTAAATACACAGGTTGTTCAATGGATTTTGTTGCCTTTAAGTGCTGCAACAGTGTACTTAACACTTTACATGTCAAGTTAAAACTTGCTCTGTCTGTTTATATAGAAGTATATAGTGTCTGGTTAGCCAAATAAAATTGATGGAACTGATGGTTTAAAAATAGTGTTTTTCCAACATTCAGGGAGTGGTAGAACTTACTCAAGGGCCTTGGTGCATAAGGGGTCTCTGCAGTAAACAAACACCAGTATTATATATGGAATATGGAATCGGTGACCCTATTACATACTTTCACTATATGAATAATACCATGAATAGTTCTGTAACAATGACTTTTAAAAGTTTTTTTAAAAAGTAAGGCATTTTAATGACATATATTGACACATCCATATATGCAAAACATTGCTATTTGGTACCAGTTTCAGCAATTAATCTCTTTTCCCATTATAAAGAATACTGTAATAAGTTTCTAATTTGAGTAGCGTGACTGAGCTATTAAAATTGCCCATATACAGTAGCTAAAGGTGATACTCTAGCCTCCAATTGTCAGATTAGACATTGTTAATTTCATAACTGCAATCAACAATGTTCCACTATCACTTTGCAGGTGAGAGCTTCAAACTTTGTCTTAGTCTTATGCCTTTCACACCTGATTTCCATCAGTTATTGTGAGCCGTAATCAGAATTGGAGCCTCCACAGACATAAAGTGTAAGGGAAAGGTCTGCATTTGTTCTGTGTTTAGACCGTCACCTGGTTTTGGGTGAAATAAGGAATTAGGTTGTACTTTGTTTTAAACTTAGCTTATGTTCCTTTATGAAATATAGATTATAGACCAATTATATGATGAACGTGTGAATAAAGTAATCATCACAGGTGAAAGATTGTATAGGCAAAAGTGAGAAGACCATCAAAGATATTCTATTTATAAATAAAGACACAGGCCCCTATTTACTAATGTGAGGGCACCTAGATGTTGTTGTACATTGCACCAAAATTGTTACAATTTGCCACACTTTTTTCTACTACTTGATGTATTTAGTTTTAGAAAACTGTTTCTAGCTCAGTAAGTGGAGTGGCCTAATGAAAAAGGGGTGTGGTTTCCTGGGATAAGGGCATGGCCCAAGATGCTACATTTTGCTTTAAAACTGTGCCACAATTCTGACATAAAATTCTGTTGCAAAATATGCCAATCAATATTTGGTATAAAAGTAGAAAAGGAAAGTCCTGCACCAAATTTATCATCCAGCCAGAGCCATAAGTTTAGCATTAGTAAATCTGCCCACAGTTTTAAATGTCGTCTGTCAGCACATTTGTACCTATAAAACTAGCTAACCTGTTGCATGTGTGCTTGGCAGCTGAAGGCATCTGTGTTGGTTCGATGTTTATATGTGCTCGCATTGCCAAGAAAATTAAGTTTTAATATATGAAAATGAGCTCTGAGAGCAATAGTAATATTTCAGTTTCTCCCTCTGCAACTCCCTTTGCAACTGCTATGCCCCCTGCACTTTGATTGACAGGGCAGGGCAATATAAATATCATGCCTTGCCCTAACTTCTCCTACAGCCAAAGTGCAGAGGGCAGGGCATTTGCAGAAAAAGCTGAGCCTCTAAGAGTAAGGGTAACACCCCCATTGCTCCTAGAGGCTCATTTGCATATATTAAAACTTCATATTTCTCAACAATGCAGGCTCATCATATGAACATGGGACCAACACAGATGTCTTCAGCTTCCGAACGCACATACTATAGGTCAGCCAGTTTCCAGGTACTAATTTGTTGCAGCTGAGCCATACTATAGCATTATTTCTATGTAATTGAAATACTCTCTTCAAAGCCCTACATAACTTAAATATTCATACAAGATCAACAGGATCATATCTGCTGCCTTCTTTATATCATATTATTGATCTGAAGAAGTGCTTAATGTACAAAAAATATCAAAGTATTAAGATCATTTAGGCCTCTTTTTCTGCGCGAGTGCAAAGTGTTTTAATGCGTTTTGCACGCGCGTGTGAAAAATCGGCATGTTTGGTACCCAGACCCGAAGCCGGACTTCATCACTGAAGTCCGTTTTCGGGTTGAGTATTCTGTATATTTTATTATTTTCCCTTATAACATAGTTATAAAGGAAAATAATTGCATTCTCAATAGAGAATGCAAAGTAAAAAGGGCAATAGAGGGTTAAAAATAATTAAAAAAAAAAACTCACCTACTCCATTTGATCGCGTAGCTGCCGGTCTCCTGTTCTGTATTCAGCTGGGCGGGGGGTGAAGGATCTTCAGTGATGTCACTGGGTCACATGGTCCAATCACCGAAGCAGGTGATGTTTTTCTGCACTATTGTAGTTTTTGTGGCTCTTTTTGAACCTACATTTTTGAGTTCACTGTTTGGAGTAATAACAACAGCTCCAGATTTCAGCTGAAGGTCCATGTGAATATGGAATGCAGGACACAGAATTTTTTTTTTTTTTTATTAATTATTATTTTTTTTGTTACTGTTTGTGTTAATTAGGTGGCATTTTTGTCCTGGCTTTTTTTAAACAGTATTCATCAGCAGATTTGTACCTATGAAACTGGCTGAGCTGATGCATGTGTGCTTGTATGTTCATATGTGCCCACAATGCTAAGAACAATGATGTTTTAATATATGGAAATTAGTCTCTAGGAAAAACAGGGGCGTTATACCTAGAGGCTCTACACTCTCTGTAACTGCTGCATCGTTTTTACTGTCTGCCCTGTCAATGAAAGTGGAGAGGATGTGTCAGAAAGCGGAGCCCCTAGTAATAATGGTAATGCCCCCGTTGCTCCTAGAGGCTAATTTGCATATATTAGAACATAATTTTTCTTAGCAGTGCAGGCCCATATGAACATGGGACCAACACAGATGGCATCCGCCGCCAAGTGCACATGTAACAGGTCAGCCAGTGTCATAGGTACAAATCTGCTGACAGATGCTCTTTAAATACAGCATTTTTTCAGCCGCTTTCACATGACCTTCTATATAGGATCAAAATGCCATGAAGAAAATGTTAGTGGTAAATCACAATGCAAAAAACTAAAAAAATAATCTGCTACTGCATCAAAATTTAAATTAATATGACTGATTTTTTTTTACAAATTTTGGCTCAGTGCATAA
Source organism: Bufotes viridis (assembly GCA_033119425.1). Classification (NCBI taxonomy): domain Eukaryota; kingdom Metazoa; phylum Chordata; class Amphibia; order Anura; family Bufonidae; genus Bufotes; species Bufotes viridis. The sequence continues at coordinate 310,687,800 of CM065591.1, read as the reverse complement.
CACCCAGTAACTGTGTATTAGCGGTAGATAATTATTTCCTGTATTGTGGGTGTATTTTAAAGACACAATAAAAGTTTTTAATCTTAATTGCTAATTATACAACATTTACAAACTATCAGACTTTCTTAAACACAGTTTCTTCTGAGCTAGATGTATTGAGATAATTAACACCTTTTTTCATGTCCCGGGTGCTAAATGTGTAATTGCAAATCACAACTAAAGAGCAAGCGACAAATGGGGATAATAAGGCTGTACCTTACAACGTACTATAAAATTCACATTGATCTCTGTTCTATAGGTATACAAACAATAGAGCTGAACAGTACAATATATTTTTTCCACAGTCACTTGACACAAACACCGAACTTTGAAGACCCCCGAATCGAAAGCTGCCAAATCAACCCTCCCACGCCTAGAAATGTGGAAATGAGGAGAGATCCAGTTCTCGGTTTTGGGTTTGTTGCAGGGAGTGAAAAACCAGTTGTTGTCCGTTCTGTAACACCAGGTGAGTGGCTCCTTAATAAATATCTATCTTGCATATGATGATTCTGGTTTTTAATCAATTATGATGTGATAAATTAATATCCAAAAATATATATTTCTTGTTAATTCCAGAGGCCTCTTATATATATCACCATAAATTGGAAGGGATACCTAGAAGGGGGTAGTTTCCTAGTGAGATCAAATCAAGCACCATTTGTGGTTCTTGCCCAAGCCATGACAATGTAAGGCTACTTTCACACTAGCGTTTTCAATTCCGCTATTGAGATCAGTCATAGGATCTTAATAACGGATGAAAGCGCTTCAGTTTTGTCCTCATTCATTGTCAATGGGGACAAAACTGAACTGAACAAAACAGAAAGCACCAAAATGCATTCCGTTCCATTTGGTCGAGCTCCCATCGAGGACAGAATAACGCTGTAAGCAACGTTTTTCTGTCCGCGTTGTGGTGCAACCGGATCCATTCATGACAGATGCATATTATGGTAACAGAAGCGTTTTTGCAGATCCATAACGGATCCGCAAAAAACGCTACTGTGAAAGTAGCCTAACCCAATTTTTTTATGGATCCAGCACCTTGAAATTTAGAATAAAATATAACTTTTTTACATGATTAAAAGAACTCCATGGTGTCCTTTGGGGGAAGTGTTTCGCACAGATTGTGCTTTATCAAGGGCTTGATGAAGCGTAATCTGTGCGAAATGTACCCCCCAAAGGACACCATGGAGTTCTTTTAATCATGTAAATAAAATGTACGTTTTATTCTAAATTGGTTATTGAAATCTCTCATGACCCCAGATCTGGGGGATTCATCTGTGCTGCCTTTTCATTCACATTACGGGAGTGTCTGAATTACGCAAATTCAGCGTGAGCTGTGCAAAACTTTTTTTTGTTTTTTTTTGTTAATGTAATCAATCCTCATCCAATCCCATTTAACAACTTTTATTTCAGGATTATTGCTTTTAACAGTTTAATAGGATATACAGATGTCGTCTTCTTAACAGAAAATGCATTAAGAAAATTAAATAAATAAAAAAACAAGACATCTAGCTGGTCATCTGACTAAATCTGACTGTAATAAATATACAGCTTGTGTCCGTGAGAGGAAGAGCCGCTCCCTCAGAATGGCATTTCAAACGGTGGACTGTCTTCTACGATGTTGATATGCCTTAATTGTTAATGCAGTATGACCAGACTTTGTCTTCAAGAGAAAAGCCCTTTAACCGCTTAACAGCCAGGCCCGTTTTGACCTCAAGCATTTTTTTTTAGTTTTTTTCATTCCAAGAGCCAAAACTTTATTATTTTTTCCTCTACATAGCACATTTGCACCTTTCGCTATGCAGCCTAAATAACAAGTTAACTTTAGGTTGCAAATTACTTTGATTACTGTGAACAATAACACTTTCTTTGTAACTCCTTATTTTGTGAGCCATATCTTTATATTTTTTGATCAATGGGATTAAGTGAGCTTGTTTTTTTCAGAATGAGTTGGCATACTGTATTCACTAGGGTTCTATATTTGGGTGCATGCAATTTTTGGATAGCTTTTTATTCTGTTGGTGTGAGGCAATGTGCACAAAAACAGTAATTCTAGATTTTTTTTTATTTATTTACAGCATTCATCATATGGGTTAAATAATGTGGTGATTTAATAGTGACTATACTAATTATAACTACTTTTTTGTTTAATTTTTAGCAATTGGCAATTTTTTTAAACTTTCTTTTAATCTCCAAAAGGGACTACTCATGGAATGCTGGTATGATACACTGCAATACTTCTAATTCTATTTCAGTATTACACTGACAAGAAGACTATTATACTCTGGCAGGGCCTATTAACCTGCCCTAGATAGCAGGCGTGAAGGTCATTGTTAGGAATGTCACAATAACCCATCAGTACTGTTGACCACAACACAGGGGGCCTTTTACTCTGATAAACCACTTGAATGCCAAAGTTACTATTGACCATGACATCTTTAGAGTGCACAGAATATCTGACAGATTTTCTGACCAATCATTGGTAAATTTTTAGAAGGACTCTTCAACATTAAAGGCACTTTCACATTCTTTCCCTCTGGCCTGTTAGAAATGTACATGATGTAAGTTGTAGTGAAGTTAGTCTTTGTGCTGGTGGCTGTAGTTGTGAGTTATCCATTTCTGTCTTGTCATGGGACTGACACCCTGATTCTCCAACTGAGACAGCATCTTGTGTGGTGAGGATGTATCTTTATTCATTCCAACGGGAGTTTGTGTATAGAGAACTGACTTCTTGTCCACACAGAAGACGTTGTTTCAGAGTGTTAAACAAATTACATAGCGAAGGAACAAAAGAGAGTAGATACTTCTTTTAAAATATTTCCTTTACTACAATTTCATTTATGTACTTTACTAATGGGCCAAAAATACATTTTTTTGTGATAGTGCTTCCTTAGGTTGATCACAGCCTGTCCAATTGTTAGGACCTGCATGAATCAGCTGTAATCTGTGGGGGAACCTGTCAGCAAATATTCAATGTCCTTCAACTGGGTCCTCTAGCCTAACTGCAGCCTATTTAGCTGCTTTCTACTGTAGCTAGTCAAAGAGAATTTGGTGTGGGAATTGCCTTAACTGAACCAGAATTCTCTGTTAGTGTGTTTGAAAATGGCTGTTGCAAATCAGACAACCAGAAAAATCTGAAAAAAACTTACTAAGAAATTTACAAATTTACTAATTTAGGTTCAAATTTAAATATGCTCCTGTATGTGAGATAATCATGCCCATTGGTTTTATTTCATTGCATTTTAAAGATTTTAGCACTGGTATTTTTCCATCAATTAGGTGAGAAGCTTGTGTTTTTAAAACAAGAAAAAACTAACTGAGACGGCCATTATAGAACTGATTCCTGGTATGGTCAATAAATCGCTTTGAAGAAGTCACATAGGGAAACATCCTTATATATAACCTTTTTATAGTGAATGTACTAATTACTGTTCCAATTCAGTGTAGTTCTATGAGAACCTACCCCATATGGTGTCTGGCATTCTTAAAAAGTTTCCTTTCACTTAAAATCGGGGTAAACGACAGGCAGGTAGTAATTTAACTTTACATAAAATACTGAGGTGAGTGAGCTGGAACACAACTGTAATTAGTTGGTTTTAGGTGAGTATTTGTTATGCTTGCAAAATAGCCATTTTGCTACTATTGAGCGGCAGTGCATTTCAGAGATTGATTAGAAAATGGGGAAGAGAATGGAGTCGATCACAGTCTAAATATATATCTCTTGGTATAAAATTCACAACAAGCAATATTTGATTGAAACAGATGTTCATTTCCTTACAGGTATTATTTTTCAAACCAAACTACTAATAGAAATGAAATTGTTGATAAATAAATGAACCAATGCACAAAAGAGACATTTTCACTTTTCTTGGTTCTTGAAGCAAGCCTCATTCGTATGCAGCATATAGCCTGATACAGACTGTTCCAGAGGGACAAATGTCACACATTGTGAGACACAGCATAAAGTACTGCAATAAGAGAATACAAATAAGCAAACACATACATATCTACACAACTGGAGCATCATGTATTTCTTTCTAGAACAGGAATGTAGCAACATCATTATGGGTATAGAAATAATAATAATAATCATTTAACGCTGATAGAAAGATTTAAAAGGTGCCTATCCTATAACTAATGTATACAGTACACTGTAAAGCTGGCCATGCACACATTTAGGGTCCATTCATATGTCCGCAACTGTTTTGCGGTCCACAAATTGCGGATCCACAAAACATGGACATAGGCCATGTGCGTTCCGCATTTTTTGGACCACACATGGCCAGCACTATAATAAAAGTGTCTTTTCTTGTCCGTGGCTGCTGACAAGAATTGAACATGTCATGTATAAAACTGCTTATGCATTTTAATAGTTGTAGACCATGGAGCAGGCATCAAGGTTCATTTCCTTAGGTAGACTCAGTCCCTCTAAAGTATCCGAGGCTACCACAACGATAGTGGCAGGGCTCCAAGTGTTGAATGTCCCATAGGCTGAAATGGTAATTCATTGCAGACTATGAGACAAGCAATCCAATGATCATATGTTGAAGTCCCTAAGAGGTCTTCATATGTGTAAAAAAAAAGTTTTAAAAAATATAAAAATTCAAATCACCCCCTTTCCCCATAATAAAAATAAAAATACATAAATAAACAATAAAAAATAAAGAATTTTTGTACCGCCATGTCCCAAAATGCCTGAACCATTAAAATATAAATATTTATTCCATACTGTGAACACTATAATGAAAAAAAAAAAAAAAGGATGATTTGCTGTACTTTTGGTTGCTTTACCTCCCCCAAAATATAGAATGGTGATAAAAAAAAAAAAGGCATACACCCTCCAAAATCACTGAAAACTACAGATCACCTTGCAATAAATGAGCCCCCACACAACTATTATGTAAAAAATATATGGGGGTCAGAATATTGTGATGAAAAAATCAGGAGGTAAAAAATAAATATGCAAAAATGTAAAATCACAGGGTCTTGAAAGAGTATTCATAAGTGCTATGAGAGAGATCTACATAGATTGAAACCTAAGTACTTTTAGAAAAAGGTTTTATCCTTTTTAATTTTTACCACTAATAAAGCATATTATTTTATGAGAGGTGCTAGATTTCATATTATTTTATTGCATCCTACTTGTGAAGCTGGTAAGCCTTTGTCAGCACTCTTGCAAGGAGAAAAGGGGTCAGTGGGTAAGCTCTATATTTTATTTGTATAGATAGTGTTGAGCGAACTTGTGTTTTAAGTTCTGCGTCCAAAGTTCGGGTTCGGGTTATCAAAGAATCCCGTTATGGATTCCTCTACCATGGACCATAACGGAATTTGGAATCCATAACTGGAATCTTCGATAACCCGAACCCGAACTTTGGACGCAGAACTTAAAAAACAAGTTCACTCAACACTAGTTGTGGAGGAACCGGTGGCCTTCGGTTCCTCCACAACTTGATAACTAAGGCCCTGAGAAAGGTCTGGTATTGGACCAAAATGTAGGCCAATGTACTGTATATACACTTGTGGTGGCAATATTGATAATACAAAATAAACTAAAGATTTTCGATATAAGGAAACTTTTGGAGTGCCGTGTTATGACTATTTCTATGAATTGGGTATTCCTGAACACAGAGCACCCGTATATTTAAAGTGGAGTACTAACCATTTTTTGTTCTGTGTAACTAAGCAGCCTTAGGCTGGGCCACCGCCTTTTCACAGACTCCCTCTGTATTCCAAAACGAGATTGTGGAGTGGCAAAAGTACAGGAAGGCTGGGGCCTAGTGTAGGCCTTAGGCTTGACTCTAGCATTTCCCAGCAGGCTGCTTCTCTCTGGTGCAGCCTGCTGGTCAATGTCAGTATAGCACTGACATTAAAATGCATTGCACTATAAGAGGAGTGCAATGTATTTTAGAAGCGATCAAAACATCACTTATTATAGTACCCTTGTAGGATTATTAAATGGTTTAACGAAAGTAAAAGAAACATTTATTGAATTTAAAAAAAACAGCTTTTCAATGGAAAAAATTGCACAAAAAAAATTTCCTCCACATATTTGGTATTGCTGTGTCCATTATGACCCGCACTATGCAATTATCATGTAATATATCCTGTACAGTGAACGAAATTTATACATTCCTACAATAATTTCTTTTGTGGCATTAATTTAAACTTGTTAGGCTATTGCTGGAGAACAGCAAGCATATCTTGAAAACTCTGACACAGCGGGGACATGATACACTCAACTATCTTATAATCACTTAGTTAATGACAGAGGTGTCATGTTAATCAGCGTTGGAACCCATCTCATTTAATCATCAAATTTTGAATTGTGTCTAGACTTCACATGCAGAGACCATTTATGTTTCAAAGCGTGTCTCTTCTGCCACCTTAAAAGGTTTAGCAAGTAAAGCTTATTGTTTATATAGTTCTCCGGATCTCTGCTTGCTGCCATTCAGTTAGGACCTTCATTGTTTACTTTCAATGATAAAAGTCATGGTCATGTGATGGACACAAAGATGCTCATCTTCTTCCAAAATAGAGCTCTGGCTGAAATTTTAACATACTTAGTCAACATTTCCTTAAGCAGAGTGTTCCACATTGAAGCAGAATTTTAGTAGTAAATTAGATTTATAGGTAGATGAGGATTCAGCTCACTTATGTGCTTCTGTGAATGCACGGAATCACTGCAGACCTACGGCAATACCAATGTACAAGAAGAGAAGATTCCAGCTTCCATAAAACAGTGTATTCCCTATTGTCTCCAGTAAATCCAATTTACGTGTTTCGGGCCGTACACTAGCTCTTAGTCATCGTTACAGCTTCTCTTATTGTACATAAATTAGATTTATAATATTATATGAATGGAGATGCAGTGCAGCCATAATATTAAAATCAAAATCGGTTTCAGTATGGTGCAAGCCATTGGCCACTACTTGAATACACTTTGGGGGAGATTTACTAAACCACAATTCTGGCAAAATTTGCACCATAAAAACTAGTTTACATGTATTATTACAAATTTATATAATGTTTTAGACACCCTTTGCGCCTCACTAGACAAGAAGTTGTGACAGAGAGTGATAGGGGTGAGGCTTTAACAAAAGTAAATGGCCTAAACACACCAAATTGTGCTAACATTTTGCCATAGATTTTTATCTAAAGTAAGACAATGACGATGTGGCATAAAATTAGACAAAAGTGTCTAACTTATTTAACATGATGCTCCAAATCTATCATACTGCTTAAGCACTGTGATAAATTTGATAGATCTGCTGCCTCTCTTGGCTAACATTAAGCCATCTAAAGTTTAGACAAAAAATCTGCTGTATTCATTCTTTTAACTTTGTATCCAACTTTATATTGTTTTTATGGGTTGCATTGCTCTCTAGGGGCAATATCTACATCTGACATGCTCAGCTCAAGTAAATGGTGCTGATCTGCTTTACTAGGACAATTAAAACAATGCTTCTTCTGGAAAAAAGTAGACACTTATCTTTCAAAAACTAAACTACTTGTGTTCTCTCCATCTACTAACCTACCCAAACCTGATATCTCCCTCTCGGTGTGCGACTCCATCATCACTCCTAGGCAGCAGGCCCGCTGTCTCGAGGTGACATTTGACACTGCTCTTTCCTTCACCCCCCTACATCCAATCTCTCTCCCACTCATGTCCCCTGCACCTCAAAAACATCTCTAGAATCGACCCCTTTCTCACTATGGAAACAAAAAAAAACTCTCATTGTTGCCCTGATCCATTCCCGCCTCGATTACTGTAACTCACTATTAATTGGTCTCCCCCTCACCAGAATTTTCCCTCTCCAATCTATTCTTAATGCAGCAGCCAGGGTCACCTATCTGTCCAGCCGCTACTCCGATGCCTCCATTCTGTGCCAGTCATTGCATTGGTTACTATATAAACCAAGTTAAACTGCTCGTCCTCACCCACAAAGCTCTCCACATTACTCCAAGAAATTAGGTTAAATCAGAATATCTAATATCATCTTTTTAGGGTGGCCTATCACATACCCTGATCTATCTTCTCTCCAAATAGCCCATTTAACATTTCCTGAACCTGATCTTCCACCAAACTCTCTATTATTATTATTTTATTATTATTATTATTTATTTTTAGAGCGCCATTCATTCCATAGCGCTGTACATATCATAAGCGGTGCACATACATAATACAGGCAATTGCCTTAAGCATGAACGAGAGAAGTTACAGACTGGTACAGAAGGATAGAGGGCCCTGCCCGTGAGGGCTTACAATCTACATGGTATGGGGGATGGAGACAGTAGGCGAGGGTGAAGCTGGTCATGGCGGTATAAAGGCAGAAGTGTCACTGGTCGTGGGCTTGTCTGAAGAGGTGGGTTTTCAGGTTGCTTTTGAAGGATTCCACTGTAGGTGAGAGTCTGATATGTTGGGGTAGCGAGTTCCAGAGTATAGGGGATGCACGGGAGAAATCCTGGAGGCAAGTGTGGGAAGAGGTGATAAGAGGAGAGGAGAGAAGGAGGTCCTGTGAGGATCGAAGATTGCGTGTGGGGATGTATCGGGAAAGTAGCTCAGAGATGTAGGGAGGGGACCGGTTGTGGACGGCCTTGTATGTGTTGGTTAGTATTTTAAACTGAATTCGCTGGGCAATGGGGAGCCAGTGCAGGGACTGGCAGAGGGGAGATGCAGAGGAGTAACGGGGGGAGAGATGGATTAGTCGGGCAGCAGAGTTGAGGATAGATTGTAGGGGTGCGAGAGAGCTGTCTACTGCACCCATGCACCCAGAAGCACTTTATATATTGGCTGCTGACTGGCTCATGCAGCTTTATATCTGCTCCCTTATTCTCCAAAGATGGCTGGACCATTGTTCAAAACAAGCACTTTTACCTTTTGTGTCACCCTTGTCTTCTCATAGATGGTAAGCTCTTGCAAGCAGGGTCCTCATTCCTCTTGTTGCAATTATTGATTTGTCTGTTGCTATATTATTTATGACTGTTTGTACATGAACCCCTGAACTGTAAAGCGCTGCAGAATATGTTGGCACTATATAAATAAAGATTATTCTTATTATTATTACTATTATTATTATTGTTGGTCTCAGATGTGCACTATTCCTGACTTGATAAATTTGTGTCAGACAACATCTTTCTGTTTCTATGGTGGGAGACAACATTTTGCTATATGTAGGGTTCAGACCTGAACTTTCCCCTACCCAAATATTTATACACGATTGGCAATTTTCTCCTCTGTGGATGTGGTTAACTAATATACCAGAAAAACGGGTGACATTGAACTAAAGGAAAGTCAGCCTAGCTGATAAAAGATTCATTAACAGGCAGATAATCGTGTTAATAATTCACAAGTTTCGAGCCTTGTTTTTGTTTCTCGACAATTCTTTTGAGATGTTGCCGGGTCATTAAAACATCATTAAAGTAACTTTAAATCCTTGTACAAAACTTTGATTTCTAAGAAAGATGCAGAACACAAGCTGGGTTTTACAGTTTATTTTAGATATTATTTTGTAGGATATTTTTTAAGCCCTTTGGCAGTACTAGAAGTGTTTCTTACCATAAAACTGAATACACTGGAAGTTTGTGTAAAAAAAAGTTGCAGATGACAAAAGGAGAATAATGTTGGATATGGCAATTAATAAAACCCCAATTGTGTTTACGGAAAGTACAGCTAAAAAAGAATTTAACTTACATTTTTATTCCACTGCAAACATTGTCTGATCAGTGGGAGTCTATTGACTCTAATGGGCCACCCTGGTGTTATAGCACCTAGTAGAGCAACACAGATGTGGTCGAGGTATCATAGCACAAACCAAACTAAATTTGCTATATTTATGATATATTCTGTTACCATGCCATACATGTATTTTATAGGGAAACTTCATCAATTGTTAGAAAAATATTTATTTACAACTAAAAAGTTATATGACTTGTAGAGATGAGCGAACTATTGAAAAGTTTGATTTGGCTGATTCGCCAACTCTTACAAAAAAATGCCCTTTGTGACAAATTACTTCGTCCCGAAGTGCATTTTTTTGTAAGTAGCAGGTGCAATGAAAGGGAGCTGCAATAAGCGCTGCTCCCCATCATTGTACCCATCAGATGCCGCGTTCAAACATGATCACGGCATCTGAGTGTAAAAACTGTGTAAAATTAACATAAAAAGAGATTAAATCCAATTTACTGCCTCCATTTGCTCGCGACGGGCCTGCTGCCACCATCTTGCTTGAAGATCTGGTGCAAAATCACAGGATTTTGGCCGAGATCTTCAATCAAGATGGCAGCTCGTGGGATTCAATTCGCTCATCTCTAATGACTTGTACCATCTTATACTATATTATATTCTTTACAAAAAGGTTACATTTATGCATAAGAAAGGGGACATTTATCAAGCCGTTTATAACAGAAAACTGATGTTGCAATTTTTGGAACATACACAGTGTTGCCGGTCTGTGTGCTTGTGGTGTAGTCAATTTTGTGACTTTTTGGGGTTTTATGTCCCACTCAGCACTTTTCCATCTTACTATGCATATAAACACTAGGGGAAATTTATCATGAGGGGAGTTTTTTAAGTCATATCTCCAAGAAAAAAGTAGCATCATTAAACATACGTCAAATCTTCAGAACTTTGTTAATTAAAACTCTAGCAGTCTAGCAGTCTAACTTACCAGGCAACGTCGGTTTTGCACTGTCTGCACTTCATCAACCCTTCCACATCGTGACTCCAGTGTGCACCATTATACACCCCTCCTACTATCATCTCTATGGTTACAAATCCACAACTCAATTAAAAACATAGCCACAAGAAAACACTCAGGTCATTTTTAGCATCTAAACCCAGAGGGCCCATCGCATTTGTTTTTATTATCCATTTGTCCTCTCTTTGTAGCGATCGGCTTCTTTTACTGGAATATGGACTACTTCCAATCTCACAAATTTCAACATGCTACTATCTTCTTCATGCACCTAATCTTCGTCATGCTCTACTAGTCTGAATGATCCAATCCCTGTCTTTATTAACCTAACATGTTCCCTGAACATCTTATAATAACATCTTTTTGTCTTCCCTATGTACAGTAGAGTTTATCACAGGGGCACCATACCACATGTACCGCATAATCTGTTTTGCAACTAACATACTATATGTTTCATCCCACCTAGAAGAATAAAGGCCAGAAATATGTCAATTTTGTTGGAGAGGCACTGGAGACTTTTGCTACATAATGCATTTATGTTTGGAGATAAATGTTTTTTCCTAAAACTGGGACAGCAATGGGGACAACATTCGCATGTATGTTTGCTAATCTGTTTCCAGCAGTGTTTAAAGGATAAATATTCTCAGTATGGGTCTTGGGATGCGGCAATACAAAAACTTTCTTTTTATTTTTTTTACTAAAGGGTTTATTGCGTAAAAGTAGTAAAACATAAAGTAAACACTATGGGGGTGATTTTCTATTCTGAAATACGCCTAAATTAGGTGTATTTCGGGCACAGACGGTGGCGCAATAGTTAGCAACGGCTATCTGTGACTTTTCCCCACTCATGTCAGATCTAAAATAGTGGGCCTGGAGTGGGCGGGGAAGGCGGCGGGCCGGCAGACCTGTCTCATTTATCATTTTCTATGGTTGTTTTAGGTATAGAAAATGGTCTAAATGTAAGCCCGCTAGGGAAGCTGTCATATATTTAGAACTAGTGATGAATGCGCCGAAGTTATGGAGAGGCCGGCGCCTCTTTATAATGGTTTTAGATGCCGGTGTTAATAAATGAGCCCCTATGTGTATTTGTAATCACTGTAATCATAGTGGCAGGGAATAAAGTTATAATGTTATTTATGCTGAAAAATTAACGCTGCAAAATTTATAACGTAAAAACTCAATGGCAGTATTGCTGTTTTTTTCCTATCCCTGCCAGAAAGAGTTAATAAAAGCTAAACAGTAAGTTATGTGTAACCCCAAATTTTGCCATTAAAAACTACAACTTGTCCCGCAAAAAAACAAGCCCTCATACATCTATATCAATGGAAAAAAATTAAAAAAGTTATAGCTCTTGGAATGTGACGATGAAAAAAAATGAAAAAACCGCTTGGTCACTAAGGCCCAAAACAGGCTGGTCATTAATGGGCTAAAAAAGCTGTAAAGACAGATATTTCTTGTCACTTGTAAAACGGCAAGAAAACCAGCTTAACATAGGAGGCAGTATGATAAGCAAATAGTTCCACTTAGGGCTCATTCAGACGGCTGTATATGTTTTGCGGTCTGCAAATCGGGGATCCGCAAAATACGGATACCAGCCCGTGTGCGTTCTGCAATTTGCCGTCACTCTCATATAAATTGCTTATTCTTGTCTGCAATTGCGGACAAGAATAGGACATGCTCTATATTTTTTGCGGGGCTGAGGAACGGAACAATGGATGCAGACAGCACATTGAAATGAATAGGTCTTCACCGGTTCCGCAAAAATGCGGAATGGGTTCGGAACAAAACATATGGCCGTCTGAATGAGCCCTAAGAGTAATAGTACCACATACAGTGCCCCTAAAAAGCTGTAAGTGTAGATGTGGATACAGTTTAATGTAACCCTTGCCTAGAGAAACAGTGATACCTACTTCTTGCATCGGTCTTGATAAATATTGGCCAATGATTCATATTTGAACTTTATTTCTATGTACCGCCACATTACAAGTGAATGGGATTTAAAAAAAAAGTTTTCTTATTTTCAGAGGAGTGAAAGGGTTTATTCATGTGCAGCAGATTTGTCTCAGAAATGTCTGTGACTGCCCCATTAAACTGAATGCTCCTTGCGTGTGCTTCTCACTAAAACCAAAACATTGAGATTAAAAGAATTGTCTCATGCCTGATAAAGATGAGGGAATTAATTCTACACAAATCAAATTTGTTACAAATTTTCCAATAATTCTAATTCCAAATGAAGCCAACATTTTGGTGATTAATTACGCAAGGAGAATTGCGCAAAAAGGCAACCACAATTTTACATATCAAATTCAGTACACTAGTGAGTAAAAAAGGCCAGGGAGTGTGTAGATAAAAGAATTCTTGACCCCAAAATTGGCCCTGGCTGGCAAGGCCCAGTATGCCTTGCAGTCAGCCTGACAGGCAAGCAGGACGGGCAATATTATCTTATCTGATAGGCTCTATGTAAGGTCAACTATTCTCAGCTCAGCCAGTGATGTGATAGGACATGTTTGTCATAGGCACAGCAATTGGAGACACAAGACAGTTTAGCGTCTTACAGGTACAGTGTTAGGGATTAGGAAGATTATTTAGTTAGGTAGACTAAATTACTTAACAGAAAGACAGCTAGGGATAGGATAGGATAGGGTGAATTAGTTAATTGTGTATGTTACAGCGCTTGAGCTGTTCACCTATCTATCTATTTATCTATCTAAATACAGACTTTATTGCACTGAACATGAGTTTTTAAAGAAACAGTACTCTTTTTTTATGTGCAGGAGCCAGCTAACCACCCAATTAAGAAAAGAAATCTAAATCCACTGTCTGATGATACCTTAAGCATAGTAGTTGCACTGGAAACTGTACAATTGTGCCTTTTTCCCAAAAAAAACATGTTGCAAAGGTTCTACAGTTAGTAAGTAAACAAAAGGCATATTTTTCAGCATCACTGGCACCAATTATTTTTTTGCTGCAGGCATTATGCAATTGCACCATGTGTTTCCCCAAAGCTATATATGACATTATCTCTGAGGAAGAAGGTGATTCACATTCTAAAAGCATTTTCAGTATGTGTAACAAATATAGACTAACTGACATTGGAGCATTTCATTTCACAAACTATGAATCAGTATTGAATAAAATATGAGAAAATGCAATTATTTGTACAATTATTATGACATTTGACCTTCTCTATGCAGTCTTGCAATAACTACGCCATAGCAAATGATACACTATCAACATGAATTAAAGAATTAATGACATCCTTTTAGCTTGCAGGAGTTGCATTATTTCAATGTACACATTCTTAAATGTTTCTAATATCTCTTTCTTTGCTTTTGGCGAAGGTGGTCCCTCTGAAGGGAAATTAGTCCCAGGAGACCAAATCATAATGATAAATGAGGAGCCTGTCAGCAGTGCCCCAAGGGAGCGAGTGATCGACCTTGTCAGGTAAGTGATATGTTTCCTCCTTTTAATTCACTATACCCAGCAATAGCCTTGTGTCTGTTGTCACTAGTAATAAAACATTAATGCACAGCACGAATTATCTTTTTCTTGGATAGGCACTCAGAATACTGAGCAGCTGGTAATTCAAATTGCATTGTCAGAGAGATGAGCCTTTCAGTCATTTATATAATGTAATAATTTCTGGAACTGTTGAAGTTTTTGGTTACAAAACTAAAAAATTTCCTGGCAATACCAAGATAACAGTGATTTTCCACAATGCTAAGAAAAGATTCTCGCTAGGACACAGGATATTTGTAATAATTGGCACTTATGGTTATTACAAGCAAAGGGATTTAGGCCAATAGATGCGAGATTACTCACAAACACAACAAGCTTCAAGCTATCATTTACCAATGCCAGCACATGCTAAAAAATAACTCCAGCCACACCAGGATGACAAATATTTATAGAAGGAAGATTCCACGTTACTTTTACACACTTCTTTCAAAACAGTAACTTTCCACTTTTTTTATTTTATTGCCTTTATGTTGAATTCACATGCAGCAGATTTATTGTAAACTGTTCCATTCATCTAATTTAAGAGGGATTAAAGGGGGTTTCCGACCTTGATCTCAAAGGTAGCAGCGCTGTAGTAATGAGCTCCTTGTGCTACAAAGTTAATGGAGCTGTGTAGTTCTGGCACCAACATCCAGCTACACCCAATAGCTGATCAGTAGGGATGTGGGCTGTTGGACCCCTGCGGATCAGCTAGTGATGGCCTATTCTCAAAATAGGCTATTACTTAGTAAAAGCTGGACAACCCCTTTAATGTTTGATTACCTAGTTAATTAAGAGGGGTTACTAGTTCATTATCTAGTAATCTAGGGTAGAAGAGGAAGTTATTTGTTTCCCAGCTGGTCAAAGTGTAGACATGCAGAAAAGTAATCAATTTTTTGGATAATCTTTTTGATTATTCATATGCCAAGTATATGAACATCCAAGGTAGATAACATTGCTCTGAGAAGCCTACCAGGATTATCTGTTTTCTCAATTTCTGCCTCTCAGAAATGGGGTTGTGGTAAATCAGATGAAAGCAGAAAACCATACCTTGATTCTCACAACTGGTTTACTGTATCAGATGTTCTTCATTTACATTCTAAAGTATAGAGAACAACCATGAAATGTTCAAAATAGAGCATATTCAAAGCTGTAGATATTATAGATGGAATTTATCATTTACCATCCATGCCAGTTTTCTGGCATGGAAAAGTTGCAAACCTCATGCTTGTGATTTTTTAAATGCCATTGCTCTTAAATCTAGGTGGAAATAGCATTTCTACTCCACCTTCGCTACTTTCTCCAAAAGGGGGCATAGCAAGGGGAGAGAAGGGCAAGCGGGTCTGCCAAATTTATCATCTTTTTCTCCAGTTTTCTGGCATACAATAAGGCTGCAATCTATGGCAGCTCTGAGCTTTGGTAGATTTCAGTCTAGTCATACAGATTGCCGGAGGATGTGCCTAATTTATGAGAGCTGTGTGCCATGTAATAAATTAGGCTCATCCACCAGCAAGGCAGTGAATATCATAGACCATGTTCTTTGAGAGTTTTTATAAAAACAGTTGTCACTTAAGATCAACTGACTAGTATAGATTACAGCCCTCTTAACCTCAGTTCTCTAAGATGAAATTACTGTATATACTAAATGCATCTAGCATACTTGATTTAATTTTATGCTTAATACACAAAAGTTCATATGTTATATATGAGTGGATCATTCGTCATTCTAGTCAGGCTCGGACTGGCCCACCGGGGACCGGAGAAATCCCCGGTGGGCCCCTTGCCTGCACGCTAATATTTATAATCAGGCAGCCTGGGTAGTAGCGAGGGGGTGCAGACAGAGATGTGTCCTGAGAGAGCGCCAGGGCCAGTGACAGTCCTCCCTCTGCACCGCACCGGTCCAACCCATTCACTTTCATAGGTCCGCAATCATGGTGATGCGGAACGGAAGCAGGGAACGGAACCCTACGGAGTGCTTTCATGGGGTTCCGTTCCGCAAAAAGATAGAATATGTCCTATCTTTTTGTGGAACGAATGGATGCGGACCCATTCAAGTTGAATGGGTCCGGATCTGTCCCGGCCACCGCACGAACGTTCTTTGTGCATTGGAGAACGTAAATTGCGCTCCCCAATGCTCAGAACGGAACACATACGTTCGTGTGCAAGAGGCCTGATAGGTATTTTACTCACCTCCGATCTAGAAACTACAATTCCTAGCACACCCTGTCACTTGCAGACCTTCAGGACCTGCTGGGAGTTGTAGTTTTCTTACTACAAAATACTGTACTCTTAGGGCCCGTACCCTGTACACATGACATATTTTGGTGCTCTCAAAATCCGCAATGTACTGTATGTCGAAACAGAAACTGACACGGTTTCTGTTTACTTTAAATGCCATGGATCCACTTGCATCTTATCTTTTTTCAATACAGCCAAGCAGCAAGTGGACACCATGCAGACCTCCGCACTGCATACTGCACCGCTGCCTCCCATTGAAAACGATGGGAAGCAGACACCACATTGCCGCTGGACTGGGTTGCTAATAGTGATGTCGCGAACATAAAATTTTCTGTTCGCGAACAGCGAACGCGAACTTCCGCAAATGTTCGCGAACGTGCGAACATTGCGAACCGCCATAGACCTCAATAGACAGGCGAAATTTAAAAACCAAAGGGACTCCTTCTGGCCACAATAATGATGGAAAAGTTGTTTCAAGGGGACTAACACCTGGACTGTGGCATGCCGGAGGGTGATCCATGGCAAAACTCCCATGAATAAAATACCTAGTTGACGCAGAGTGTGGTAGTTGTAATCGCAATGCGATTAATACAGGTTATATTAATCGCATTGCAAATTCAACTTAGAGCTGGGTTCATAATGGTTGTATTGCTAGAAATTATAGCAATACAACCATTAGGAACCCAGCTCTAAGTTGAATTCGCAATGCGATTAATATAACCTGTATTAATCACATTGGGATTACAACTTAGATCTGTTCCTAATGGTTGTATTGCAAGAATATAACGAAGATTGCAAATATAGCGCTATATTCTCAATCTTCGTTATATTCTAGCAATATAACCATTAGGAACCCAGCTCTAAGTTGAATTCGCAATGCGATTAATATAACCTGTATTAATCGAATTGCGATTACAACTTAGAGCTGAATTCCCTAATGGTTGTATTGCTGGAAAATAACGAAGATTGAGAATATAGCGCTATATTCGCAATCTTCGTTATATTCTAGCAATACAACCATTAGGAACTCAGATCTACAGTTGTGTTCAAAATTATTCAACCCCCAATGCTGTAAAGGGTTTTAGGGAATTTAGTGTACATTTGTAATTGTGTTCAGAATGAAATCTTACAAGGACTTTTTAAAGAACCAAATGCAACTAAAATGACATCAATTGTTTTTGTAATACAGTATTAAATGTTTTTTTTGTGATTTCTTCATTGACACAATTATTCAACCCCTTAAAGAGTACCACTCTTAAGAATAGAGGTTCATTCAAGTGTTTTCGATCAGGTATTGAAAACACCTGTGGATGTCAAGGAGCAGCAATCAATCATAATAAGCACCAATTAGGCAGATTTAAAATGACTGTGATACTCAGCTCCTTCTAGACATTTACTGGTGTGTTTACAAACATGGTGAAGTCAAGGGAATGGTCCAGGAAGACAAGAGAAGAGGTGATTTCTTTTCACAGGAAGGGCAATGGCTATAAGAAGATTGCAAAGATGTTAAACATATCAAGAGACACCATAGGAAGCATCATTCACAAATTCAAGGCAAAGGGCATTGTTGAAACGCTACCTGGTCGTGGCAGAAAGAAGATGCTGACCTCGACTGCTGTGCACTACCTGAAGCGCAAAGTGGAGAAAAGTCCCCGTGTGACTGCTGAGGAACTGAAAAAAGATTTGTCGGAAACGGGTACTGAAGTTTCAGCTCAGGCAATAAGGCGCACACTGTGTAATGAAGGCCTCCATGCCAGAACTCCCAGGTGCACCCCCTTGCTGTCTCCAAAGAATAAGAGTCGAATGCAGTATGCCAAAAGTCATGTGGACAAACCACAAAAGTTTTGGGATAGTGTTCTGTGGACTGATGAAACAAAATTAGAACTGTTTGGGCGCCCAAATGTCCCCTGGGGAGTTCAGATATCTTGCTTTAGAGGCAGCAGAACGTTGGTGGTAGTCATAGTCAACCGTCATATACAATCAAATAGAGGCATCAAATGGATTCGCAAAGCGATTAATAATTGTAAGTATTATTCGCATTGCGATTACAACTTAGAGCTGAGTTCCTAATGGTTGTATTGCTAGAATATAACGAAGATTGAGAATATAGTGCTATATTCGTTATCTTCGTTATATTCTAGCAATACAACCGTTAGGAACTCAGATCTAAGTTGTTATCGCAATGCGAATAATACAGGTTATATTAATCGCATTGCGATTTACAATTACTATTACTGCAGCTTCAGAATGAATGAAAGATGGATGCTGCCCTTGCGTTTAGATAGGAGGTGGGGGGGTCCGGGAGGGAGGGTATGCTGATTGGCTGGAATGTGTCTGCTGACTGTGAGGTACAGGGTCAAAGTTTGCTCAATAATAAAGTATAGGGGCGAACATCGAATATGTTCGCCCGCCGCGGCGGATGCGAACAAACTATGTTCGCCGGGAACTGTTCGCCGGCGAATAGTTCGGGCCATATTTAGTTGCTAATCGTCCATAATTTTCTGGACAGTCAGTAAAAATAGATGATTTTTTTCCTGTGGCCATGAAAAAAATAGATGTGTCTGTGATTTTTTTTATTTTAGGCTTGTGGTACTTGACTAGATTATTTTGGTGGTAATTATCACCTTACAGCTCACAGTGAATGCTGGTGATGAGGTTTATCAGTATATTACGCTATAGATATGTATGACAACTAAAAGGCTTTACCGTATACAAAGAAATTAAAAGGGTTGTCCAGGCATCCTGAGAAATACACGCGTTCCGAGGACCTGTGGAAGAAATTTGGTATATTACTACTTACCTGTCCTTTGCTCTGTCAATACTCCTATCAAAACTAATAGCCCAAACAAAACACACATAAACTATGATATAAAATGTATCAAAATGTATTTATTGAAACATGATCACATAAAATGTATAAATATTAAAGGTGAAAAACAGTACGGGGATCAGTTGGAATAGTCTATAACAAATTTTGATATATTTTATATCATACTCTATGTGTATTTTGTTTGGGTTATTAGTTTTGATCGAGTGTAGGAGTGTTTCAGTGTTGCTACTAGGCCCTTATTGTATTGTATATCATTTTCTGAGGTACAGTACTGTTTGGATTTATACTTTGCTCTGTGCCGCTCATTTACAGTCTATGGGCGGCACAGGCACAAGTAAAACACAAAGATCAAAAAAAAATTCCATTCCATCCAAAATATAAAAAGTAATAAAAATTAAACTGATATATAATATCATGGTAACATGGTGCTAATGAGAGCTACACACTGTACATTACACTGGACAGTGCATGGCATAAAAAAGCAAAGAAAAGCAATAGATTTACTTTCTTTCCCATTCCTTTGTGGAAAAAAAAATGACTGAAGTCCAATTCACACAATAATGGAAAACTACCGCCACACAGCCATTTTCAGTACCATTGCAGACTATTGGGCGATTCACTTGGCTGTTTTTTTAGCGGCCATCAAAAAATAGGACATGTCCTATTTTTTGTACATTTAGATATTTTGATAGCCAGACGGACCCCTTTGAAATCAATGGACCAATCTTTAACTGCCGTTTAGACAGAAGTGCGCAGTTACATGAGTGAGTGGCACGGTAGGCAGGGAGTTAAAAAAAATAGGGACGTATTTTTTTTAAGACCGGTGTTTTAGACGCCACTCTTAATAAATACAGTTCTGTTCTACACGCTGTGTTGTGTGCTAAAGTGCACATGTTCATGGACAGACGGCCGAAAAATATACATGTAATGCGTATTTGTTTACGGTAGGGTGAGCCCCCAAAATTAATTCTACTGGTGGGCCCTAGGCACCCCAGTTCGACACTGATTCCAGTACCAGGTTAATTAAAATACTTGTTTTTATAATCTTAGTACCAGCTTCACTAGAAAGAAAACAAATATCACTGTAAACAGAAAAAATTTCATTTATTAGTCTAAAATGAATAGCTTACATGTCCAGCATATTCAAATATTAGGTTAACCCTGCTGCATTTCCATTTGCTGTACAAATGTTGATATCACCAGACACTAAGCCAGAATGGAATCCTAGGAGAATTCAGCTGAGGCCTGTACACTTCTAAATACCTGAATCATTAAAAATTTGAATTACAGATTTCTCTACATACAAACTAGGATACATTGTTTATAGATAAATATATTTAAATATACACACCCTTTAAGCATTTTAAAAGGGTTTTAATGGAGTTTGATATTAATGAGCTATTCTTAGAATAGGTCATCAATATTTGATTGGTAAGGATTTGACACCCAGCACTCCTGCCATCAGCTGCTTGAAGAGGCTGCAACATTACAGTAAGTGCTGCAGCATCTTCACCGTATAGCAAGCACAACACCATACATTGTATAGTGGCTGTGCTTGGTATTGCAGCCCAGGACCTTTTATTTGAATCGGACTGAGCTGCAAATAATGTGACTAGAGATGAGCGAATTTCTTAAAAGTTTGATTCGGCTGATTCGCCGAATTTCACACAAAAATTTGCTTTGTGACAAATTACTTCGTCACAAAGCGCATTTTTTGTAAGTAGCGGATGCAATGACAGGGAGCTGTGATAGCGCCGCCCCCGTCATTGTACCCCTCAGATGCCACAATCATACATGATCGTGGCATCTGAGTGTAAAATTAACAATAAGAAAAAATTTAAATCAATCTTACCGCCTCCATTTGCTCGCGACGGGCCGGCTGCTGCCATCTTGCTTGACTGTCTCGGCCAAAATCCTTTGCAGTGCGAGATGACGTCATCGTGCCAGCTGGCATGGTGACGTATGGCGTTATCACGCCGGCCAGCGTGATGATGTAATCTCGCGCCACACGGGATTTCGGCCGAGATCTTAAAGCAAGATGGAGGCTGGCAGCCCGTCGTGAGCAAATGGAGGAGGTAAGTTTGAATATTTTTTGTTTTTATACTATTTCAGGTTAAATCAATTCACTGACAAGAAGCACGAGGAAATTCGGTTTCTAGGCGAATTGAATTTATCCTGAAATTCGGATCTAATTCCACTTCGTGGGATTCGATTCGCTCATCTCTAGATGTGACCAATGAATTGTCATCACTTACCTAGAAAGAGGCCACAGCTCTCACCAGAGCGCCTACAATGATGTGGCCTCTTCAAAAAACTGATTAATGTGGATGTCAGGAGACAGACTCCCACAGATCTGATTTTGATGACTTGGCTTTTTTCCATGGATTTATACAGAATTCAACAGAAAAAAATGGCTTATTATGGACCATTTATAATATTGGTATCTTCTTAGGCACCAGAGTGGCCTTTGAGTCCCCTTAGGCCTTAGCTTTAGCCTTTAAAGGGACTGTGTCACCAAAGACATTGGTGAGATATAAGTAGACCCCATTCTAGGAACCTGCACCTCTAGAATGGGGCCCCAAAGTGAAATGGAATGGTGGCCATGCTTGCACGGTATTCTCTTCATTTACTTCTCGCTTGGCTATTTTGGGAAGTCCCATAGAAATTAATAGAAAGCTCACCACGCAGGCACGGCCACCACTCCATTCACCTTTATGGAACAGCCGGAAACAGCCAAGCCAGTGCTTGACTCTTTTTGGAACTACTATAGAAATGAATAGAGAGCACACAGTGCAAGCGCGGCCACTGCTTCATTCACCTCTATGGGACTGCTGGGTATGGCCAAGCCAGCATTCAGTAATTTACATAAGTCCCTCAGAAATGAATGGAGTGTGGCAGCGCATGTGCCGCTGTTCTCTCTTCACTTTGGGGGTCCCAATCTGGAGATAGGAGCAGGTCCCAGAGATGGGACCTGCACCTATCTGACATTGGTGATATATCCTAGCCATATGCCATCATTAATAGAAAATCAAAAAATTGTTAGAGAGGGAACCCACGTTATGTTAAATATGTTTTATGTCACACTCACAGTAGATGAAACAGAACTGATACTGCAGAGAAGATATAAAGGTAATGATTGATGGAGCATTAAAAATAATTATTTCCTGCAAGCCTACTATAGTATTACCTTATATAATAATATCTACAGTGAAGTAAATCTGCATGCAGATATGTCTATAAAATGAAGATCTTTGCCGAAATATAGAATTACTATTATACATACTTGTTTATTTCTGCCAAACTGCCTGGGGCCAAAACTGTAAGAAATTACCTATTCCTTTGTTGTTTTGTTGCCCAGTACATCATCTTCTTGTTTTCCTAGGAAAACTCAGAAAACAATAAGAGTAGCTTGTAGACCTTTGCTATTCACTGTTCTGTAATAAATAAAAAGGTGTTCTTGCTATTTTAAAAAAATCAGATTTACGAAGCCTATAGAGCTGCTCCGGTCCATGCATTTTTAATAGGTTAATACATGAAAAGAACATTTCTTTCTCTTCTTAGAATAGAATACTGTAGAGAATACTTAACTAATGGGTAATAGGAGCCTCTATTGCTCTTCATAACTAGTGTTGAGCGCGAATATTCTAATCGCGAATTTTAATTGCGAATATTACCACTTTGAGAATTGGAAAATATTTCGAATATAGTGCTATATATTCGTATTCGCGAATAGTGTTGATCGCGAATATTATAATCGTGAATTTATCGCAAATATCGTCACTTAGCAACATCCCTAGCAACCAATAGGAAAGTTGCCTACTCTTTAGTGTTGATCGCCAATATTTTAATTGCGCATTTTTATCGCGAATATATTACATTGTAGATTTTCGCAATCAAGTAAATAATGATTGAGGTTACCAATTCTCGAATTTGCTAATTTATAGCGAATATTCGGCCAAAAATTCACAAAATATCGCAAATTTGAATATTGCCTATGCCGCTCATTATTATTCATAACATCTATATGGAAGTATCATTAAGCATTTTATATTGAGTATCACAGTTCTGTCATGTAATGAGTAGTCCACCCTAAAAATAAAGACCATCTTAAGTTGTGAAGACTATAATAATTCTAACATAAAGTCATGTAAGAAAATCAGCACAATGGGGGAGATTTATTAATACTGACTCCTGTCCTATTTTTTTTTCCAACATGTTTTTAGTTGATGAAAAAAGCAGAGTATGAAATGAAAAATATGATGTTCACCTATGGTAATAGCAAATTGATAAATCTGTCACAATGAGTTCTCTAAATACATTTATGAAAATGTTCAATGCTAAGGTTGCATGTACCATACAGTGCTCCAGACTAAAAAAAAAATAACTAGGAGCCATTGGCTCCGAAACTAAACAATTTAGGAGCCAAATTAAATTTTTTAGTCGGCAAATTTAAAATTAATATAATTAAAAAAAAGGACTTGGCGGAGAAGATGAGACGCAGGTCACAGTAGTGAGCCAGCTTTACATTCAGGAGAATACAGAACAGCGCTGTCCAATCGCAGCTCAGAGCCAGGGAGAAAAAAAACCTTCCTGGCTCTGAGCTGCGATTGGACAGCGCTGCATTCAGGGAGAAGAAGAGACACTGGCGTCTCCTCTTTTTTGCTCTGAATGTTGAAAATACCGGGGGCCACAGCGGGCAAACAGAGCGGCACCCAGGAATAATAGTAAGTGCACTATGAGCCCTAGGAGCCGCTCTATGTAGCCTGCTACTTAGTTCACATTTTTTGGACCCATGAAAGGTCCTCTTTAACTCATTTATACAAGTGTCGGCAGCGGTATCACAGACCCGGCACTCGGCCTCAAAAACAGGGCATGCGATCTGTGGCAATTAACCCCTCAGATGTGCGGGACACTTCTCAAAAACAGGTGACACCCTGACCTCCAGCACCGCTTATACAGACTGGAAAAAGGTCCCAATCCCAAGCAGGGGATAATGCAACCCAAAGGCCCATTAAAAGCACCCCGTTGGCCTGTGAGGACACATTTATCCGATGCTGGAGGTGCCAGAGGCCTGGACATAGGGCTGCTTGACCACTGAACCCATGGACTTCGGGTTTGCTCAGCGGTCCTCATTATACGCCAGGCCTGCAGACACACTGCTGAGCGCTGGTGAACCTCCCATGTGTCAGGTGGTTTTCGTGGCCACACCGGGCATGGAGGTACAGCATGTGGTGGGAGTGGTAAAGAATCTTCCGTACGGAGCTATTTTTGGAAGAGACTTACCCCTGTTCTAGTCCTTATGGAAGGATGGAATGCAACCTCTTGTGGAGAAAGACTCTCTAGGTCCTGAACCTGAGGACCCCGATTCTGGGGTACCGGCTGTAGGGGTCCCCATCATAGAGCAAGAGTGTAACCATGATAGGTTTCCCCTAGAGGTATTGACCGGTGAGGCAGCAGAGGCCACATCTATCCCAGAGCTAGAGGTGTCCCGGTACATGTTCGGGACCGCCCAACTCCAGGACCCCACTCTGGTACGGGCACGAGAGAGAGTGACTGTAATCATTGGGGTAGTCCAACAACCGGGCGCAGAAGTGTTTTTTCCCCACATGTAAGAGTTGGTGTCCAGAGGATCGCTATGGATCTTGAGGGGCCCATGGTAAAGTTGGCCCGGGGCCACCAACACATATTGGTATTGGACTATGCGACTCGTATCCGGATGCCATTCCTCTCTGCCATACCTCAGCCAAACTTATTGCCAGGGAACTATTTGCCATGTTTTGCCACATCGGGTTGCCCAAAGAGATCCTTACGGATTAAGGTACTCCTTTTATGTCCAAATTGACAAAGGAGTTGTGCAAGCTGCTTCGAATCAAGCAGTTATGCACATCAGTGTACCACCCCAAACAGATGGGTTGGTGGAAAGGTTTAATAAAACCTTAAAGGGATTCAGTCACCATGTTACAGCATATATAGATGCGGACATGCATGGCTAGATCGCCGCTAGCATGTCCGCACTATATGTGTGCCATAGTGCTGCGCTTCTTTATTGACTGTAAAAAATTATTTTATTAATATGTAAATTAGGGAGTCAAGGTACCCAGGGGGGAGGTACGAACCTTTCCTGTGCCCAGCCACGCCCTCTGTGAAGGAGCCCAGCACCGCCTCCGTTGTATCATTCTCATCCGTGCTGACAGTTAGAGCGCTGTAAGTCTCGTGATGCGCGAGATCGCGCATGCCCAGTTCTGACATAGTGTTCCTTCCCTGTGCTGGCATCAGCCTCAGGGAAGGAACTGGGCATGTGCGATCTCGCGCATCGCGAGACTTACAGCGCTCTAACTGTCAGCACAGATGAGAATGATACAACGGAGGGCAATTTTGTCGGGAGGGCTGCACCCCTGACCGATCTGCTGAAAGGAAGGAAGTCACTCAGGATTCGGTGGAATCCTCAGGCAGAAAAAGAATTTCAGGCCCTGAAATTGGCGTACTTCCTATGTGAACAGCCCATCCTGTCCAACCCCAACTTTAATGACGAATTCATCGGTGCTAGGAGCCATTCTGTCCCAAAAAGTTAACGAAGATTAACATTCCATTACTTATTTGAGTAGAAAGCTTACCCCAGCAGAAAAGAACTACAGCGTAGTGGAGAAGGAGTGCCTAGCCAATAAGTGGGCCTTTTGTGTACTGATGGTACTACCTGCTGGGGTGACATTTTCGCCTGGTGAAGGACCATTCACTGTTGGTCTGGATGAGAAATTCTATGGAGAGAAATGCTCGGGTCACCAGGTGGTTTCTCTCCTTGCAGAATTTTAATTTCTCGGTGGAACATCGAGCGGGAAAGCTACAGGGTAATGCGAGTGCCCTGTTTTGGTGCAAATGTTCACCCCCACAGATTTGAACAGAAGGGCGGAGGGGCATGTGAGGACTCATATACGAAGGAAGGTATGTGTCTCCGAGAATGGTACAGTTAGCATATTAGACGGGATGCACATGATACGTGCCACCAAGGTACCAAGCCTTGGTGGAGAAGAAGCCACTAGCTAGAGTGCCCACTAAGATAGATAGTGGGCACTGTTGCTATAGCTGGTATTAGCTTATTCAGCCCTGGCTTTTACTGGGAGTAAGCAAAGAGCTGGGTGGGTGCTTACTCCCCACGCTCCACTCCGGGGTTTATACGTGGCTCATGTCCACGATTGTGTTTTAAAAGTGAGCAGCAGGAAGCAGGGTGGGTCTGTTGAGTGAGAGGCTGCAGATCACACACTGCACGGCACGTGTGAAGAAAACACTGGCCTGTGGACTGATTACCTGACCTGGCTGCTATCCAGCTGTAACTGAACTGTTGCTGGAACAAGCAATAAACCGTGTTGAAGAGACTTTGTGGTGTCCCTGCCTTTCTTTAAAACAGCATTAAAATGGGTATAGCAGGAGCACAGCAATGGAATTGCACTTAGCCCATAGTCACACAGTCAGTGATTTCCTTCAGTAATTGGGAGCCAAAACAGGAGTGGTTCATCCACCAAGATAAGGTATAAGAGAGGTATTTGCACCTGTTTTAAGTTTTTGAACGACACCTGGCTCACAATTACTGATGGAAATCACTCACCAAACACTGATGTATGAATAAGGTCATAAGTACATGAAAAAACATCAGTTGGAACTGGCAATATACATAATATGAGGAACACTGTGTAGCCTCTAAAAAAAGTCACAAGTGTACAACTTAATTTTAAAATAGTCAATTTCCCCTTTTGAATTTCTACCTCAGCAAAATTCTGTAGCATAAAATATTTGCTGTTTGTTGCATCTTTTCTTCTATTTTTGGATCTACTTATTTGTTTATTTGTGAATGTTCTTTATATTGGTTTGCTGAATTACATGGAAAATGTCTCTCTCTGAGACCAATTTACACATCTAATTATAGGACCTTGGATCTCTTTTTCTAGGTAACCCTATCCAGGGATTAGAAAACTAGAACATGAACGCAACTGTTATTTTAAATGGTTTGCTTCCATAAAAGTTCCATAGAACAAAAAGAGAGGCACCATAGCAGGTTCTTTCTAAATGTGTGTGTGTGTTTGTTTGTTTGTTTGTGTGTGTGTGTATTAGAAAAATGCTCAAGAGAAGACAATAAAAAAGTGTTCAGTGACATGACTCCAATCAATGTCCAACAAGGTTGAACTGTAGAAAACTTGGATATCAATTCACAGTAATAGTATGAAATACAGTCGGTCAATGTGGTACATTTATCAAAACCGGTGTAAACAAAAACTGGCTTAGTTGCCCATAGCAACCAATCAATCAGAGTCCATGTTTTAGTTTCCAATGGAACTGTGAAAAATGAAAGGTAAATCTGATTGGTTGCTATGGGCAACTAAGGCAGTTTTCCTTTACAGTTTTAATAAATCTCCCGCAATATCTTTCACGAATACATCACATCCATGTTTACTTAAAGCTATGGCACCATTTAGGGACTTAATTTTGGTCAGTAGATACATTACCCTTAAAATCTGTAACAATAATTCTAAGCTTAAGGGCACAGCCGAAGTAAAATAAAGCAAAGCACAATTAAACAATGCCGTAACCTCCATAGCACTGTTATTTGCACCAAAGTGATTTTCCATTGGTGGGCCATGATGGTAGTAATGACCTAAAGTCATGGCTATTTCCGTCATTTTTCCATGTTTACTTGATCATGTTCCATCGCTTGTGTTCACGGCATTCTTTACTTCCCCATGTCTGCAAATACTCTCTTGCTATTCATGTTATATTAGCCAATCTTAATCTGGCACAAGATAAATGCCTGTTCCAAGAACTATATACAATTAATAGGGACAGGGATGGTAAACATTTTTTTATATATTCTATTACGTAAATATAAGTGAGGGACATGAACATGTGGAGTCACTGTGGGTCGAAATACATGGAGGAAAAAACAATAATAAAATACTAATAGAAGTTTATTATAAACCAGCTAATATACCAAAGTCCACAGAAAATCTACTACTAAACAAGATAGACGAGGCGGCAAATCATAATAAGGTTGTTATTATGGGGGACTACAACTACCCAGATATAGACTGGGAAACTGAAACCTGTACATCTCATAAAGGAAACAGGTTCTTAGCAATAACCAAAGACAATTACCTTTCCCAACTGGTTAAGGATTCATATTTTTAAAAGCATACTAAAATCTAATTGTGAGAGGTACATACCTTATGGGAATAAAAGGGTAAGGAATAAGAAAAAAACAATGTGGATAAATAGAAATGTAGAAAAGAATTTTTAATTTCCCATGCCAATATCTATATTTAAACAAAAAACATAAAATCCTGCAGTTTACGCACTGGCCTCTGTAAAAGGAAATATAAATTATTAATATTGAGGGTTAATATTAATAAATAGTAGTAGATCATGCTATTGTTGACTCTGCCTATTTACTTTTTATTCTACCTGTTGCTCTTCTATTTTCCGAACTACGTGTGCTGTGTTACAACAACTATAAAAAGACTATGAACTGCATTTGAACAATAAAGTATTTATTAAACATTTACAAGTCTACAGTCAATTATTCATGCTATATTTATATATATATTTATATAAATGGTTATATAAAAATATATATACATATAGACGCATATAGTAATACACTAACAGCACTCTAATACACCTACCTACACTAACACAATACAATCTACAATTCCACCCCAAAATCTATCTAAATATACACTTACACACCAGATACAGTGACTGGATTACAGTGCTGACAAAGGCAAAGGCAGAGAGACTGACACACTGAGACTGTTGCTGATTTGTAAGTCTTTGTAAGGGGTATTCCCACTTTGGACATTTGGGGCATATAGTTAGGATATGTCCCCAATGTCTGATATACTTAGAATGTGGCCATCCTCCATTAATTTTTATTTGACTGCAGAAAATATTGTAGCGGCACGCTCTGCTATTTTCAGAAGTACCATTAAAATTAATGGGAAGCACACAGCGCAAGTGCGGCCACTACTCTATTCACTTCTATGGGGCTGATGGAAATAGCTGTTCCAGCCCTTGGCTATTTTCTGCAATCCCATTGAAATGAATGGAGGGCAGCCGCGCATGTATATGCATACCTATCAGACATTGGGGGCATATCCAAGTGATATGCCCCCAATGTCCAAGATAGGAATACCTCTTTAACTGTTGGACCTACATCTAAACTGCCCAATACTACCATGTCCTCCACTACTGCTGCGGAAGTTGAGGAAGCAGAATACTCTGTTTGTCTATGTTCTGTTAGTCTCCACCCACTAGCTTAGAAAACAATTTTAGAATTAGAGATAGAGAAAAAAAAAACTGCTAAAATGCCAGCTACAAGTCATATAATGGCAAAAATAGTGTTATTCCTCATGCACAACCACATGGCATGGAAAAGTTAAGTTAAAACTACTATGAGGTAGGTTTACACAAACCTTGCTCCATCTCACCCTCTTTGCCATTCCTTGTCAATTCCTGAGACTGTTGGCAACTATGAAATAATAGGTCAATCTTTCAGTACCTCTGCTGTAGCCCCTCTCCAACCTACCTGCTTGGCTCTCCAAGTTCCACAGGAACCTGGCTGTATCTGTCTATATCTGCTCTCTTGGGTATTTTGTGTCAGCCTTTTGCTGAAGCAATGTGTCTGTCCCATTTCTCATGTGGGGTTCTTCCGGAAAACTACAAGTATTCGCCTTAGTGACCATCTGAGTGCCAGGCATCCTGTATCAACCTAGTGGAACCCACCCCTCTGTGTTCTTACATGGACCACGGAGCCTCATGTACCAAAGCCTTGATCAAATCACTCTCACTGACTTAAGGACCTACACAGAACTGTCACAGGTCCTACACACATACACTAGCAAGGAAAAAACACCAATGGTGAAAATCCATTTCTGCCAAAGAAGGCACAAAAATATATGACATTTTTAAAATTACATCACAAAGTAATTTCCTGAAACATCAGAGGGGTTAACAGTATATGTAACAAAATAATAATTACATCAGGAATCTGTCCCAGGAAAGAGGTCCATCATCTTACAATATGTTTACCCAAATACTGCTCTAAAACAGGAACATGTATTGCTGTATTAGGCATTTAACTCCTTCCCGACCTCTGCCATACGTGTACTTCAGCACTCTAAAGATGGCACCTGCTTGCATGTGCGGTGGGCGCCATAGCCATCGTATTTCTGCTATTTCAAAATAAAACAATATTTATCCCATATGCCAGATGGTGTACCAGAAAAAAAACGGCCAATTTGTCATTTTTTGTCACTTTACCTCCCACAAAAAAATTGAATAAAAAGTGAATGAAAAGTCACACACACTTCAAAATAGTATCACTGAAAAGTACAGATCACCCTGCAAAAACTACATATAACTACAAAAAAGTTATAGGGGTCAGAATATGGTAATAAAAAGAAAAAAAAATTTTTTTCTCAAGGTGTGTATTTTTTTCCAGGATTAAAACGCAAGAAAAACTATACAAGTGTGGTATCATTATAATCATACTGGTCTGGAAAATGAAGGTCACAGGTCAATTTTAGTGCATAGAGAATACTGTAAAAAAAAAAAGAAAACATAAAACTGTGGCAGAATTGTATTCTTTTTCCAATTCTACCCCATTTTGCATTTTTTTCCAACCCCCCACTACATCATATGCAGTATTAAATGATGCCATTAGAAAATACAACTTGCCCTGCAAAAAAAAAAGCCTTCATATGGCTACATGAACGGAAAAATGAAAAATGTATTGCTCTGGGAAGGCGGGGAGTAAATCGCAAGATCCTCTTAGGATTAACTATTAACCTGTGTTCTCATACTAGAACCCATCTAGGTACTAATCAACTTTTCTGACTTTTTAATCTACGTGTTCTACTTTTTCCCAATTCTGGGAGAAACTGTTTAAATAAAAACATATGAAATTAGTTCAAGTATTTATGCTATTTTTATACATTTTCTGAATCAGAAAGCATACCACTCCTTGTACTTTCCACTCATTTGCAATTTTCATGGTGACAGCAGCTAGGTATCTATTTATATAACTGCCAGCTATGCTTTTACAGGGTTGTTTATCAAGAAAATTCTGAATTATAATGTGCTTGTTCAGTAAACTTTATACTACACTAGCCAGATATTTCATGTTATGCACTCAGAATAACCAGGCATAAACGTATAATACTATTGCTATGTCTTCTCATATCTGTAAAAATATACATTAAACTGTTAAAGAGCTAATTTATGTTACTTTAAAGTATTGTTTCATGTATTTATTTTTGCTTGTTTTCAGATATTAGCTGACATTGAGTATCAGAACTAAACATATATAAATTATATAACATTTTCTGAGAACATGAGAGCTCTACATAACTCTATAGTTATAAGTGTCATAATAACATGCTTACTCATATTGCAATGTAGTTCTGCCATCCTCACATGATGGTGACTAGTTTTCTCAGTCGCCCATTTGTCAACAATGTACAGTAACTCCACAGATACTTATTTGCTACCTATTGAGTGGCTTACTGAATAATAGTGATGGGCATGGTAAAAGAGATCTAACATGTGACTAGGTGTAAAAGATAGTTTTCTAAACATCCAGCTATACCATAGTTTGAAATATTTGGCAGTATTCACATATGCTAGCCATTTTTGGTGCACTTTTTGCCTTGTTTTTGTTTTTTTGTTGTCTTTAACAAAAAAAATACGCAAAATTCCTGACAAGAATATGTAGGATTATGGCCTAAAAATCAGCAGTCTGTTATTAATTGTCTAAAAAATCTTTCTTATATATAAAAAGAGCTTAAAATATTAATTTAAGGCTACATTCACACTAGTGTTTTTACTGGATCCGGCTTCAGCAAAAACGCTTCCGTTACTGATAATACAACAATTTGCATCCGTTATCAATGGATCCGGTTGTATTATCTTTAACATTGCCAAGACGATCCGTCATGAACTCCATTGAAAGTTAATGGAGGGCGGATTCATTTTCTATTGTGGCAGAGAAAACAGATCCGGCCCTATTGACTTGCTTTGGGGGTCATGCCGGATTGGTCTTGCTCTGCATCCAAGGACGGAAAGCAAACTACAACATTTTGCGGTTTGCTCTGCGGTATGGGAACACAACTAAATGGAACGGAATGCACTGACAATGAATGGGGACAAAACTGAAGCGTTTTTTTTCAGTATTGAACCCCTATGATGGATCTCAATACCGGAAAACTAAAACGCTAGTGTGAAAATAGCCTAAAGGGGTTTTCTGAGATATTTTTACAGATGACCTAAATTCCTGACAAGAATATTTAGGATTATGGCCTAAAAATCAGCAGTCTGTTATTAATTGTCTATAAAATCTTTCTTACATATAAAAAGAGCTGAAATATTAATTTAAATGGGTTTTCTGAGATATTTTTACCAATGACCTAGCCTCTGGATAGGTCATCATCAGTATGTGATCTGTTGGGATCCAACACCCGTGACCTACACTGATTAGCTGTTTGAGAAGGTACCAAAGATGACAGTAGCACTGCAGCCTCCTCACATCTTTCCCTAGGATATGTGACATCACGTTGAGTGGTAACATGGCCTAGGTAAAGCTGCAGAGATGCCAGGCAAACCCGCTGCACAATGTATGGCACTATGCATGGTGAGCAGAGAGAAGGCCTCAGGGAAGTGCTGGTGTCTTCTCAAACAGCTGATTGATCACCAGTAAAAATATCTTGTAAAAACTCTTTTAATGAGAAGACTGCACAACTGGACTTTATCTAGGTGTCATCTTTCCCAGGTACTAATGTTTTCTCTTTGTACTCAGGTCCCCCCATAATTAACAGTAGGGCCAAATTATAAAACATCTAAATGATCACAAGAATAATGTTAAAAAAACATATATGCTAAGAAAATGAAGCAGCAAAGAAATCCCTGCTGATTGTAACAATTCAATGAATTCTCATTTAAAGAAGCACTCCCACAAAAAAGTTTATTCTTTGACCTGTACATGATGTAAACTGTAGTGAAGGTAATCTTCTTACCAATTACTGTATTTGTGAGTTATAACCTCCTTTCTGATCCTCAGCTGTGTCATGTAACCAACACTCTGACTTTCTAAATAACAGAGCATTTTATGGGTGGACAGGAAGCCAGTTTCTCTATGTATTCCTATAAAAGCCTCAATTTCGGTCTCATATGAATGAATAGAGAAGTAACTGACTTCCTATCCTGTGTGAGTTGGCGATCACATGACATAGCTATGAGATATCCAATGCACAGTACACATAGATAAAAGAAAATACTGCTTCCCTATTAGTCTGTAGCATACTCTTAGAAGCAGCAGAACAATGGAGGATGACAAACAGCAGTAATGTATTGCTAAAAATCCAGCACTGGGATGTGATCTAAAAACCTCCCACCCTCTCATAGAATTCTATGAGCAACAGCTGATCTCTAAATGAGCTGATAAACTAAGTAAACTAACAGTAACGAAAGATGAGTGCAGAAAGCAAGAGGGTTGAAATAAAGGACTAATAAGTGGGGAATGGTATTCTTCTCTAATTAATTATATTCCATATTTTTTTTAATTGTTGCTTTTAATATTGGATCAGCATTAACATACTAATATCAGTTTATAAATTGATGAATACAATAACATTCCAATTATACAGGGTATGCACCCATATTCAAACATAGCATTAGATGAATTCTTCTGCCTAATTAGATAAAAGATTGACATTTAAGTATTTGATTAAGTAAAATGCAATGATGTAATGACAAAAACTAATAAGCAACATATGTGCATTTAAATAATTTGACTGGCTTACAATATAATGTAATAATTATTTATTTTTCTAAGGAAAGAAAAAGCAAAAACATATGTTGATTGCTATGCATTGCATTTATTAGGACACTGGCACAAGATCCTAGTATGCCTGGCACTGAAATGACTGTAGAAGGATAAAAGTATGTGTTTATCAGGAATCAAATTAGCTAAATTAATTGAAATGATCTATGGTGTTGTTTCTTCCAATTTCAGACATTTATAGCATATCCACAGGGTATGCTATAAAGGCAATGCAGGTACAGGTCTAATCAGGAGAATGGGGATCTGATGACTCTTGTCCACTGACCGCTGTCCTAGAATTATGGAAAGAGGCAGGCAAGCGGCCAGCTCCCCATGTTCCTGATAGATGAGGCTCTAATAGGTTCGACCCTTATGAATTTATGGCATATGCTATAAATATGTCATACATGTTTAAGACAGGAATACCCCTGTAAACAAAAGGCTAATCAAGAAACATTTATCATGAGGTAATATTTGAAGGCAGTTTTGTTTGAATTTCAACTGGCATACTTTTTTTTTTTTTTTCTTTTTTTTTAACATCTTTAAACAGCACTTTTCTCTACAAATGCTGCTCCAGTTTTTCTATGACACCTCCCTTCTAGAACAATTTAGCGAATTTTTATAAAACATGAATATAAAATAAATGAGCTCATGCAAATTCAAGTTAAGTTCAGTTCACAAGATATATATTCCTAATTCCTCATATATATCTTTGATTTTTATCTGATGTCAAAATAATGTCGCTCCAAGCTGATATTTTACATTTGGTCTGATGTCATTGCCGTGGTACAGTTAATTGTAATAGTAGAAGAGAGGCTCTATATTATGTCACGCAGAGTGAATCACGCTATCACGCTTTTTACTGATACCCAAGTGTTTTTGCGTGGCCCACGGTCAGTATCGGGTAGGTGGATGCATGCCTGTCTTGGTTGGCATCTCCTCCGCTCTGCTCCCCTCTGCCACTTCGAATTGCTGGGGTTTGCAGTTCGCACTTGTACTCACACTTTGCGCTTGTGCTGGAACACTTTTTTGCTCATGTGTGGTAGATGTATCAAGACGCCAATCTTTGCTACTTCTTCACCTCACGGAATGGATGTTCTCTTTCAAAAGTAATGACATATATTCAACATTCCGCAATTAACCTCTTATTCACCTACCAGATACTGACTGTGGGCCACACGAAAAAACTTGGGTATCGGTAAAAAGCGCGATAGCGTGATTCAGTCTGCATGACTATATATAGAGCCGCTCTTCTACTATTACAGTTAACTGTACCATGGCAATTACATCAGAACAAATATAAAATATCAGTTTGGAGTGACATTATTTTGACACCAGATATAAATCAAAGATATATATTAAGAATTAACTATATACTGTATACCGCACCTTGTGAACTGAACTTAACTTGAAATTTGCGTGAGCTCCGCAATTAGAAATAAAAGAGGGACCATGACTGTGAGAAAGTTTGCGATTATTAATTGTTTTATGTTTTTATATGAATTATTTTTAATGTCATATTAAATGTAAATTGATGACTTGAGAGCCGGCCATTTGTTTGAATAATTTGCAATTTTAGCTAATTGAAAGAAATCATAATACTATACACTGGCAATTTTTACCAACATCCAAGCCCCACTGGCCCCACAAACAGGGGGGGTCAGGCGGTACCACAACTTTCAACTTTATAATGCAGATATAGTTGTGTACAAACAGGGATTGCATAGCAAAAAGGCATGATAACTGCATGGGCCAGGCAGGTCAGACCCCACAGACCTCCTCCCTCCTTCACTTAGGACCCATCACCTATGAAGCTGCAGAACAAACCAGCTGGACCTACAGCCCCAGTCACAGGAGGCCCCATACCCACAGTGAGGAGTCTGCAGCTGGGTAGGTGACATCTACTACATTATCTGTATTCAGAGAGATCACTGTGTGTTATCTGTATTCAGAGAGATCACTATGTGTTCAGTGTACTCAGAGAGATCACTATGTGTTACCTGTACATCTGGACCCAGAGAGATCACTGTGTCTTACTTGTACAGTTGTGTTCAAAATAATAGCAGTGTGTTTAAAAAAGGGAATAAAGCTCAAAATTCTTCTAATAGCTTGTATTTCTATACACCCAAATGCATTGGGAACACTACACATTCTATTCCAAATCAAAACATGAAAAATATATCACATTTGTGTTGTTCCTCTAAAAAGAAAAGTGAATATTAGACTGTTCAAAAAAATAGCAGTGTTTGTATTCTTCTATACAAACTCAAACATTCACTATATAAACAGAATTTTTTTTTGAAGATTTTGCTTTCCTTTGAATCACTTAAAGGGGTATTCCCATCTTGCCTTTTCAACCTTACCAGCAGCAGATGTCCTGGTAACATCCTGGAATAGAGAGTGAAGGCTGGCCACGCCTCCTCATGACTCACCCTGAGAGCTCAGTCCTTGGTGCTCGTTCATGCGGATGAGTCATCAGTCAGGCAGCCTGCAGTGTATGTAAAGCCCATCCCCCTGCTGCTAAGTGAACTAATACAGTCCATACACTTTTACACATACAAACCCATTCTTTCCCGGTGTCTGATATTATCACAGACTTATTACCCATCTGTGGATGGGACATATGGGGCCATCTGTGGATGGGACTTATGGGGCCATCTGTGGATGGGACTTATGGGGCCATCTGAGGATGGGACTTATGGGGCCATCTGTGGATGGGACTTATGGGGCTATCTGTGGATGGGACTTATGGGGCCATCTGTGGATGGCACTTGGGGGGGATCTGTGGATGGCACTAAGGGGGGGCGTGATCTGTGGATGATACTTGGAGGAGGGTGTCTTGGGATGGCACTAATGGGGGGTAGGCATCTGTGGAGGCACTTGGAGGACGGTGTCTGGGGATGGCACTTAAGGGGGGGAGGCATCTGTGGAGGCACTTGGGGGGGAGTCTGGGATTGTCACTTATGGGGGGGGCATCTGTGGAGGCACTTGGGGGGGAGTCTGTGTTTGGCACTTATGGGGGGAGGCATCTGTGGAGACACTTATGGGGGGGGCATCATTCTGGGCAGCAGTGCTATTTGTACTCACCTGTACTCACTTGTACTCACTTGCACATTTGTACTTGTGATCACTCTGTGCCATCTGTACTCAGAGAGATCACTGTGTGCCACCTGTACTCAGAGAGGTCCCTGTGTATTATCTGTACTCAGAGAGGTCCCTGTGTATTATCTGTACTCAGATTGATCACTGTGTGTTATCTGTGCTCAGAGAGATCACTGTGTGCCATCTGTACTCAGAGAGATCCTTGTGTTATCTGTACTCACATAGATCTATTAGTTATCTGTACTCAGAGAAATCACTCTATGTTATCTGTACTCAGAGAGATCACTGTGTTATCTGTACTCAGAGATCACTGTGTGTTATATTTACTCATAGAGATCACTGTGTTATCTGTACTCAGAGAGATCACTGTGTGTTATCTGTATTCTTAGAGATCACGGTGCTTTTTGTACTCAAAGAGAATAGTGTGTTATCTGTACTCAGAAAGATCACTGTGTGTTATCTGTACTCAGAGATCACTATGTGTTATCTGTACTCAGATAGATCACTGAGTGCTATTTGTACTCAGAGAGATCACTGTGTGCCATCTGTACTCAGAGAGATCACTGTGTGCCATCTGTACTCAGAGAGGTCCCTGTGTATTATCTGTACTCAGAGAGGTCCCTGTGTATTTTCTTTACTCAGATTGATCACTGTATGTTATCTGTGCTCAGAGAGATCACTGTGTGCCATCTGTACTCAGAGAGGTCCCTGTGTATTATCTGTACTCAGATTGATCACTGTGTGCCATCTGTACTCAGAGAGATCACTGTGTGCCATCTGTACTCAGAGAGGTCCCTGTGTATTATCTGTACTCAGATTGATCACTGTGTGCCATCTGTACTCAGAGAGATCACTGTGTGTCATCTGTACTCAGAGAGGTCCCTGTGTATTATCTGTACTCAGAGAGGTCCCTGTGTATTATCTGTACTCAGATTGATCACTGTGTGTTATCTGTGCTCAGAAAGTTCACTGTGTTATCAGTGGTGCTACATCATACTGCAAGTAATATCTACTATCTATAGTCAGAAAATTATCACTATGTTACCTGTGGTGTTACATAGGACTACAGATGACATCTACTACATTATCTGTACTCAGAGAGTTATCACTGTGTTACCTGTGGTGTTACATAGGACTACAGATGATATCTACTACATTATCTGTACTCAGAGAGTTATCACTGTGTTACCTGTGGTGTTACATAGGACTACAGATGATATCTACTACATTATCTGTACTCAGAGAGTTATCACTGTGTTACCTGTGGTGTTACATAGGACTACAGATGATATCTACTACATTATCTGTACTCAGAGAGTCATCACTTTTATATGTGGCATTATATAGGACTGCAGGTAACATCTACTAAATTATCTGTACTTAGAAAGTTATCCTTATTATCTGTGGTACTACATAGGACTGTAGGTAACATCTACTACATCATCTGTACTCAGAGATTTAATACCTTTATGATTGTCCTCAATGGTAGGACAAGCACATATATACATGCATACTCTCTCTCACATACACATACATAAAAACACTTTGAACATCATATTATATTTAGAGATGAGCGAACCCAATCCCACGAAGTGGGAATTTCAATTATTATCAAGGATAAATTCGATTCAACCTGAAATAGTATAAAAAACTAAAAAATTCAAACTTACTGCCTCCATTCGCTCGCAACAGGCCACCAGCCTCCATGTTGCTTTAGGATCTCATCCGAAATCCCAAGTGGCGGGATGAGGTAATCTCGCGCCGCACAGGATTTTGGCCGAGATCTTCAAGCAAGATGGAGGTGGCTGGCCCACCGCGAGCAAATGGAGGCGGTAAGTTTGATTTACATTTTTTTTTTATTGTTAATTTTACACTCAGATGCCACAATCATATATGAACGCGGCACCTGAGGGGTACAATGACGGGTCGGTGCTATCGCAGCTCCCTGTCATTGCACCCGCTACTTACAAAAAAATGCACTTCATGACAAAGTAATTCGTCATGAAGCAAATGTTTTCATGAAATTCGGTGAATCAGCCGAATCAAACTTTTAAGAAATTGGCTCATCTCTAATTATATTTTATTTAACACAGGTTTACGATCGGTCTCACACCACTGTAGATAGGAGATGATTTCACTATACTCCACACTTTAAACGGACAAAGCCATTTTAGGAGGAATTCAAAATATCAATATGTTTAAACTTTATATGAAAATAGCAGCAAACAATTCAACAAGAGTAAGAAGTAAATCAATACATTCCGATAGAAAAAATAATGTTGGGAACAAGAATAAGTGAACAGGACAAAGCCAGTTAGTACTGAGCTGAAGGGAAGGTGATAACACTCTTGTTTCCATAACCTTGTCATAATAATTAAATCATCCAACTACACTTCCCCTGATAAGAAAAAAGCAGTGTAAGCAAGAACAAAAAATATTAAATTACTTTCATTCATCTGGAAGGAACAGTTTTATTTTATGAAATATATTTCCACATAAAACAAGCTATGAACATAAGTAGCATAGGTAATAAAAATCCATGAGCCCCCTTGCAGAAAAGAGGAAGAGTCCAATACATGACGTAAAAGTTAATAGAAAGCCCAAGGAGATGACGAGGACAATATGAACACCTTTACTGATAAATGGCTCGAAAGGATAACTAATCCCCACCAATATCATGCACTAAAAATAACTTTTAATTCTAATGCATAAACAAGAACCCAAACAAGTGAACATTGAGAACATAATATATATGAGATTTGATTAAAGGGCCAATTTTTTATTAGCTATTTTGTCTGCTCTTCCAACCTCCCAAAAGCCATTTTTTTTAAATGTTCCAGTCACATGGCCATATGATGACTTATTTTTGTGGGGCAAGTTGTATTTTAAGTAGCACTATTTAATTCACCTTATAATATATTGGAAAATGAGGGGAAAATTAAATGTGGGATGACATTGAAAATAAAAAAAACTCACAATTACGCCATGTTTTTTTTTTTTTTGTTCTTACAGCATTTACTGTGAATTAACAATGACATTATTAACTTATTTTGTGGGCCAGCATGATTACAGTGATATCTATTGTTTTACTACTTTATAAAAATTAAAACCTTTAAAAAAAAATTCAACTCCATCCTGGTAAATCTGAGTTACTACCTTAATTAATTATGTAGCCATTGGCCACCACCAGTGGGTGCATGAGGCAGCCGAGATATGTACACCCAGAAATACAGGAATGTGATTATACACTTTATACACTAAGATTATACCCTGCCTTAGGAGATCACTGGTTACAAAATGTTTTATATGTTTATGTTTTAAAAAATACAAAAAGTAGTATAGGAGGGATACTTTTATTAACTAACCAGAAAAATTATATTTGCAAGCTTTTGGAGCACAGAGGCCTCTTAATTAAGCAAGACTTAATGACTTGTAGCAAATCCTATTTGAAAGATGTTACACCAAAATATAGTACATTGGGTGATATGTCATTAAAATGAGCCAAAACAAATAAACTAAGGTTTTTGTTACAGTTAGATGTTAAGAAACAGAAGGTTTAGAGTTAGTCTAATGGGGAAGTGTGTGTGGGGATGGGGGTGTTAAATTAACTCCTTCTGTCAGTGCCTGAATTGTTGTTTTTATCTTGAATTCCCAATTTTTTATTTTCTGCTATTCTTCAAATTATTGTTCAATATTAAGACCTTTATAAATGAATGCATAGCTAGCAGTGTAGAATGAAGGTGCAGATATGTGTTACCAGTTGGGGTGTGTCCATGCACAGTGTCCCATAAGGTAGGGAACAGTGCAGCCCTTTACTCCACTAGCACCACTGTCACCTAAATGGCAGCCCACAACATGCCGCCAGTTCCTGATTTAAAGGGCATACTTAATGTGTGACTGATCCCCATAGCAAAATGCTGGGCACTTTTAATTTAGCTAAAATCTTGTATTGTACAGCACCAACCCATGCCAATGAGTCCTGATAATTATGAGCTCCTTATTTTCTCTGGCCCTGCTGCAGGTTGGAAAGAAACTTTTAATCAGTGGCAGGCTGGTGTAGAAAGCCAGAAGCTCATGAATATCAGGACTTTGTCAGGCATGCTCTGGAACTGTTAGGACTTAGCAGCATAAAACTGGTAAAAAAAAAAAAAAAAAACTCCCTTTAACAAGGTGCAGAGGCCTAAACCTAGTGGGGTAAAAGAGAAGTCAGACAGAAAGAGGTCAAAACCATGACCAGATCCAAAACCAAAGGTAAAGTCAAAATTAGGCCAAAGGCCAAACCAGAGGGTAATGTCAGAACCAACACAACACACAAACACAGAGTTAAATAGCAGCCAGGGTCAGTGCCTGGAGATAATCACAGAGGAATAATTGGTACTCAGTAGAAAGGTCAGGGACAATCCAAAAGTCAGAATACCAGGAATTTATTCCCACTAGTGAGGCAAAGAAGACCAATCACAGGCACCTGTTGCCAGCAGCTGCTTATTTAAATCTCCCCTGATGGGAAGCATGCTACTCTGGCACTGAGCCTGATTGGCATGGTGCCCAAGCTCTTTGATAGGCCAGCCAGCCTGACTGTCAGTGTGGCTGGTTGCCACAGCAACAGAATGACTGACGGATAGGTACATGACACACAGTGTAACACTGGTAGGCTGGTAGCAATGACTGGATAGTGTCAGACTTTGCAGGGACACCCCACCACTGGTAACATGCATTGTACCTTCATTGCACAATGATCTCTAGCTGCAATAATAAACCAATAGCACATTATAGACTCAAAACTAGATGCTCCAGAATTGCTATTCCATGGGGAATGCAAGTAGTAACTAAAACAAACATGTCAGGAGAGGTTGAAGGACCTTTTTAAGTGTGTCATACTGTGGTCTGGTCCAGAGAAATGTTTACCCACAGGCATCCAGATTCTTTCTTATTGTGTATTTGTGTAGGTTTATCCTGGATTGCAGTTTCTGATTAATTTCCACAATGATGCCCTCATTGGGGCAGGTTATAGACACTATTATGTATACCACTTTAAAGGTGTACAAGAGAAGGCATTAGTCATTTTGTGTGTACAGAAAATGCATTTTATACTGCTACAAAGGAATGTGTCAGTCTCTGATGGTAATGATAGGGCACTTCTGATGAGGAGATTTCTTAAGTATTGTCTTATTGCAATATGGGTTTGAAATACTGTGGCTCATGTGGAGGTTGAATGTGAGCACTTGGCATACCCTACTGTTGTCCTCCTTTAGTTTGTAATCCAAGAGGCTGTTTCTTGGAATCTTTGTGGCTCTGTGATCTGTTCATCTGTAACCAGAAAATGGTATCCCTGTTATACAACTGTATTCCTTGATGGTAGCAGATGTTTTCTGTCTTCACTGAGATATGCCTAGATGCATTCAGACAGAGTTAGGCTGTAAAAGATGGGCTTGTTGTGTTTTGGATGGGGAGCTATTCCCTCTTAGATATGCTGGACAACCTGTAAGTTTATTGTAGATTTTTGTTTGTATGGTTATTGATTTTGATGTATATAGTCATGTCCAGAAAATGTATCTGAGATAGTAAGTAGCTAAGAGTGACTCTTATATTTGGATGGGACTTATTGAATTTATTTATTGAAAGTTGGTAACTTATCTTAAGATATTTTTCTGATTATTAGGAAATGATCAAAATAATAGAAGCATGTGGAATAATTATACATTAATAAAACATTCTTCACTATTCTACCCCATAAAAAGGTTTGCATATCGTGGTGGTGACATTTTTCTGTCCATGACAATTTCCATATACTCCACGTATACAGTATGTCTTTCTTAAATGTGTCTTAATTGTGATGGCAGAGGTGTAGCTATAGGGGGTGCAGAGGTAGCAGTCGCTACCGGGCCCAGGAGCCTGAAGAGGCCCAAAGACACTTGTGCCACATAAGAAGACACACAAATCACTGAGGGAAGGGGGGGGCCCAAGCTGAACTCTTGCACCAGGGCCCATGAGCCTTTAGCTACGCCCCTGTGTGATGGAGAACAAACCTGATCAGTAAGTACAATATTTATTGCCTATCCCACAGATATTTCTGGCTAACACAATGCCACATGCTATGCCATCGCTTGTTCCAATGTTGTACAATTACGGTTTGCCAGCGGTAGATCGTAATTAAATAGCACGATCTGTCGCCGGCAAATCCTGATCTTTCAGCATGCTTAAAGATCTGTCAATCAGCGGCAGTCTCACACTGCAACAAACACTCGTTGGCTATTCTCGGGCAGAAAATCAATCCATGTAATATACCCTTTAGACCACGTGTTCTTAGTGTCTAATGCTAAAAAAGTTAAGATTAGCCGTGATTTGTGGTCACTGTCTTCAGAGGTGACATATTGACAACATGTATGAATCAACTCCAACATTATACTGTATGAAATGTAATAATACTACCATTATGACTATAGTGCTGTTAACTTCTATTTATTAGCGTTCCTGCTTATGTACTACAATTAGAGCTGAGCGAAGTTCTTAAAAATTCAATTTGGCTGCTTTGCCGAATTTTGGCTGCTTCATCACGAAGCGCATTTCTTTGTAAGTAGCGGTTGCAACGATAGGGAAAGGTGATTGCGCAGCCCGCCGCCATTGAACACCTTAGATGCCGAGTTCATCTCTGATTGCGGAATCTGATATTAAAAATGAGGGCTTTCAGGGGTTAACCAGTTAAATAAATAAATAAGTAATACTCACTTTATCCATCTTGAATGAAGATCCAGCGTGAAATCTCGCGTGAAATCCAGAATGGCGAGGTCATACGTCACCGTGCATGAGATTTCATGTGGAATCTACAAGAAAGATGGCCATGGCAGCCTCTTCGAGCTCAAATGGATGAGGTAAATATGATCTTTTTTATT
Organism: Bufotes viridis; assembly: GCA_033119425.1. NCBI lineage: Eukaryota > Metazoa > Chordata > Amphibia > Anura > Bufonidae > Bufotes > Bufotes viridis. Next base: position 310,643,649 of record CM065591.1, on the reverse strand, counting down.
TTTACCACCATTCCCCCTTGTTACCACAAAGGTAATTCGGCTTCGCGGCTAATCAAATTTTCCCTGAAATTTGGATCGAAGTCCACTTCTGATCCTTTGATTCGCTCAACACTAACTACAAATGAAAGTTATTGTTTAAGGGAATATATTGGTGGAGATCAGGGATCAATAAATAATCGGGAAGTATAAGATGTCACCCAAGGACAGTCCCCTGCCAAGAGTTCTGCTCTACCGCTGCAGGAATGAAAATGCACAGATCTACCTTCAAATATACTCTAAATTCTTCTTTTAAAACATACAGTTGAAAAATCATGTTTGTTCTGAATGAGTTGACTTGCCTATTCATACAAATTATAATATTCAAACCTAAATGGATACTTAAGTCAGGGATGTGTGTGAATACAGTGAAAGGAATGTATATTTAGTGAGTGAGCTATAGAAAATAATCAGTGACCTGAACATCACTTCACAGACAGCACTTATACTAGAGCTCATGCTGTGCAGAGTTATTATTTTGTTTGCCATTTTCTTTTGTTCATTTTAACATATTTAGGCAGAAACCTACAATATTAATGGCTCACAAGCTTCTACGTGCAGTTTTTATTCAGATATCTAAACAACAGTATCGTGAAGAAAGTAATGCACATTTATTAATGTCTATAAATATGAAGGCGAGTACAGACTTAGGCTGTTTGTAATCAAGAGTGTAAAAAGGTATTGAATTTGCTACACTGTACTTTCTACAGAATTTCTCAAAGACTAAAGGTGGATTTAGATGTTATAAATAATTATTATAGGGAACAAACGCTCTTTGCCAACAATCTGCCCATGTAACGGTCCTACCGACCACCCGATAAATTAGCAAAACGCTTGTTCATCGGGTGCTCTTGTCATTCGGGCAGGCACCTAAATTATCATTTCTGAGCAGCAGATCGTGCTCTCTAAAGAGCGATCTGCTTCCCAGAAACAATGCAGCTATATGAGAATGAGAAATCGCAATAGCGATCCCTCGTTCTCATACTGTGAAGGGGATTGCTGCATGTAAATGGAGCTGTCTCCTCCACTGAGCGAGCAGCCGACTCTCAGGACGGAACGCTTTCTTACAAACAATCTGCTGCTCAGTGCATGTCTAATTTGTTAACAAATGTTTTTATTGACCTGATGAATTAAAAAAATTAAGCAACTACAGCTATCCCCTCCCTATTTTTAATGACCCATCATCAGCATAAGATAGGTAGGAGATGGAAAGAATTATAACTGAAAGATCACACAAGATTTGCTTGTAATACAATATAAAATTAAGTGAAGTTGGACACAGACTTTAGAAATCAACCCCCATTACTAAACTACCAGGACCCCTGTCTCTATTAAAATTAGCACTGTTTATATAGTTATCTGCATCCTACACCCTAGTTCAAGCCAGGTTCCAAAACAGCTTTTAGCTCCAAGGCTCCACAGAGTCTTCTTGGCCTGTTCTCTCCCGGGCCCTATTTAAAAAAAATTGTGTGACCATTATATTTACTGGACTCCATGATCAGTGAGGCAGGAAGTTATGTCATTTGCAAACAGGACTATATAATTTGGACCTGAAAGAGGAAGCCAACATGAACATGATTGCAGTCATGATGTATCGTCACAAAAGTCACATATAGTTCTTTCCTTGATTTTAATATAATTTGGAGCTTGGATTGCATAATTCCTACCTCCTATTACTTAGTAAGAAAAAAATTGTTGGCAGTTACAATTTTTGAATGTCAATTGACTGTACATTCACAGTTTCACACCATTTATGCAGAACGTATGGAAAAGAGTGTGAAAATATGTAAAGATTAAGGAAGCAAGTTCTTTGCAATTAACTAAATTTGTAAAACATAAAGAATTCAACCATTTGAGCAGCAAGTAAATTACGGTACTGTAGTTTCATAGTTTATCAAATAAAGTTTATTCACTATTGAATGAAAAATTATACAATCTTTATAATTTCTTATGGTTCACAAGATTTCTGTTATGAGTTATTGAGTGGGGTGGGAACTTTTTCTACATCCACAGCATAAAAATCTGTTCTGGTCAGATATGATTACACGAGTGCACGGCTGGTTACATTTCTCAGAGTTGTGTCTTGTAATAATGAGCCATTTATCTGTTTTCTTTCCATCAACAAGAGAGATTTTTATTCCCTACAAGTAAGGCTACTTTCACACTAGCGTTTTGGCTTTCCGTTTGTGAGATCCGTTAAGGGCTCTCAAAAGCAGTCCAAAATGGATCAGTGTTTGCCTAATGAATTCTGAATGGAAAATAATCCGCTCAGAATGCGTCAGTTTGCCTCAGTTCAGTCAGCATTCTGCCTGATGAAGCGGAGCCAAACGGATCCGTCCTGGCACACAATGTAAGTTAATGCGGACAGATCCGTTTTCTCTGACACAATCTGGCACCATAGAAAACGGATCCGTCCCCCATTGACTTTCAATGGTGTTCAAGACGGCTCCGTCATGGCTATAGAAGACATAATACAACCGGATCTGTTCATGACGGAGGCATGCGGTTGTATTATTGTAACGGAAGCGTTTTTGCAGATCCATGATGGATCCGCAAAAAAAACGCTAGTGGGAAAGTAGCCTTAGCAATAAACATTCTGCAAATTGTACTACAGTTTTACATCACCTCTTGTTCATGTCACTGAAAGGCCCACATTTAATAACTAGTTTACACCTTGTCATAAGCACAGCCTCGAAAAAAAATATATGTAAATATGTGAAAAAGTAGAAATTTATACAGATAAAGGTTGATTTTTGCACCACATTAGCAACAGTTGAAAGATTGTGACCTAAAACTTTGACAGCCTGTAGTGATTAGTCGGTTTTAAGCCTTAGTGACAAAGTGATTTGTTTTCTTCATTTTTTCATCGTTAGGTTCCAATAGGTATAATTTTAAATTTTTCTGTCTATTTACCCATATCAGGCTTGTTTTTTTGCAGAACAAAATGTAATTTTTAACAAAAAAAGGATTTTTTTTTGCATCACCACATCCCCATAATTTTTTTTTTCTTTTCTTTTCTACAAAGCTGTGGGAGGGCTTGATTTTTGCGGGACGACTTGTACTTTTCATTGGTATCATTTTGGATACTTAACACTTTTTGATCGTTTTTTATTCAATTTTTTTTGAGGTGACAGCAATTCTGGCTTTTTTTTTATGCAGGGTCATTATGGACATAGTGATACCAAACCTTTGGAAGAATTTTTTTTTAATGGGAAAAAGGTGTATTTTTGCCATGGAGATTTTTTTTATTTAATAAAACTTTAAAAACTTTTTTTTTATCCATTTAATAGTCCCACTAGGGGACTTTAACAAGCAATCTTTTAATCACTTCTGAAATACATTGCAATGCTTATGCTATTGTCAATGCTATTCTGACATCTCTGGTACAGCCTGCTAAGAACACACTCTAGACAGGCCTGAGACCTCCATTAGGACCGAGGCTGCCATGTGAAGACATTGGCATACCGTGATCTCATTCACAGGGTGTCGATGGGAGACAGAGGGAGTTCCCTCCCTCTAAATGACTTAGGCATCTAAGGGGTTAAACGGCCTAGATTGGTGCATTTACCTATCCAGGTCGTTAGAGCAGAAGCTTAGCTCTCATGGAAGAACTAAGGCCCTGCTCTCCACCGCACAGGAGACCCATGCAGTGCTTAGACTAGGTTGCTATAAAAAGACAGCAACCCTGCCTAAAGCCTTTTTGTGACTGCCATAAAAAGGTGTATTGGTTGTCACTAGGGGGGTAGAGCAAAGATAATTTTGGCACATATCTATTAGAGATGGCCCGAAATATTCGCCGGCGAACAGTTCCCGGCGAACATAGCTTGTTCGAGTTCGCCGCGGCGGGCGAACACATGCGATGTTCGGTCCGCCCCCTATACATCATCATTGAGCAAACTTTGACCCTGTACCTCACAATCAGCAGACACATTCCAGCCAATCAGAGGCATACCCTCCCTCCCAGATCCTCCCATCTCCTCGACAGCATCCATTTTAGATTCATTCGGAAGCTGCAGTCTTAGTGAGAGGAGGGACAGTGTAGTTGCTGCTAATTTAATAGGGTAATCGATAGCTAGGCTAGTGTATTCAGTGTCCACTCCAGTCCTGAAAGACTCATCTGATCTCTGCTGTAAGGACAGCGTCCTGATAGCACCCCAAAAAGCCCTTTTTAGAGCTGCAACGTTAGTCTGCTTTTATCATTTTTTTCTCCATATATATATTGCAGTTGCCTGGCCTGCCCGTGTGTGAGGAGCTGCAGGCCCGCACACTGTTGTGTGCCCTCTGCCAGTGCTGCCCATCAATCATACCATGTGGCACTGGACTTTGCCTTAAAATAAGGCACTTTATCTGTACACTTTAATCTAATTTCAGTTGCCTGCCTGCTGCCAGTGTGTGTGTGTCAGGCCCACAGACTGTAGTGTGCCCTCTGCCAGTGCTGCCCATCAATCATACCGTGCGGCACAGGACGTTGCCTAAAATAAGGCACTTTATCTGTACACTTTAATCTAATTTCAGTTGCCTGCCGGCCAGTGTGTGTGTGTCAGTCCCACAGACTGTAGTGTGCCCTCTGCTGGTGCCCAACACTCATACCGGGTGGCACTGGACTTTGCCTTAAAATAAGGCACTTTATCTGTACACTTTAATCTAATTTCAGTTGCCTGCTGGCCAGTGTGTGTGTGTCAGGCCCACAGACTGTAGTGTGCCCTCTTCCAGTGCTGGCCATCAATCATACCGTGCGGCACTGGACTTTGCCTACAATAAGGCACTTTACCTGTACACTTTAATCTAATTTCAGTTGCCTGCTGGCCAGTGTGTGTGTGTCAGGCCCACAGACTGTAGTGTGCCCTCTGCCAGTGCTGCCCATCAATCATACCGTGCGGCACTGGACTTTGCCTTAAAATAAGGCACTTTATCTGTACACTTTAATCCAATTTCAGTTGCCTGCCAGCCAGTGTGTGTGTGTCAGGCCCACAGACTGTAGTGTGCCCTCTGCCAGTGCTGCCCATCAATCATACCGTGCGGCACAGGACGTTGCCTAAAATAAGGCACTTTATCTGTACACTTTAATCTAATTTCAGTTGCCTGCCGGCCAGTGTGTGTGTGTCAGCCCCACAGACTGTAGTGTGCCCTCTGCTGGTGCCCAACACTCATACCGGGGGGCACAGTACCTAGCACGCGTAGTACCACTTATCTAAAATCCATTCAATACACGTCCTGATAATACATCTCCCTGTTCGAAAAATCAATTCAATTCACCTTTCGGGGACCCTTAGTGTTGTAAGTGGCTGGGTGGAGGAAGAAACCTTCAATGACATCACCGAGACATGGGGAGTTTGTGGTTGTGCAAATGGGGAGTTTGCGGTTGTGCAAATGGACTGTTTGCGGTTGTTTGCGGTGCATTAAAAGGGGAGTTTGGTCTGTCAATGTCTGTGAAGGGGGCGTATCCCTTACACTACCTGATCAATACAACATCATACCTGATCGTATACACACACTGGATGTTTTAAAGCATGTTATTCCAAACAATTTAGGAATGTTAGTTGATTTATGCCCTTTATGGATTAAAACCCGACTCTGCGTCCACTATGTAATTTTCCATGGGAGTTTTGCCATGGATTCCCCTACAGCATGCCACAGTCCAGGTGTTAGTGCCCTTGAAACAACTTTTCCATCACTATTGTGGCCAGAAAGAGTCCCTGTGGGTATTAAAATTCGCCTGCCTATTGAAGTCTATGGCGGTTCGCCCGGTTCGCCCGTTCGCGAACATTTGCGGAAGTTCGCGTTCGCCGTTCGCGAACGGAAAATTTTATGTTCACGACATCACTAATATCTATGCTTGCTATTTTTCAGAAAATCTAAAATGTGGCAAATTTATTGCTAAACACGCACATTTTAATAAATGTGGAACAATTCACGCCAACAATCTTTTTTTCTTTAGACTGGCATATAAATTGCCATTGTTAATAAATCTGTTCCATAGTGTTCAGAAGGTCACCAGAAATGTGACTGGTTTTTTTATATTCTTTTGCACCAGTTTCCTCAACTATTCCAAAATACATTTAGAATCATTTCTCTGATCCATTTATGTCATGTAAGTGTTTTTTTTTACTGAATGTTATTTGTAAGAATTGGAAATGTAAAATGCATGATGACATAAAATCTGTCTGTGCCAAAGCCTGGCATAACAGTGTAGAATTCAATGAATGTGCTCAGCTTATGTACCATGCATAGTTTTAAGCAGGTTGTAAGAAGGGAGGGGAAATATTTGCCATCTGTTCAAACTGCACAGCGGGCAACATTACGTATCCTCTCAGCTATGCAAAGCACAAGCTTGCTCTAGAGCATTTCTGCTGCCACTGCTTCAAAAACTCGGTGTTTTTCATTACAACAAAAATCAATCATCACGTCTTAGAGATCATTTGTGATTTGTCTTTCAAAAGTTCTAGCTTATTTCCCAAGGCCTTGCTAGAGAATGCAGTTTTATTGATTATTTGCTAATTTAACAAAAAGTATACAATGTGCCCAAGTTATAATGTCTTGAGGCACAGCAATTGTTCAGGTTTCAACAAATATGACAGAACAAGCTACTCATAAATCTAACAAAGGGTTTGGTCTATGAGTATTGACTTTACTCGCTGTACATGACCCCCCACGTCTACCCAAAATTGCATTGAAAATGGTCTTCTAGAGTGTGGTTCCTGCATACTTGCAGAGAAGGCAGCACGCAAAGAATATGAAGGAAGTGAAAATCTGTCCCAGGGATTTTCTCAAAGAGGTGGTCTTTTAGAGAGGTTTTATATATATATATATATATATATATACTAGCTGAAGGACCCGGCTTTGCCCAGGTATATTTAATCTATTTCATTTAATGTTTGTGTGTGTTGTTAAAAAATATTGACAGTATCCACTATAACAGTGACATCAACAATACCCTGCCCCCTAACAGTGACCTCCACAGCCCACACCTCTTAACACTTACCCCCCACAGTGACCCGTCTTCTTAAAATGAGACCTCCACAGCAGCCCACCCCCTTAACTTTGACCTTCACAGCAGCCTGCCTGTTTAACAGTGAGTTATTCAGTACCCCACCTCCTTGACAGTGACCTCCACAGGGTCCCGTCCTGTTAACAATGACCTATACACCACCCCGCCCCTTAACACTGACCTCCATAGGGGACTGTCCCCTTTTCTGTGACCTCCACTGTTCCCTGCCCCCTTAACAGAGACCTCCACAGTACCCATCCATTTTAACAGTAACTGCCAGAGTACCCTGTTCCCTTAACAGTGACCTCCACAGTACCCCGTTCCCTTAACAGTGACCTCACAATACCCTGCTAACTTAACAGTGACCTCTACAGCAGCTGCTCCTTTAATAGTGGCCCCTTCCCCCTTAACAGTGACCTCCACAGTGCCCGCCCCTTAGACAGTGATCTCCACAGCGGCCTGCACTCTTAACAGCAACATCCACAGTGAACGGCCCTTTAACAGTGACCTCTACAGTGCCCGTCTCTTTAACAGTGACCTCCACAGCAACTGCCCCTTTAATAGTGGCCCCTGCCTCCTTAACAGTGACCTCCACAGCAGCTGCCCCTTTAATAGTGGCCTCTGCACCTTAACAGTGACCTCCACAGTGATCTGCCCCATTAAGGTTAAAGTACATGAAAACATGTGTCGTGCGAAATTTAGTCGTACAAATGTGGATGCCTGTAGCAGTGTAGTTGTGCCCTAAGTGTCGTGCGACGTATTGTCGTCGTACAGCCCTAGCCTAAAGCTGACCTACATCAGTGAAGAAAAATGGCTGGGTTGTTATGGAAACCTGGAGTAAAACTGTGTCTATGTGGAAACTAAAGGCCTGCTAGCTTCTATTGGCTGATAAGGGACATGTGACAGTTAAGATATGAGTGAAAGACTTGCAGGCTTCTATTGGCTAATGTAGGTCATTTTTGAGAATATCTCAGGAATAGTATGTCCTAGAAAGCTGAGACCCGGTCTAAAACTTCCTGGACAGCTGATGTACCTGTGTGCCAAATTTGGTGAAGATCGGTCCAGTCATTTGGTCACGCAAAAGAACAGACAGACAAACAGACAGAAACTAATTTTAATATATAAGAGACTAGCTAAAGTACCCGGCTTCGCACAGGTATATTTCATCTATTTTATTTAATGTTTCTGTGTGTCATTAAAAGATATCGACAGTATACCCCATAACAGTGACCTATACAGCACCCCGCCCCCATAACAGTGAAATCAACAGTCCCCCACCCCCTAACACTGACCCCCCACAGTGCCCCGCCTCCTTAAAATGGGACCTCCAAAGCAGCCCGTCCCCTTAACTTTGACCTTCACAGCAGCCCGCCCCTTTACCAGCGAGTTTCACAGCACCCCACTCCCTTGACAGTGAACTCCTCAGGGGCCCGCCTCCTTAACAGTGATCTCAACAGTACCCCGCTGCCTTAACAGTGACCGCACAGTACTCTGCTGCCTTAACAGTGACCTCCACAGCAGTTGCCCCTTTAATAGTGGCCCCTGCCCCCTTAACAGTAACCTCCACAGTATCCGCTGCTTTAACAGTGACCTCCACAGTGGCCTGCCCCCTTAACAGTAATATCCACAGTGAACGCCTCTTTAACAGTGACCTCCACAGTGCCTGCCCCTTTAACAGTGACCTCCACGGCGTCCTGCCCCTCTAAAGGGGTTTTCCCATCTCAGACAATGGGGGCATATCGCCAGGATATGCCCCCATTGTCTGATAGGTGGGGTTCCCACCGCTGGGACCCGCACCTACAATGAGAATGGAGCAGAGAAATGAACGGAGGGTGCACTGCGCATGTGCAGCCGCCCTCCATTCATTTCTATGGGGCCGCCGAAAATAGCCGAACTCTGGCTTGGCTATTTCCATCTGCCCCATAGAAATGAATGGTATGCAGGATGAGAATACTCATCCTAAACAGCGATTCCTTGCTGCAACAGGATGAGCATTCTCGTCTTGTAGTTAACACTTTCCCCACATGCGCAGTCTTGATCAGCTGCAGGGGCACGGCTGTTACTGATGGCGGCATATAGGAGGTTCACAGAGGGAGCTTCCTCAGGTCCCCACACTGCGATGGCGGAATCTCGATGGTTGCGATGGCAGCCCCAAGTCTTGCACAGGCCTTGGGGGCTTACAGCTACAGAGGCCTATGAGGCCTAGCCCCCAGGCTGGGTCTCATAGATGAACTGTCAGTGTAATACACTGACAGTCAATGCAGTACAGTATAGCATGCATTGTACTTCATTAAACCAGGGATCAGACTTTTAAATGGGACATAAATAAAAAGATAAAAAGGGCTTGTGCACACGACCGTATGTATTTTGTGGTCCGCAAAACACAGATGGTGCTCTTATACTCCTGGGCCCTGTTGTACGTCCAGGCAAAAGATTAGGGCCATATGTAGGGTGTTTAAAAAACCAGGAAGCATAGCATAATAATACGAGGGCATGCATTTCACACTGGCACACAATGGGCACAACTTATTGAACACTGAAATGTATATCTGTGTAAAAATGATTAATTTTTGCAGAAGATCTGTGGGGTCAGAATGTTTACTACAGCCCTTGGTACATACTGTGCAGGGTGTGGTTTCTATAATGGGGTCACTTTTTGGGGGTCTCTTTTTTATATCAATTCTTAGAGCCTCTGCAGTTGTTGTCCAGTGCTTATTCCAGTGTGCCCATACAGCAATTTATAACCACATATGGGATGTTATATTCAGGAAGAAATGGGTAATAAATTGTGGGATCCTTTTTCTTTTATAACCCCTTAAAAATGACAAATCTGAGCTTAAAGGAATATTTTCTTGTAAAAAAAAAAATTATATTAAATTTTCACCTCCAAGTGTTTTTAAATTATATTAAAACAACTATTAGCTCAAAGTGCACACTACACTCCTAGAAAAATTTATTGGGGGTGTTGTTTCCAAAATAGGGTCACTTTTTGGAGGTTTCTACTGTCGGTGTACCTCAGAGGCTCTACGAATGCAACATGAAGCACAGAAACCATTCCAGCAAAATCTGCCCTCCAAAGGCATAATAAGCTCTTTCCCTTCTGAATCCTGTGGTGTGCTGCCATATTCAGTAGAAATTGCGCAACAAATTAGATGGTGGGGACTTTTTTCTCATATTGCTCCTTGTGAAAATGAAAAATCTGGGGCTAAAGCAACATTTTATTGGAAAAAATGAGATTATTAATTAAAACAACTAAGTGTTTCTAAATTCTATTAAATGTCTGTGCACTCAGTACACCCTTCAATAAATTCCCTTCAATGAATATGACATGGCGGCCCGAAAACTATTCTAGCAAAATCTTCCCTCCACAAAAACCATATGGCGCACCTTCCCTTCTGATTCCTGCCATGTGCCCAAACAGCTGTTTATGACCACACATGGGGTGTTGCTATGTTCAGGAGAAGGTGCTTAACAACAATTGGGTGCTTTTTATCCTCTTACTCCTTGTGAAAATGAAAAATGGGGAGATTATGCAACATTTTATTGGAGGAAATTTAAATTTTCATTTTCACAGCCACATGTTTCTAAAGCTTATGAAACGCTTGTGGTGTCAAAGCGGTCAGTACACCCTTCAATAAACTCCTTGAGGGGTTTAGTTTCCAAAATGGGGTTACTTTTTTTGATTTCCACTGTAGGGGTAACTTTGGGGCTCTTCAAATGTGATATGGTGCCCAAAAACCATTCCAGCAATATCTGCCCTCCAAAAACCATATGGCGCATCTTCCCTATTGAGCCCTGGAGTGTGTCCATGCATCAGTGTATGACCACATATGCGATGTTTCTGTAAATCACAGAATCAGGGTAATAAATATTGAGGTTTGTTTTGCTGTTATCTCTTGCTGTCTTGCTGTCTTGTCATACTCATGACCTATCCTCAGGATAGGTCATCAGGATCTGATCGGTGGGGGTCCGACACACAAGACCCCCGCCGATCAGCTGTTTGAGAATGTACCGGGGCTCCTTTGAGTGCCACGGCATTCCTGCAGCTTACCAAGCACAGCCCCGTACATTGTATAGTGGTTGTGCTTGGGATCGCGCTCAGCCCTATTGAAGTGAATGTGCTTGGTAAGCTGTGGGAAGGCTGTGGCACTCACAAGAGCACTGGTGCTTTCTCAAACAGCTGATCGGCAGAGTTCCCCAGGGTCGGACCCCACATATTGACTCAAATTTACCATTAACATGCAGTACGATGTGTCATGAGAAAACAATCTCAAAATGGCTTGGGTAAGTAAAAGTATTCCAAAGTTATTACTACATAAAATGATATGTCAGATTTGCAAAATCTGGCTCAATTCTTAAGGGGATTAAAGTGGTTGGCCCATCTGGGGCATTGATGGTATATCGGTAGGATGTTGCAGCAGTCTAATTAATGCATTTAGTTAATGCATGCTACATAAGTAAATTATATATTAATGTTTTATGTGTCAGTTTACAGTTTGTTGCAACAGTGTATTTAACCCATTAGATGCTAACATTTGATAAATCTGTATATATATTTATTTTATTTCATTTATTTCATGTTCTAGACTATGCATCTTCCTTAACCCTTTTAATGCAGATTCAATTGCCATTGATATTTTTAGAATGCCTCTGGATGCACCACAAGAATCGCATTTATAACAAAAATGCTTTCTGCTTTGTATTTTAGACTATTTTAGCAACACAAATCATTGCTCAAATGCCTGTGTTCCATCATTTTCACATTAATGAAAGACATTAAAGAATGAAAGAAGATTTACTTAGCTTATTCAATTTAAGACCATGGCATATTTTGATCTAATACTTTGCTCAAAATTAAAGTAATTTATGAATGTGTCCTGCTGATTATTTGCTTCAAAAGAAAAGCTAAATATGTCAGTAAACCCAAGAACAATGTCACTGGAAGATTTCTCATAATTGCAAAATATGTCTTAAAGGGAAATTATGAAACTTGTATAAGCTTTTTTTTTATTTTGAACATACATTTTTCCTCCAAAAATATTCTATTTTTGCAGGTGGCATGGCTTTCTGCCCAACTACAGACAAAGAAGGTTAAGAACTCATCTTGACCATGCACATAAGTGAACAAACTATCCAACATGTTGATATTTCAGAAGAAACTCAGCAGTTTCTGCAGACCAGACAATATTTCCATTAGGGTACAACCATATGATCAAGTCTCCTTATGCAGTTCATAAAAAGCGAAAAATCATAACTTACAGAAGTTAATAATTCTCCTCCTGGTTTTGGCTTCCAGGCAAACCTTACCATGTGCTGTACACTAAGGCTGACTCAAAGGTTTCACAAATATTGCAGCTAAGGCTTTTTTCACACTGGCGTTTTGGTTTCCGTTTGTGAGATTTGTACAGTTTTGCCCTTAATGCATTCTGATCAGTTTGGCTCTGTTCCGCCTCTATTGCGCTTTGGAGGCAGACACCAAAATGCTGCTTGCCACGTTTTGTTGTCCATCTGACGAAACTGAGCCAAACGGATCCGTCCTAACACACAATGCAATACAGACACAATATGGCACAATAGAAAACAGATCCGTCCCCCATTGACTTTCAATGGTGTTCAAGACGGATCCGTTTTGGCTATGTTAAAGATAATACAAACGGATCCGTTCTGAACGGATGCATGCGGTTGTATTATCTGAACAAATGCGTTTGTGCAGATCCATGACGGTTACGCACCAATATTAAGGCTTTCTATTTTTAACTTTACAATTTTAATGTATTCATTATCATTCGTACAGAGTTAATACAGACTTTCACAGTGAATTTCCTTGGCTCTTTCTAAATATTACTAATTTACTAATTGTAATTGCTATTAACACTTAATATATCACATATTTTTATGTTTTCTTACAGAAGCTGCAAGGAATCAATACTTCTTACAGTTGTGCAACCATACCCAGTGAGTAGAACATAAATGGGTTGACCCACAAAAGACCTTTATCACCTATCCACATTACAGAAGCTAAATTTCTTATCACTGGGGGCCCCATACTGGGATAACAACTGGTCACTAGAAGGGGAGTCTCAAGTTCCATGTTCCTCCAAATTGCCCACCCGGAGTCTAAATGGTGTGGTGGTCCCTTATGTTCTCTACCATTTTACCCAATGTCTATGGGGCTGACATAAACAGCTGTCTGCTCTATAAGGACATATCGATTCACAGAAGGACATTTCACATTTATTTCATGGCTGCATGTTGTAACACATTTCCCATGTAGCAGCTGTCATAATAAGGGCTTATTCACACGGCCGTTGTGGTTCCGTTTCCGTAGTGCGGCCTGCATACGGCGGGTCTGCAACAGAAGGGCACCAGCCCGTGTGCACTCCGCATCACGGATGCGTACCCATTCACTTGAATGGGTCCACAATCACGGCGATGCGGAATGGAAGCACGGATCGGAACCCCACAGAAGCACTCTGGAGTGCTTCCGTGGTGTTTCTGTCCTTGCCTCCGCACCGCAAAAAAATAGAACATGTTTTATTTTTCTGCGTTGCGGACGGATCACTGACCCATTCAAGTTGAATGGGTCAGGATCCGTCCTGGCCTCCACACGGACGTTGCCTGTGCATTGGAGACCGCAAATTGCGGTCCCCAATGCACGGAACTGAACCACAATGGCCATATGAATAATCCCTAACAGAGGTGTCTGCGATTAAAAAATATGGGGGTCATTTATTTACTTGATGGTTAGTTGCGCCGCAATCTGTGACTTTTCCCCACGACAGGTCTAAAAAAGTGGGCGTGGCATGGGTGGGGAAGGGAACTGGCAGAGAGGCTCATCTCATTCATCATTTTCTACGCCTGGTTTAGGCGTACAAAATGGTCTAAATGTAAGCCAGATAGGATGCTGGCCTACATTTAGAAGCAGCACTGGATGCGCTGAAGTTATGTAGAGGCCGGCACCACTGCCAGAGCAGGGTCTTCATTAAGACCAGCGTCTAAGATGCCGGTCTTAATAAATGACCCCCTCCAGTACATGTTTATATTTAGAGGTAGGTGCATTGATCCTAAACCAATCAGATTTAAATAAATTTGAATTTCCCAAAAATTTGGATTCCAGCTGAATCAAAATCTTTTGAGATTTGATACAGAAAAATCTCTCAAAATGACGGCCACTATTTTACAGATCAGAAGACAGAGAAGAAGGCATCTGCCTTCAAAAAGTGATAATTTATGGACCATGTTTTAGTTATTTCTCCAGGCAATCTAAGGACTCTAGATTCAAATAATTTTATTCATAACCAAGCTGAATCTGCCGACATATTCGCTACAATCGGACCCAAAACAAATTTCAAGAAATTTGCTTATCTCTATCTATATTCTAGTCTCCATATTTTATTCTATATATATATTTTCTACTTGTATAATGTATTTGCTTTCTTATTAAATAATTGCTTGATTATGACAAATAATGTTAACAGTTTACCTTGTGTTTTTTTCTTAAGTCACCAAAATCAGCATTTATTAGTGCAGCAAAAAAGGCAAGATTGAAGTCCAATCCTGTTAAGGTTCGATTTTCAGAGGAAGTGATCATCAATGGACAGGTTTCGGTAAGTGTGCCATGCAAATATTATTTGACACAGGTTTCCAGGATAACTACCAATCATTGGCTCCATATTCTTTTCCTATCTTATTAAAACCAATTTTTGTAATTTTCATCTAGACTCCCACTAGCTTAGGCCTCAGCTTTGCAGTGAATCATAATAGGGCAATCATAGAGGTTCATGTAACGATGCTGTAAAAAAGCATTTTTTTTTTGTCATCTTTTATACCAATCTGACAGAAAATAAAATCTGTACAGTTTTTATATATCCACTATCAGAATCTTATGCATACAGCACCATAGCACTGTACTGTGTAATGTGTAATAGATAACTGGCTCAACACACCATAACTAGGGATGAGCGAATCATCCGAAGTCGAATTCGCATAATACTTTGTTTACCTTGGAACTGAACCCAAGTTCGGGAAATGTTTTTTTACAGTAGAAATCAATTTATGAAGTTATTACCCGAAGTCTCGCGAGACTTCGCAAACTAATAACTTCGGCTTATAGGAGCCAATGCATTTTAATACTCTAATACGCTCGCTCCATACAGTATTCAAACAAAGTATTATGCAAATCGGCTTTGGATGTTTCAGCCGAAGTCCATTCGCTCATCCCTAACCATAACAATCAAAAAAAGGTGTCACTGTGTAAAGAATATTACTATTATCTACCCAAATTTTATAATGTGCAGCCAATCTAGTTATGTTCTCTAATATTTATAGCATACTTCATGATATAATCTCTAATTTTTTAAGACAATGCTATAGCAACACAAAAAAGAATGCAATTTTCTAATTTGAAAAGTACCAGTTCCAGATTTTATTTTTAAGATAAAATTAGATATTGTCATAGCACACTTTTAAGAAATTACATTCAAATTATAACATTTTGGCAGGGGAAAAACTGAGTTAGGGCTCATGCACACAAACGTATTTTATTTCCGTGTCCATTCCGTTTTTTTGGCGGACTGTATACGGAACCATTCATTTCAATGGGTCAGCAAAAAAATGGAAGTTACTCCGTGTGCATTGCATTTCTGTATGTCTGTTCCACCAAAAAAAAGAACATATCCTATTATTGTCCACATTACGGACGAGGATATGACTGTTCTATTAGGGGCCAGCTGTTCCGTTCCGCAAAATACGAAATGCACATGGACTTCATCTGTATTTGCAGACAGCAAAATACATACGGTTGTGTGCATGAGCCCTAATGCTCTCTAACTCTGGTTTAACTGGAGTCCCCTATATCATAGTTACTGCTGTGATCAAGTTAATTTGAGATCTAAAACAATTGTATTTAAAGCCCTTTAAGCTTTTTCCCTGCATGAATGCCTACCACCTCTTATCTAATCCAGTACTGAGCCACGCCCCCTGCACTGATCACATGACGGTGACGTCACCCCAGGTCCTTAGTGTTGTCCAAGGTTTGGGTTCATTGAAGAATCCCCTTATGAATTCCAAATGCCGTTATGGTCCGTGGTAGCGGAATCCATAACGGGTTGCTTCGATAACCCGAACTTAAAATACAAGTTCGCTCAACTCTACTGGTAATCTTTCCTTTTGAGGATCAGTGGAGGTTTTGGCAATCATATCCTTACTGATCACCATGCAATATGCTATCACTTATAACAGTGGCAAAATCCATTTGGGGCACCCCAACTGTAGCAAAATGGTAGCTTGAGCTTCAAAGGAAATCTCAGGAAGCCTGATACTCAACTTATGAGAGTCCTAAAACCGTTCTTTTAAAACTCCTTCATGCTTTCACATTGCAGCTCTGTTTCTCAGATTGGCTGCTGTGTATACGCACTAGCCAATAAAACATCATAGTCAGGGGCGTAGCTAACGCCTCATGGGCCCTGGTGCAAGAGTTTAGCTTGGGCCCATCTTCTCAGTGCCTTGTGTGTCTTCTTATGCGTCACAAGGGTCTTTGGGCCCCCTCAGGCTCCTGGGCCCGGTAGCGACTGCTACCTCTGCATCCCCTATAGCTACGCCCATGATCATAGTAAACAATGCAGTCAATGGAGGGATTGTGAGCTCACAGTATAACATAAAGTATACTTGTATATGACACTATAATAAATGAGTAGTGAACATGATCTAATATTACAATACAGTATATTTAAAGTACACTCTAGTTTTTTTAACATGATATGCAGTTCTGCATCCTCGATGAACACTAGTATGTAGACTCCTGTGCATGCTTACATACTTTTCTCCATATAGGAGAAAAACAGTTGGTGGAAACACTTATTGTCTACTTGTGTGTGGACATCACTTAGTGCCATCATTGCCACAACTGTTGTACATGAAATTTCTTTTATTGATACATCTATAAAACAACATATTTCTGATAAAAATACTCCCTATTAAAGTCTTGGAGAGGAGGTCAGTGGTTGCACATAGGAGCCTACAGAATCAAACTAGTGTGCTGATAAATAAAATAAGTTTCCTGTACAACAGTTATGGCCGTGATTGCGCCAAGTGATGTCCACAGACAGGTAGACAAGAAGTTGTTCTCCTCCTGAGAGTTGGACCCACAATACAAAAAGGATCCTTACATCATTGGTGGCATCAACCCCTCTTTATGAAAGTCTTTCCATTAGTGTCGTGCCTAATCTAGCACAACACAAGAAGGTGAGCACCATCACTTCATTGTAAATACTTTGGACCCTAGTGCTTCCCTTTGTCTGTTTTGCCGTTTGGTGCTATATTATCCATATTGGCACAAGTGCATGCCACTATGAGCTGTGCAATAATGAAGGTGTATAATAAAATCCAGGAAAATTCACTAAGTATTTATCTGTAAATACAGTATAATATTGAATTCCCCTTCCCCCTTTAGTAGTTTCATAACATACATTTGACATTATCAGCACTGTATTCATCATTATCACCATTATCATCATTGCTAGCATCAAGAAAATGAGACCTATATAAGCCTATATAAGCCTCTGGAAACTGTATAAATGCCTTCTGTTTTTTTTTTTGTTTTGTTTTTTCATTTAAAATAAAATGGTATTTTTAATGCTTGGTGTCTTTCATCAGATATCCTGCCTTGGCTATCACTAGCTCTTCTGGAAAAAAATGTTAATGGCACAAACATAATTCATCACGAGAATGGAAAATCTGCAGCATTTATTGCTATTTTGCAGAGAGCAGCAGTGTTCTATTTTCCAAAATCCATCTAACACAAGCTATATTTATAAGAGATGATCCATTTAGGCTTAATAGTACATTCAAATGGTCAACAATGTTTGTTGTGTCAATTACCTGTATGCGGTATGATAGGGAAAATAGCATGCTTAAAAAAAATAATATTGAGCAATGACCATTGAATGATAGCATGATTTGGTTCTTTTTCCTCTATACAAATATTTTTTGAATTTTTTTCAGCCCAAAACCCCATGATGATTTCTTGACAAGAATAGAAAGTTTGTTTAGTGCTTTGATGAGAAAAGTAATAGCCAAGGAGAACAGGGACTTGTCTGTTTTTCTGCTTTTCTTAGACTTATCTGAGTCACAGCCACAATGAAATCTGTTATTAATTAGTGAATCACCGGCTTTAATACAATTTACTGTCTTGTGATAAGGAAGGACGCAACAAATTCTAATACACTTCATCCTACTGCTTTTTCACACAAGAAAAGTTACCGACTGTCTCCCTACAGCATTCAAACCATATTGGTCCAAAATAGACATTTAGCTTGTGCAACTGGACAAGCAGTTAGTAGTGTTGACGTGTACAATTCAAAAGGTTCTACACCAATATTATATTTTGCAAAAAAAAATATGATTAGTGTGACAGTGAGAGACAGGGAAAGGCTTGGCTTACCGCCTCCAATGTCTTAATGCCTTTTCTCTGCCACCCTTTTGAGCTGAGGACCTGAATTATCTGAGATACGCAGTTGTCATAGAGGTGCTGACAACCGCACTGTAAAATCAGTGTTTTAGCTATTCACGCTACACTGGAATGGGAGCTCAAAGTAGAAAATATCATAGTGTTTTTGACATTTTCCTTTTTTTGTATGACAGAAAATCGTATGAAAAATATTGTAAAATGTAAGGTACGCTTTAAGAAGATTATTTAGCATATTTTTAATGTTAAAAAAATCTAATCTTGATAGGACTAAGTTGCAGGTCCTTGACCCCCATACAAATGCACATTAAATCTTGGCCATGCTGTATAATGCTGTATAAGCATCACTAATGCCTCTGGTAAGATGTTCACCTTTGATCACTTGTTTTACACTTTTCAAATCCTGCTATTTGCTTATATTATTGTAAACATCTGTGAGCAGGGGTGGACTGGGAACTGGCCCCATTTTTTAGTCGGATCCAAATTGATGGAAGGCAGGGCCAGCAATACCATATTGAGGCACATTATGCCACCCCAAAAGAGCCAAGTACTACAGTCCATCACAAAATACTGCCGTCAGAAGCACAAAATACATCGCCAAAAACGTCAATTGGCGGGCATTGATGAGGGTTCAGGCAGCCCCCTGGGCATCGGCCCACCAGGAAATTTCCCTGTAAGGTCTATGGCCAATATGCCCATGTCTGTGAGAATTAGGCCTTGTGCATATATGTTAGATATTTCCATTGTGAAAATAGCTTGTTATCTGTGGCTAAATCTACATGTTACAAGTAGATTTTTCCATCAGTATTACTTTGGCAGTGGATTAAAACTGGACTGCAGTTCCAAAATTCACTGCTTGCTCTCAATCCACAAATATGTTTTCTGCAACCTATTAATTCACATGGTTCTGTACTTTGTTTTTAGGTGCACAATCCAGCAGTCATACTCTATCATTTTATATTTGTGGACATAGGCTTATAAATGTCATTTCCTATGTTGGCTGATTAGAAGATATTGTGTTTCATTTTATTATTCATTCTGTTTTGTTTTACATATTGTTTTATTTACACTAATCAGACATAACATTAAATCTACCAGCATAATAATATTTAGGCCCCCCCCCCCACCCTCATTTCCCTGAAATAGATGTAACATTGTGAGACACAAGACCTTTGAAGTTGTGCTATTGGACACCAATACTTTAGCAGCAGAATCTTTAAGTCTTGTAAGTTGTAAGGTGGGGCCTCCATGGATCAGACTTGTTCTTCCAGCACATTCCACAGATGCTCAATCGGGTAGAGATTTGGGAAATTGGAGCCAATGAAAATACCTTGAACTTTTTGCCATATTCCTCAAACCATTCCTAAAGAAGTTTTCAGTTTATCAGGGTGCATTATCCTGAAAATGAGGTCACTGCCATTAGGGGATACAATAAAGGGCTTTACTTTGTATGCAGAAATGTTAAAGTAGGTGGAACATGTAAAAAAAAATCCACATGAATGCTTGGACCCAAGGTTTCTTAACAGAAAGTTGCCCAGAACATTCTACTGTCTCCAACACCTTATCTTCTACTCATGGTGCATCCTAGTGCCATCTTTTTCCCAAGTGACACACATGAATCCAGTTGTCTACATGATGTGAACGAAAACATGATTCCTCAGACAAGACCACCTTCTTTCTTTGCCCCATGATCTAGTTTTGATATTCATGTGTCCATTGGAGCTGCTTTTCAAAGAAGAGACGGGTCATCATGGACATCATAGGCTACAAAGTCCAGTAGAAAGCTAGCTGTGGTGCACTGCATTTTCTGATATTTTTATGTTATAGCCAGTATTCACTTCCAGCAATTTGTGATACATAGTGATAAGCGGAATAGGCAATATTCATTTTCACGACAATTTGCATAATATTCGCAATAAATTAACTAATTCTAGAATTCGCGATTTTGAGTCATTATTTTCGTGGTTGCGCAAATCGGTTCTAATGATGCCCATTGATGCGCATTTTTTTGCGCAATACATGCAACTTCACATTTTATCAGGTCTGAGTAGATATTACTGATTGGTGCGCTCAGTATTGTTGTGACATCACAGCACTGTGTATAACAGAGACACTAATCCCTATCACAGCACAGTAATTCCTATCACACTACCTAACACCCTGCACTGGAACCTATCAGCTACACTATATCACTATCTAACCTACACTGACTATCTCCCACTAACTATCTGTAATATATATATATATATATATAAGCTAACTATTTCATGTAATTTAATAAGGATCCAGAAGACTCAGCAAAGCAGAGAGCACAGCAATGACACTGCTGTCTCTCTCAGAACTGCAAAAAAACAGCAGAAAATGGCTGCTGGGGAGTTTCTTATATAATAAAGGGGTAGGCAACTTTCCTATTGGTAGCTAGGAATGTTGCTAAGCTCTGACAAAAATATTGCAGCATTCTCATTGGACCACAAGCAAGAAGCAGTAGTACTGATGAAAAAAAAACTTGAATATTCGCGATTACGAATATATAGCACTATATTCAAGATTTTCGCGAATTCTCGATGGGCCGATTTTCACGATGAAAATTTGCGATTAGAATATTCATGATCAACACGCTACAGTATCTCCTATTTGGGATTGAGCCAGACTGGTCAGCTTTCACATTCTACACACATCACTAAGCCTTGGGGACCCATGACTGGTGTACTGGTTGTCCTTTCTTGGACCATATTTGGTAGGTACTAACCACTGCATACAAAGAATAACCCACAAGACCTGCCGTTTTGGTAATTATGTGACCCTGTTTTCTAGCCACCACCATTTAGCCCTTGACAAAGTCGTTAATATCCTTCCACTTGTCAATTTCCCACACTTTCAAGAGCTGACTGCTCACTTTCTGCTTAATATATCCCACTTCTTGAAAGGTTTCCTTGTCACTTATCAGAAGTTTTAATGTTATGACTGATGTATTCATTCAGTAATGCTGATTCAAATATGTCCATGTATTATCCTGCCTGCATGTACTGTACCCATTCTATGTGTCAATAAGTCACATAGTCATGGAGATCAGATTTACTTTACTGTTCAATAAATTGTACTGATTGATATCTATGACTGTTTTGTTTATCACCAAAAATGTAATAGGAAAGAAAATATGCTAAATTAACCTTTTTCTTCCTTACATTTCCATAGGAAACAGTCAAAGACAATTCACTTCTGTTCATGCCAAATGTCCTAAAAGTGTATTTAGAAAATGGGCAAACCAAATCCTTTCGTTTTGACAGTGGTACTTCTATAAAGGTAAGATCAAATACAATGATTATGTATGTCTTATGTTTCTACTGTATTATTATCCCAATGACCAATCCTCTTTAAAAGATTATACATCTTACTTACTAAATTAGGCTTTCATACTTGCGTTCTGAGGATCCGGCAGGCACTTCCGGCCCGCCGGATCCGTCAGAATGCAGGTCGCCTGAAAGCATTTGAAGACTGATCAGGATCCTGATCAGTCTTCAATATGTTTTCAGGTAACCATGGCAGCCAGGACGCTACTGAAGTACTGGCTGCCATGGTACTCTGCAGCAGTGTACTTACCTGCGCTGCGGCCGCCGGGCGCTCCTTCATGACTTCTCAGGTCCCCGCGGCGCATAGATCAATGCGCCGCCCGGATCTGTGACGTCATGAAGGAGCGACCGAGGCACAGCGCAAGTAAGCACACTGCTGCGATGCTACCATGGCAGCCAGGACTTCAGTAGCGTCCTGGCTGCCATTGTAACCGATCGGAGCCCCAGCTAACGACATTTAGCTTAATTCCGGATCTGGATTAATGCACTTTAATGGGCATTAATTCCGGATCTGGCGTTACAGCATGTCTTCCGGATTTTTGGACGGAGACAAATCAGCAGCAGTCGGCGGTTTTGTCAGCATCCAAAAAACGTTCATATGCTAAACGGAAGACATCCTGATGCATCCTGAACAGATTTCTCTCCATTCAGAATGCATTAGGATAATCCTGATCAGGATCTTTCCGTCCTAGAGCCCCGAGGACGGAACTCTAGGAGGGAAAGCAAAAACGCTGATGTGAAAGGGGCCTTATCCAACCTGTTTGCATATAGGAGATAGGGTCCTTGACAAAAGAAAGGCCATACCCCTCAGCAGTTGCAAAGGCATTATCTAAAATACGGCATGGATGTTACACTCAATCCTAGGCAGGTTCTTTAGGTTTCTGTAGTGGTAACAGCTTCTTGTCTGAGAAATAATAGGACATATTTCACACATCTTACATATAGAATGCCCTTTTTGCATTAGTATACAAACCATTTAAGATACAATATCACTTTGGTACATCCATTTCAAAACCATCCTCAACTCCTGGTTACCACCACTTGCAGAGCTACCTATAGTGGAGGGGTTAGACTATGGGTCCTCACTACACTCTGGCACTTGTATATAGTACATATTAGTGAGTTTTCCTGTCTGGCAGCTCAGCTGTTATGGCATATTGTAGGCAGGATATGTAGTGAGGCCCCCCCATGCAGCTCTGCAAGTGGAAGCAACCAGTCCTCCTCACATTCTAGGATGGGTTGCAGGTGGCCATTTTAAATCATTCCTAGAGAACCCTTTTAATGTACAGTATAGCTGAAGGAGCATGGTCACCTATAACTCACTTTTCCTAATGAATATGTAGTCGTTATAGCAGTGGCAATTGCTCCTGAACTATTCATGAATTTGCATAAATTATGCATTGCCTATACAATTGTATAAGTGATAGCCAATAGAGATTCGTTCTTCAGGGGAAGAGAATTAGTCCACAGGTTTCATTGTCAAGTGTATTTAGACCTTTAGACAACAGCTTGTATTTTACCGGTTTTCTGGCAGACTGCAGCTCCTCTCTAATTTTTTTCATGACCTAGTTGGTAACCTTTTGTACTCAGCTACACATATTGTTTTAATGGTTTCGAGGCTCATCCTTGTCTCCGTAAAGCATTGTAATAACATAGTATCATTGCTGTTCAGCACCGCATACACGGATTTCAATCTGCCAAAGCTTGACCTTGTAATAGTGATGAACAGAGTCTGTCATTATTTTATCTTTTATATGAAACGTAGCCTTCCCAAACAACACAAATTGACGATGAGCTATTGTAATCATATACTGAGGGACCTATTTAATAAAAGGTCAATACATTGTGGAATTACATACGGTTTATGCCAGATGTGCCACGACAATATGCCATATTTATAAAGTATCCTGAGAAAGGAAAATGAAAGGTGTATTTCAGAGGTTTGCATTCTTTGTATGATTTAGAATGCATTAAAGGTCCTTGGTTACACCACGGAAACATACCCTTTCCTTTACACATCCATCACACCCATTAAAGTCTAGGGGTCCTTGAAAAAACAGGAACACAACATAGATGCTCTTGAAATTATTTTTTTAGCTGAGCAGTATATGTAAAATACAGATGACACATGGAAGTAAAAAAAACGGGGACACAGACCAAACACCGATCCATCATGGACATCTTCACAGATGAACCACTGACCATCTTGTCACTGATGTCATCACAGATACAGATGTGTGAATAAGGCCTAAAGCCAGCACTGCTATGCAGGGAAAGCCACCAAGAACTGCAGAACTTTACCACTTTATTCTGATGACCAATGGGGGAGCTGGAATTTTCACCCCAAATGATTACAGAGTGATAGTATAGTCTAGAAATATGTCATTACTTCCTGTAGTGACCAAACCCGTTTAATTATATAGTGTCACCAAAACAGGGCCCATACAGCTATGCAGGACATTACAAATGGTTAGACCCTCCGTACTGCATAAATTAAAATCAATCCATTTAAAAAAATGTGTGAAGACTGAACCTCTTTTATGTGCCCTATTAGGGTATATGAATGTCTTATCCCGCTCACAAACAACATCTCTTACTCTGGCATAGCCAGCCTATCCTTTTATTACATTTGGCCATGTATGTATTCAACATCTAAAAGGTCCCATTTAAGACTCAATCTCGCCTCTGCAGAGAGAAATGTAGGGCTGGATATGTCCATGTTAAGTTAGTAATTGTGCACTAGGAAAGTCTAAGGCCTCTTGCACACGGGCGTCATGTTTGACGCCCGGATAAGATGCGGGTGCGTTGCGGGAATCGCCGCGATTTTTCCGCGCGTGTGCTAACGTTTGTAGTGCGTTGAGCACGCGCGTGAAAAAATCCGCATGCTTGGTACCCAGACCCGAAGTCAGACTTCATCACTGAAGTCTGGTTTCGGGATGAGTATTCTGTATGTCACAGGGTCACATGGTCCAATCATAGAAGCATTTGAGTGGACCATGTGACCCATGTGATCCTGTGACTTCACGGCAGGTCCTTCATCCAATGTTGCTTCTATGATTGGACCATGTGACCCTGTGACGTCACCACAGGTCCTCAAGCATCCAAACTATCAAGAGAGAAGACGTTCTGGGGCTCTGCGCGTACAATGGGAGAAAGGTAAGTTAACTCTTTATTATTTTTAACCCTTTAAAGCCCGGGGAACATTGCATTCTGTAATTAGAATGCGATTATTTTCCCTTATAACTATGTTATAAAGGAAAATAATAACGATCGAGTCCCCATCCCGATCGTATCCTAGACAACCATGTGGGAAAATCGTAACGCATCCGCACATGATTGCGGATGCTTGCGATTTTCCCGCATCCCCATTCACTTCTATGGGGCCTGCGTTGCGTGAAAATCGCAGAATATAGAACATGCTGCGATTTTCACGCAACGCAAAAGTGATGCGTGAAAATCACCGCTCATGTGCACAGCCCCATAGAACTGAATGGGTCAGGATTCAGTGCGGGTGCAATGCGTCCTCCTCACGCATTGCACCCGCGCGGAAAACTCGCCCGTGTGAAAGGGGCCTAAAGGGCCCTTTACATAGGCCAGGAATCTACCAGATAATGGCTAACTAGCGTCCATAGTCAGTGTAAAGGTGCCAAGCGAATACACGATGAATACACAATTGGGTAAAATAGATCATTTATGCGGACACAAATATAATAGTTTGTCGGAAGCAGACCATGCTGTGTAAACACACTCTGCTGCCAGAAAACCAGTCTGTATGAGGACCCGCGGCCCTGCTCTAACAGTCCGGACTGGCAGGGGTGCCGATCCGGGCTGTTTAACACTTTATATGCCGCGAGCAAGGGCGCCCACCGCATGTAAAGTGCTGACAGAGGGAGTGGATTCCCTCTGTCTCCCACTGGCACCCCGCAAATGCAATTGTGGGGTGCTCATGTGTGTGAAGGCTGGCTGGGGTCTCATGTAGGTCCTAGACCAGCCTTGAGTAATTTCTCTCTGGCGCAGCCTGCGGGTCAATGTTGGAATAGCATTGCCATTAAAATGCAATGCACTATAGGGATAGTGCATTGCATTTTAAAAGCAATCAAAATACTGTCTCTTATAGTCCCCTTGTGGGACTAAGTGGTAAAAAAAAGAAGAAAAAAAACATTTATTAAATTTAAAAAATTCAATAAAGAATATGCTTTTTTTCCATTGAAAATACGTTTCAATGAAAAAAATATATACCCCCCATATATCTTGTATTACCGCGTCTGTAACGACCTGGACTACATAAATATCATGTAAATCATCCCCTATGGTGAACGCCTTAAAAAAAAAATTTTTTTAATTGCTAATTTATTTTTAGCAACCACCAAACTTAATACCGAGCGATCAAAAAGCGTCATTTACTCCAAAATTATACCAATGAAAAATACATCTTCCTGCAAAAATCTATCCCTCACACAACTCCATAGAAAGAAAAATAAAAAAGTTATGGTTCTTGGGAAGTGGCAATACAAAATCATTTTTTTCCTTTAAAAAAAGGGGGTTTCATTGCAAAAAAGTAGTAAAACGTAAAAAAAACTATATGTATTATTTATTTATACTGAAAAATGAACACCGTAAAAACGCAGTGGCAAAATTGCTGTTTTTCCCATCTCCCTCCCAGAAAGAGTTAATAAAAGTTAATCAGAAATTTATGTGTACCCCAAAATGGCGCCATTAAAAACTACAACTTTTCCTGCAAAAAACAAGCCCTCATACAGCTATATGGACTGAAAAATAAAAAAGTTATAGCTGTTGGAACGCAACAATTAAAAAAGGAAGAAAAACGCTTGGTCAGTAGGGCCAAAAACAGGCTGGTCACTAAGGGGTTAAAGGGAATCTATCTATAATTCCTAGTTCAACATTTTTTCCACAGACAGAACACACCTTCTCTCCAATATGCCCAATAACTTAGTAGCAGAATTACATGTGATACCATGACACAGGGAATTGACCTGATATTTCAAAAACACATTGCTGCACAGAAGTTTTCAGATAATGGCACAATGGCAGATCACAATGCAGTATACAAACCCCAATAAAATAAATGGGCTGTCCATTTTATGCATGGACATTATGGGTCCTGAATGGTGGCCTTTGGAGAGTCTGGCTTCTTCATGAGCTCCTGCTTCCCCCTTCCAGTCCCCACAAGCTTTCATACATTGAGGACTGTTAATCAGTGGAGGGTGGGGGCATCAATTCATGAATAAGCTGGACTCTTCTCTGGCAGATCCTGACTCTTCTGGCATGCACTGCCAACATTAAACAGTAGGTGCTCAAAAACTTCTGTCTATACTTTATACTGTATACATAGGCCTCTGTTAGGTGACCATAGTTTCTGATAGTCCTATACAAGTGTACCATGTACAGTAATCAGCTGCTTCCTGTAGAGAGGGCAATGCTACCTGGCAGTGGCATATATGATTTTTTTTTACCATTATTCCTCCTGTGCACATTCTACAACATGGAGCACCATTTAATCTCAGAATAGGACTGCTGTTACGTAATGTGATTTTAATCATAATGGCAAGCTGCATGGTCCACCACAAAACATACACCAACCTTTGTGTCAGCCACTAATTAGAATTGCCATTATAAGTAGATTATGCGTTAATATCCTCCTATCAGAGGGAATCACATTTCTGATCAAGTTTCACCACTTGGATTTGTCGTGGACATTAAAGTCGTTTGGGTCCTCTGCAGCTCCCCCTGTCTCATTAACGAGACCAATGAGTCTCTAAACGTTGATATTGCAGCTGCGATGTTTAATTGGTGCCGTAATCTACCTAATCCAAAAAAATGTCTATCTGCTTTCCTATTACTTCTCTCATTGTACTTAACATTTCCTGTTTAACAATCCATGCCATCTGTCTATGTCACATGTAGAAGCAAAGCTCCACAGCACAGATTAGAATCTTATTAATTTATTTGCATAGGTATTTTTAGAAAGTTATGGATGACATATACATTAATATGATTTCCTACGCTCGTTATTTTAATGTGTTCTTGCTAAAACTATTGCAACTACATAATAACCCCTTGGTAAAAACACTAAGAAAATTAACTATGCAATATGTAATGAATTTGACTCAATCTGCAATTTGTGTTTTCATGTCAGCAGCCGCAGTTTTTTTATTTAGTATCTCCTATTGGGTACACCAGATGTAATCCATGGGTAGATTTGACAGTCAGTAAATGAATGAAATGCTATGTCGACTGTTTAAACAAGAAATCTGCCCCCATCTTCCTTGCTTGTTTGTTGGGAGGAGATAAACTCATGTACAGGCCTCATTTAAAATGTCACATATAAAGGCCTTCATTCATGTATTCTTTCCCATATTTTTTTTTTAATTATGTTATTTCTCATGATCACAGCGAGATTCCTTGCCATCAAAGGCAAACAAAGAAGAACAGGCGTCCGGTAGCAAAAATCAAACTAGTTTTCCTACTACAGTGCCAGGCGTTGTCATCCAGGACAGAAGGGCCCGATGTTTGCATCGCCCTCTACTTCTTTTTTATAAAGTACTTGTTTGTTAACAATGCCATTCCTATCGAGAGCGGTATCCTGAATAGGTTCTCATTAACTGATGGTATAAAAGGCTTCATTGAAACTGCCTGGGCTTCCCCTATGATCCATACACCCTTGCTCTCTCTGTTAATTTATCACAGATACATGGTTGCACAAATGTCATTGGTCTCTAAAAATGTAAAGGCATTGGGGGAGATTTAGCAAACTGATGTAAAGTAGAACTGGCTTATTTGCCCATAGCAACCAATCAGATTCCACCTTTCATTTTTCAAAGGAGCTGTGAAAAATGAAAGGTGGAGTCTGATTGATTGCTATGGGCAACTAAGCCAGTTCTATTTTACAGCAGTCTGATAAATCTCACCATTGTCTCCTATAGACAACCCTATAATTAAAGGGATTGTGACAAGTTTTAAAGTTATCCCCTATCCACAGGATAGAGCATAACTAGTTGACCGCTGGGACCTTTACCAATCCCAAGAACAGGGGTCCTTTTACCTCTATATGATAAACCAGTAGGTCCAGCATGCGCCCTGTTGCTTCATTCATTCTTTATGAGACTGCCGGAAATAGCCTATCTCTGACACCCCCATAGAGAATGAATGGAGTGGCAGCGCGCATGTCATCAGGGGAGATGCCAACAGTTGTACCCCCAGTGACCAGTTAGTTATCCTCTATCCTCAGGATAAGATAACTTCTAAACTTGGCACAACCACTTTATTGCGCTATGAGCCTTCAACTCAATGAAGCACCCACTGTGGCTCTCAACAAAGGACTGCAAAGTTAAGTAAATGGATATAATATCCATGGATGGCACCTAACATTACTTTTCGAAAAAAAGAAAAGGGTCCAGCTAGGTTAAAATAGTTACCTTTATTGATTCAGTGCAGTTAAGAGCCAGTTACAGTCCAGTCTACGCATTTCGGATCAGAGACAATACCTTACCTACTTACCTACAACCCATTTTTGCTAACATTATTTTTTAGTTCAAGAGTTCTGGTCAGCAAGATTCCTTATGTTGGACATAGAAACAGTGTCAAATAGCATATTATTACTACGATTAATCATCTTTACTTTTACATAAAGTTAAAAAACAGATTGTGTTGTAAAATGTTACCCTGCATCTTTAAATATAAACACCGCATATAAAATATTACAGTGTATCTTTAAATACAATCTTATAATAAAATGTTACACTGTATTGTCAGGTCCGTATCTACACTATAATAAAGGACTGAATAAATACAGTGTATCTTTAAATACAATCTTATAATAAAATGTTACACTGTATTGTCAGGTCCGTATCTACACTATAATAAAGGACTGAATAAATGTTATCACCTCATATTATTTCTATTTTGCTTTGATTATTTTCTTTGCTATTTAAACATAAATATGTTACTAGATGGATGCTTAGATACAGCATGTGAAGTGCTTTACACTGAGATGGTATGATTTTCTTACAGGATGTTATATTAACACTCCAAGAAAAGCTTTCAATAAAGTGCATAGAACACTTTTCCTTGATGCTGGTGCAAACAACTGAGGGAGCTGGAACCAAACTCCTTTTGTTACATGAACAGGAGACACTAACTCAGGTTTATTTCTCTTACAGAATCTTTTAAACAATGAAAACAAGATAAGAAATTGTATTGTATTGTGTTGCATATGAAAGTAAAGATGTCAGCTAATAATGGATTTACAGTACCTTGCAAAAGTACTCCCCCACCGCCCAACTTGGTGTTTTTGTTGTTTTGTTGCATTGCAAACTAGAATTAAGACATGTTTTTGGGTGGTTTGTATAATTTAATTTACGCAACATGCCTACAACTTTGAAAGTACAAAATAGCAATGTCTCTTCCATAAAGCTTTACTCTGTAGTGTCAATGGCTTACTGTGGTCCTATGAAAATATACTTCCAATATTGGATCTTTGGATCTCCTTCAGTGTTATGGCTTATGTCTCTGTTTAATCTCTGATTAATGCCCTTCTTTCCCAGGTATGAGTTCTCTTGTCAGATTTGTAGATGTTCCATATTCTTTCAATTCTGTTATAATGGACTCAATCTTGCTTCATGCGATGTTCAAAGCTTGAAATTTTTATTATAACCCAACCCTGATCTACACTTCTCCACAGCTCTGCCTCTGACCTGTTTATAGAGCTCCTTGGCCTTCTTGTTCTTGCTTAGTAGTGTTGAAGATTCCAGGGCCCTTCAGAACATGAATATTTATAGTCACATCATATCACAGATCACATGACACTTTTCAGACAGACGGACTTTATTCAACTAATGATGTGACTTTGGAATTAAATGATTGAACTATATGGGTTTGACAACAAAAGTAATGTTCAGTTTTTATTTAACTCTTTAAAAAAAAAAAAGTTTTTTGTTAATTCCACTGTAACAATCTGGACTATTTTTTCATTACATAAAATAAAATTGATTTTATAAGATTTATTTGAGACTGGGAACCCCTTTTGATATTGTAGGGCAGGGTGCAAGGATTAAAAAAAATCTGACTTACCTGGGGCACTCCAGTTTAAGTGGCAAGCCCCCTTCTCCTCCACTTATAGTAAACAATGTCTACACTCGGTACTACCAGCAAATAATGACCTCAGCGTTGATGTGCGCAGGCACAACACATGACCACTGTCACCATTGAGGCCATACCCCTTAAATTCAAGGATGTAATAAAAAACTGAAAAACACCAAGGAGGGTGAGTACTTTTGCAAGGCACTGTATATTACTTGGTGTAGTAAACTGTTGCTGCAGAGGCTAGGTTGTGACAGAGACTGTTGTCATATGATGGTTACCATCCATAATAATAAAATTAGGTTTGGGTATAAAAAAATAAGAAATATTTGAAGTAGATATGTCAGAAAATATAGCACAGTACACAATATGCATTATTGTATTATTCCAAACTACTATGGTTATGAAGCAGAGAAGAAAGGTAGAGTTAAGGGTACTTTCACACTTGCGTTGAAGG
Organism: Bufotes viridis; assembly: GCA_033119425.1. Taxonomy (NCBI): domain Eukaryota; kingdom Metazoa; phylum Chordata; class Amphibia; order Anura; family Bufonidae; genus Bufotes; species Bufotes viridis. The sequence continues at coordinate 310,612,255 of CM065591.1, read as the reverse complement.
ATTCCGTCAGGCAGTTCCGTCAACGGACCTGCTCGACGGATCTGTTAAAACATTTGAAAACGGATTTCATTTGCAAACGGATCCGTTTGCAGATCCGTTTGACAATTGTATTGAAATAACGTCTTTCCATTGTCATCCGTAAAAAAGGATCCGTTATTTATTATTTTACCATTTTTAAAGGTCTGCGCATGCGCAGAGTGGAAGAACGGATCCGTTAATGCGTCAATTTTCAATTGATCTGCTATTAATACATTTAAATGGAAATAAATGGTGGATCCGTCATTCCGTCAAGTGTTTCCGCATATTTGGACAGAGATAAAAATACAACATGCTGCGCTTTTATCTGGGTCCAAAAAACATGAAAGGACTGAACTGAAGACAAACTAATGCAAACTGAACGGATTGCTTTCCATTCAGAATGCATTAGGATAAAACTGATCAGTTTTTTTCCGTTATTGAGCCCCGAGGATGGAACTCAATGACGGAAAACTTTGACGCTAGTGTTAAAGTACCCTCAGTAATGTTGAAAAAACTCCAACAAAAGTAGCGTTGATATTTGCGTTTATTGTAGTGCGGCAAATAGACACTTTAAGTGTCTGTTTGCCGCACTACAATAAACGCAAATATCAACGCTACTTTTGTTGGAGTTTTTTCAACACTACGACGGGGTGGGATCCCGACTCCACACAGCACTATTGAGTGTGCCATACTGGTTTAACCTTCTATCAAGTACCCTCAGTAATATATGCCTGCAGGATCGGACTAAACACAGTGAGGCACATTTACTAAAGACTAGAGTTTCCAATGCTCGCGGAAAAATTACAACTCCAGTAAATGTGCCTCCAAGGATGTCTTTATCATCAATAGCCATATAGCTACAGCATTAGCAACCCTGGTGCACATAGGTTTACATAGGAGCTAAATAAAAAAGGGCCTTTAAAAAGGATTTGAGTAAAGACTTAGTAAAGTGTACATAGCCTTTATATCCCAGTTACTCATATTTCTACTAATATATTTGTCTAATTTCTAGGTGACTCAAAGACCCAGCTCACATATGATGAGATGCCTGTTTAGAATTAGCTTTGTTCCAAAGGATCCAATTGACCTACTTCGGAGGGATCCTGTTGCTTTTGAATATTTATATGTGCAGGTAAGAAATCTTCACCATGCAACAACATATTCCAGGTCCTGTGTGGATTACATCTGAGGAAGGTAGGTGTCAATATTTTATGGGAAAAAAAATCACAGATTTTTTAGATTGGTGCACTACAATGGTAAATGCAAATGACAATATAGGGCTAAACCCTCACGCTGATATTAAAATGAGACAGTTCGCCAATATATTCTTATATCAAGAACATACCTGCGTACCCCGCCAAGGTCTCTCAGTGCTTACCTATGCTGTATGGGCAGTTTATGATAGATGCATAACGTCCGACACACAGCCAGCAGCTCCCAGTTGCCTCCAGCGTGAATTCACACATACAATGGGAAGAGGGAGGAGGCTGAGAGTCCCACCTATAACAGCCTCATGTGACGCAGGCTGCCCAAGTGCAACTGAATGTTACCCATAGATAAAATCAAGGCACATTCAAACCTGAGGTTGCCCCACCTCCAGGCATACATATACAAACAAAATCACAGAATAAAATGGTCTAAATGGCAAGAGATGCTCAAAACCCCAAATGCTGTTGCGTATTTCTAACTGGGGGAGCAAATTCTGCCCATGTCATCCGTTGCTAAAAACAATCCCCAGCAAAAATGCGTACAATGGAGGATGCCGGCAGCGGACCACACGTACCACAAAAACATCCTACACAGGTCTTAAAAGCAGAAAATGCTCAAAACCCCATATGCAGTTGGCATTTCTAACCGGGGGAGCAAATTCTGAACATGTGATCCTTTGCTAACAGCAATCCCCAGCAAAAAATGCATACAATGGAGGATGCCCGCAACAGACCACATGTAAGATACTTTATGATAGGTGCATAAAGTCCGACACACAGCCAGCAGCTCCCAATTACCTCCAGCGTGAAATCACACATACAATAAGAGGAGCAGCCTGCGCCACATGAGCCTGTAACTGGGAGCTGCCTGCGCCACATGAGCCTGTAACTGGTAGCTGCTGGCTGTGTGTAGGATTTTATGCACCTATCATAAACTGTCCATACGGCATAGGTAGGTTACCATTTGGTCCCGCTCACACTGAGAGACCTTGACGGGGTACACGGGCTCCGGTATGTTCTTGATATAAGAATATATTGGCGAACTGTCTCATTTTAATATTAGCGTGAGGGTTTAGCCATATATTGTCAATTGCATTTACCATTGTAGTGCACCAATCTAAAAAATCTGTGATTTTTTGTTTTATAACCCCATCCGCACATCTGTCTTACATGTGGTCTGTTGCGGGCATCCTCCATTGTATGCATTTTTCGCTGGGGATCGCTGTTAGCAAAGGATCACATGTGTAGGATTTGTGTAGGTTTTGCTCCCCCAGTTAGAAATGCGCAACAGCATATGGTGTTTTGAGAATTTTCTGCTTTTAAGACCTGTGTAGAATGTTTTTATGGTACTGCCGTCATCCTCCATTGAATGCATTTTTGCTGGGGATTGTTGTTAGCGACGAATTACATGGGCAGGATTTGCTCCCCCGGGTAGAAATGCGTTTGGGGTTTTGAGCATCTTTTGCCATTTAGACCATTTTATTCTGTGGTTTTTTCAATATTGAATGGTCTACATAGTATTCAGTTTAATAGCAAATAGGTAAAATAGTAATATATTCTTGTATACAGGGTATAACATAAAACAGTATACTTCTGAAATGCCACATTTCTAATGTAAATCATTAAAAATGAATACGCTATCATACAGGCTGGAAGTGAACTTAGTACATTTTGTTCCTATCCATTACATTTAGCTCAGTCTTCATAGACCCTTCTATATGACACTTAGGTTTTATTGATACTTTTCCTGCAAGCTTATGATGTACTTGATGCAGAACTTTGACAGTAAAGCTATTTATTATACTCTTCGTGTAAGTTAAGCGCATCAATTTTAAAATGCTGCATGATATTGTCTGTCATTCTGAGTCTAATGCGCCATCTGTTGGACAATTTCAGAGTTGCAATGATGTTGTCCAAGAAAGATTTGGGCCAGAGCTGAAATATGACATTGCACTGAGATTGGCAGCATTACAGATGTACATTGCAACGGTTACCACGAAGCAAACACAAAAAATCTCATTGAAATATATTGAGTAAGTATCATAAAAGATCTGCTTGTTTATCCACAGTACTTTTTATATTGTTCTAGGCATATTATATACATAGTCGAGTCATATTATTATGACCACTTCCTAATTTAGACGCTGGCAGCTCAGAGTTCATGAACAAAATGATGTTTCATGACCTGGCTTTGTGGGTGTATATAAGGTGTGCGATAGGCTGTCTGCACACGTATCCTCGATGTCATGGGTAAAAGGGGCAATTTGTCAGAGTTGCAAAAAGGGATGATTATTAGCTTTCAGGCCAAGTGTGGCAGCATTTCTGAAATGCGCAGTTTGTGAGCTGTTCACCTGCTGCTGTGGTGAAAGTGTCCATGAAGGTGCACAAGAGTGGACTAACATGCTACAGTAGAGCAGCTCACTGACAAAATGAACCAGATGTGTGTCTAAATCAACAGTTCAGCAAATCCTGGGGCTCTAAAGCAGACAGATGGTCACTACCTCTGCTAATGAAATTGCATCTGCCGCAGTATCGCAATTGGACCTCTGCTGATTGGCGAACAAAGACTTTCATGTACTACCCTGTTGCCCTAATTCCCCAGACTTGAAACCAATTGAACATCTGTGGGACCACCTCGATCGTCATTTTTGCTCTATGGATCCTCTCTCATGCACTCTCCAGAAGCTGTTGGATGCACTGCAGTCAGCATGGCTCCAGATACCTGTGAAAACCTACCAGGACCTTATTGAGTCACTCTCAACCTGTCTAGCAGCTGTCCTTGTTGCACACAGCGGTTACTTTGGATACTAGCTGGTGGTCATAATAATGTAAATCGACTGTAATAGACCAAAATTCTGAATGTTCATGTCACTTGTCCTAATGCACAGCAATTGTATAGTCACTAGGAAGTAATATTGCTATAGATAGGTTTCTGATAAACATTTTAATTGATTGTCAGTATTACTATGAAAAAGACTGGATTCATACGATGAACAATGCTGGTTTACAAATGTCAATGCAAGTAATTGAAATCTATTCACTTCATGTAAAATACAATATAATAAAAATAATTATGAAAAAGTATCAGAGTAATATCTTACAAAAGAGGTTGCCTCACATTGATAACCACTTACATTTGCCTGATAGCTGTAGGGCACATGGGCATCATGGGGAAGTTCCCATTTGGGGCCAACCTAAATAAGCGACAATAGAGAGCATGGCCATTTTGTAGACCACCTGTTGGTAAAGGTAACAAATTAGTAGTTCATATAACAATATCTTTTCCTGATAAATCCATTCATCTTAGATATAAGCACAAGGAATAAAAAAGTATTTATACTTGCAGAAAGGAATGGGGACTTGCGACGTTCCTTCCGTCTGCAGTTCTACAAAGCATGAAGGAAAAGAACATAAAGAAGGCGCTGTCACATCTTGTCAAAGCCAATCAAAACCTGGTGCCTCCAGGCAAAAAGGTAAAAAAAAAATACATCTAAGCAATATGCAATCTAAAACTGGAAGAGTGCAAAAATTGGTATAATGAAGAATTTGCAAAGTGTACATTTGCCTTTCCCTCTTGGTCCAGAAGTAGATGAAGTCAGTAATAACGTTTTCATGATTTAGATTTGGTCATGTCTGTATTATAAAACCAACTGAAATATCAACAATTGGGGGAAAATACTATAGATCCAGGCCACCTGGACATTTTAACTATATTTTCCATGATAAACTGTATGTATATGTTGATTGGGAACATATATCTTTAATTGCTTACAGTTGCATGTTTTCAAAGCAAAACTATAAATGATCTTCAAATATATAAAAAAAAATGTGGCACAAGAGGTAGTGTTAAAATCATATAGGCCCGGATTCACTAATCCTGAGGATGGTGTAAGCTTAGACCAGTTGTCTAGACCAGCACCAGATTTATCACAGGGGCTCAGACTAGATGATAAATTTTAGTACGGGGATAAACACATTTCTCTGTATGAACTATTGGTTAGCTTACTTTGAGACAGATTTTTATGCCACTTTTTTGTAAAAAGCCTTCCCTTTCTGCTAAGCCCCTTGTCAAGCATGTCAGAGCATATCAAAAAAGTGTACAAACTAGGTGTGGGACGACGATTCCTTCGAATCCTTGAATCTGGCTGGATTCGTGGGATTTGTGCAATCGAATCCCGACTTAATTTACTAAATTCGAATCCGACGAATCCTGCAGTAAGCGGCCACTCATGTCTTTACTACGTTACACTCAGCCAGTCAGCTCCAGTAACAGGCAGTCCGGGCGGCGCTTACTCAGTGACGTCACGCGCCTCCTCCTTCCACTAGGCAGCGCAGGCACGCAATCTCATTGAGTGAGTGCTGCCGCCTGCACTGCCTCTTACAGGAGATGACTGGCTGAGTTGTAAGGAAGTAAAGACATGAGCGGCCGCTTACTGCAGGATACGGATGTCAGTTAAATGTGTACCGATGTGACCGGCGGGGATCTGTGGATGACACTTATGGGGGATCTGTGGATGTCACAGGGGGATCTGTGGATGGCACTGTTATGGGGTGGTTCTTGGATGACACATATAGCATAAGATGCTATATAGAGTATGTGTCATCCACAGATCCCCCTCCATAACAGTGCCATCCACAGATCCCCAATTGTCATCCACAGATCCCCCCATAAGTGTCATCCACAGATCCCCTCCATAACAGTGTCATCCACAGATCCCCCCCATAACAGTGTCATCCACAGATCCCACTCCATAACAGTGTCATCCACAGATCCCACTCCATAACAGTGTCATCCACAGATCCCACTCCATAACAGTGTCATCCACAGATCCCCCTCCATAACAGTGTCATCCACAGATCCCCCATAAAAGTGTAATCCACAGATTCCCTATAATAGTGTCATCCACAGATCCCCCATAATAGTGTCATCGACAGATTCCCCATAATAGTGTCATCCACAGATCCCCATAACAGTGTCATTCTTATGTACAGGATTCATAGGATTTGAGATTCGAAAGATTCGAAAAATTCGAGAACCTTTTCGCATTCGGATTTGGATTAGAAAAAAATTGGATTCGTCCCACCTCTAGTAGAAACCCTAGATTCACCAGATTTTTGTTGCTGACACATTAATAAATATGGGCCACAGTGTTCTCTGACTTTGGACCTGACCCACAGTATACAGTTGTTCTGAAAAGTGTGGGTGACCATTTGGAATAAATTTAAACTTTAATAAAAAAAAACATATACTGGGCAGTATAGATATGTAGTCAAGTATGCCAAAGCCATATACAACTGTATGCCTGCACAGTTGCATACTTTTGCAAATGACTTTTATTAAGAACATATGGTGGGCAGTATACAGATGTAGCAAATGGTAACTTGACTCTTAATACATTAAATTTATAGTTGCAGCAAGCTTTAACTTGACATCTTCAATGAGTTTTGTTGTGTTAAGGGTCAATTTAAAGTTTGCTGCAACTGTGTTTTTACTGGGTACGTCAAGTTAATGTTAATGTAGATGCAGGTTTGCTATTGTCTATGTAAACAATGAAGGGGATGCATGGTTTGCAGGAGCACAGGAGCCTCCCATTGATCTGATCAATGGGGGTTCCAGGGGGTCACCCACTACTGAGGAAATATAGATAGCTTATCCTAGAGATGGACTATTGATATTTATGTCCTGGAAAGACCGTTTAAACCTAAGTAACAAGATATTTGGAAATTTCCATAATCTAACGATTACCAACTTCTGCTACACAATCTACTTATCTATGTATTATCATTTTGTCACCCAACTTCCTATTTTTAACAATCCAGAAGAAGATAATGCTATAAATTATGCTGATTGGTATTTTTATCTTATTTAGCAGGATTTTTATATCATTTTATGTCATTTTAAGTAAAAAACTATTTATTTCTTATCACAGCTGTCTGCTCTGCAAGCCAAAGTGCACTATCTGAAGTTTCTTAGTGACTTACGATTATATGGTGGACGTGTATTTAAGGCAAAATTGGTTGTAAGTGATTTTTTTATATAACAATTAATTCAATATATCAATTTTTGTTTGTTTGTCTGTATTTAATTAATACTCCAATAAAAGGATTATGGTATTAGTCAACGTGCAATTAATTTTGAAAGCTAGTAAAGGGGGTAATCAATATTTCCTAGGCAATATTGCTTCATCTTCTACAACAAATATGCATAGAAATTATGGAATTCGTTTTCACAACTGCACAAATATAGATGTTGCCTCCTTGCTTTAAATTGAAATGCATTCCCTATACATATTCATCTAATCAACAAACTCATCTATAATGCTTACTACTTTATTTTTAGCCTTGCCTTGAATGATTGGCCGGTGATGAACCCGAAGCACTTAACACTTTCATTACCTTGTACTTACAGCAGGGAGAAAAACATTCGGATGTGACCTTGTTAGTTGGTCCACGATACGGAATCAGCCATGTAATCAACACAAAAACGAATCTAGTCGCCCTGCTTGCAGACTTCAGCCATGTCAATCGAATTGAAATGTATACAGAGGATGATGTAACCGTTAGAGTGGAGCTTCATGTTCTTGATGTGAAGGTACAGTAAGTGCAGTTCTTTGATGTCTCAGACTTGAATTAAAAAGTTGTACGCTTATGAAAGCATTTCCCTCCTATTAATAACGCAAATTTTTACGGCATCAGCCATCTAATCAACACAAAAAGGAATTTAGTCGCCCTGTTATTTTTATTAGAAATTTAAAGAACTTCAGCTTGCCATGGTGAAAAAACATTGGGGGAACTTTATCATCTGCGGTGGTTTTGGTGTCAGTTTTAAGTCTGTCTTTGAGTTTTAAGTCTGTCGTAGCACCAGATTTATGAAATGGCACGCAGTTTTATTTGGTGCAAGTTCAATGTGGCATACATCTATGTCTGTAACAGTACAGGGCGTTGCCTGGTGTGGAGATGCAATTTTTGCAAATGTGCAGAGTTTCTGTAAAATAAGTTAGCGCGCCTCCAACAATCTTAAGATAGGATAGCATTAGTATGGCTAGGCAGAAGATGTTCTCTATAAATAAATTATGGGGACAAAATCACAAAATGTACATGACATGAAGCTTTCTATGACATATATTTAAATAATTTAAATGTAAGTTAAGTTTGGGCTGAAATTTTATTCCCAGCAACAACTTTTGCGGCATGCAGACTAGAAGAATACTGGAAGACCAGTTAACGAAATAATTGTGTTTTTGGGAATTACTATTATTTTCTTCCCTTATTCTGTCATGCTCCATAATGATCATGTCGAAAATAAGATAACTGCTTGCTATAAGCAAAAGCAAGCAGTTATCTATAACTATGCAAACTTATAGAACCAGAATCATAAGCAGTCATACTCTTTCTAAAGGTCATTAGAGAGACTTATAGAAAAAAAGAAGCACATGAAGTCAGCGCACCAATACATAATACTGCTTGAAATGCTTAATCCTCTGGTACTTGGTGACAATGTGAAACTAAATAAAGGATAGTTTTTAACTAAGTTTGGTTCTAGATATGTATACGGATTATTGGATATTATCCTTACTGTCAGCAAATGTGTTGGCATGGGTAACATATTTGAAATCAGTCATAATGTAAAACCAAACCATATTTCACCTATTTCTTTATGCAGATAATTATTTTGTCATCCATGTTCTATATCTAACATTTATTTCAATTTCACAGCCTATCACGCTGCTTATGGAATCATCTGATGCCATGAATCTTGCCTGCTTAACAGCAGGTTATTACCGACTATTAGTTGATTCAAGACGGTCAATTTTTAATGTGGCAAATAAAAACACAGCAAATCAAGATACAGGTAAGATAGCATCTATGGATTGTTGAATACAGTGCGTTGTACACACAACACACTTGGAACTTAAAGTGTCCCTAAAAAAAAAAAAAACTAAAAGTGTCCCTCATGAATTTGTAGGCAGGCCAACATAAGTAGACAGGGCCCAACATGTGTAGACGAGTTTGCAATAACAGTACAACACAAAATATCGCCCCAGCAGAACCAAATCCCGTGGTGCAGCACAAAATACATCCCCCTAAGCTATCCCTTCTTTTTGGTCATAAATAGCTACCATATTATGTCCTCCCCAATTGTCTCTAATTAATATACGTGGCAGGAGAGGTGAGATGTGGGTCAAAGCTCTTAACCAGCCCAACCTTCAGCATGCTGCCTGGACTTTCCCCTAGTCATGATACCTATAGTGGCCCCAGTTGTATGCTCCCATTTTATGTCACCATCTTTGATGCAGACCACAGGCCTTTTCCAGCTTGTGGCCTGGGACATGTATGTCCTTGCACAATTTGTAGACTTCCTCATATAGTGGCCTATGAGGATAAACAGCAGGACAGTGATACAGTTGAACTCAGGAGTGCACCTGTGGCCACCAGCCAGGTACATAAACACCTGATATGTCCAGCATTAATTAACACTGAAAGCATCAGATCAGTATGTATCTGGCCAACAGCCTTCGAGGAGGGCTCGGGTGGACCCCTGGTCATCAGCCAAATGGGAAATTTCCTTGTAGACCTCCCCTACTACATGTTAGTGAATGTTAAACTTGACTACCTGCATTTTGTAAGCACAGAATCCATATTCAAATTATATTTCTTACTTTCATATTTTTATTTCCATAGGAAATGAAATGCGCACTAAAATGAACTATCATGATTGTGATTGGAATTATTTACCAAAATCAACTATCTTTGCTTATGAAGAAAATCAGGAAGCTCAACAAATATTTGCAGACTTAAAACAACGAAACACTGAAGTTTCAGAAAGTCCACTGTGTCATAAAGACCATCGTAGTTTGTACATAGAGACTACATTTAATTCAGGAGAACTTGATCAGCAACTAACCAAACAATGTGACCATATAGATTTGGAAAACAGCCTCAGTGTAAGCCAGACTGCATTGCTATCTCTGTCAGGACTGGAACACACTAATACAGCACAAGACTCTCCAAGGAGTGCAAAGGTGTCTTTTATATTTGGTGACCATAACCTAGACTCCATAAGCCCACAGACACTTGGCTATGAAAGATTGTTGGATGAGAGTCCTGAAATGTTGGATAAACAAAATATAATTTACTTAAATAATGCCAATATTAAAGACCTAGATTTGGCATCTGATGCTGAAAGCATTCATTATGCTGCTAATGCTGTTTATGCAAATATATCTGAAAGTAAAATGTTTGGTGCTGCAGAAGGAATCGAAGAACCACTTCTACATGATATATGTTATTCTGAAACCACAGACGATGTTGAAGATGAAGATGAGGCCAGTTGCGAAGAAGATACAATAGGACCAGAGGATACCAGAACAGATATCCTTAGCATGTCAGGATCCAGTGATGACATTATAGATTTGACTTCACTTCCACCACCTGAAGGAGATGACAATGAAGATGACTTCCTGTTGCATTCCTTGAACATGGCCATTGCAGCTCCTCCTCCTGGATTTAGAGACAGCTCTGATGAAGAAGACTGTCCTAATCCATCTATGACAGCTATCAATGTATCTAACGATGACATCCCAGTGTCGCTTATTGATGCAGTACCGACAAGTGCAGATGAAAAATGTGAGACAATCCTAGAAGAAACGGTGGTTTCAAACCTTCAAGCGATGCAAGAACTGGCTGTGTCAGAAGACAGCCAAGCAGATGACACCTCAGGTTCTTTTACCATTGTGACATTCATTCATTAGTGTACAAAATCCATCATCCCTTTGAACCATCTCATTATTTTTTATATTTGTGTTACAGTTCATCATAATTAAACCATCTTTTCCTTTTTCCCCTTGGACCTGCCGTTATTTTGTATAATTTTTGACATTTATATGAAACACTCATGTTATTTAAAAGGTATGGTTATGCAATGATACAGAACATATAGCAAAATTTTCTGTTTAGTCATTTTTTTTTACTAATTGTCTTCTCTATCTCATAGGTGTAACAATATTAAGAGCATATAGCCCTGAATCATCTTCAGATTCCGGAAATGAAACCAATTCTTCAGAAATGACAGAGAGTTCTGAACTAGCTTCAGCGCAAAAGCAAACAGAAAATCCAGCACGTGCAATATTGCCCAACATTGAAGGATACCAGACTCTGATGCCAGAGCAGATGGAAATTTCTGTAACTAAGAGTCAATCTGGATGTATATCTCTGAAGTCTACTTCTTCCTTAGCAAATCGTCAGGCTGTGGAACTCCAGTCAAAAGCTGTGCCTTCAAAACAGATCCTTCATTCTGATAACATAGAAATGGAGCCAGAAACCATGGAGACAAAATCTGTTACTGAATACTTTAACAAGATGCAAATGGGCTCTTTGGTGTATGCTTGTAAGAGGAAAAACAAACCAGATACAGAAATAAAAACACATTTTGATGTAAATGTTACAGTCAAAAAGCAATCAGGTAAACGAACAGAAAATGATGGTGAACTAAAAACAAAGTTTGAAACACTCCCTTCGAAAGACTGTCAGCTCCTGAGTAATTTTAACTTGGAAAGAACTGCGTTTCGGAAGGACAATCAAAGATGGTATAGTACTACTGAGAAGGGAGCAATAGAGAAAGTGCCAGGAGGTTCAGTATATGTAAAGACATTGCCAAGGCTTTCTGGAAAAACTGAAACTGATAGTAAGGATGACCCCAATGTGGAAACTTCTCTTTCAGAACAAGAGGACATATTTATTTCCAATGCAGCTTTTATTTCCTCTTCCAAAGAACTTGGTGACTCTGAAGCTGATGGTACTTCTGCCGAGCACATTTCTAAGTTAGCAGACGCCGATAAGAACATAAATCGTATTTGTGAGTACCATATTGCCAAGAGTATGTCATCATTTCAGAGTGAAGGGCATTTCTCTCTGCAAAGTTCCCAGTGTTCTTCTGTGGATGCAGGTTGTAGTACTGGCAGTAGTTCGTGCGCGACTCCAGTAGAGTCTCCTTTGTGTACTACTGATGCTAAACATATTCTTTCTGATGGATCAGTAAAGACTGGGAGTTACATGAACCCTGATGAGAGACAATCAATGCTTCCAAATCATGGGACAATATATCCAGAACTGCATCAGCAAGGTGACACAGCTTGTCACAGGATGACCGTGCCAGTGGCACATACACCAGTGAATGCAGACCCATTGTTTGGAACCTTGAGAGAGGGATGTCATCGGATTTCTAAAATTAAAGAAACCACAGGTACATCACTAATTGTTTTACATATCAGTCAACCAGTTTTAATTTACTGAAGTGATTCTATGATTTCTCTTGTAATCCTGATACACCAATATAGGAAAGCTGTGTAAAATATATATTTCCATTGATTTGGTGTTCACTGCCATAACTCTATGCAGCACACATGGGATGGAAGCATTAAATAATATAGACACAGATCCAGATTTAATGGGCCTTAACTCTGTAATTTTCTCATTTTTTCCATCCTGTGGATTTCATTAAAAAACATATACATTAAACATATATTTGTTTACAGTGTGAGCCTATGGGCGATAAATGACACTGATACCATCTTTCACAAGCATCCGTTAAAAGTATATATAGCTTTTCATGACATATCCATTAAATGGATGCCAATATGCATCTGTCACATCACATAATGTTTGAATTGTGAGCTTTTCCAGCTAATACGTTCAACGGAGACATAAAATGTCAACACGGACAAGTTGGAAAAATGACATGCTTAAACCTTATACAATTTCCATCTGTATGGCTCCTTTTCTAGGGTTTGGTCTAAGGGGAGTTGAGTTGAGTTACTTCCACAGACAGCTTAGTAGTTGTGTCAGGTTTTTCTATAGTGATGCCACAATATAGTAGGAGCAGTAAGGCCCCTCCATGCTCAGGGTAGGGTCAGTTGCCCTGGAAAAGTTTGTTACTGGGGAGGATAATAATCTCACAGCTTGGTGTCCTATTCAGTCATGTATGTCATATAGAGATTATTTGCGTTGATTTACACTATTGGGAAGAAACCAATGGTAACCAATTACAGAACAGCTTTTAGCCTTTTATTCTGCTTGTGAAAAATGAAAGCTACACTGTGATTTGTTGCTATGGGCAAAAAAAACGTGTTTTTTTTTAGACAATTTTAAAACGGAAAAACTGAGCAGTTATCCACTGTACAGACATTTTACCATTATATTATGATTATATGTTGACCAGTACCTGCCAATTCTGATTCCAGTTTGCCAACTAGTTTGTTAGATGGAAATACTTGTATAACACAGACACCAGGTTATGCAGAATTTTGCTTTGTTCATAGACAGTTGACTTATCTGGGAGTTACACAGTGATGCCAGTTGATAACTCTTTACTTCAAAGTCATCCTTTATTGCCATTGGATCACATTCATGAAATGCAGAGTACTTTGAACACATCTTACCACTTGGTGGAATAGCAGCTACATGGATGGAAAACAAATAGAATTTGTGTGAGAATTTTTACAGCGGTCACTAAGGGGCATTAGGCTGGGTCGCCGCCTTTTCATGGTGGCCTGGTCTAAGCAGTGCACGGATCCCGTGGACAGCGGGGCTCGGCTCTCACATGAGAGGAGTGCTGATCTAGGCTATTTAACCCTTTACATGCCACGGGCAATGGCACCCGCCACATGTAAGCGGTGACAGAGGGAGTGGACTCCCTCTGTCTCCGATCGGCACCCCTCAAATGTGATCCCTGGGTGCTGATGTGTGTAAAGGCTGGCTGGGGCCTCATATAATCCCCAAGCGCCCCTTAAATGCTTTCCAGCAAGCTGCACAGCTGGCTGTTCAATGTCAGTATAGCACTGACATTAAAATGCAATGCACTATTTACCACTATTAAGTGGTAAAAAAGTAAAATATAGAATGTATTGAATAAAAAAGATTCCATACACTTTTTAATGAAAACAATGCAAAAATAAAATCTCCCCACATGTTTGGTATTTTCACGTCCGTAACACCTGCACAGCACAAATATAATTTAAAGCCAAGAAAAACAAATGAGTAACGTTATATCCCTTTAAAAAATACCTCTTTATTTTAATAGTCATAAAATTTATCAAAAACATATAGTAGGGAGACAATTATAAGGTGCCACCAAATCTCTACAAAAGTACATCAAATGGCAGTATACTAAATACTTAATGTCCTGCAATAGCTATATGGTTCATAAACATATGACCGCTATATCATTAATGACGGCAACAACATACTTGGACTATGTTCTCTAGTGTTCACTGCGTCCCACTGCTAAATGCATAGCCCTCTGAATGATACGAGCTTTAGCCCATAGCGCAAATAACATTGAAGGCAGAACATTAGGCTTAAAGGGTTTCTGTCATCACGTTTTGACATTATAACTTGTCTGACATTAGCTATGTGCTAATGTCAGAGCAGCTTGATAATGTCTTTTTTATAAAAATCCTATTTATATTCAGGCTAAAAAGCGTACTTTTATAATATGTAAATTAGCCTCTAGGAGCAGGGGGGGTGTTGCCCTGCTCCTAGAAGCTCCGTGCGGCAACCTGCTGGCACGCCCCTTCTTACTTTGAATGACAGTGCCGGGCAGCGATCCTCCGGCACTGTCTCCTTGTGAAATCCCGCGCCTGCACGGCCGCTCTGTATTTGGCGCAGGCGCGGTGAGCAGAGGACAGCAGGCACCAGCAAAAAAAAGATTAAAACCAACAATTCATCTGTCTATATACAATTTTTTAGGCACAAAATTGGCCTATTGTATTGTAGTTGCTGTTAGTTATTCCAGGTACTCAATAATAGATTGTAGGGATATAGATAGAATATAGAAAAATGGAAGTAAAATGTCGCACCAGGACAGCGAGTAAACAAAATAGAGGTGCCCTCAGTTGGTAGATCCACCCACTCCACACAAAAAGCTTTTTCAAAGAACAACTGGGCACTCTCCTATATCTGGAAATCAGTAAAATGTATTGCCTATATTAAAAACAAACACCAATTGACGAACAACAAATATAGCAGCAAATCCACTAAAAATGTGCAAAACGGGAATGATCAGCCAATATAAAGTGGTACAGTCACCAACAGAAAACAATCAAATTGTGCCAGTTCATGTGCATCGACCAAGTATCCACTGCGGGGGAAGCGTTGACCCACAGGCGAATTATATTATGATGAAATATAAAGATATCTCACAAATAGTACTGTCCCTTATATGGTTCAAATGCTGGATTAAAGGATCATCAGCGGTGATAAACTTGAATTCTTTCCCATTCAGTCTCTAAACAAAGTCCCTCTTATGATTGCATATAAGGACTAAAATCGTATAAGCTGTATCGAGCAGCGTCCCGCTCCTGTGATAATTCAGCGGCGTCCCGCTGTACTTCACTATAGTGACTGCCGGCATTGTACAATAACTTTCATTGATAAAAGAAGGCCACAGTCTTACCAGGGAGGGTGTTTTATGCGGAGCCTGTAAGTGTCCCCGAATTATTCCTGCCTGAACTCACCACGCCGGCATCTCCACGTGGTTCTCTGCAGGTGTTCGGTCCCACTCTGGAGCGCCGCAGCTCGCGTGGCAGATGGAATTCACTTTGTGTAGGGTCACTGTTGTTCACAAGGATCCGATGTGGTATTTCACTTTTACGTCCCTGGGTAGGTGGCCAAAGGTTGGTTCTAATGTGCAAATGTTCCTGGGGGATACCAAACGCGTTTCAGGGTAATGTATGACCCCTTCTTCAGTTGTTGAAGCTACTGAATTCCACACGAGCTGCGGCGCTCCAGAGTCTTACCGGACACCTGCAGAGAACCACGTGTAGATGCCGGCGTGGTGAGTTCAGACGGGAATAATTCGGGGACACTTACAGGCTCCGCATAAGACGCCCTCCCTGGTAAGACTGTGGCCTTCCTTTAGCAATGAAAGTTATTGTACAATGCCGGCAGTCACTATAGTGAAGTACAGCTGGACGCCGCTGAATTATCACAGGAGCGGGACGCCGCTCGATACAGCTTATGCGATTTTAGTCCTTATATACAATCATAAGAGGGACTTTGTTTAGAGACTGAATGGGAAAGAATTCAAGTTTATCACCGCTGATGATCCTTTAATCCGGCATTTGAACCTTATGAGGGACAGGAACTGGCACAATTTGATTGTTTTCTGTTAGTGACTGTTTCCACTTTATATTGGCTGATCATTCGCGTTTTGCACATTTTTTGTGGATTTGCTGCTATATTTGTTGTTCGTCAATTGGTATTTGTTTTTAATATAGGCAATACATTTAACTGATTACCAGATATAGGAGAGTGCCCAGTTGTTCTTTGAAATAGATAGAATATAGCAGTATTGCAATGCACAAAATCAAATATTCTGCTGGGTACAGAAAAAGTTTTAAAACCAAAATTTCATCTGTCTATATCCTTATATTTAGGCACAAAATTGGCCAGCTGTATTATAGTTGCTATTAGTTACTCCAGATGCTCAATGGGAGTTTGTAGGGCTATAGATAGAATATGGCAGTGTTGCATTACACAAAATCAAATATTCTGCTGGGTACATATGATGGCATGTTATTCAAATGATGGTTAGTATCAATGTCTAGGTCTGGCACATATAGGGTTAATAGTTGAAAAAAGTGTCAATTGTGCTCGTATCTTTATGTTTATACACTGTGTGCTCTTTAGAGTCTGTTTCCGGTGTATACAAAAATCCCTTGCCAAATATAGTATCTACAATAACCGTTTCCTTTATGGAACAGTCGTTAGTAGTGTTGATCAAGCTCGGGCCGAATACATCTGGATGTTCGGGTGCTCTACTGAGCACCCGAGTATAATGGAAGTCAATGGACGCATCCGAGCATTAAACCAGGTACCCTCTGCTCTGAAGAGGGGAGGGTGCCTGGTTCATAGGAAAAGGTCAGAAATTGATGGAAACACCACTTAACTGGTTCGAGAACAGCATGGGGAGGATGTCTGGATGCATCTTGGACTCCCAGGTCTATCGATCTTGTCCGAGTAGTACGCCACTTTTACAGACTGACAATAATACGCACAAAACCGAAGATAAAATTGATTTTAGAGGAAAAATTGTTAGGAAACATTCTTTCCAGTAAATTTACTTGTATATAAAGTGCAAGTGCTGCCAAAAATTACAAGCAAGAGGCACCTTGATGCAACCTGTATATCACATAAAGGAGGGCCTCATTCACATTGTGGAACAATTGTTCATGTAGTGGGACACTCATAAAGCCTATGCACTAAGTGAAAGGGCTGCCAAAAAGTACAAGGAACCGGCACTCCAATACACCATTTGTTACACATAAAGGAGGGCATCATACACACCCTTGAAAAATTATGATTGATGGCCTGCTGGTGACCCTCAAAAACATTTGGAGCAAGGGCCTGCTGATCTGACTATCTAAAACATTAGAGGCAAGGGCCCGCTGCTGAGCTGACCCTCTAAAACATTAGGGGTAAGGGTCTGCTGCTGAGCTGACCATCGAAAAAATTATGGTTTAGGGCCTGCTGCTGAGCTGACCATCTAAAACATTATGAGTGAGGGCCTGCTGCCGAGCTGACCATCTAAAAGGTTGTAGGGGAGGGCCTGCAGGTGTGCTGACCCTGTAAAACATGATATGCGAGGGCCTACAGGTGAGTTGACCCTGTAAAAAATTATATGCGAGGGCCTGCTGGTGAGCTGACACTCTAAAAGTTTGTAGGTGAGGGCCTGCCGGTGAGCTGAGCCTGTAAAACATGATATGCGAGGGCCTGCAGGTGAGCTGACCCTGTAAAAAATTATATGTGAGGGCCTTGGCTACTGAGACTGGACTTGGTGGAAGACAGGGTGGTACTTAACCCACTGGAAGCATTGTCTGCTGCAATCCAACCGACCACCTGGTCGCACTGGTCTGACTTTAAGAGTGGTGTCCTGCGCCGCCTTGCAAACTGGGAAATGAAGCTAGGTATTGTGGATGATTGTTTTTCTTGTGCTCTGGCAGCAGGCACAGTTTCAACACGCTCAGGGCCACGGCCTCTGTGTGCACCATCAGCATCACGGCCACTTCCCCATCCCTTACTGCTCGCCTTCTTCATTTTAAATGTTATATATGCTTGAAAGTATGTCACACGTACAGTAGCATAGGATTTGGAAGTGACACCATCTACGGAAAAAGTACACTGGATGTCACTGATATTTTAGGGATGCGCACACTTCAAACAGGAGATGTGGCGCGGATAATTTAACTGTCCACAGCGGACACCGTCTACAGAAAAAGTACACTGGATGTCACTGATATTTTAGGGATGCGCACACTTTACACATGAGATGTGGCGCGGATAATTTAACTGTCCGCAGCAGCCTATTAGACGCTATTTAGCGCAGGATGCGCTACAAACATATATTGCTGCTGTCACACACAATAGCCTTAAAATTACTTTTGGGTCTCTGAAAAGGTTTTGTAATAAAAATCTTCTAATAACACTCCCTACACTGTCTGTCCCTTCCTATACTCAGCTTTCCCTGACTAATACTGAGCTGAACACGTGTCATCGGGTGGTATATAGCACCCGATGACGCGTTCCGGCCAGCCAATCACTGTAATACCAGTAGCCAAAATGGCTACGGCATTACAGTGCGTGCCAGTACCTCCCTGCACGTTTATTGGCTGAGTACCGCCATGTGCCAAGCATACCGGTGCTCGAGCCGAACTGGTGTTCGGCCGAGCATGCTCACTCAACACTATCGTTAGTTATTAGCACTTAGTGAATATTAGGGAGAGATATGGGGTAGATGTCTACGTTACCGCTGCTTGTCTGTGTCCAAAGAAGCTCTGTATTCGGAGCCGAGGTGGACAGCGGTGCCTTTGGCGCATGCGCTTGCTTCGCTGATCTCGGCGTACCACGTGGCGTCCCACATGTTCTCGGGATGCCGGCCCCCTCTACTCTCTGCTGTTAATCGCTTAAGGTTCCGGAGCACTCCTATTTGACATATATGAATATCGTTTATAGTAGATCCAGAATATCTTATAATGATATCATTCGTGCATATAGTGTCTGCCTGAAGACCACACGCGTTTTAGAGGCGCCTTCCCCTCAAAAAATATCATGTAAAATATCCCCTACGGTGAATGCAGTAAAGAAAAAAAATTGCAGGATTTTTAACTCCTTTTATCTCAGAAATGGCTAAACATTTTTTAAGAAGCAATTGTAAAAATTTATTTTTAGCCCACAATGAGTAAAGTGCAATCATAACAAAATGCCCTAAAGGTGTACATAGCCTTTAAGAAATCACTGTATTGTAGCAATCAGTCCTTCCCTTTTGCTGCTTAAAGGGTCACCAACTTTTCAAAAAACTTTTGAGATGTCTATTGTTTAAATTAAATCTTTATGTTAAAAATATATTCAAAAAATGTTACAGATGTTTTACAATTTTCCATGTCGCTGTTGAAATGTCAGCAAAGAAGCCTAAAATCTTGCTATTTTCACACTGGCCACTAAGCCTAACAATAGGCTGACACTTCCTGTTCTATAGAATGCATTCTCAGTAGTCATGTCATTAACCCTTTCATGACCAGGCGATTTTCAGTTGTTGTTGTTTGTTTGTTTTTTACCCCCAGCCAAAACTTTTTTATTTATTTAATTCTTTTGTGGGAGGAGAAGCAATCGAAAAACGATGAGTCAACCATCTTGACTTTATTTTCCATTTTGCCATTTTCCGTATGGGATTACATTTTTTATAATTTAATAGAACAGGCATTTTTGCAAGCCAGGATGCCTATTCTGTGTATTTTTATTTTTTTAATGTTTTTATACTTTTTTTTTATAGTTTCCTTAGTGAACTATAACAAGCGATTATTGGATTGCTTTTCTCATAGACTCCAATGCATTATGAGGATCTTACTAAGCAGCAGCCTTCTGTCACACAGGAAGATAGGGGCCACTGATAATGACCGCCGGCTTCCCCGATCCCCACCAGGGGAGGTGGAGCACACAGCATTCAAATGCCGTGGTCAGGATTGACCACGGTATCTGAAATGTTAGATGTCCATGATTGGCATTACCACTGATCGCAAAAACAGGAGCAGGTGCCATATTTAAAGTTCCTACCATTAACGTAAATATCAGTATAGCGATCGTTAAGGGGTTAACATCAAAGGCAGAATTACAATGAAAGCTAACAGCTATATGTAGATAACACAGTCACAGAGCATGCCTATCAAAATCCCCCCTAAATATCAATTACTACAGTATCTCCGGTTGGCATTGTGGCGTATGGTCAATGTGGCTGTTGTAAAGCATATGTCTAAATGTTGTTGACAGCAGCTCATTCAGCATGACTGCCCCATAAGAAGACGAATATTAGAAAAATGAATATGTTTCATTATGTGTATGCTAATTAGAAAAAAATATATACATGTGATACTTTCCCTTTAAGACTGAAAAGGCTAGGCCCATGTTTTGTGACTTACTGTGATAGTTACCATATAATTATATTGACATTAACGAGGAAGGTCTAGCACTCTATCACATATGCAGGTTCCACACATTCTGGATCTGAAACACTGCATGCTTAAAATTTTTTCAACATGCATAGTTTAAAATTGACTTTCAGCGTAAACTCATCATAATTGAAAACTGTTTATGTTAGAGCTGTGTTCCTTCCTGATCAATCAGCAATGCTAACAGTCATAGACAGGACATTAAGTGCAGCGCCATATTTGTTAACCTGAAGTATTTACTTTACAAAATTCACATATTTAATTGCAATATTTTTATGTATTTTTTCAGAAATGCTTAACAAATATCTCTGCTTTTCTACTACCCCTAGTGTAGCTTTGACAGAGCCTGCAAAAGGAAGAAGAGATGGCATGCCTGCAGCTACTATTAAACACTCGAAAGGTGACCCTAATGCATCATTCAGCATTTGCTCAGAATCAAATGTGCCAACTCAGAACCAAGACTCTCTCCATTTTCACCAAGAGAACCAGGCCTACACAACAGAGATAGATTCACACCAGTTTGACATCATGGGAGGAAGTTTAAAAATGCCACATAATAGAAAGATACTAAGAAGGAGCAGCAGTGTCATAACAAAATCCTCGGGCACAGAGGTAACAGACAAGAAAATCTCTTCAATAAGCTTGTGCTTGGATGGGGTGGAAACAGGTCCATCCAAGTCTGAAAAGAGACTCGAGCTTCCATTAGGAAAAAAAATATCTAAAAGTTGTTCCCATAGTTCTGTGAATTCACTCAGTGAAAGCAAAGATAATAAAAGGTCAAGCTCAACTGGTTCTATGCAAAAGGTACAAAAACAGTCTAGGTCGCTGCCATTGCTGAAAATAGATGCAAGCAACTGGAGATGTCGGGGCCCCTTCAGCTACTGCTTTCAAAACAGGGGAAAGAATGCTGATGATGAAGATGATGAATTTGAAGCGGTAGATCATGGTAATAACAATGAAAATAAAGAACTATCATGTGTGTATCTACCACAATCACCAGTGGAAGCTCAAAAAGGAGAGTTTTCCACGAATGGAAGTAAAGATATAGAATCACCCAGAGCCAGTATAGTAACGGCCACAAAACATACCGGAGAGGAACATTTTGCTGGGCAAATTGAGTTGAGTGTCCAAAACATGGATTTTGATCAAAAGATTTCCAGAATAAATGCACTAAAAGAAAAAGTTTATGCAATACCTGATGGGTTTCATGCTGCTCAAAGGGATGCAAATGAGTTACTCTGCCTAATACGATCAAACCATGCCGGAAAGGGGGAAGATGCAAGCTTAGAAACCTATGACCATGAGCTGTCTCAATATAAACAACGACTGTCTGTTGAATCAAGACAGCTAGGAAGTGCCTGCAGGAAGATGGCCACCGCAGACAAGGGCCCAGAGGAAATGCTGTCAGCTATGACCTCAAGTTTTCAAATTCTCTGTTGTTTAACAGAAGCATGCATGAGATTAGTAAAAGCAGTGAATTCTGAATCACAGCAGCAAGAAATTGTAGCAAAAATAGATGAGGTGGTACTGAACTACATCTGTTTGTTGAAGGCTGCAGAGTCTACATCTGCAAAGATGTTCAGTGATCCCAGTGTTAAACTTATGGCTCGACACTCTAGTACTATGGCTGCCGTTGTAAGCACACTAACTCGTTCTCTTAAAACGCTTTTGAACAAATAAGCTAAGATAGTCACTTCATATACTACCTTAACAAAGCCATACATAAACCTTTTCTTTACATATGTATAGACCAATGTAAATTGCATTATTCCCCCCTATCCTAACCTCCCATCCAACACAACACATCTGTCCCATCCCCAGACACCATACAGAGAGAATGGCATTACTCATTAGCAAAAATGCTGATGTGATGCAGCCTCTTGTAAAAATGAAGCATCTAAGAGCCTAATGAACCTCAATTACTTATCTTGCATTATCTGCAGGCTTACTACATTAGCGGTTAACCCCTGCTGCATCTTCCTCTTTAGCCTGAAGCCCAGTCACATTAGAAATAGAAAATGGAATCATAATGTAAATAAACAGTATTTAATATTTTAAATTATAATTTTTAAGCTATGAAAATGATGAAATATGTTTCAAATCCAAGAAGGTATTATGATTTACTATAGAATATATATATATAATAAATTGATTTTTTTTGTTCATGCTGTTTATGTGTCATAATTTACACAAAGGTATACAAATGTATCAAAAACTTTTGTTTTACAATCAAATCCAATTTTGTTAATGGAGTTGTATAGAGTTAGGCTTTGTTCACATCACCGTTCAGCATTTCCGTTCTCCTGCTCCGTTTAGGAGCAGGATAACAGAAAGGACGGAGAAGGCACATAACTGAGCCAAACTGAGCCCTTATGTCCATTATGTGTCCACTCAGAAGATGATTTTGGAGCGGAGACAAAAGTGGTGAGCTGAGCGGACACATAACAGACCCCATTATAGTCTATGGGTTCCTAAGGGCTCCGTTTGGCTCAGTTATGTGCCTTCTCCATCCTTTCCGATCTCCATCTCCTAAACGAAGCAGGAGAACGGAAAGGCTGAACGGTGATGTGAACGAAGCCTTAGACAAAAGGGCCTTCTTTTTTCTATAAACAGCACCGCCCTTGCCCATGGTATTGCAGCTGATCTACATTCAAATGAATACGGCACACCTACAATAACCAGGCACACTCCAAGAACTGTGGCACAGTGTTTGGGATAAAAGCAGACTTTTAGTATTTTTATACAAGAGATAAGGCTCCGTTTACATTGGCTGTACCATATGGTTGTGTTTCGAGGCTCCTGGGGGGCCCACTCATGCCTGTAACAATGTAAAGCAGTCAGTCTACCATAGGCAGTATGGCCAGTACTGCTATATGGGGCCCGCCGTCTCCCAGCAATGCCCCTGCTTTCCTCACAGCACTGTGACAAGCTGTCTGTGGGGAAGAGCTGAAGATAGAAGCAACAGGAAGTATGGCGAGAAGCAGGAATGACCAATGGCAGCAATGAGAACAGATGCAGTAAGTGAGTGAGTCTGAACTTTGAAGCAAAAATACTTAGGGTGACAGCACCATTGTTGGTAAATACCCAAAGTCCATATAGTGGCGGTGCCTGCGATGTTAGGACCTGACCATTGGTCCCCAATACGATACCAAACAAGAAAGGATCGCGGCACTCCTTCGTCTGTAGAAAATATTCTTTATTCCACCTTAAAGTGCGACGTTTCGACTTTAATCAAGTCTTTATCAAGCATGATCCTTTCTTGTTTGAGTCTGAACTTTCTCTTCTCTGAAGGATGGAGGTCAGGAGGATCATAAAGCTGCTGCCTGTCTATATACTTAGCTTCAAGGAAATTTTGTTTTTATGCTTCTGCCTTCCTCAAAATGGTCAAAAAGTCCCAGAAACTTTGTTTTCCTCCTCAGACCCCCTGTCACCTTCTCTAATTCTCCCACAGAAACCTTTACCAATAGTGTTTCCGACCTCCTCCCAGCCATCTTTTCTCACCTAACTACACAGTGCTCAAACTTCATTCCCCCCCTCCTCTGTCCACATAGTCCCTTTCATCTTTTGACTCCCTCTATCATGGCTTCTGTCCACTTAACAAAGCTCCTGCTGCTTTATGTCCCTCCCTGCTCCTTAGCTCTAACACAGGGAATTTGCCACTTACTGTCTCCTTGCCACCATTCATATAGATCATGCACCCTACTTATTGTGTTTCTCCCCCTGCACCCCCACAGACACTCTCCCATTTTGTGAACTCCTCTATCCCATACAGAGCCCCAGTTACCTGCTCCCCTTTCTTTTTATCACTTACAGCCCCCAATCCTCTTCAACCCCCGGTCTACTCCGCCCTCATGAATCCAATATCACCTTGTACCCTTCACAACCCCTCCCCAGACCCCTGCAAATTTGGGACTTCCTGTTGACATGCCCTGTAATGTGCCACTATGCCTTTTATTTTAATTAGATGTCCATTCACCTCATTCTCTCTTTCTTGACTCCTTCATACACATACCAAGCTAAGTATGTATATGAATTCAGTGGGGAGAAAGGAGAAAGTAACTGCCAGACATTTCTGGCAGCACCTTATCTCGCTTGAGAACAGAAGGTTCTACAGATGATGAGAGTCAAATGTATGGGGGCCTTTACCTTCTTTACTACCAGGCTCATTTTCAGACTCAGGCTCTTGGGAGCTGAAGAGAACCTGTGAGTTTGTTTTGGGGTTGAATATAGGGAGTCCAGGACGAGGTCTACTTAATTCACCAATGGTCAGGATTTCTTGGGATCTGTCTGAAAGTAAATTCATCATAATGGTCATGACTTCATTAACCAGTCCCGGACCGCCGTACGCAGGATTGCGTCCTGCGGGCGGCCGGAATCTTCTGAGTGGACGCCTCGGCGCGTCCTCTCGCGAGACCCGTGAGTTCCTGTGAACGCGCGCGCAGGCGCGCGCGCGTTCACAGGAGCGCGCGTCTGGAGAGTTAAACTACAGCCTGCCAGCGATGATAAATCGCTGGCAGGCTGTAGATGCGATATAAATCGCATCAAACATGTATACCAGACGCTGTTTTGTGAACAGCGTCTGGTATATCTGCTACCTGGTCCTCTGGTGGTCCCATTTGCTGGGATCGACCACCAGAGGACCAGGTAACTACAGTACAGTTGCACCAAACACTACACTAACCCCCCACCCCCTCACCTATTAACCCCTTGATCACCCCATCTAGACCCCTGATCACCCCCTGTCATTGATCACACCCTTTTATGTGTCCAAAAAAAATATTCTATGAACTCGCCATGCCCCTCATGGAATACCTTGGGGTGTCTTCTTTCCAAAATGGGGTCACATGTGGGGTATTTATACTGCCCTGGCATTTTAGGGGCCCTAAAGCGTGAGAAGAAAAATGCGTAAAAATGCCCTCCTAAAAGGTACTCATTGGAATTTGGGCCCTTTGCGCATCTTGGCTGCAAAAAGTGTCACACATGTGGTATCACCGTACTCAGGAGAAGTAGGGCAATGTGTTTTGGGGTGTATTTTTACATATACCCATGCTGGGTGAGAGAAATATCTCTGTAAACTGACAACTTTGAATAAAAAAATGTAAAAAGTTGTCGTTTACACCGATATTTCTCACACGCAGCATGGGTATATGTAAAATACACCCCAAACACATTGCCTACTTCTCCTGAGTACAGCGATACCACATGAGTGACACTTTTTGCAGCCAAGATGCAAAGGCTCAAATTCCCATGAGTACCTTTAAGATTTCACAGGGCATTTTTATGCATTTGGATTCTCACACTTTAGGGGCCCTAAAATGCCAGGTGAGTATAAATACCCTACATGTGACCCATTTTGAAAGAAGACACCCCAAGGTATTCCGTGAGGCATGGTGAGTCCACAGAATTTTTATTTTTGGCACAAGTCAGCGGAAATTGTTTTTTTTTTTTTTAATTTTGTTTTTACAAAGTCCCATATTCCACTAACTTGTGACAAAAATAACATTTTACATGAACTCACCATACCCCTCACAGAATACCTTGGGGTGTCTTCTTTCCAAAATGGGGTCACATGTGGGGTATTTATACTGTCCTGGCATTTTAGGGGCCCCTAAAGCGTGAGAAGAAGTCTGGAATCCAAATGCGTAAAAATGCCCTGTGAAATCCTAAAGGTACTCATTGGTTTTAGGGCCCTTTGCGCACCCAGGCTGCAAAAAGTGGCACACATGTGGTATCGCCGTACTCAGGAGAAGTAGGGCAATGTGTTTTAGGGTGTATTTTATATATACCTATACTGTGTGTGAAAAATATCTCTGTAAACGACAACTTTTAAAAATTTTATACAAAGTTGTCAGTTTACAGAGATATTTCTCTCACCCAACATGGGTATATGTAAAATACACCCCAAAACACATTGCCCTACTTCTCCTGAATACTGGCGATACCACATAAGTGACACTTTTTGCAGCCTGAGTGCAAAGGAGCCCAAATTCAACGAGTACCTTTAGGTTTTACATGGCGGCTCACAATTTAGCCCTGCCCAAAATGCCAGAACAGTAAACACACCCCACAAATGACCCCTTTTCGGAAAGTAGACACCCGAGGTATTCACTGAGGGTCATAGTGAAGTCCGTCTGAGATTTCTTTTTTTTGCCAGAAGTTAGCAGAAATTGAAACTTTTTTTTTTTTTTCTCAGAAAGTGTCATTTTCCGCTAACTTGTGAAAAAAATGAAATGATACATGAACTCACCATGCCCCCCGTGAATACTTTGGGGTGTCTTCTTTCTAAAATGGTGTGATTTGGGGGGTATTTATACTTTCCTGGCATTCTAGCACCTGAAGAAACATGACAGGCGCTCAGAAAGTCAGAGCTGCTTCAAAATGCCGAAATTCACTTTTTTGCACCATAGTTTGTAAACGCTATAACTTTTACCCAAACCAATAAATATACAATTATTGGACTTTTTTTTTATCAAATAAATAAATTTAGAGAAAAATTTATACAGTAATGTAGTTTTTTTTGAAAAATTTTACAACAGAAAGTGAAAAATGTCATTTTTTTGCAAAAATTTCGGTCATTTTTGATTAATAGCAAAAAAAGTAAAAATGTCAGCAGCAATGAAATACCACCAAATGAAAGCTCTATTAGTGAGAAGAAAAGGAGGTAAAATTAATTTGGGTGGTAAGTTGTATGACGGAGCAATAAACGGTGAAAGTAGTGTAGTGCGGAATTGTAAAAAGTGGCCTGGTCATTAAGGGTGTTTAAGCTAGGGGGGCTGAAGTGGTTAAGAATGAAAGCCATGATGGTAATGTGAAGAGCCTCACCTGTCATTTGTGGCAAATTGATGTTTAGTATAACTTCAGCTTTGGAATGAGAATTTATATATATGCAATGTTAATAAAAGATACTGTGTGATGTGTCTGTCCAGAGAAAAATGCCTTGTTCTGGAGTTATCAGCTGCCCCACCCCACCACCCAAGATAGACTGCCTACTCACTGGGTCAAATTACTTCATCTCATAGACATCTATGAAGAGTGGAGGGGGGTGAGGAGGGAGGAAGTACAGAGAGACACACACAACACAGAAATGATTCAGCAGATTTATCAACTAATAGCAAGTGTAAATCTCATCCAAAGTGTTTTATTCA
This sequence comes from Bufotes viridis, assembly GCA_033119425.1. Taxonomy (NCBI): domain Eukaryota; kingdom Metazoa; phylum Chordata; class Amphibia; order Anura; family Bufonidae; genus Bufotes; species Bufotes viridis. The sequence goes on along the minus strand of CM065591.1, from coordinate 310,584,385 downwards.
CATTTATACTGCTCAGTAATGTTTTAACATGTCCCATATAAGCTTCTTAGTCATTCTGAGTGAGTATGTGACAGGAAGTAGAATCTTCTGCCTCCACGTGTAGTCTATATGGAGCAGCTAGCCTCCAGATACCAGCTCTAAGAAAACTGAGAATTAGAAATACAGCATGCAAAGGAAAAACAAAAACTGCTAAAGTGCCAAATACAAGTAATGTAATGGTCAAAAAGTAATCACAAACAACAGGAATGTTTGAAAATGTATCAAAGACTGTATGTATGTTTTCAGCCTTAGGCTTCATTTACACATGTGTGTTTTGGTCAGTATTGTGTTCGTCAGTATTTATATGCCAAAACCAGAAGTTGAACATGAAAGTTTTAGGTTGTTAAAGGGAACCTGTCACCGGGATTTTGTGTACAGAGCTGAGGACAACTAGATGGCCGCTAGCACATCCGCAATATCCAGTCCCCATAGCTCTATGTGCTTTTATTGTGTAAAAAAAAAATTTGATCCATATGCAAATTAACCTGAGATGAGTCCTGTACGTGGGATGAGTCACAGACAGGACTCATCTCAGGTTAATTTGCATATGGATCAAATCTTTTTTTTTTTACACAATAAAAGCACACAGAGCTATGGGGACAGGATATTGTGGATGTGCTAGCGGCCATCTAGCAGCCCATGTCCTCAGCTCTGTACACAAAATTCCGGTGACAGGTTCCCTTTAAGTATGACACTTGTAAGTGTATCAGGAATGTAGAAAGGACTGGCACTCACACGAGGTAGCTTTTAGGATGCTGGATTTATTGGTCACATATCAATAGTGACGCGTTTCGGCACTGGTGTGCGTTCATTAGACTATACACATATATCAACAAACCACTTCTTTAAAAAACACCTATAAAAAATATGGATCCTAAATCGTATCCGAATAAAATGTACATTCCCAATATGCAATCTGTTAGTACATAATTTTATTTGGCAATATCAAAAAACATGATGGCATCACCAAACAATAAGGTTGGTGGTGCATGATCGGCGGACCAACTGTACATAAAGTGCAAGTGCAAAAAATGGTCAGCAAAAACCACAAATGCTAGGCCAGGTAGTAATCAATAGAATAATAGGTAAATAACACTATGATGAAATTTTACCAATGTATATAGTACAATAAAGTGTATTAAACACCCTGAAAAATGGCCCTCTGACAGCATCAAACACAGTAATCAATGCACTAATATTTTAACTAAATAAAGCCCAATATAATGAGTATAAGTGAACAATAAAGTGTTAGAAATTACCAGGGAACCAAACAGGGTGTACAATTACAAATATGTACTAATACTGACCACAAAGAGTCCGCACAGAACACAGACACCAATAATCCACTCCTCAACGCACGTTTCACGGGGAAGTGTTTTTAATTTTGTGTTGTGGCAATCAGGTTTTTTGATATTGCCAAAAAAAATTTGGTACTGACAGATTACATATTGTGAATGTACATTTTTTTCAGATACGATTTAGGATCCCTATTCTTTATAAGTGTTGCTTGTTGGTTGATGTATGGGTCCAGTACACATTTATTGGAAACAGTTTTGGTGTCTTATCACTACTTTAAATAGACAAAATACAGAGCAACTGACATTATAGCGATAACTCCACCCCAAGTGCAACAACAACGAAAATAGTATACATACAATTGCATGAGAAAATAGTAAATCAGGAATAGGGATCGTCACACTAAAGTCCATTGATGTATGATGGAATACATAAGAGTATTATGTTTCAATTCCGCTAAAATAAAAAATAAAACGACATTAAAGTCTCAAATCATAGGAAGCCATATACATTGTAATTCACGGTTGAGGCCTCTTGGTTCCATTGTTTGTAACCGATGGATCCAACAAGCCTCCCTTTGAGGTAATGAGACACCTTCAATGATTTGATAACGTAACTGTGCTACATAATGCTTCTGCTGGTGAAAATGGTATGGTATGGGGAGCAATAAATTGCCCTTTCTGATAGTGGACTTGTGTTTGCTCAACCTGTCCTTCATTCTCATTGACGTATAATAGACCACATGGGCATTTAAGGAAGTAGATCACGAATCAACTATCACATGTAAACATGCCCCATACTGGTATACTTTCACCTGAATGTAGGTGGGTAAAATTGTGTGCCTTTTATTACACTCGAACAATTTACACAATTTAAACATGGGAAGTTCCTTGTTTGGGGAAGGATAGTACACTGTGTCTCAATTTGGTCTTATTGCTACCAATGTCCGCCCTGACTATTTTGTCCCTAATGTTATCAGCTCTTTTGTAGCACATCATAGGTGGCTGCTGGAATTCCATCATCTGTGGGTATGATCTGGGGATGACATGCCAATGTTTATTTATAACTCCCCTCAATTTCTGGGTCCAGGAATGATATTTGACAACTAGTGGTATACGTGGCTCTTTTTTAGGTTTATTCTCCTGTGTCATCTCTACCCTATTTCTCCGTTCCTGCAATAAATATATGGGATAACCCCTTTCTTTGAATTTTGTGGTCATTTCATCAAGTTTCGTCGCACAAGTCTCTGTATCGCTCACAATACGCTTAACTCTTTGATATTGAGAGTAGGGAAGAGACTTTTTAGGGGCCGCTGGATGGTTACTGGTGAAGTTAAGTAAACTATTGCGATACGTGTTCTTTGTGAACAAATCCATATGCATTTTACCGTCTTCCCCTTTTATGACCCATGTATCCAGGAAAGAGATTTTTTAAACATCATAATGCAGGGTGAACTGTAGCTCAGTCCAAACCGAATTAAGGTACACAGTAAACTGCGCCATATGCAAAAAATGTTGTCAATGAAACGACGCCAAAAGATACAGTGTTGTAACTATAGATGATTGGAATAGACAAATTCAGTCTTAAATTGCGCCATATCGCAATTTGCTTATGGCGTTGCGACGTTCGATCCCATCGCGGTCCCATAGAGCTGTTGATAGAAAGAGTCTTGGAAAAGAAAATAATTCTGTTCCAACACCACATTTAGAAGTAAAAGAAAAAAATATTTTTCCGTCGCTTATAACTGCATCGATCCCTTTCTCTTGTGTAATCAAGGTATAAAGGCTGCATACATCAAAGGTGACCAGTATACAGTCTTTATTCAAGTCGAGGGACTTGATCTCCTGTAAAAAATGCCCAGTGCCACGTAGATACGAGGAGGACATTTTTATCAATGGTGTTAGTACTTTTTCAAGAAAATTGCTGTCGGGGAAAGGATAGAGTCAGCTGATGCCATGATAGGACGGCCGGGCGGTTGGGTAATTGATTTATGCACCTTTGGCAGCGTATAGAAAATGGGGGTAATGGGATGATGATTAATGAAAAATTCGCCCAACTTGGCATCAATGACTCCACTCTCTCTAGCTGTATTCACAATAGTTTGAAGCATTTCTTTGATATGATAGACAGGGTCAGCTTGTAATATCTGATATGTATCAGTGTCTCTTAATTGTCCCAGAATTTCAGATATATAATATTCCCTGTCTAGAACAACTAGGGCTCCCCCTTATCAGCCAGCTTAAATATAAGAGATTTGTCATCCAATAGATGATTCAGGGTATATTTCTCCTCTACAGTCAAATTGTGGTGTATATGAAAATTCTCCTTGTTTACATCGATGCAACAATGTATCAACGTCACGCTGAACAAAATTGATAAAGGTCTCAACTGGGTGATATCATTTTGGTGGTATAAAGGTGCTTTTAATTTTCTAATTAAATTGTTTAGCAGTCAATTTGTCAGAAACAGACATATCATCCAGTTGAGAGACATCCTGTTCCTTAGAGAAATGAGCTTTCAGATGTATATTGCGATAAAAACCCAGCAAATCCATGTCCAGAGTGAAACTGTCGAGGCCTCCAGTGGGGCTAAAGGACAAGCCTTTTTTCAGCAAGTTCATCTGAGATCGACTTAAATTCCTAGAGGACAGATTCAAGACTAAGTTCTCCACCATACCTGTGACCTCGTCTTCCTCGGTGCGTCCACCTCGTCTATGATGGCGCCCGGCTCTTCTTGTTTTGGCTTTCTTGGATGGTTGCGTTTGTCTAAAAAAGGCCTCTTGTACGTGTAAATGGGACTGTGGTACCGGGCGCATCCTGCCATTTGAATACTCAATGTGTAAGATAATCCTCTGTGTCTCTGACATATTTAGATCTCTTTGTAGATTCGATCCTGATTGTCAAATCGGTGCATTGTTTGTCAATCTTCTCTAGAAGAGATGTCAGGGTCCTCTGGTTTTAGGCAATCCTTTAGCTGTTTCTTAGCTGCTGAGATGTTAGCTTGGCATTCGCTGATAGCTGTGGAGAGATGTTTAATTGTAAATACAATGAGGTGCAACGAACATTAATTTAATATGCTTGCAAAGCATGTACAGTAGTCCAAGTTATCGCAAAAGAGTAATGCATATTAGACAGTCCGAGTGGCACTGCGTTTAACTTCCTCTGGCATTTTTTTTTAGGCAATGTCACATTTGCACAATGGGTACAAGCTTGGCATCCAGGCGGTGCTCTTCCCAAAATAGACTTATAAACATACCAAAGAGATACAGGCGGCACTCACCATTCGGTGCCATCTTCTTTTATTCTCTCCAGAGCTGAGTACATCAAGGCTGAATACATCAAAGCTGGATACATAAAAGCTGAATACATTAGTGGCTCAGGGCGGACATACATATATTGCAATGACAGGAAGTGCGGCGACGGCCGTTTCGCGCCTCAACACTTCTTCTGGCCAATAACAAAGCGGCGCAACTGCATCAGCTTTTGAATGTCATCTTCCATGATTCAACACGTGAGACATCACTGATGGCGCGGATACATGGCATCTGCATGTGACATCACCCTAGAGCCGGTATTACATAAAGTGTTATAAAACATACAACTTTAAAAACATAATCCTCCTTCAAGACATATTAGACATTACAAGAACACGCCAAATCGATTTATAATTTAAGCCTAGGGAACCCATTGCGCATCAGCACAGAAACCACTTACTCTCTCTTCTCAGGAGTTCTCAGTGTCTGTCTCCTCCTTGTGGGGGTTTTCACACAATCTTAATGCCAGGAAATCTCAAAACATTATTATTTCCTCCATGCTCAGAATTTACATGGTTGATAAGGCGTGGACACCCCTTACCTGTACTAAGTGAATTTATATGTTCTCTAACTCTTTCATTGAGACACCTGATGGTCTTCCCTATATAGAATCTGCCGCAAACGCACAAAATCAAGTAAACTACAAATTTGCTTTTACATCTAATTAAGGTGTTAACTTTATGCTGTAATCCTCCAAAAGATAGAACCTCCCACTAGGGATTAAACTTGCAACATGAACAGTTATCGCAACAGCGATTTCCCTTGGGACGCCAACCTTCTAACCATGTGCCAGATTTATTCTCTATCAATCTACTACGGACCAACCTATCTTTTAGTGTATGACACCTCCTGAAAGCTACTATTGGTCGAGTCCCCTTAATATAACTGAGATTATCATCTCCTTCTAGTATATCCCAATTGTCTCTCACTATTTTTTTAATCTGGTCAGCCATTGGACTAAATTTGAAAGAAAATACAAAAGGACGTGAATTGGCCAGGCGGTGTCTCATCCCACTCTCGCCAACTACTGAAGGTCTCTCTTGCTGATTCAATTGTGTGGCCTTCATTATCGCAAAAAGGTGTCGGTCTAAGATTGACCCGACGTCCCCGGGGTATCTTCTGTGTGCTGTGATACTTGGTTAAGGTAGCCACATGTAATTCCAATGACACAAGATGTTTAGCTTTGTTTTACAAGTGCCTGCTCTTGAGGTCACTTGGAGGGATTTTTAAAAAGTCAGACGGGGCAGTAATCTGTGCCATGATGTCTCTCGCTTCATCCTCAGTATAGGTGAAGGTATTCATTGGATCTCTTCTACTGAAATAATTTGCGTGCTCGTACCTGAGAGCCGGTTACAAACGCCATGTATATGGCTTCCTATGATTTGAGACTTTAATGTCATTTTATTCTTTCTTTTAGCGGAATTGAAACATAATACTATTATGTATTCCATCATACATCAATGGACTTTAGTGTGATGATCCGTATTGCTGATTTACTATTCTCTCACGAAATTGTATGTATACTATTTTCGGCGTTGTTACACTTGGGGGTGGAGTTATCGCTATAACGTCAGTTCTTCTGTATTCTGGCGATCTATTTAAAGAAGTGGTTTGTTGATATATGTGTATAGTCTGATGAAGGCACACTGGTGCTGAAACGCGTCACTATTGATATGTGACCAATAAATCCAGCATCCTATAAGCTACCTCGTGTGAGTGCTGGTCCTTTCTACATTGCTGTTTCTTGGGACTGTTTCTTTCGTGCACCGCCACGCCATTACATCGCAGTGCCGACCAGTTACCAATGTACTCGTAAGTGTATGTCACGTCCTGAAGGACCAAGGCAGACCATCGGGATGTCTTGGAAACAGGACACAGGCAGATAGATACAGACCAGGGACCAACAGAACACTTTATTACACATGTAATAAATGAACATGACAGTAATAGGTATGCAGGTTAGGCAATAGTGGTAGAACTACCACAGAACCAAGTGCAACGGCAGGCCAGAGGCAAAACCCAGGAGGGTGAAGAGCCAGTGAGCCACATTCTTCACATAGTCCCTGGTGGTGGTGGGAATGAACTGGGCCAAGGGCTCACTGGTCGCACTTCCAGGAAGGTCCCGGTACACTTGACTCCCAGGCTATGAGCTGAGCGCTGCAAATGGCCAGCGCTAAAGCCTTGGAGAAGGAGATGCCCAGGAGAACAAGGGCAGGCTCCTCCCAGTTGAGCCGAAGAGCTGAAGTTACTGGAGCCTATAACGGGAGAACGGAGCGACACCCAGGGATAATAGTAAGTGCAGGGAGATCCCTGGGCGGCTGCTCTCCATGTCTGTATACTTAGTTTAGATTTTTTAGGGTAATGAAAGGTCCTATTTAATGTCACGGCACGTTGTGGGGAATACACTGCACACCAAACACAGAAGGGAAGGGAAAAGGTACTAGGCCTGGAAACTAGGGATGGGGGATGGTCACCACCTAGTGAGTCCCTACGCCGAGCCCAGACTGCTATCAGTATGAACAGACCAAGATGGTAGAAATGTTCATACGCAGGAACCTAAGCCCTATCTCACCCTAACAGGGCCCTGCAGATAGTGTCAGGACAGAGATGGCCTATTCTTTCCCAGATGAAGGAATAGGAGACCCCCTCAGGCCTAATACCAGATGTTAGTGGAAAACAACAAACAAAGAAGGAAAGACATTTAACCCCTTAAGGACCCAGCCATTTTTCACCTTAAGGACCAGGCCATTTTTAGCAAATCTGACATGTGTCACTATATGTAGTAATAACTTTAAAACGCTTTTACTTATCCAGGTCATTCTGAGATTATTTTCTCGTCGCATATTATACTTCCTGACAGTGGTAATATTGAGTCAAAAATTTTTTTTTTTTTTTAAATAAAAATACCAAATTTGCCAAAAAAAATTCAGAAAATTTCCAAAACCCACTTTTTAAGGACCAGTTCAGGTCTGAAGTAACTTTGTGAGGCTTACATAATAAAAACCACCCAAAAATTACCATATTTTAAAAACCACACCCCTCAAGGTATTCAAAACTGATTTTACAAACTTTGTTAACCTTTTAGGCGTTCCACAAGAATTAATAGAAAATGGAGAGTAAATTTCAGATTTTCACTTTTTTTGGCAGATTTTCCATTTTAATCAATTTTTTTCAGTAACAAAGCAAGGGTTAACAGCCAAGCAAAACTCAATATTTATTGCCCTGATTCTGTAGTTTGCAGAAACACCCCATACGTGGTCGTAAACTGCTGTATGGCCAAACGGCAGGGCACAGAATGAAGGGAATGACATTTGGTTTTTGGCAGGCAGATTTTACTGGACTGGTTTTTAGACACCATGTCCCATTTGAAGCTCCCCTGATGCACCCCTACAGTAGAAACTCTAAAAAAGTGACCCCATTTTGGAAACTACCGGATAAGGTGGCAGTTTTGTTGGTACTATTTTAGGGTAAATATGATTTTTGGTTGCTCTATATTACACTTTTTTTGAGACAAGGTAACAAAAAATAGAAATTCTGAAATTTCATCTCCATTTACCAATAACTCTTGTGGAACACCTAAAGGGTTAACAAAGTTTGTAAAATCTGTTTTGAATACCTTGAGGGGTGTAGTTTCTTAGATGGAGTCACTTTTATGAAGTTTATACTCTAGGGGTACGTCAGGGGGGCTTCAAATGGGACATAGTGTCAAAAAACAGTCCACCAAAAACCACATGGCGCTCCTTTCCTTCTGCGCCCTGCCGTTTGGCCATACAGCAGTTTGCGACCACATATGGGGTGTTTTTGAAAACTACAAAATCAGGGTAATAAATATTGAGTTTTGTTTAGCTGTTAACCCTTGCTTTGTTACTGGAAAAATTGAAAATTTTTTGTTTTGTTTTGGGACCGTTTTTATTTTTTGTTATTTACATTGTTGATCTGGCAGGTTAGATCGTGTGCTATTTCTATAGAGCAGGTTGTTACGGATGCGACAATACCAAATATTATTACATTTTGGGGGTTTTGTTTCAGTTTTACATAATAAAGCATTTTTGAAAAAAAATATTTTTTAGTGTCTTCCCATTCTGAAAGCCATATTATTATATATTTTTTTTGGGCGACTGTTTTATGTAGGGGCTAATTTTTTGCGGGATGAGATGTCGGTTTGATTGGCACTATCTTGCGGTGCATATGACATTTTGGTCGCTTGCTATTACACTTTTTGTGATGTAAGGTGACAAAAATGGCTTTTGACACCGTATTTATATTATTTTTATTTTGCTGTGTTCACCTAAGGGGTTATGTCATGTGTTATTTTTATAGAGCTGGTTTTTACAGACGCGGCGATACATAACATGTTTACTTTTTTTTATTTATTTTACTTTAACACAATAACAGCATTTTAGAAAAAAAAATCATGTTTTAGTGTTGCTATAGTCTGAGAGCCATATTTTTTTATTTTTGGGGGCGATTGTGCTATTTATGGGCTCATTTTTTGCGGGATGAGATGGCGGTTTGATTGGTCATATTTTGGGAGGAATACACCTTTTTGATCGCTTGGTATTACACTTTTTGTGATGTAAAGTGACAAAAAAATCGCTTTTTTTACACCATTTTTTTAGTTTTCTTTTATGGTGTTCACCTGAGGGGTTAGGTCATGTGATAATTTTATAGATGCAGCAATACATAATATGTGTAGTGTATTTTATTTTTTTAATTTTTATTCAGTGATGAATGTGTTTTTTTATTTTTGCTTTATTTTTTCACTTTTTTAAAAAACTATTTGACCCAGACCCACTTGGTTTTTGAAGATCCAGTGGGTCTGATGTCTGCATAATACTGTAAAGTACACTATATAGTGTACTGTACTGTATTTTTTTACTTCACAAAGTCTGATCAGACTTCTGACTTTAGCAGAATTCTGATCAGACTTACATTACCATTGCAAGCAGGACACCTATGAAGGCATTCTGTTGCCATGGTAACCATCACCCGCTGTCAGAACAGAGCAGTGGGTGATGGGGAGGGAGGGGAGCCCCCTCCCTCTGTGATCCCATCAAGAATCGGGGGCTGCAAGGACACAGCAGCCCCCGATGGGAGGGGGAGGGAGCTCCCTCCCTGTTAACCCCTTCCATACAGTGGTCCCTATAGACCGCAGCATGGAAGGGGTTAAACGGCTTATATTGGTGCCATCACCAATGTAAGCCATTTGAAGCAGAGTGTCAGCAATGTGCCGACACTCTGTAAAAACTGCTCGGCCATCCTGATAGAGGGGGAGAGGAGGGGGAATCGTGCACCTGCCCACCTGCTCGGCCACTTATAAAATAAGGAGGGGGCACATTGAGGGCTTCAGGGGGGGAAGGGATATTATATCTACACTTTAGAAGGTTCTGAAATCAGAACCTTTCACCCGGCATTAGAATCCTCTGATTGGCTAGTCTGTACAGTACGGTACTGAACCGCCCTGATTGGTCCCCGGCCGGTTAGCTGAGACCCCTGGCTGTGTGTTACAGCCGGGGTCTCAGAGCTGTCACCATGTCTGCAGACATGGTGACAGTTTAACTGCAGGACGGTAATGCTCGTCTTAGTGCGTGAAGTACCGCCTAGTTAGGATGAGCATTCACGTCCAAAGTCCTGAAGCTGTTAACTTCCAAAAGTATGCGGACGAGCAGGAACTCAGAGGAGAACCAACACCACAACTTGCACAAACAAGGAGCTATCAACCGCATAGCATGATGGGTGAGGCCAGACTAAATAGAGGAGAAGGAATGACCACTTAAAGCTACACCTGAGACAAGAGGTGTGGTCATCCCCAGCAACAACATAGCAAAGTGAAACCAAAGAGGCTTTCAATCATGTGCAGCCAGTCTCCTCGATCTTCTCGTCCTAGTCACAGACCGGACCGTGACACTTAATCCGTAATTATACATGCCGTAAATATCCATGCATAAGTCAATAGTTAGCTAAATATAAGAGCAGTATCTGTTGGCTGCCATTGTGCCAAAAACTGAAATCTAGAATGAAGAAAATGTGATCTGCACACTGGGATTTGATAAGGTCTGGGTCCTGATGCCAATCTCAGAGTATATATTAATCCACGGCATTCCTGGAATAGCTTTATCAATGCTTTTTTAATAAATCATTAATTTTATGCCATACAATATGTTCATATCCAGAATAATTTTCATGTTACATTGAGCCACATATAATATCCGTTTCGGTGAAGTGACGGTGAAGTGACCTTTGTTGTCAATAAGAAGGACATGGGCTGTATGGGTAAGTATACTGCTTTAAAACGGGCAGTGCCAGGAGTGACAGTAGAAGGCAGCTATAAGCTGTAAGGTGTAACCTGTTGCGGTCGAGTAGCATTTTGTGTCTGGATGTGGGCCTATCCATGCCCGCACTGACTTGAAGTAGGCGTTTGCGATCGGTGTGAACGACAAGTGACATCACCATGGGCTACGTTACCGCGTCAGCGTGTGTATGCACAGCCGCATTGCAGGCAGGGGTGTATCTATCATGAAGCAAACAAGGCATTTTACATAGCTATTACTAGTATGTACCAATACAGGCCAGTGAGATCGTGAAAACTCAAATCGGATGGTATATTCTAACCCCCAGGCTTTCCCATGGTGATGGGGACGCTTGCCTGGGGGTTAAAATATACAGGGCCCTGCCGCTCACAGGATTATTACTAGGGTATCTTACTCTCAGCTCCGGTAAAAGGCAGTGCGGGCGGCGCTCACTCACTGATGTCACGTGCCTGCTCCTCCCACTAGGCGGCGCAGGAGCGTGACGTCAGTAAGTGAGCGCCGCCCGCACTGCCTGTTACTGGAGCTGAGAGTAAGATACCCTAGTAAAGAGATAAGCGCTCATTTAAAGTTAAAGTTACAGAAAACAGGTAATAAATGTATAATCCTGTGAGTGGCGGGGAGGGGGATCTGTGGATGGCACTGTCATGGGGGGGGATCTGTGGATGGAACTGTCATGGCTGGGGGATCTGTGGATGGCACTGTTATGGGAGGGGATCTGTGGATGGCACTGTTATGGGGGATCTGTGGATGACACTGTCATTGGGGGGGATCTGTGGATGGCACTGTCATGGGTGGGGGATCTGTGGATGGCACTGTTATGGGGGGGATCTGTGGATGGCACTGTCATGGGGGGAGATCTGTGGATGGCACTGTCATGGGTGGGGGATCTGTGGATGGCACTGTTATGGGGGGGATCTGTGGATGGCACTGTCATGGGGGGAGATCTGTGGATGGCACTGTCATGGGGGGGATCTGTGGATGGCACTGTCATGGGTGGGGGATCTGTGGATGGCACTGTTACAGGAGGAGATCTGTGGGATGTGTATGACACTGTCATGGGGAGGGGGATCTGTGGATGGCACTGTTTGGGGGTGATCTGTGGATGGCACTGTTATGGGGAGGGGGATCTGTGGATGGCACTGCTATGGGGGGGGGGATCTGTGGATGACACTGTCATGGGGAGGGGGATCTGTGGATGGCACTGTTATGGGGAGGAGGATCTATGGATCATGGATGACTGATCTTTGTAAAGTGGTTGAATTTACACTTTATAATATTATATCTAAAGATTCTCTTTAAATAATAGATGCAACATTTGGTACAGAAAGCACAAAATATTGGCCTACGTTATTCACTTTTAAATACAGAAAGTAAAATGTGAAGCTCTAACAGGAAAGGATGGAGCCTAAAGAGGAAGGGGTGGGGTTTACAGAGGAAGGGGTTTGGCCTTGACAGGAAGGGGTGGGTCAAATTTATATTAGGGGGTGCCCGAGTTTAGTCTCGCCTAGGGCAGCACAAAACCAAAATACACCACTGATTGCAGGTACTGGCAAATGAATGTGGAGGAAAGAGGGCAAGTCTCCTGGCAGAGGGGTGTGATATACAGGAATGATTGAGTTGAAATATAATTGTAATATAGGATGGTTTGTGTGTGCTAAATTTGGCAATAAAGAAATGTTTCCACTATGTAATTGATATATTAATAAAACAAAAATTGCAATGATAAGTCAACACATCAAAGTATATACAAAACAGATATGCAAATCATGAAACATAGTTTTCAATCAGTTAGAGCACAATCGAGCATGGTAATATGGTGAGTTATTCACTTTAGAAGACATGGTAATCGAAAAAGGGAGGGAAGGTTAGTTACAGGAAGACATTAGTAAAGGGAACAGCAACATGGTGGACGGGATGGTGAGAGGGATGGGGAGCGGGAAGGGAAAGAAGGTAGGATGGGGAAGGTAAGGGGAAGTAGGAGTGGGAGAAGGGTGGGGAAGGGAGAATTCTCATCCATGATGACCGTATCTTAATCACTGTGTCTGTGGAAGAAAAGAAAATCTAATTATTTTCAGAAATTAAATAAGAAATCACATTTTCTGTTAAGTCCTTTAGCTGTGAGCATATCCAGCCTGTGAATCCAATAAGATTCTCTTTGTTGTAAACATAATATCCGGCTTCCTCCTCGTCGTGGTGATGGTACATATTCTATGACCTGAAATCTATGCCAGCCATAAGTATAAAAACATCCAAGAAAGGAAACAATTTTGGACTAATCTCTGAAGTGAACCTTAAAGGTGTTGTCTGAGTTATTTTTTTGTTCTTTGTATGTTTCTAACTAGGCAAAAGAAAGGACTTTACAATTCACTTACTGCATCTCCAGTTGTTGGTTTCTCAGATTTCACTGGGGGTGACATGACCTGTGATGTCAGCTTCTCTAACTGCTCTCATAATGTTTCGTGCACAAGCTGAGAGAGCAGACAATTACGTTAAAACAGGAAACATTTCTGGTCAATGGACTTTAACCCCTTGGAGATCTCCACTGTGTATGTACGGCGGAAATCACCACTACGGCTACCCTACGGCTGATCGTATACATTTAAACGGCATCTAAGTGGTCCAGAGGAGGGAGTCGCACGCTCTCGCACCCGTAACAGCCTTACCTAGCTAAGATCGGGGAACCTGTTATGGTATAGTAATAACCCAAAGCCTCAAGCAGGCTTCGGTAGCTATTACTAGTATGTACCAATACAGGCCAGCAGGTAGCAGCACTGTATTGTTATATTGTAAGTGGAGTGCTCTATGATGGCTATTTAGAACAACACAGAACACAATGGGTAATCTAATGATTGCCAGTTGTAGTCACCCAGGTTGACTTTATAAAAAGGGAAAAAAAGGGCAAAAAATGTTTTTAAAAATCTAAAAAAAATATATATAAATGGTCAAATCACCCCCAAATCAAAATAAATCACCACATGCGAAAACGACCGTGCTATTGAAATTTAAAAAATATTTATCCCACATTGTGTAACAATTCACTATTTTTTGCCACTTCATCTCCCGCAAAAAATGTAATAAAAAGTGACACAAAAAGTTGACACAAAAAGTTGCACACACTTCAAGATGCCCCCCCCCCCTCTCCTCCCACACACACACAAAAAATTAACCCTCATAAAGCTCCGTCCACATAACTACAACAACTTTATTGGGGGGGGGGTCAGAGTATGGCAATAATTAGAAAAACGTAACCACCTCCCGACCACCTAACGCAGGGATGCGTCCTGTGGGTGGCCGGGTTATTCCTCCTTGACGCATCTACGCGTCATCTCGCAAGACACGAGATTTCCTTTGAATGCACGGGCATTCACAGCGGCGTGCCGCTGTGAAGTTATACTACAGCCTGCCAGCGATGATCAATCGCTGGCAGGCTGTAGATGTAAAATAAATCGCATCAAATAGGTATATCAGACGCTGTTTGTTAACAGCGTCTGATATAACTGCTACCTGGTCCTCTGGTGGTCCCATTTACTTGTATCGACCACCAGAGGACACAGGCAGCTCTGTAAGTAGCACCAAGCACCACACTACACTACACCCCCCTCTGTCACTTATTAACCCCTTATTAACCCCTGATCAGCCCATATAGACTCCCTGATCACACCCCTGTCATTGATCACCCCCCTGTAAGGCTCCATTCAGACGTCCATATGTGTTTTGCGGACAACAGCACCGGACACCGACACGTCCATATGTGTTTTGCGGACACCGGCACCGGACACGCATTTTGCAGATCCGCACATTGCCAGAACTATATAGAAAATGCCTTTACTTGTCCGCAATTGCGGACAAGAATAGGACATGTTCTATATTTTTGCGGAACGGAAGTGCGGACCCGGAAGTGCGGATCCGAGCGGAACAAAGTCTGTCCCCATAGAAATGAAAGGGTCTGCAATTCGGTTCCGCAAAATGCAGAACAGAATTGCGGACGTGTGAATGGGGCCTAAGGGTCCCTTATCACCGCCAGTTAGTTAGCTACTTGTTAGGTAGTTAGCGCTCACCGCACCCACTGATTAGTCGCTGATTAGCGTCATCGCTGTCGCTAATCAGCACTAGTACTATATAGTATCTGTAAGTGATCAAGACTGATCGCAATCAGATCTATATCAGTATATTACGGTCATCTTAGCCTCTACAAAAAACGCAGTGTTTGCCCTGATCTTGTGCGCACACTTGCGTTCAGTCCGCCCCACCGCAGTGTCAGAATTTTTTTTTTCTGATCATTGCAAAAACACCGTAAAATCTATGCGGCGCTATAAAGATCACTTTTGAGCTTTCTGGATCTTTATTAGCGATCGCAGCTTTACCTCGCAAGCACTCCTATGTCCTTTCCCCTCTTTTTTATTTTTTTGCACATTTTTTGGCATAGATTTTTTCATCCACATTGATCGATGCGAATGAAGAAATCTGTGCCGTTCATGTTTATTCAGCCCAGAGGCTGAACGTAAAAGAAAAAATCTCATTACCCGTATGCTCAATATAAGGTGAATAGCAGAAACTCCTAATGCTGGCCATACGTGTAATGATTGCGGAGACCCTTAAATGCCAGGGCAGTATAAACACCTCACAATTGACCCCATTTTGGAAATAAGACACCCCAAGGTATTCGCTGAGGGGCATATTGAATCCATGAAAGATTGAACTTTTTGTCACAAGTAAGCGGAAAGGGAGACTTTGTGAGAAAAAAAATAAAATTTCCGCTAACTTGTGCCAAAAAAAAAAATTAACTTCTATGAACTCTCCATGCCCCTTACGGAATACCTTGGGGGTGTGTTATTTCCAAAATGGGGTCACATGTGGGGTATTTATACTGCCCTGGCATTTTAGGGGCCCTAAAGCGTGAGAAGAATGAAATCCAAATGCCTAAAAATGCCCTCCTAAAAGGTACTCATTGGAATTTGGGCCCCTTTGCGCACCTAAGCTGCAAAAAAGTGTAACACATGTGGTATTGCCGTACTCGGGAGAAGTAGGGCAATGTGTTTTGGGGTGTATTTTTTACATATACCCATGCTGGATGAGAGAAATATCTCAGTAAATTGACAATTTTGTATAAAAAAATGGAAAAAGTTGTCATTTACAGAGATATTTTTTACACACAGTATGGGTATATGTAAAAATACACTCCAAAACACATTGCCCTACTTCTCCTAAGGCGATACCACATGAGTGACACTTTTTTGCAGCCAATATGCGCAAAGGGGCCCTAATACCAATGAGTACCTTTAGGATTTTACAGGGCATTTTTACGCATTTGGATTCCAAACTACTTCTCACGCTTTAGGGACCCCTAAAATCCAAGGGCAGTATAAATACCCCACAAGTGACCCCATTTTAGAAAGTAGACACCCCAAGGTAGTCCGTGAGGGGTATGGTGAGTTCATGTAAAATTTTATTTTTTGTCACAAGTTAGTGGAATATGAGACTTTGTAAGAAAAAAAAAATTCAATTTCCGCTAACTTGTGACAAAAAATAAAAACTTCCATGAACTCACTTTGCCCATCAGCGAATACCTTAGGGTGTCTTCTTTCCGAAATGAGGTCATTTGTGGGGTGTTTCTACTGTCTGGGCATTGTAGTACCTCAGGAAACATGACAGGTGCTCAGAAAGTCAAAGTGCGGAAAATAATTTTTTTGCACCATAGTTTGTAAACGCTATAACTTTTACCCAAACCAATAAATATACACTTATTGCATTTTTTTTAATCAAAGACATGTAGTACAATAAATTTAGAGAAAAATGGAGTTTTATTTGAAAAATTTTACAACAGAAAGTGAAAAATTTAATTTTTTTGCAAAAAGTTCGGTCATTTTTTATTAATATCAAAAAAAGTTAAAATATCAGCAGCAATGAAATACCACTAAATGAAAGCTCTATTAGTGAGAAGAAAAGGAGGTAATTTGGGTGGTAAGTTGTATGACGGAGCAATAAACGGTGAAAGTAGTGTAGTGCAGAATTGTAAAAAGTGGTCTGGTCATTAAGGGGGTTTAAGCTAGGCGGGGCTGAAGTGGTTAACATTTTTTCAAGCTTTTTATTTTTTTCAGTATTAAAGCACAAGAAAAACTATACAAGTGTGGTATCGTTAGAAAACATTTGGTGCATCACAAAATAAAAAATCCTGTAAAGAAGACCCAGGACTGTTTAGCAGCTACAATCCTACATCAGAAAAGAATAGGACAACTTTCCTCTCCCAGCAATTGGCCTCCTCACTTCCTAGATCAGGGGTCAGCAACTTACGGCACTCCAGCTGTTGTGAAACTACAATTCCCAGCATGCTCCATTCATTTCTATGGGAGGTATGAGAAGAGCAGAGCAAGTATGCATGTTGGGAGTTGTAGTTTCACAACACCTAGAGTGCCGGAGGTTGCCTACCCATGTTCTAGATGTTTACAGACTATTGTTAAAAGAAGAGGGCATGCTACACAATGGTAGACGTGGTCCTATCCAAGCTATTATGCGATGTGTTGCTGCCATCATATTCTAAATGAGATATCATTATAATTATTTTCACATAACGCTAAAATGTGTCACTTTCAACATCTGACATGTGTGAACTGAACTATTGTAAATAAAATATGAAATTTGAAAATCATCACATTCTGTTTTTATTTAAATTTTACACAGTATCCCGACTTTTATGGAAATGGGGTTGTACGTACGTTTGGCTCCTCCGTTTACTCTACCAAAAAATATAGATAATGGGAGATTTAGTTTCATAATAACTAAAGAGTCAAAGATTAAAGAACATTGCAGCACAACACAGTACTGTACCGCATTCTTCTCAGTTCTCAGGATGGCTCCAATAACTCCACTCTCCTTACAGGTTCCAGACAATGCCTTTATTCTTGGCAGTCCCCAGTATGGCTCCACTTCTCAGTCCCCAACATGACTCTTTGGTCCCACTCCCTAGCATAGCACCTTGTCATTCCTCCTAGCATAAATCCCTTTACACGAGAAGATGTACAAGCAGATTGTAGGGAAGGAAGTGCCATCGCTCTTTCCCATACAGACTCGTTGTTTCCCGGCAGCAGATTGTGTTTACACAGCATGATCTGCTGTCAGGAAACAAGGATTTTTACGCTGCACTAACGATCCAATTACCTGATAAATGAGCCTTAGTGGCCCTTAAAGCTGGGTATACACATGAGATAACATCGGCTGAATGATTGTTTGGCTGACAGTGAATGGGGAGAAAACAAGTGCCAGACACCTCTGGCAGCTGCTTATCTCCTGAGAATAAAAGGATTGTATAATTGAATTGAACAAGCCTGATCCAAATCACTTCATACATATAAGGCTACTTTCACACTAGCGGCACGGACCTCCCGCAGGCTGTTCTGTCGGGTGAACAGCCTGTCGGAATAAAACTACGACATGTCGTAGTTTTCTTCCAGCGGCCTCTCGGCGTGCCCTGCCGTGCCTCTGCCGGAAGTCCGCCCTGCCCCTATTATAGTCAATGGGGCCAGAGCGGTAGTCCGCAGGCACACGTTTACTAGCGGCAGGACAGATCCGAAAGGCTGTTCACCCGACGGAACAGCCTGCCGGAGGTCTGTGCAGCTAGTGTGAAAGTAGCCTTAGATGGCTGCCAAAATCAGTGGAATCAGCTAACACAGATCTAATGTGTATGGCCAGCTTAAAGAGTACCTGTCACCATAGAATACAGTGTAATCTGCATGCAGTTGGTTATAGAAAAGGAGGAGCTAATCAGACATTTTTGGAGGGCTCATTTTGTGCGGAATGTGACATTTTCACTGGCATAATTTTGGGGTAGATATGACTTTTTGATCGCTTGATATTATGTTTTTTGTGAGGCGAGGTGACCATGAAACAGCTGTTCTGGCATGGTTTATATTTACTTTTTTACGGCGTTCACCTGACAGGGTAGATCTTGTGATATTTATAGGCCAGATTGTTACAGATGCAGTGATACCAAATTTGTCATATTTTTTTACAATGATAAATGGCTTGCTAAGGGGAAAGGGCATTTTTACACTTGTATCTTTTATTTTTTATAAAAGAAAATTTATTTTTATTTTTTTATTCAGTACCCAGACAGGTTATACAGTGCCATACAGCATCACTGCACCGCAGATCTGGGCCTGATAAGACCTGGCAGCTCCTGCAGACTTCCGGTCCCCGGCATTCACATGACTGCTGGGGCCAGAACAAAAAGCGAGATAGCCCTTCCTGATCTTTCTCTTTTAGCACTGCATATACAACTATCAGGAAGACAGGGACACTAAAAAACCATCTCTGCCTTCTCTATGGGAAGCCCTTCTGTGACTGACAGTGGGCTCCCCCTGTTGCAGCTGAACAAGTAGCATAGAGCTGTGATCTCTGAATGGGCATTCTAAAACGTCCGTTCAGAGACAACTCCCAACTGCCAGGACGTTTATAATCTATGGACAGTGTAAAATATATTCACGGCACTCTGTGATTGTTGATGCAAGGTTATTTATTAATCAATTATGCCATTGATGTACAGTCGGCCAACGTTTCGGTCCCCTTGGACCTTGGTCACGGCCTGAAAGATATATATGGCATGTATGGCCATACATGCAATATATATCTTTCAGGCCGTGACCAAGGTCCAAGGGGACCAAAACGTTGGCCGACTGTACATCAATGGCATAATTGATTAATATACATGCCATATATATCTTTCAGGCCATGACCAAGGTCCAAGGGGACCGAAACGTTGGCCGACTGTACATCAATGACATAATTGATTAATAAATAACCTTGCATCAACAATCACAGAGTGCCGTGAATATATTTTACACTTCATTGGGGATATCTCCAGTCACTGCGTACCTGTATCTCTGGTGGATGTGCCGACCAATTGTGCTTAATTATTTATAATCTATGGGCAGTCTGGAACTGGTTAAGACTACCTCCATGCACAACTATCAGTGGCTGACCGCTATTTATACATACACAGAGAACGCGATCAATCACTGATAAGATATCCCCCGGAGTGGTGCAGCTATAGTGGAAGCAGGGGAACCACCCAGGTCTAAAATAGTTTTTTGTCAGAACCCCCTCAACAGTATTATACAATGACATTATACACAGTAACAGCACATACAGTGACATTACATATGTGTAGGAAATGGATGGAGCGGCTGCTGGGCATGGTCTGAGATAACGATGTTGACTAGCCACAAGAGTGGGGGTTGCACAGTAGGAGGGTTTATGAAATTGCTGGGGATGTGGGCAGGGGGGCCACTGGTCCCCCGTGTACAACTGAAGTCAGAAAGGGCAGAGAAAGTATATATCAATCTGCTCATCTTCTCATGCTCTTTAACATGCTGCCTGCAGATTACACTGCTTTTCACGGTGACAGGTTCTCTTGAACTTGTATTGCTCCAAACAAAAGTTCCTCCCTCAACAGGCAGTGACCAGGGGATCCACAGCACACCCACCCTCTCCCCCAACATTAGACCCTTTCGAGTCAAGCAAAGTCAATTCTCTGGTTAATTTTAAGATGCTGTGGGCCACAGCTCTTACAAGTTCCTAGCATTGGCTGGGATCAAGACTTTATTGCAGGCCTTGAAGACTAGAAAAACTAGAAGCAAGTAGAGGTCTGAAAATACCTGTTTTTATCTGATCTGGGGTCTGATTTAGTGGTCTGGACTTTGGTATGGTATAAGAGGAGCCAAATTTTAAATGTTGGCATGAAGCACAGTACTTTTTAGTTACCTGGAAGAAGGCAAGACAAGAAAGTAAGAGCTGAAAGCTTCCTCATCCCTGAAATCTTTCTGCCCTCTGCTAGACCTTGCTGTTCAACTCTGCATTTCATTTCATGGGACACAGCAGCACAGTAAAAAGGTCAAGTAAATGAGGCATGTGGTATTTCCAAATGTATTGCCAGGCAAAAAAAAAAAACGACTCAAAAGTGTGGTTACAAGTCAGAGTGAGACTTTTTTTTTAAACAGGGACAGTGTACATAAACTACAATGTAATTGCAAATACATGACTGAAAAATGTCATATTAAGGGCTCATGTCCAAAAGCGTACGACTCAGTGCATGTATTGCGTACTGTGAACGCACTGACGTGGGCCCACATCTGCTAGATACGACCAAAGATATGGCTTCACCTATCTTTTTGTGGTGCGGAGGCACGGGTCACAAGCTCACAGAGGCACTAGGAAGTGCTTCCGGGGGCTACTGATGCATGCCTCCACATTACAAAAAGTTAGAACATGTTCTATCTTTGGATTTTGAGGAAAAAAATGAGTAAAATTTTAGCTAATAGGAGATGCCGAATGTGTGACTTTTCAGTTACTACCTATAGCTTAAGAGTTTTTTGTGTGTGCATGCTGCACTGACAGATCTGTAAAATAAATTACAGTATCAATATAATACCACATTTGCATCCTCTGGTACCCTCTTTATAGTACCAATTAGAGGTCTTAATGTAAACAGTCTGTATGCAAAGGAGTCAGTGTGACAGACTCCAATAATAGTTAGCATTATATAACACTAGATGGCGCTGATGCCATATAGGGAATTCATAGATGTCTAGAAAATTAGTGAAAGCCTTTAGTTATATAGGGGGTCATTTATTAAGACCGGTGTTTTAGACACCGGTCTAAATAAAGCCCTTGCTCTGGCGGTGGATTGCCAAAGTCATGTAAAGGCGCAGGCCTCTACATAACCTTAGCACATCCAGCGCCGCTACTAAATGTAGGCAAGCTGGCTTACATTTAGACCATTTTCTACACCTAAACCTGCTGACCCATCCCCTTCCCCGCCCACTTTTTAAGACCTGGCGTGAGCAGGGTAAAGTCGCAGATTGTGGCGCAACTAACCGTTGTATCGCAACCTGTACCCTAAATACATCTAACATAAGCGTCTTTCAGGTAAATAAATACCCCCCATAGTCCCTGACTTAGCAAGTCCTTGATGTGGCCTGCTCTGTCGGAGGAGGCTTGTAAATTATAACGAGGTACCATATTCTGGTGTAAATAATGATGAATTAATTGGGCCAACAGTGCCATCCTCGCCATACCCCCTTTTTGTAGACTTGGTGAGGGCAGCGTAAAATGCAGATTATAACTATAAAACTTCATTCACTGCATTGAAAAGTTGCAATCCATCAGTGGTGGCCATGCTTGCACACTATAGGAAAAAGTGCCAGCCTCTCTGGTGGCCAGGAACATGGGAGCTAACGTAGGCACTTCTCGGATATGTGCTGCAGCGGTGGCCACATCTCCTGAAAGCGAGAAGTGTATAATGCTATGGAAAAAAGAATGAAGCAAGCAAAGGGGGCAATATGGACAATCACAATACATTAGCAAGTGTCTTGTATTTACTTTGTCTAAATGATTTTCTAAAGTGATTTTCTTTAAATAGAGCAGCATAAACACGCTTACAAGTCTGCTATAGGTTTAAAAACATTATCCGATATGAGAAAACCCTTGTTAATTTTCTTTCCAATTTTACCACCCACCTTTCAAGTAAGTGCATAAAGCTTATTGACTTTTAACCCTTTCCCCATTGCCCAACGTAAATTTGTTGGGGACCAGACATTTAAAAATGGCGTCTGTTCGCGAGCAGGCACCCAGCACTAATGTTTGAGACTGGCCAGTCATGGACATTTAACCTTTAAGATGCCATGGACAAGCGTGACCACGGCATCTGAATGTATTAAAACCCTGAAGTAGACATTTCTGGGTGTGCTCTAGCTCCCCCAGTGGAGAGCGTAGGAGTCTAAAGCATTGTGCAGCAGCTGCTGTCTGCCTGAATGAACAGAAGCTGCTTCACATTAGCTATGGAGCCCCTGCCTGTGGTAGAGCTCCATAGAAACATAGTGGGACATTTACTGATGATTTAGATGCGGATCTTTATCTCTCCTGTGCTGGCGGTTCATCCACCTAAGTATTGTAGAGACGTCAGCCTCTACATAACTGAGCAGACTTTACACTTGTTTAAATCTGTGCCAGCTCCCTGGTGTAGAGTAATACACATAAACCGCTGAGTAATATGAGTAATATACATAATCATAAAGTGCAAGTGCATACGAGCATCTCATTGAGAAAGTAACAACATAAGTAAATTACATATTATCCATCGTGTATATCTATAAATAATGGAGCTATTTCTGGTAATATAATGATATTCATGTCAGTTAATATATTTTAGAAATTCAGAGAGTAATTTTGTTGGTACCATGATTATCTTAAACAATTACACTTTCAGCATATACTGTATGTATAATAATGTTTCTACCAATTCACAATCTCTTAAGTACTTCAGATGCCACCACGGGGTGTTACAGTACATCTGTACTTACTGAATATGTAAACAATGAGCACCTCTTTCTTACACCTATAATCAGACAGAATTATATGTGAGTGAGGCAGGGAATATGGAGCTCTACATCAGAAACAAAAAAACAAACAAACAGGAAATATGTCACTATTAATGCATATGTACTAATAGGTTGCTTTATAAGGCCAATATTAACTAGGATATTTAATTAAATTATGTAATTATTTATTTATAAACAGTCTGTGCATTTACAAAGTGTTACACATCCTTTAACCCCTTCTGCATATGCATTTTGCACATTAGTGACCAAACAATTTTTTTCATTGTTTGGTCATTGCATTCCAAGAGCTAAACCTTTTTATTTTTCTGTCTATGTAGCCATCTAAGGGCGTGTTTTTTATTGAACAAGTTCTATTTTTTAATGACACCATTTTGGGGTACATATAATAATTGATTAACTTTTTGGAGAGGAAATTAAAAAAACAATGCCATATTTTTACATACATTTTGTGACGTTCACATTGTGGCTTTACTCTCTGGGTCAGTGCCACCACAGTGATGCTAAATATATATATATATATATATATATATATATATATATGGTTTTTTTAAGTTTCACTACTTGTGCACAGTACAACCCTTTTAAAAACAAAATGCGTTTGCATTGCAGTATTAGAGATGGCCCGAACTATTCGCCGGCGAACATAGCTTGTTCGCGTCCGCCGCGGCGGGCGAACATATTCAATGTTCGCGTTCACCCCTATACTTTATCATTGATCAAACTTTGACCCTGTACCTCACAGTCAGCAGACACATTCCAGCCAATCAGCATACCCTCCCTCCCACAGGGCCGGCGCTACCATAGAGGCAAGGGGGCAATTGCCCCCGGGCCCCGAGTCCTTAGGGGCCCCCGGCGCCGGCCCACCCGCCGCAATCAACTAACCCTACTACTTACTATTTATTTGCAGTCGGCGGCCGCCGGCCGACTAACAGCGCAGACTCAGTGAAAGCGCCTGGCCTGCGGCCTGAAAGAGTGAGGAGGGGGCGGGGCCCGCGGCCGCTCTGAGCTCCGCTGCCTGGCCTGCCTGCAGTGGCTGGAGCGTGCGCAGGCTCGAAGCTGCGAAGCTGCCGCACAGGCACGTCTTCACATGACGTTGCCACTGTGCTGAGGGAGCTCTGCCCCCAGAGACTCAGAGAAGAAGGAGCAACGAGCGAAGGCCCAGGAGTCACCAATGCCTGTCCCTCCCTCAGTTACAGTCTCACAGAACTTAAAGTAACCTTACAGGTATTTATATTTGGTATAATAGCTACTGTATAATAGCTAACAAATGGATGGATGGATCCCATGTCTGTCTGCCACTGGTCCATGAGATGGAGTAGTAGAAAGGGGGGTTATGGATCGATTTGCAGCAGCCCACTGGCCCATGGATTGAAGTGGGAGAAATTTGCCTTCGGGGGGTGGGGGGGCCACAGAAGGAGAGATGGGAGGAGGGGCGGAGATGTGTTGCTGCCATGTGGCACTGGCACATGGAGGGAGAAATGTGCCATGGGAGCTGGGGGAAAGAGATGTGCTGCTGCCAGCCGACTGGCCCAAGGATTGGAGTGGGAGAAATGTGCCATGGGGGAGGAGTATGCTGCTATGGAGGGGGCGGTAAGAAATAATGTGATGCGAAGGGGGTGATGTAAGAGGTATGTATTTCTGTATGCTGCCATGGGGGAGGGGGGAGAAATAATGTGACGCTAAGGGGGTGATTGATGACGTGACATGGAGGGGGGCCCCTTATTGTTTTTCGCCCCCGGGCCTCATTTCACCTAGAACCGGCCCTGCCCTCCCAGACCCTCCCACCTCCTATCTAAACGCAAGGATAGGATCCATCTTACATTCATTCTGAAGCTGCAGTGTTAGTAATTGTAAATCGCAATGCGATTAATATAACCTGCATTATTCGCATTGCGATTACAACTTAGATTTGAGTTCCAAATGGTTGTATTGCTAGAATATATTAACGAAGATAACAAATATGGCACTATATTCTCAATCTTCATTATATTCTAGCAATAAAACCATTAGGAACTCAGATCTAAGTTGAATTTGCAATGCGATTAATATATCCTGCATTAATCGCATTGCGAATTCAACTTAGAGCTGAGTTCCTAATGGTTGTTGTATTGCTAGAATATATGTTGTATAAGTTGTAATCGCAATGCGAATAATACTTACAATTATTAATCGCTTTGCGAATCCATTTGATGACTCTGTTTGATTGTATATGACGGTTGACTATGACTACCACCAACTTTCTGCTGCTTCCAAAGCAAGATATCTGAACCCTTCAGGGGCCATTTGGGCATTTTTAATAGAAAACGCATAAAAAACGCATCTGCGTTTTTATAATTTTTTCATTTTTTAGTTTATTTTTTTGTGTATTTTGCCACATTTGGTTGCATATTTACATTTGGTATAGGCAAATATGGTAGTCTAGATCATGTGTCTATACCAAAACCTAGGATCATTGTTTGACAGCATATTTTCTAAGCCATGTAGCTGAATATAGATTTGGGCAGAGTAATGATCTAGACTACCATATTTGCCTATACCAAATGTAAATATGCAACCAAATGTGGCAAAATACACAAAAATTAAACTAAAAATGAAAAATTATAAAAACGCAGATGCGTTTTTGATGCGTTTTCTATTAAAACGCCCAAATGGCCCCTGAGGGTTCAGATATCTTGCCTCGGAGGCAGCAGAACATTGGTGGTAGTCATAGTCAACCGTCATATACAATCAAATAGAGGCATTAAATGGATTCGCAAAGCGATTAATAATTGTAAGTATTATTCGCATTGCGATTACAACTTAGAGCTGAGTTCCTAATGGTTGTATTGCTAGAATATAACGAATATTCTAGCAATACAACAACCATTAGGAACTCAGCTCTAAGTTGAATTCGCAATGCGATTAATGCAGGTTATATTAATCGCATTGCAAATTCAACTTAGATCTGGGTTTCCTAATGGTTGTATTGCTAGAATTATATAACGAAGATTGAGAATATAGAGCTAAATTCCCAATCTTAGTTATATTCTAGCAATACAACCATTAGGAACCCATCTCTAATTTAAAATCACAAATATGATGTCCCAACTCCGAAACTATTCACCGGCGAGTAGTTCCCGGCGAACATAGCTTGTGCGCGTTTCTTCGCGGCGGGCGAACATATGCGATGTTAGGTCCACCCCATATCATTGAGTAAACTTTGATCCTGTACCTCACAGTCAGCAGACACATTCCAGCAACTTAGTATACCCTCCCTCCCAGACCCTCCCATCTCCTGGACACAGCATCCATTTTAGATTCATTCGGAAGCTGCAGTCTTAGTGAGAGGAGGGACAGTGTAACTGCTGCTGAGATTTAATAGGGAAATCGATAGCTAGGCTAGTGTATTCAGTGTCCACTCCAGTCCTGAAAGACTTATCAGATCTCTGCTGTAAGTACTGCGTCCTGACAGCACCCCAAAAAGCCCTTTTTAGGGCTAGTACATCAGTCTCCCTCCCAGACCCTCCCACCTCCCATCAAAAAGCAAGGATGGCATCCATCTTAGTAGTTGTAATCGCAATGCGATTAATACAGGTTATATTAATCGCATTGCGAATTCAACTTAGAGCTGGGTTCCTATTCTCAATCTTCGTTATATTCTAGCAATACAACCATTAGGAACTCAGCTTTAAGTTGAATTCGCAATACGATTAATATAACCTGTATTAATCGCATTGCAATTACAACTTACCACACTCTGCGTCAACTAGATATTTTTCCATGGGAGTTTTGCCATGGATCCCCCTCCGGCATGCCACAGTCCAGGTGTTAGTCCCCTTGAAACAACTTTTCCATCACTATTGTGGCCAGAAGGAGTCCCTTTGTTTTTTAAAATTCGCCTGTCTATTGAAGTCTATGGCGGTTCGCACTGTTCGCATGTTCGCGAACATCTGCGGAAGTTCACGTTCGCCGTTCGCGAACGGAAAATTTTATGTTCGCGACATCACTATGCAGCATCCCGACACCCATAACATTTTTATTTTTCTTTCTATGGAACTGTGCGCGGGCTTGATTTTTGTAGGACGACTTGTAACTTTCATTGCTATTATTTTGGGCTACTTAAACTTTTTGATTAATTTTAGGCATCATGCACATTACTGTATAGTTGGTCTGAGTCTGATCCTCATTTCTTGCAGATCGAACGCAGACCCATTAATTTCTATGGGACCACAAAAAATGTGGGTTGTCCGCATCTATTTGTTCACATGTTCCTTTCTGCAAAAAACATAGAACATGTTCTACTCTTTTCTGTTGTTCAGACAAGAATAGACATTTTTACAATTGTGTGGAAATAAATAAAATGTCAGTCCTGTGTCCCAGAACACGGACGGTTACTTGCGCTGCTGGTTCCGATGTAGTGTGGTGAGTGGACACACTGGAAAGTCGTATAATAAAAGTTTGAAACCGCGCTGCTCCAGATTTCAACACACGTGAATGAATCGGGGTATTCGCCTCCGTCCTCCTCAGTCAAAGGATTCGATCCTCATCAGACCGCCTCCTCTGTGGGGTTAAATTATCGGCAAATAGTGAAGTACCCTCTAGATGGTAATAAAAAACGGTTTTATTCTACTCACAGACAAAGGTAGATAAAAGGCATATAACAAATAGTAAAATCGATCCAAATTTCTGCCCGACCCGGGTTTTCGCACTCTGGCTTCCTCAGGGGCGACTACTGCGCATGTCCATCATGTGGCCCTTTAAATAGCCTGATTCCTCATTCTCAATCAATGGGAACCTCATTCAGTCAAAAGCTTTCTAAAACTTGTTAATAAATTTCATTATTCTCCGAAACCATTTAGTTAAAAAATTACCACATAACATAAATTATTACATATATCCATTATTCAATTTCTATACTCATTTTATACTCCTCCACTCCCCACATAAAATAACCCCAGTAACACATATTCTCCACTTATATATCGCCGCAACCTGCCTATATACATAATTTCATTCTTATATTCACCGCCTTGTCGTAAACAGTTTATCCTTATATTTACGGAGTGACCTAGTTTGACTCCGCCTACTACAGATCACATGACTCAAGATGTAACACTCCCACCTATTCCCATTCACAAAGTTCAGATCACCTGATCCAACCGTCCAATGGGTATCCACAAATATGACGTATCCTGAAAGGTCCTGAAAGGTCATAAACCTAAGGTAACCCCATTTATTCATACCTCCCTCAGCGAGATCACCCATAAAGAATCTTCCCTTTATATTAAACATGGTTTGAGATCGAACTCTATATTCATCCCACCTGGCTGTAGGGTCCCGAGTTGATAAATCCACTGTACCTCTTTCCGGTTGATCAGTGACAGCGAATCACCTCCTCTCCAGTGAGGTTTAACCACTTCCACTCCAACAAACTTCAAGCCCCGCGGGTTCTTACTATGCACCAGCTTGAAGTGAGCTGATACGCTGTGACTCATCAATCCTTTTTGATATTTCTTATATGTTCCTGAATTCTTATTTTCAGCTTCCTAACTGTCCTGCCTACATATTGGAGTCCACATGGGCACTCCAATACGTATATTAAACCCTCATTTTCACAGGAACAGTCTCCTTTTATGCGGAACTCTCCTCCATTTTTCTTTGATACAATGTTGTTGAGCGTTCTCATTTTTTCTTTTGTGTTCCTATTTTTACACCCAATACAGAACCCGCACCACGTAAATTTCCCTCCTCCTTTGCTCTGTTTCACACTCACTGGGGGGATGGCACTGTGTACCAACTTAGTTCGAATGTTTGGAGCCTTTTTAAAAATAAATGAGGGATTCTCAGGTATGACCTTCCCTAATACTGGGTCGTTTTTGAGGGTTCCCCAATTTTTTCTAACTGCCTTCTTGACGATATCCGCCATTGAGCAGTATCCTGTAATAAAGGAGAACCGGTAGTCTTTCTCATTCTTTTTTTCCCTCATATTACCACTTCCTCTCTTTTTTTCTTCTTCTACATCCTGGATACAAACATCCAGATTGTCTTCCTCATAGCCCCTTTCAAGGAATCGATCTTTTAACACCTTGCATTGTAGCCTATAGTCTTCCACTGTAGTGCAGTTTCGGGCCATTCTCTTGAACTGACCTTTCGGTATATTATCAAGCCAGGGTTTATAGTGGCAACTTCTCTTATCGATATATGAATTGACATCAGTTTCCTTAAAGAAGGAACAGGTTTTGAAACTACCATCTTCTATTTTTATACACAAATCCAGAAAGTTAATGGATACACTGCTAATCTCCCCACGAACCTCAAATTCCATTCATTATGATTGAGCTGGTAAATATATTCCTCTAATCCTTCCTTTTCTCCTTCCCACACAAGGAGACAGTCATCGATATACCTCCTCCAGAGGATAAGTCTCCCCCTGGCCGTGTCTGCTCCTAGTGTGGGAAGGATAGTCACCTCTTCCCATGCCCCCATAAAGATGTTAGCGAAACTGGGGCGAATTTCGCCCCATCGCTGTACCAATCTGTTGTACATAATAGGAGTCTCGAAACCAAAAATAGTTATGCTCCAAGCAATAATCCAAACATTTCAAAATGAAGTCCCCCTGTACATCGCCTATTTTGGGGTCCTCCTAATCCTTTTCTCTACCGCTTGCATGCCAAGTTTTTGGGGATAACTGTGTACAGGGACGCCACGTCGACTGTGGCCATCCATGTATCTACAGTAGGGGGCTTAAATTCTCTATCAGCTGTATAACTGCCTCTGTGTTTTTCAGATGTGAAGGGTTTAGCACAACATACCCCTGTAGAAAGAAATCTATGTATTCAGTGATTCTGCATGTCAGGAATTCATTCCCGAAACTATCGGCCTCCCTGGGGGATCAATAAGGCTCTTGTGCACCTTCGGTAGATGGTATATCACTGGCACAATGGGGTGTGCAACCATCAAGTATTCACACTCCTTTTTATTTAATACCCCTTTTTCAATCCATCAATTAATAAATTATCCAAAGTTCTTTTATACTCTAATGTAGGGTTATTTTTTAGTTTTTATAAGTGTTTTCGTCGGAAACCAATCTAAGCATTTCCGATTCGTACTTATCTTTATTCATTACAACCACCCCTCCCCTTTATCAGCGGGCTTAATTACTAAATCTGAATTCTGCTCTAGATCCTTTAGAGCCTTTCTTTCCCCAAATGTTAAGTTATATGTGATCCTACTTATATCCATTTCCTCGAGCTCTTTCAATAGACCCGTTTTAAACGCTTCCACACATTCATTATTGCGATTTTTGGGAAAAAATTTGGATTTTTCTTTCAATTGGGAATGTACAATTTCTTCTTTTATCTCTACCTTTCTGGTTTGCGGGGCTGGATTATTAATCCAGTACTTTGCCATATTAATCTTCCTGATGTATTTATGTATATCCAAGAGCATCTCAAATTTATTTAATTTCTGACTAGGTGCATATTTAAGTCCCTTACTAAGAACACTCTTCTCACTTTCAGTTAGAACATGATTACTCAGGTTGAAAATCCCTCTTATTTCTCCTTGCTCTTCTTTATTTTTGGGCTTGTTCTTCCCCTTTCCCCGTCTTCCTCTACGAAGCTCCTTTTTTGAGGTGTCTTTGTGATCTGCTCTTTCACTTCTTCTCTTTGAATCCCTTTTATACTCTGGTGAGGAAAATTTTGTTCACTTTGTTGTATTAGCCTAGGTCTCCCTCCTTCATCATTCTCTATATTACTGTTCCCCCCATAATTTCCCCTATTTTCATATCGATTGAAGCCATAATTGTTTTGAGGTCTCATATTTGTTCTCCCATTGTACCCTCCTCCTTGATAGGGCTGCCTATACTGTTGTCTTGGTTGATATCCTCTATATCCTTGTCCGTAATTACCATTATAGTGTCCTCCAGGATTCTGTTGGTAAGTACGGTCTAAACCTCTCTCATAATAACCCATATTGGGCTGGCATCTATACTCATTACCCCTATTGGGTTGATATACTGCGGTCATTATATCTCTTGTAATAGCCATGGTTACGTTGCGGTGTATATTCATGAAACTGGTGGTTTTTATGTAATTATTCTTAAAAAACTTTTGCCTTCCACCCTCATTCTCTGGGTTCATAAAACCTTCAGTGCGATATCCCTGATTGGGATATTTTTCACTGCCTGCATTCACATGTGATGTATCCGTTACTATCTGTTCTGTGTTTTTATTTTTATTTTTCCATTTGTAAACCGAATCTGTCTTATAGTCATTACAGATCTTTATATATTTCTTCTGCTTTTTGCTCCTTACATCCTGTTCTGACTTAAGAATCGCCTCCTGACATTGTTTGCTACATTTTTCATATTCACCCTTATTCACATCTTTAAAAGGTTTAATTACCTCCTGTAATTCATCAATGGTTTGGTTGATTTTTTTTAACTTATTTCTCCGCACGTTGATAATATATTGCATCACTTTCCATGCACATTCATTCAAAACTTTTTCCCATCCTACAAGATCTTCCTCCTCCTCAGTAATCAAAGGGAGTTGCCATCTTAACCCTTCTGGGATCTTGCCCTCCATCAGGAGACGCTCCAAGGAGGCAATATCCCAGGTGGTTCTAACCTCCCTAGTAAATTCTTTTTCCAATTTCACAAACAATGTCCGTATATCATCAATCCCTTTTTCATTTTTATTTTTACAATTGTGTGGGATGGGAAAGTGTGGGTCGCACATGATCGGTATCCATGTTTTGCAGATCCGCAGTTGCCATATTTTCTACTTACTGTACCATCTGAAGGGTTAAACGTCTAAAATCAGTGTTATTTTTTATCCTAGCCACTGTACACATGTGCCAGCTGTGTAACAGACTCAGCACCCACTGCAGATGGATCAGCCTCAGCATTTGACTCTGCTCTATTTACTCTTTGCAAACATACGATTTTCTAATGAGTCTGCATCTAGAACCTGGCTACAAAGTGGCAAAAAGGGGCTTAGTGGGAAAGGTGGAGCTTCACAGGAAAGCCGGCATGGTCTAAGATGCACCTTTTGAGCTACAATTCTGGTGTAAAATTCTGTCTCTAAGTAAGCCAACCAACAGTTATCAGAGAAATGTGTCTATCCCTGCACCATATACATCATCCAGCCTGAGCGAATGTGATAAATCTGGGGCAGGTCTGGACAGCCTACCTAAGTTTATGTCATCTATAGGATTAGTAAATCTGCACATGGCAAACGGGGTTAAGATTTACAGAACATGTTGCTTTTTTATTTTTAAGCAGCCATTCTTTGCTTCTAATATGTTTTACAATACATAGCATTCCAAAGCATTATACAATGTTATTATTACACTGACAGGCAACCTTAGTGGCAGATTCTAGTGGCAGGCCTGGTGAACTTTCTGAGATTTGTGTCACAGAGAATCAATAGCCAGAGGGAGCTTTCTCCCTCTGGCAACCCCTTAGATGCCACAGTTGTTAATCCAGTTAAACTGACTGGATCAGAGGTAGCGCTGACCTCTGTATTTTCAGCAGGAGAATGGTTGAGCATTACAGGTGAGCTCCCGCCATGACCTTGTGGGGAAATAGTGCACATTAGATCATGATGGAGATATTCGTCATGATGAGGGAACTGGCACCTGCTTAAAATCGATATATCTGTCATAGGTAGTGGCGTAGCATAGGTTGCCAGAACCCGGGGCAATCCAAGTATTGATCCTCCTCACCTATGGATACACCACTTTTTATAGAACCACGACTTACAATATACTGAGTCCAAAATTACTAATAATAACACTATATAAAGGCCCCAGTAATTAACCACTCAGTGGATTACTTGTGATGTCTTCTCTGACTGGAGTCATTCTCATTCCTTTTTTTCTTGATCCTGGACAGATCAGTATGATGATGTCTCCTGATCACAACGTGTGCCTAAATAATTTGACACACAGAACAATATTTAGTAAAAATGCTTAATTTTTCACCCCACTTAGTAATAATCCCCATTTAGGTCCTAGTCGCAATTAGTATTAATTTACATTTAGTAATTATAATGCCCCTCTCTAGTGCTTCCGGAGAGGGCCTTTTGTGGCCCAGTAGTTATAAAGCCCCCTATAGTGCTCTCAGTAGACATAATGTCCCTGTAGTACCCTCTGTACATATAAGGTCCCCAGTAGTGCCCTCTTTGCATATAATGTCCCCCAGTAGTTGCCTTTTTACATATAATGCCCCAGTACTGTCATCTGTTTATATAATGTGCCACCCCCTATGTAGTGTCCTCAGTAGGGACCGCAAAAAAAAATACTCACCTCTCTCCTACCGGGTCTCAGGAGGTGATGATGTTGTCACGGCATCTATAATTGCACAAAATAAACTAATAATAAACATATAACAAATACAAACAAATATACTGAATATAATATATATATATATATATACTAGCAGAAGGACCCGGCTTCGCACGGGTATATTTCATCTATTTCGTTTCATGTTTCTATGTGTCCTAAAAAGATATCAACAGTTTCCCCAGTGACCTCTACAGCACACCGCCCCACTGTCTGCTGAGCTGTGTATCTAATCTTGTTATGTGATACTGTCTGCTGAGCTGTGTATCTTATCCTATCCTGTGTGATACTGTCTGCTGAGCTGTGTATCTAATCCTATCCTGTGTGATACTGCTCTCTCTAAGACAGCAGCACTGTTCTGTCTGAATGTGAGCTGCAGGAAGAAAATCACCGTCCCTCTCACCTTAGGAAGGGAGGGGGCATGGCCTAACCGAATCAGAGGTGTGGCCTATCTAGACCTGGGGGCGGGGTTTTAAGGGTGACTTGAATGGCCAGCCTAGTTTTCCTTTAAACGTCACCTAGAGCAGTGATGAGACTTGGCTGAGTTGTTATGGTTACCTGGAGTAAAACTGTGTGTGCGGAGATAAACTATCAGGGAGCAGTAAGTGACAGTTTGAATTCAAGTTAAAGGCTTTGCTGCCTTGTATTGTTTATAAGCAGGTCATTTTTTGGGAATATCTCAGGAACGGTAAGTCCTAGAGAGCTGAGACCCAGTCTAAAACCTTCCCGGACACCTGATGTACCCGTGTGCCAAATTTGGTGAAGATCGGTCTAGTCGTTTGGTCGTGCATAAAGAACGTCCGGACGTCTAGACAGACAGAAATTCATTTTTATATATATAAGAGATATATATATATATATATATATATATATATATACATATTAATATAAAAAAAACACTTGTATCCGATAGCAGGTACTCTTTAATAAGAATGGTAACTGCAAATCCAAAAGGATCATAGGTCAAGCTCACAAATACAAAGTTAGCTAAACTATGTAGACATTGCAATACTGTGCTCAACTAAGTAAAGACCAAAGGTCTCTTACAAAAGTAAATACTTACTGTATAATAAAGAAAAGTGTGAAATAATGTTGAGTTATTCATGAATACTCACTATAAGCAGATGGCTCTATATAAACAGACTTTAGGTTTGAAATGTAAAAATTTGTTATTTTTTATACATTAAATGTCATTGGACTGTTTAAAAAGGAACCTGAGGTCAGTGTAGTGGCTGACGTGCTGATTTCAATGCTCTATTATTGCTGTGAAGGCAGTCAGTGCATTTAGAGTAC
This sequence comes from Bufotes viridis, assembly GCA_033119425.1. Lineage (NCBI taxonomy): Eukaryota > Metazoa > Chordata > Amphibia > Anura > Bufonidae > Bufotes > Bufotes viridis. The sequence continues at coordinate 310,549,415 of CM065591.1, read as the reverse complement.
TGACCTGCGGAAGCCTGCTCTGTGCATCAGCGCTGTGAGAGAGATGAGTTTGATGAGGCTCACTGTGCTCTTGGGAACTTCCAGTACCCTTCTCCAGATCTGTGTCTCCACACAATCCTGTCACTGTGTTCTACAGGCAGTTCTTTCCTTCTCATGGCTTGGTTTTTGCTCTGATACACTTTTTCAGCTGTGAAACCTTGTATAGATAGGGGTAAGCCTTTCCAATGTCCAGTCAATTGAATTTACCACAGGAGGACTTCAATCAAGATGAAGAAACATGATCAAGTGGGAGGCCACCAGAGCTAAATTACAGGTGTCATAGCAAAAGGTCTGAATAGGTATGTCCATGACAAATTTTAGTTTTTCCTTTTCAATAAATTTGCAAAAAATGTAAAATTATGTTTTCACTTTGTGCACTTTATTGAGTGCAGATTGATGGAGGAAAACCTCTTTATTTTAGCACAAGGTCACAACATAACAAAATGTGAAAGGGTCTGAAGACTTTCCGAAAGCATTGTACTACAATGTTTGTTTTAGCAGTTGTACTTGGCTTGAACACAAACTCTGGCAATGTCCAGAGTAGGAAGTTGTGTTTGTTACAGAATGTCCGAGCCATAATAGAATAGTCCTATCCTTGTCTGTAATGCAGACAAGAATAGGACATGTTCTATATTTTTGTGGAGCCCCGGAATGGACATACGGATACGGAGAGCACACGGTGTACTGTCCATATCTTTTGTAGCCCCATTGAAGTGAATGGGTCCACATCCAACCCATACAAAATGCGGGGCGGACATGGACCAAAAATACATTCATGTGCATGAGCCATTAGGTTGTATTCATATTTTGTGGCTGTGGTGTGTTTTTTATGTGGATTTCCGACATTCCAAATGCCATTTTGCTGCTGTTTTGGAAAAAAAACGGCAAAAAAATTAACCAAGGCGGCAAAGATTGAATACAGCCTACAGCAGAGTAACAAGCAGAAAATGATTTGCTTTTAAAACAAGTCAGACTAATGGGTTTAGATATTTGGTACATACTTGCAGATTATTTTTCTGAAGATGCATAACAGACAAACGTTTTAATTTAAAAAATGGCCCACATTTATCAAACCGCAAGCACCATTTAATAAATTTGGCGCAATGTACTAAAACACAGATTTATGCAAAACTGACTTCAAACATTTCCCTCAAGATAAAGTCTCAAATATAGTCTAAAAATTAAGCAAAAACATTGCTTTTATGCAGATGCAGTGTATTAAGATCTTATCACAGAAGAGCAAAGAGGGAGGTATGTTAGTCAGCTATAAATAATTATTATGGAACACACAAACATTACTTGAAATTACTACACCCCTCACGTTTTTGTAAATATTTAATTATATCTTTTCATGGGACAACACTGAAGACATGACACTTTGATACACATAACCATTAATGTCTAAACCACTGGCAGCAAAAATGGCCAAATTGTGCCCAAAGTGTCAAAATTTTGTGTGGCCACCATTATTTTCCAGCACTTCCTTAACTCTCTTGAGCAAGGAGTTCACTAGAGCTTCTGAGGTGGCCACTGGAATCCTCTTGGTGGATTCCTTGTTGTTAGAGACCTTGTGTCCTCCACCTTCTATTTGAGGATGTCCCACAGATTCTTGATAGGGTTTATGTCTCGATGAACTGTAGCTGCACACAGCCGGCAGTACCAAACCACGACACTCAAACCACCGTGCTTGACTGTAGGCAAGACACACTTGTCTTTGTACTCCTCAAGTTTATCTTGGTCTCATCAGACCACAGGACATGGTTCCAGTAAACCATGTCCTTAGTCTTCTTGTCTTTAGCAAACTGTTTGCAGGCTTTCTTGTGCATCATCTTTAGAAGAGGCTTCCTTCTGGGATGACAGCCATGCAGACCAATTTGATGCAGTATGCAGCGTATGGTCTGAGCACTGACAGGCTGACCCCCCACCCCATTAACCTCTGCAGCAATGCTAGCAGCACTCATATGTCTATTTTGAAAAGACAACCTTTGCATATGACGCTGAGTGATTGCACTAAACTTCTTTGGTCGACCATGGCTAGGCCTGTTCTGAGTGGAACCTGTCTTGTTAAACTTGGCTACCATGCTGCAGCTCAGTTTCATGTTGTTGGCAATCTTCTTATAGCCTAGGTCATCTATATGTAGAGCAACAATATTTTTTAGATCCTCAGCCTTCTTTGACATGAGGTGCCATGTTGACCAGTGGCAGTGACCAGTACGAGTGTGAGACCGATAACACCAAATAGACTTATCACAATCAGGGTGGGAAACATATTTATTTTGCCATGGAAATAAAGCAGGTAGTCTACTAGCTAGACTAGCCAAGGGACAAAGACCCTCAACCAATATATCAACCCTTAGATATAGACATGGAGGGGTGAGCTCTCACTCAAAAGAAATAAATAAGATCCTGACAGACTTTTATGACAACCAGTACGGATCTTCTCTGAAACCAGCAGAGGGAATGGAAGACTGGTTGAAAGACATCCTATTACAAACACTATCAGAACTAGACAAGGAGTCACTTAACGTCCCAATTACCACAGAAGATGTCACTAAAACCAACGTAACCTTGGGTAAAGCTCCTGGACCCAATGGTTATACAGGGGAATTCTTTTGCATATTATCCCAGGACATAGCCCCAACGCTTTCCCAAATATACATGCATGGAACAGGTATGCCAACCCAAACAAATATGGCACATATAAAGGTTTTGCCAAAGCCTGGAAAGGACCCTACATTGGCAGCTTCATATCGCCCGATCTCATTAATCAATGTAGATCTTAAGATAGCTTATAAAATACTAGCTGACAGACTGGCACTCGTACTGCCGTTGTTGGTATCATATCCTCAGCGCAAGTAGGCTTTGTACAAGGGAAGGTGGCAGTTACAAACATTCAGAAGGTCCTGACAGTCCTAGACGAGGTAAAGATGCGCCCTGCAGCTCATCCATCTCCAGCTTTAGTCACTATTGATGCTGAGAAAGCTTTTGACAATGTAGAATAGGGTTGGATGGGAATTGTATTGGACGGTATGGGCTTCCGTGGCCCATTCTGGCAATATCTTACGGCACTATATACTAACCCTCAAGCTAGAATACATACCCTTGGATTTCTCTCCAGCCCTTTCAGCTTGAGCAAGGGCACCAGGCAGGGCTGCCTGCTCTCCCTACTTATATTAAACCTGGCTGTCCCCCCAAGCTAGGAATGAGAAACAATATAGAGGGCATCAGGATAGGTAGAATAGAGCTCAAACATGCACTCTTCGCTGACGACCTGTTGGTCTTTTTGGAACACCCATGCAAAGACCTGAAACACCTATTCCAACTTTTGGCAGAGTTTGGCAACTTGTCAGGCTTTAAGGTAAATGCAACCAAAACAGAACTTTTGTTCTTGGGCTGCAATCCGTCAAGGGAAGGTGACCAACCTCTAGAAGTGCCAATACAAATAGATTCCAGTTCCATACAGTATCTGGGTATCCACACTGGGAAGAGACCCGAATCCATGTATAAATTAAACAATCCACCATTGATTAAAAAGATTCTAATGGATATAGAGCGCTGGATTAAATATCCATTGTCACTGGGGGGGGGGGGGGGCAACTTAAAAATGATATGTATACCAAAACTCCTGTACCCCATGCAGACCATTCCTCTCCTCCTCAAACACTGAACTTAAGGAGATACATCAGCTAGGGAATGAGCCTCTATTCTATTGATATTGATTATAACCTGATAGCTTGAATCCCACATATATAGTGGAACAATGTCCAACAAAATGGTCTCACCAGGTATTACATCCAACATACATACCCTGTGACATGGTAATAATAATACAGCCCCACAGGTTCGACACCTGTATGCGTGTTTCACCTCTATGTGCATCGTCAGGAGGCGGTAAACAAATAACGACCAGGATATATATAGGTAATATAGAGGTAATAGGCACAGACTCAAATCATCTGTGTATGTCACCTTTTCCCCAAAAGGATTTGAATCGGCTAACTGAAGTGCGCTCATGCGGACGTCATCACGCAACAGCGGCGCTTCGTGTGACCCAATTACACCGAATTGCTGGGTCATGTGCGCACAGCCAGCAAATAGAGTCCAGACTGCGATCTCGAGACAGGGACAATGTAGATAGATCACAGGACTTAAAACAGTATCTCTACTTGTACCTTTTAAAAATGCATAAAAAATAAATAATAAATGTGCAATAATATTTCATGATTTAGAGGCTATAAACCTGCAAATAGTGACAGGTGCATAAGAATTAGAAGTCCTATGTTGGAGGCATCATAGTTAAACTGCAAATAATTGGTCATACAATAATCAATACAAAATAAATAATATAAAAATAAAGGAAATTCACACTAAAACAATAATCAACTGTGTAGTGGTTGTGCAAGGGCACTGAAGCTCAGTTTCCATTAAAGTGAATGGAATCTGAGATGAAGTATACTGGAGCTGGTTGGCCTTCTGCTTCTGCCTCTGTCCATTGTACAGTTTTCCTGGTGCTGGCCTGAAACTGCTGATTGGTGTGGTTACTGGGTCCCAGACCCCCACTGATCTGATACAGATGACCTGTCCTGGAAACCCCTTTAAGAAAAAAATTCAAGCCCTTTGAAGTATTGATCCTTTAGAAAGATGAAGCAAGCTCTGAGGAGCCTGTGCAGAGGATGGTAGTGGTAGTGGCCCTGATGAGGTGTTGTATCCCCGTGTACTCCATCAGACCACTGCTCCCTGGCGGTCGGTGCATTGGAAAAGGGGTCAGAAGAATCAGACCAAAAATAAAAGTATGACAGTCTGTATTTAGTTAGTGCAAAACATAACCTTTGGGACATTCAGCAATAGGAGGTACAAAGTCCAGGTTCGGTCACCAGGTGATGAGGTATGGTGGCTGGTTAGGTTGCAATTAAATGGCACTAGAAGACACTTGTGGAAATAGGTGTTCACAATGTGATACAGTATTGGTATTTCACTGGCCTGGAAGAGTTCTAGACGATGGGTGTCTGAGCCATAGTCCCTCACCTGCAGCATGGTCTGTAAAGCTGTGGTTTTGCTGATGAATGTGCTGTCTAGGCACACTGAAGCTTTTTTGGAAGCAGTGTTCTTGATTCTGATACTCCATCCCGGGAATAAGCATGATTACTTGCTCCAACCATCAGCTTCAGCGGTGATGTGTCTCTTGTGAACATGTCACCATTGAAGCCAGTCATTCTCTGCTGCAAACCATGTGACCATGCCCTTCCCAAGAGGAAGATAATTGTATGCAGTCTTAGGGTATATGATTAAAGAAGTACCACGGCACTCAAATTGTCGATGCAAGTCAAGTTGATTTATTTGTCATCCATCCACATTACTCTAGTTTACACTGATTCATGCTTAATAATCTGGCCAACGTTTCGGTCCAGCCTGGACCTTGTTCACGGCCATGGTGCAGTCAGTAGGCAGCGGATGGTGTGGATGGCGTGGTATATGCCACACAGAAAGTTGCTGCAGAAATGACTTCAATCATTCCATTCACATAAATGGAGCTTGCAGAAATACATGTGACTGCAGCAGTAACAACCCCATGTACATGTATGGAACACATTTTTGGCCACAGAAATTTCTGAAAGATCGCAAAAGTAAATCTTATCAATAAAGCTACTAATGCCATTCACAAATGTGTGTATAACTAGTGATGTAACATGTGGCTGGAATGACAGGTGAATAATGTCCTTTCCCCTGCATTGTGACCTTTCACCTACCTGGCGCATTACATCATTTTCACATGTTTGACTTCTGTGTATTTGGTTTCCCATTATTGCACTAGAGTGTACTGATGTGGAATTGGCAACCATTCAAAAAGCTTTCTAAAATAAGCATGGAACACTGTTTATTGATCCGCTCGCTGCTTAGTATTGTTCGCAAACATATGCCATATTTGCAAAGGCATGGTCTGACTTAGCTGAATGGAGCCGGGATTGAAACACTGCTCATTTTCAAAGTAACATTCATATTAAAATCAGTTGCTGAGAAATGCTCATATTCAAGAAAACAAGACAGAAAACTATTTAAAGTATGCATTGTTTTACACCAAAGGAATGTCATCCCAAGAATATCCCAGTCAGTGATGGCGTTATTATTCTGCCAGTACATACCATTTGCTGTATATTGTCTTCTAGTTCTATCTGTTTCACAATAATAAAAGCATTGCCATTTCCATCTAGTCTTCTCCAAGGCTGAGAAGTATATTAAATATTTATGTCTTGTGTGTGAGAACAGGCGAGTACAAGGACATAACAATGCTTGGAGTCTTGGTGAAAAAGTCACACAAAACAAGGGATATGTGTGATGGCTATGAATAGCATTCATACAACAGCATACAGCCAGGGGTGTAGATATAGAGGAAGCAAGGGAAGCGGCTGCTTTGGGGCCCAAACTCAAAAGGGGCCCACCAAGGAGGAGAACTAAAAGATTTTATTGTCAGGGCCCTCTCAACAGTATTATACAATGACATTATATACAGAGACACCTTAGGGAACAGAATAGGCTGCCTGGTCTGATAGATCTGATCTCGGCCGCAGGGGAGTAGGGGGTGCAGAGGTAGCAGTCGCTACCGGGCCCAGAAGCCTAAAGGGGCCCAAAGACACTTGTGCTGCATAAGAAGACACACAAAGCACTAAGGGAAGGGGGGCCCAATCTGAACTCTTGCACCAGGGCCCATGAGCCTTTAGCTACGCCCCTGATCGGCCGGCAATGGGGATGGGGGTTGCATAGGAATTGGGGGTTGCGAAGAAGTTGCTGGTGGGGAAGGGGGGGGGTTGTTTTCAAAAATTTGCTTTGGCGTCCAGAAATACAATAAAATTGACCTCAAAAAGTCGTACACACCCCAAAATGGTATCACAAGTACAGATCACCCTGCAAAAAAAATGAGTCTTCACACAGCTCTGTATACATAAATACTAAAAAGTTATAGGGGTCAGAATATGGGGACTAAAGGAAAAAAAAAATGTTCAGGGTTTTTATTTTCTGTATAAAAACGCAATAAAAAATATACATATGTGCTATTGTCGGATTCGTACTGACCTGGAGAATTAAAGTAACTGCTTAGTTTTATGGTATAGGGAACACAGTAAAAGAAAAACCCCAAAAACTGTGGAATTGCGTAATTTTTTGGGTTATCTAAGAATCCTGTTATGGATTTCGCTACCACGGACCACAACGAAATTCTATGACGGCATGCACCACGGAAGCCTATAAGAGACATTTCATATTGCATTCCATCATAATAGAAGTCTATAGTCTGTGGTAGCGGAATCCATAACAGGATTCTTAGATAACCTGAACATGAATTGTATGCCGAAGTTGAAAACACAAGTTCGCTCAACACTAGACATAACCAACCAATAAAATATAAAAGTAAAAAAATTCTCCATTACGTTGTTTTTGTCTTCTATATTGACGCTGCTGATCTCCGTATGAAGTGGGTTCCGTTCACATTAGCCGTCAGTTTCTATTGTGGGGAGTCGCTCTGGTAGACAGCGGTGCGGGTGCAGTTTAGAGGCAAAACAAGGAGTCCAGATTGTGCATCAAACAGTGTTTTATTCACACTTGCACACCAGAAATGAAAACAGTCTCTTGGTGACAGTTCACACACAACAGAAATACTGTGGCAAACAAAAACAGGCCAACACAGGGTCCAGTCACCTTGGGTGGTTTAGGTGCGGGTTCACACCTAGCAGTCGGCTCAGCCGCAGGCGATTCCACCTTCAGGTCGCAGGGAAACACCACCTTGCTGAGCTCCTTCCTCCAGGACAGAGAGTTCCTCAGCCCTGTTTGCAGGCTCCAGGATAATCACACCCTCAGACACAGCTGCTGGCTGCGTTATATACCCAGCCCAAAACATGGACTGGACCGTGGGGAGCAGCCACCCACCCTACTCTTTAGCTGCTCCCAGTAAGAGCCGGCCCGGATCGGCTTTTCAGCCATGCTATCTAGCAAATGTGTCAGTAGCACTACCTGCTACTGACACCAACAAACGGCTTTTACCTCACCGAGGCTATGAACCTCGGTGACACATACCTGCCATCTAGGACAGCACCCTGCACCTTACCACATACCCCCCCCCCTTTGTTCAACCCTGAGGGGGTGGACACACGACAAACAGTGTACCCGGGAGAGCGCGTCTGCGTTTTTTAACAACCGGCCCGCTCTGTGTTCCACCGTGAATTTAAAATTCTGTAGGGACAGAAACCACCTGGTGACCCGGGCATTCCTCTCTTTGGCTTGGGACATCCACTTGAGTGGGGAGTGGTCGGTCACCAGGCGAAAGCTTCTGCCCAACAGGTAATAACGGAGGGCCTCGAGTGCCCACTTGATGGCCAGGCACCTCTCTCGACTATGCTGTACCTAGTCTCGGCTGGGGTGAGCTTGCGGCTGAGGAAGACAACGGGATGCTCCTCCCCGTTGACTTCCTGCGATAGTACCGCACCAAGGCCAACCTCAGAGGCGTCGGTCTGGACTATGAATTCTCTCCTGAAATCGGGTGTCACCAAAACCGGGGACCCACACAGGGCCGATTTCAAGGCGGAGAAAGCCTTTTCCGCCTGCTCATTCCAGCGGACCATCCCTGTCTTACGCCCCTTTAACAACTCTGTCAATGGCGGAGCGACAGTAGCAAAGTGGGGCACAAACCTCATGTAATACCCCACAATCCCCAGGAACGACTTTACCTGCCTGGTGGTGACCGGTCGGGGCCAATTCCGTATTGCCTCTACCTTATTTACCTGAGGCTTGATGACTCCCCGCCCAATGACATATCCCAGGTATTTGGTCTCTTCCAATCCAATCGCACACTTCTTTGGATTGGCGGTTAGACCGGCTTTCCTCAGGGCATCTACTACTGCCTGCACTTTGGGCAAATGGCTTTCCCAGTCGGTGCTGTGGATGATCACATCATCTAAATAGGCCGAGGCGTACCGACGATGTGGTCGCAGCACTATGTCCATTAACCTTTGGAAGGTGGCGGGAGCGCCATGCAGGCCAAAGGGTAACACCTTGTAGTGATATAGGCCCTGCGGGGTAACAAACGCGGTTTTTTCCTTAGCCGTCTCCGTTAAGGGTACCTGCCAGTACCCTTTAGTGAGGTCCAGCACAGAAAAATAACGGGCCTGTCCTAAATTTTCAACAAGCTCGTCTACTCGGGGCATGGGATACGCGTCAAACTTGGATACTTCATTTAACTTGCGAAAGTCGTTGCAGAACCGCAACGTCCCATCCGGCTTGGGTATTAGGACTATGGGACTGGCCCACTCACTTTTCGACTCCTCAATGACATCGAGCTTCAACATTAACTGCACTTCCTCCGTGATGGCCCGCCGCCGAGCCTCGGGTACCCGGTATGGTTTTAACCGGACCTTGGCCTGAGGCTCAGTGACGATGTCATGTCGGATGAGAGACGTGCGGCCAGGGAGGTCTGAGAACACATCCGTGTTCCGACTGAGGAACTCCCTGACTTCCTGAACTTGTTTGGAAGACAGGCTGTCTGCAATTTTTACCGTGGTTACGGCTTCACAGGCCTCGAACTGTGGGGCTGGACCCTTTTCACCTAGAAGCCCTGGTCGGGGGCTGTGGTCGTCGGCCGCGTCCCTATCTTTCCACGGCTTAAGTAAATTCACGTGGTACACCTGCTCCGGCTTGCGCCGCCCTGGCTGGTGTACCTTGTAATTTACTTCCCCTACCTTCTCGATCACCTCATAGGGGCCCTGCCACCTAGCTAGGAATTTGCTGTCAAGGGTGGGTACCAGAACCAACACTCGATCTCCCGGATTGAAGCCCCGTACCCGAGCCTGACGATTATACACCCTACTCTGGGCTTGCTGTGCTGCCTCCATATGCTCCCGGATCAGCGGCAACACCCTTTCTATCCGTTCCTGCATCTGGGTGACATATTCAATGACACTTTTGTGGGGGACAGGTTGCTGTTCCCACGCTTCCTTGGCGATATCCAACAGGCCCCGAGGGTGTCTGCCATAAAGCAGTTCGAAGGGCGAGAACCCAGTAGAGGCCTGGGGCACCTCTCGCACTGCGAACATGAGATAGGGCAGAAGCAGGTCCCAGTCCTTCCCATCTCTAGACACCACCCTCTTTAACATATTTTTTAGAGTTTGGTTAAACCTCTCAACAAGACCGTCTGTTTGCGGATGGTAAACGGACGTCCGTAACTGCTTTATACGCAACAATTTACACAGTTCCCTCATTACTTTGGACATAAAGGGGTCCCTTGGTCTGTCAGAACCTCTTTTGGCAGGCCCACACGGGAAAACATCTCCATTAACTCTTTGGCAATGAGCTTAGCTGAGGTATGTCGCAGAGGCACCGCCTCTGGATATCGAGTGGCATAGTCGAGAACTACCAGAATGTGTTGGTGGCCCCTGGCAGACTTTGGTACAGGCCCAATTAAATCCATAGCGATTCGCTCGAACGGTACTTCAATAATTGGCAGAGGTACCAGAGGACTACGGAAATGTGGCTGGGGGCTAGTTATCTGACAGGTCGGACAGGACTTACAATAATTCTCTACCTCCTTGAACACACTGGGCCAATAAAACCGCTGCAGTATGCGGTCCTGGGTTTTCTGCCACCCCAGGTGTCCCCCAAGAACATGTTGGTGGGCAAGCTCCATGACAAGCTTGCGATACGCTGTGGGCACCACCAACTGTTTAACAGGTTCACCTCGGATTTGGTTCACCCGATACAACATATCCTGCAGAACAATAAATCGTGGGAACATTAATTCAGCCCCTGGTTTCTGGGGTTTACCATCAATTTCCAGCACATTCTCCCAGGCCCTGGTTAGGGTTTGGTCCCGGTGTTGTGCGGTCCCAAAATTTTCCCCGGAGACATTGAGGTCTGCCAACTCAGGCCCCGGTGGCAAGTCCTCCGTGTCTCCCACCATTACACTCAGTGGGGTTGTCTCCCCACTACCGCTGCAGCAGTGGTCACCCCTACCGCTGGCCCTTCAGACTCGGGCTCCCAGGGTTCTGGCCTTCCAGGGGTATCAGGCCACTCTGCTAGGGTTACCCCTGTCTCAGGGCTATTAGTCACTTTCATCTCAGGCCACAGTGACGGAAAACCAGGGAAGTCTCTCCCAATTATTAGCTCATAGGGCAGCTTTGTGGAGATTGCCACTTCACAAGTCCAGGTGCCGGCCGCCGTGGACAGAGACATTACAGCCGTGGGATAGTCCTTTAAGTCTCCGTGTATACACACCACACCAACTTTCCGGCCCGTATACTGGGTGGGCTGTACCAGGGCAGCACTTACCAGGGTTACCAGGCTCCCTGAGTCCAACAGCGCCACTGCCAGGTTATCCCCGATTTGCACCTGGCACAGATGTCGATTGTCTATTGTCTCAGGGGTGCCGGTCGCACACAGTCTCCGGGCATACAGGGAAGCCCGGTACCCATAATTAATCTCCATGGGTTCCCCCCACTGTGGACAGTCGGCCCTTACGTGGCCAGGCTCGTGACACCGCCAGCAGACTACTGGGGAGGGATCTGCAGGGGTACATCCCGGGCGGGTTTGGCCGGCCGCCGGGACTGGGGTGGAGGTTTCCGGGGTTTGACTGGCCTCCTCCCAAAAGAACCCCCTGCAGGTTTCTGGTGGCCTCATATCGCTCCACCAGGTCGACCATCTCAAGGGCATTGGTGGGGGATACCTGGCCGATCCAGTGCTGGAGAGGGTATGGCAGAGACCTCCAGAATACATCTGCTAACAGACGGTCGAGCATAGCAGTGGGAGTCAGTATGTCTGGCTGCAGCCATTTTTGCAACCGATGTAGCAGGTCATAGTATTGTGGTCTGGCGGGTTCAGCCGGGTTAAATTCCCACTGATGCACCCGCTGGGCCCGGACCAAAACATTCACCCCCAGTCTTGCTAGAATCTCACCTTTCACGGTCGGGTAGTCAGCTGCCTGGACATCTGCCAAGTCGAAAAAAACTTGCTGGGGCCCGGCTGCCAGGAACGGAGCAACCACCTCGGCCCACTGGTCACGGGGTAACTTTTCCCTCACGGCGACCTTCTCAAAGACGGCTAGGTATGTCTCCACGTCGTCTGCGGGGGTCATCTTTGGGATCGCCGCACGGACCGCTTTCCGGGCATCATGGACGCGGTGGGACGCTCCTGCCGCCTGTAATGCCATCACATGTTGCAGTAATAACTGGTTGGTCTCCCGCTGCTGCACGTTAGCCTCTATGAGGGCTTTCACAGCAGCCTCTATGTTGCCAGAAATCACAGGCTGCAACTTTGCCGGCCTAATATAGGACATACACTTTTGCTCAGCAAACAAAGTTCGGCGTTCACGCCAGCCTCACTGCGCATGCCCGCATCCGACACCAAATGTGGGAGTCGCTCTGGTAGACAGCGGTGCGGGTGCAGTTTAGAGGCAAAACAAGGAGTCCAGATTGTGCATCAAACAGTGTTTTATTCACACTTGCACACCAGAAATGAAAACAGTCTCTTGGTGACAGTTCACACACAACGGAAATACTGTGGCAAACAAAAACAGGCCAACACAGGGTCCAGTCACCTTGGGTGGTTTAGGTGCGGGTTCACACCTAGCAGTCGGCTCAGCCGCAGGCGATTCCACCTTCAGGTCGCAGGGAAACACCACCTTGCTGAGCTCCTTCCTCCAGGACAGAGAGTTCCTCAGCCCTGTTTGCAGGCTCCAGGATAATCACACCCTCAGACACAGCTGCTGGCTGCGTTATATACCCAGCCCAAAACATGGACTGGACCGTGGGGAGCAGCCACCCACCCTACTCTTTAGCTGCTCCCAGTAAGAGCCGGCCCGGATCGGCTTTTCAGCCATGCTATCTAGCAAATGTGTCAGTAGCACTACCTGCTACTGACACCAACAAACGGCTTTTACCTCACCGAGGCTATGAACCTCGGTGACACGTACCTGCCATCTAGGACAGCACCCTGCACCTTACCACACTATATAAAGGTGATCGCGCTGCCGAATTTGACATAGGCATCTGAAGGTAATCGGACTATTACAGTCTTTTTAGATGCAACCAAACATCGGAGTATCCAACAGGGAAAGCCTTTTCCATAACGATCCTTCTGCGGAAGTTAGAGGTTTGCGCACATAGTGAAGTACCACCAAAAATACGACCATAAAAAGATTTATTATACTCACAAAGGAGGTATTTCAATGCTTGTTGTCATATTTATACCTCCTTTAGGAGTATAATAAATCTTTTTATAATCGTATTTTTGGTGGTACTTCACTATGTGCGCAAACCTCTAACTTCCACAGAAGGATCGTTTTGGAAAAGGCTATCCCTGTTGGATACACTGATGTTTGGTTGCATCTAAAAAGACTGTAATAATCCGATTACCTTCGGATGTCTTTGTCGAATTCGTCAGCGCAATCACCTTTATATAGAAATTGACTAGACATAACCAATCCCGAGCTATCGAATGATCATTGGGACCAGAGCAGGAAGCAGCTTCTTGATCTGTTTACAGAGCGCTCATTAAACACTGTGTATACCACAATAGGGAAGGCAAAAACGGTAAAAAGCCCTCCCTGCTACTTACAGAGAGTTCTCTGTTCCAGCAGCTGCATGATTAGAGTGTAGCTAGTAATTTTGCAAGAATGTTCAGGAACGTCCTTATAGAGGTATGCCTCATTCACATGTCAGTGTTTTGGTCAGTGATTTCCATCAGTGATTGTGAGCCAAAACCAGGTGTGACTCTAAACACAGAACAAGAGCAGATCTTTCCCTTATACCTTATGTCTGTGGAGGCTCCAATCCTGGTTTTGGCTCACAATCACTGACCATAACACTAACGTGTGAAGAAGACATTAACTGTGGACAGCCTGGAACCACTTGGAACTGAACCCGATTTCGGGAAATATTTTTTTACAGTATAAATCAATTTCTGAAATTATTATGTGAAGTCTCGCGAGACTTCGCAAAGTAATAACTTCAGCTCATCAGAGCCAATACATTATCATACTGTACAGAGCGCTTGCTCCGTACAGTATTGAAACAAACTTTTTTGCAAATAGACCAGATGTTTCTTCCGAAGTCGATTCGCTCATCCCTAGCCTGGATGTATAAAGTCAGCAGATGGTTCACAAGAGTAAAAAGGCAAAACTCTACTCACCAAACCCCTCCCACTAATATTCCAATAATTCCCTGGTCCCCTGCTGGTTTCTGTTTTCTAGTAACTCCTAACATGGAAGATATGAGCGCTCAGCCAATCACTGGCCACAGTGGAGACCTTCTAAAGTTATTGCCATCATGTTTGGCTGAGCAGTCATTTTCTATGTGTTGAGAGTGACCAGGACGTAGAAACCATTGGGGACTCAGGAAGCATTGGAAGAGGAGTGGCAGGGGTTAGGTGAGCGTGACTGTTTAACTCCTTCCCAACATCTGATGCACATGGATGGCGATGTCAAGTCTTTAAAGGTGGTGTCTGCACAGGAGCTAAAAGGGAGCCATAGCTGGTAGATGCCTGCTGTTTCACACAGCAGATAGCTGCCAGCAGTGTCCCTGATCAAAAACAACTCCAATCATGGACATTTAAGCCTTCAGATGCTGTAGTCAGTTGCAACCACAGCATCTCAGCAGCTATTTACTGTGAGTAGGCTTCTCCCAGCTGACTGGATGGCCTGTGATTGCTATGGCAGCCAAGAGATTTGTAAAGGTTCCCACGGTCACCAACGTAAAGTTCCTATTAAGCCCTGTCTATGGCTATAGGAACACAGCATACATTAAAGGGGTTGTCCAAAAACAGCCACTGATGACCTAATCCTCAGGATATGTCATAAATATTAGATCAGTAGGAGTCCAACTCCCAGCACCACGCTAATTTGCTGTTTGAAGGGGACATGGGGCTTATGTGAGAGCTGTGTCCTCTCCAATGTTTACCTGCATGCCCTTTACTTTGTTTTGGAGGTGCAAGGCAACCACAACTGTTAATTCTATTCAAGTGAATCAGAGAGGAAGCTGTAATTACATCGTAATGCCGCTACAATGACAGGGTTGCCGGAAGTCAGACTTCCACTGATCTGTAGCCTGGAAAACTTATTTAATAGGAACATAGTAATTTTCCCATAAGTTGCATTACTGTCTATCATAGAAGCAGTCTAATGCTCTAATGTCCCTTAGGTGGGTTAAAATTAAGTTACTAAAAAGTTTTAAAAATGTGTAAAAAAAAATGATTCAAATCACCTTCCTTTCCACTTTTACAAATACAAGGTAAACAATTAAAAAATACACAAGATTGTTATGTCCAAAAATGACCATAATATTAGTATATAAAAGTATTTATCCTGTACGGTGAACTAAAACAGAAAAATGAAAATTGGCTGTGGCTGTAAGGGGTTAAGAAAAAGATATCGGTTGGACAAACCCTTTAGATGTAGAACTGAGTAAGCCGTTGGATTAAGATATCTCCATATCTCTTAAAGGTATGGAAGACTTATCCTCAGGATGGGGCATCAATATCAGATTGATGGGGGTCTGCCTTCCAGCACCTTGATCGATCGAGTGTTTTAAGCTCTGTCCACTGTGTTGTGGCTGTGCCAGTGCACTTTAACTGAACTCCCATTCCAGTGAATGTAACCCAGCGCGGCCACTACACAGTGGATGCAGCATTTTGCTTCTGGCTCCATCCACTGTGTTTTTTTCTGGAGCAGAGTGGCTATTCAGAACAGGTTATTGGTGGGGATGTTGAGTGCCGATCTGATATTGATGACCAAACAGGGGGATAAGCCATCAATATCTAAAAGCTAGACAACTTCTTTGAAGGTGGTAGCACTGTATTCTGTTAAAGTATGTAAATGAGAGACGTAAAAAAAATAAAAAGGTGAAAGGAAGGATGAAGATTATGGGGGTCATTTATCAAACTGGTGTAAAGTAGAACTAGCTTATTAACCCATATCAACCAATCAGATTCCTCCATTCATTTTCCAAAGAAGCTGTCCAAAATGGTTGCTATGGGCAACTAAGCCAGTTCTACGTTACACCCGTTTGATAAATGATCTCCTATATGCCTAAAGGCATATGTGGTGCAAATTCAGTCCTACAGGTCACTTTACAAAGGACAATTGGAGACACACAGTGGTTAAACAAATCTTCAGGCAACTGAAAACAATAGAGGACCAGTAGGTCCAGCAGGACTGCATACTGATGTCAAAATGTGGTCGCAATAACAACAAACATTTTTTTTAATGGAACACTTCAGGTATTTCTTGAGAAGGATGAGTTTGCCATTGAAAATAAGTAATATCATGGGATCTATTGAACCATAAATCTTAAAGGGGTTGTCCAGTTGTACAATTATTTAGAGAATGGCTGAGCAGGAATTTACTGCATGTCAAAAGGGACCAGGAAACAGCTAAAATCAAACATTTTCCCCTGTCAATCTGCACTTAATACCCCATAATGAGAAAGTGAAAACAGAATTTTAGAAATTTTGCTAATTTATTAAGAAGGAAAATCTGAAATTTCAGATAGACTTACGTATTCAGACCCTTCGCTATGATACTTGACATTTCGCTCTAGGGGCGCCCCTTTCTCTTAATCTTTGAGATCTTAGAGATGTTAATCATTGATATGTTTCTACATCTTGATTGGAGTCAATCTGTGGTAAATTCAGTTGACTGGACATCCCTGTCTATATAAGGTTTTACAGATGACAATGCATATCAGAGCAAAACCCTAGTGCAGGTCGGGTGAATGATACAAAACTTTTTAGCTGCACTGAAAGTTGTCAAAAGCACCATAATGCTTACTAGTGTTGGGCACGAATATTCAAATCGCGAATTTTAATAGCAAATATTGCCACTTCGAGAATTTGCGAATTTTTTAAATATAGTGATATATATTTGTATTTTCGAATATTCTAGATTTTTTTCATCTGAACTCATGATCCCTAACTGCTTCTTGCTTGTGGGCCAAGGAGAAGGCTGCAATGTCTTTGTCTGAGCTTAACAACATCCCTAGCACCCAATAGGAAAGTTGCCTACCGCTTTAGTATATAAAAACCTCCCTAGCAGCCATTTTCTGCACTTTTTTGCAGTTCTGAGAGAGACAGCAGTGTCATTCCTGTGCTCTCTGCTTTCCTGTGTTATTACATTAGATAGTTAGTTAGTTAGCTTATATATATATATATATATATATATTACATACAGATAGTTAGTAGGAGATAGTAAGTGTAGATTAGAACGTGATATAGTGTAGCTAATAGGTTCCAGTACAGAGTATTAGATAGTGTGATAGGTTCTGCTGTCCATACATACATGCTACATACACACATAGTGCTGTGATGTCACAACAATACTTAGTGCACCAATCCCTAATATGTAGTCAGACCTGCTAAAATGTGAAGTTGCACGTATTGCACCAAAATATGCACATTATTAATTGCCGATTTGCACAATCGCGAATATATTAGAGCACTCTATCTGCATATAAAGCTATTGTAATGTTCTGCCGTGCCAACCATTTTCTCCAGTTTCAGGAACCTTCTAGCAGCTTGAAAAAAAGTAGCAAAAGTGACCAACGCCTGTATTGTGTGCGCAATACGTGCATATTACATTGCCGATTTTCGCAATCAAGAAAATATTTGCGAATTCTGGAATATATAGCCAATATTCTAAGAAATATTTGCAAAATATCGCAAATTTGAATATTGCCCCTGCCACTTATCACTAATGCTTACGTGGAAGAAGTGTGGAACAACCAGGACTCTTTCTGGAGCTGGCCGCCCACCAAACTAACTAATCAGGGGAGAAGGGTCCTGGTAAAAGGTGACCAAGAACCCCATGATCACTCTAGCTGAGCTCCAAAGATGTAGTGTGCAGATAAGAGAAACTTCCAAAGGATCAAGTCTCACTGCAGGACATCACCAATCTGGGCTTTATGGCAGAGTGGCCAGGAAGAAATTTCTACTCAGTAAAAAGACACATAAAATCTCGCCTGGAGCAAAACAGGACTCTCAGACTGTGAGAAACAAGATTCTATGCTTTGATGAAACCAAGATTGAACTTTTTGGTCTCAATAACCACAGATTTAGTCTTGTTCAGATCCTTCTGTCCTCAGACAGAGTCGATGTTGAGATCAGGGCTTTGTGGAGGCCATATTCTATTTCTTGGACTCCATTTACTTTTTGACTGAAGATATACAGTTGTGTTCAAAATTATTCAACCCCCACTGAAATTGAGTGTTTTGGCCAGTTTGACATTGATTTTGATCATTTCAGTCATCTTGTTTACAATTAAATCAAAGAGGCACTTGTAAGTCAGACAAATATAACATAACATTTATAATGAAATAACCACAAATGTCTTTTCTGTGCTCACATCATTATCAGTTTTATTCAACCCCCAAGTGACATTCAATCTTAGTACTTAGTACAACATCCTTTTCCAGTTATAACAGCTTTTAAACGTGAAGCATAGCTTGACACAAGTGCCTTGCAGCGATCTACGGGTATCTTCGCCCATTTTTCATGGGCAAAAGCCTACAGTTCAGTCACATTCTTAGGCTTGCGCGCTGCAACTGATTTCTTTAAGTCCCACCAGAGGTTCTCAATCGGATTTAAGTCTGGTGACTGCGATGGCCACTTCAAAATGTTCCAGCCTTTAATCTGCAACCATGCTCTAGTGGACTTGGAGGTATGCTTGGGATCATTGTCCTGTTGAAAGGTCCAACGTCTCCCAAACCTCAGGTTTGTGACGGACTGCATCACATTTTCATCCAATATCTCCTGGTACTGAAGAGAATTCATGGTACCTTGCACACGCTGAAGCTTCCCTGTACCTGTAGAAGCAAAACGGCCCCAAAGCATGATTGACCCCCCGCCATGCTTCACAGTAGGCAAGGTGTTCTTTTCTTCATAGGCCTTGTTCTTCCTCCTCCAAACATAGCGTTGATCCATGGGCCCAAACAGTTCTAATTTTGTTTCATCAGTCCACAGAAAACTATCCCAAAACTTTTGTGGTTTGTCCACATGATTTTTGGCATACTGCAGTCAACTCTTCTTATTCTTTGGAGACAGCAAGGGGGTGCGCCTGGGAGTTCTAGCATGGAGGCCTTAATTACGCAGTGTGCGCCTTATTGTCTGAGCTGAAACTTCAGTACCCGCATCTGACAAATCTTTTTTCAGTTCCTCAGCAGTCACACTGGGACTTTTCTCCACTTTGCGCTTCAGGTAGCGCATAGCAGTCGAAGTCAGCATCTTCTTTCTGCCACGACCAGGTAGCGTTTCAACAGTGCCCTTTGCCTTGAATTTGCGAATGATGCTTCCTATGGTGTCTCTTGGTATGTTTAACATCTTTGCAATCTTCTTATAGCCATTGCCTTTCCTGTGAAGAGAAATCACCTCTTCTCTTGTCTTCCTGGACCATTCTCTTGACTTCACCATGTTTGTAAACACACCAGTAAATGTCTAGAAGGAGCTGAGTATCACAGTCATTTTACATCTGCCTAATTGGGGCTTATTCTGCTTGATTGCTGCTCCTTGACATCCACAGATGTTTTCAATACCTGATCGAAAACACTTGAATGAACCTCTGTTCTTAAGAGTGGTTGTCTTTAAGGGGTTGAATAATTGTGTCAATGAAGAAATCACAAAAAAAACATTTAATACTGTATTACAAAATCAATTGATGTCATTTTAGTTTCATTTGGTTCTTTACAAAGTCCTTGTAAGATTTCATTCTGAACACAATTACAAATGTACACTAAATTCCCTAAAACCCTTTACAGCATTGGGGGTTGAATAATTTTGAACACAACTGTATATTTATATATGTTGTAAACAATCAGGTGGAAAAGTGATTGATGGCAGGTACTGTATGTGGCGCTAAGGCTTCTTGTCTCCATGATATAGTCCTGGGAGAAGGTTCCTCCCATACTACATCCCATGTATTGTCTAACTGAAAAGGAGCCCAGGTGGAGTTCAGTGTCTGATGAAAAGCAAACTGCCAGAGGGAGACCTGTATGCTGTTCTGTGGAAAAGACCAGCTTGTATCTGAGTCTAAAATCATCACTGTGCAACGTGAATTGTATCTGCAAAGTGAACATTTAAACTGAGGCTGCAAACTGGGTGGTCCCATTATACAGTGAGAAGTTTTAGTTGCCCATATCCATGCAACATTTTAGTTCTATCACAGGACCTTTTTTAAGCCAGGCTTCAAGTGTCATGGATTCACCTGGCGGCGGTCCCGTGGCAGGTCCTACCCCAATGGAAGCAAGTTTTACTGTAATGGGAGCTTCTCAGATTTTCATAGAACAGAAGCGTTGGGCCAATCAGATGTGGCTCTAGTATCACATGCTCTCTGCCAGAGGGCGATTTAAATAGGCTGTTGCTGGCAAGTTTCCTATGATTGGTTTTGCTTAGTCTGATTAGCATGTATTGTACTAGTATTTGTATCTCTGGTGTTCTGAGTTTCAGATTCTCCCTGACCTCCGTCATGACTGCCATACATTTCCTGATGTTATCTCCTGACATTGAAGCAATCTGGTATTTGACTCTGCGTTTGTAATTTGTCTTGGTACTGACCATATGTCTCTGGTTTGGACAGATTTAGGCCTCTTGCACACGGGCGTCATGTTTGACGCCCGGATAAGATGCGGGTGCGTTGCGGGAATCGCCGCGATTTTTCCACGCGTGTGCTAACGTTTGTAGTGCGTTGAGCACGCGCGTGAAAAAATCCGCATGCTTGGTACCCAGACCCGAAGTCAGACTTCATCACTGAAGTCTGGTTTCGGGCTGAGTATTCTGTATGTGTAATTATTTTCCTTTATAACATAGTTATAAGGGAAAATAATCGCATTCAAATTACAGAATGGAATGTGCCCCGGGCTTTAAAGGGTTAAAAATAATAAAGAGTGAACTTACCTTCTCCCATTATGCACGCAGAGCCCCAGAACGTCTTCTCTCTTGATAGTTTTGTTGCTTGAGGACCTGTGGTGACGTCACAGGGTCACATGGTCCAATCATAGAAGCATTTGAGTGGACCATGTGACCCATGTGATCCTGTGACATCACGGCAGGTCCTTCAACGGATGAAGGACCTGCCGTGATGTCACAGGATCACATGGGTCACATGGTCCACTCAAATGCTTCTATGATTGGACCATGTGACCCTGTGACGTCACCACAGGTCCTCAAGCAGCAAAACTATCAGAGAGAAGACGTTCTGAGGCTCTGCGCTATGGGAGAAGGTAGTTCACTCTTTGTATTACAACCCTTTAAGCCCGAGGCTATTCCATTCTGTAATTTGAATGCGTTATTTTCCCTTATAACTATGTTATAAAGAAAATAATAACGATCGGGTCCCCATCCCGATCGTATCCTAGCAACCATGCGGGAAAATCGCAACGCATCCGCACATGATTGCGGATGCTTGCGATTTTCCCGCAGCCCCATTCACTTCTATGGGGCCTGCGTTCCGTGGAAAACGCAGAAACTGGAGCATGCTGCGATTTTCACGCAACGCAAAAGTGATGCGTGAAAATCACCGCTCATGTGCACAGCCCCATAGAAATGAATGGGTCCGGATTCAGTGCGGGTGCAATGCGTCCTCCTCACGCATTGCACCCGCGCGGAAAACTCGCCCGTGTGAAAGGGGCCTTAGACTTTTGCTTTTGGATTTTGATCTAGTCCTGGTTCTGACTTCTTTCTATTTGACTTCTCTTATCCGTTTAGGTTAGATCCCTGCGGTTAGCTAAAAAAGGAATGTCATCCAGTTGTGGGCCATCACTTATGATAGATCGTGCAAGTGGTGCGCTTGGAGTTAAGGTCTTCACTGTCCTCTACTATTACATGAGGCTTGAAAAAGTTCCTGTCTACCTGTCACTACCAGAGCTTTGAGACGTTCTCACAGCTCTGTTTCTCCACCCCTGTGATGATGTAACTACTAGAGCTTTGAGACGTTCCCACAGCTCTGTTTCTCCGCCCCTGTGATGAGGTCTTTACTTTCTGTTTCCTTCCTCCCAGCTGTCCCTCCTGTGTTTGATTGCTCTGCCTTTAAATCACCTCTCTTCCTTTGTACGGTGCGGATTATACTACTTCATTTGACCTGTATCTCTCGCTTGAGTATCTTCACTGGTGTGATATCTTTTCTGGACCTGTGTTCTGCTGAAGCAAGTACTTCGGACATTGTCTGCTGACTTTGGATCTTTTTTCACTGCTGCTGCAGCTCCTTCAGTTAAGTGTGCAGACATTGTGTGTTTCTGTTTGTTTTGCTGACTGGATCCGAGGCGACCCCGGTTCCGTCCATATACTGAGCAGGGCACCCGTGGCCGTGCCCCTTCCACTACTGTAGGGGTTACAGTGGTCATCAGCCTTAGGTACGCGGGCATGTCTCGATCCACCATCTGGATCTGGACATGGGCTTAGCAGCATAGGGAGAGCTTTTAGGGTCTGACAGGGGTCACCCTTTATGTTCCCTAGTTTGGGTCCGGTCAGTAGCTAACTCACTGTGTATGCTCTTGTTGCTCACATACAGCCGTGACATTATAATCCGCCGAAACCGTCCTTTTTGACATGGATCCGCTTTCTGACCTGGTTGACCGCATGCAGGGTCTTTCTTTGGAGGTAGCGGATCTCCGTCAATCTATGATTCAGCTTCAAGCATTGGGCTCGGCTCCGGCCCATGGAGTCTGTTGCGAGCCAAAGGTCTCACTTCCGGAAAGCGTTCTCCGGGGGCAGTGAGAATTTTGTTCGCTTCAGAGAGGCATGCAAACTCCATTTTTGCTTGTGTCCCCGTTCCTCTGGTAATGAGGAGCAGAGGGTGAGGATTGTCATCTCCTTGCTCAGGGGTAATGCTCAGACTTGGGCTTTTTCACTGCCATCGGGGATCCCTCCCTTCGATCCACAGAAAGATTTTTTGTGGCCCTGGGGCAGATATATGATGACCCGGATCGTGTTGCTCTGGCTGAATCTAACTTCGTTTTTATGCCAGAACAAACTGTCTGCTGAGCTTTATTGTTCTGAATTTCGGAGATGGGCAGCTGATTCAGGTTGGAATGATGCTGCACTCGGAGTCAGTTCTGTCATGGTCTCTCAGAGAGATTGAAAGATGCGTTTGCTTTCCATGAGAGACCAACATCTTTAGAGTCTGCCATGTCATTGGCGGTACGCCTTGACAGGCGTCTAAGAGAAAGAAACGAGACCTCTCGGTCCAGCCATTGTCACTCTAGGGGCAGTGGTGCGGACTCATTCAGTGTGCAGGGGTCTCATCCTGTCTCGGTCCCCTCTGAGGAGGAGCCTATGCAGCTAGGTCGACTTGCCCCTGATAAAGGAGGATTTAGTCCTCAGAGAATGGTGTGTTTTTGTTGTGGGGGCATTGGTCATTTGGCAAATGTTTGTCCCTCTAGGAGATTCATGAACTGTACTAAGAGTGATAATAAGAGAAAATCCTCAAAAGGAAAATCATCAAACTCTGCTTCATCTGCTACCTTGGGCAAAGTTGATGTAGGAATTGGGGCTTTTCCTCTGACCTGCAGTTCTCGTTTTCTCCTTTCTGCCAGGGTGGCGCTAGAGAGCAAAGTCATTTCTTGTGAAATTTTTGTTGATAGTGGAGCGGCCGTCAATCTTATTGACACTCAATTTGTAGCCAGGCATGGTTTTCGGGTTTGCACATTAGAAAAAGATATACCTGTTTTTGCCATTGACTCTGCTCCACTCTCACAGAGATCCCTGAAGGGCATTGTTCACAATATCCGGTTAGCTGTAGGTGACACTCATGTGGAGGATATATCTTGTTTTGTCCTTAACGGATTGCCTACCTGCTTGGGTTACCCTGGCTCACTAAACATAACCCCACTATTGATTGGCAAGGAAGGCAAATAAATGAGTGGAGTGAGTTTTGTAGAGAGAATTGTCTCACAGCGACTTTTGCAGAGGTATCTACTAAAACTTTGCCATCATTTCTCTCTGATTTCTCGGACGTGTTTTCCGAGAGCGGTGTGCAGGAGCTACCTCCTCACCGGGAGTTTGACTGTCCCATTAACCTCATTCCCGGCGCCAAGCTGCCAAAAGCACGCCTGTACAATCTCTCACAACCGGAGAGAATCGCAATGCGAACCTATATCTCTGAGAGTCTCGATAAGGGGCATATTCGTCCCTCAAAATCACCGGTCGCCGCGGGTTTTTTTTTGTTAAAAGAAAGATGGCTCTCTGAGACCTTGCCTAGATTTTAGGGAGCTGAACCGTATCACGATTCGCGATCCCTATCCCCTTCCTCTGATCCCAGACCTCTTCAACCAAATTGTTGGGGCCAAGGTTTTTCCAAATTGGATTTGAGAGGCGCGTACAACCTGGTCAGGGTCAGAGAGGGGGATGAATGGAAAACAGCCTTTAATACCCCGAGGGGCATTTCGAGAATCTCGTTATGCCTTTTGGCTTGATGAATGCTCCGGCCGTCTTTCAGCATTTTGTTAACAGTATTTTCTACCATTTAATGGGGAAATTTGTATTGGTGTATCTTGATGATATTTTGATTTTTCCCCTGATGTTCGGACTCATCAGGATCATCTTTTCAGGTTCTGCAGATTCTGCGAGAAAATAAATTATGCGCCAAGCTGGAGAAATGTGTGTTTATGGTATCGGAGATTCAATTTCTGGGTTTTCTCCTCTCTGCTTCTGGTTTTCGCATGGATCCGGAGAAGGTCCGTGCTGTGCTTGAGTGGGAGCTTCCTGAGAATCAGAAGGCATTGATGCGCTTTCTGGGTTTTGCAAACTATTACAGAAAGTTCATTTTGAATTATTCCTCTGTTGTCAAACCCCTCACTGACATGACCAAAAAGGGGCGGATTTTTCCTCTTGGTCGGAGGAGGCGCTTGCAGCTTTTTCTAAGATTAAAGAGAGTTTTGCGTCTGCTCCCATCTTGGTGCATCCCGATGTTTCCTTACCTTTTATTGTTGAGGTGGATGCTTCCGAGGTGGGTGTGGGTGCGGTTTTGTCCCAGGGTCCGTCTCCTTCCAAATGGCGACCCTGTGCCTTTTCTCTAAAAAACTCTCACCGGCAGAGAAAACTATGATGTGGGAGATAGGGAATTGTTGGCCATCAAGCTGGCTTTCGAGGAATGGCGCCATTGGTTGGAGGGGCCAGGTACCCTATAACCGTTTTTACCGACCATAAGAATCTGGCGTACTTGGAGTCGGCCAGCGTATGAATCCGAGACAGGCCAGATGGTCTCTGTTCTTCTCCAGATTCAATTTTGTCGTTACATTCCGCCCTGGGATCAAAAATGTGAAGGCTGACGCCTCTCTCGCTGTTTTCCGGGAGGAGGAAACTCCGAGGACCCGGGTCCCATTTTGGCGGAGGGGGTAGTTGTTTCTGCTCTGTATTCTGATTTGGAGGCCGAGGTCCAGGCTGCCCAGACTGAGGCACCTGCCCGTTGTCCTTCTGGAAAGTTGTTTGTGCCTCCTGAGTTACGTCACAAACTCTTCAAGGAGCATCATGATACGGTTCTTGCTGGTCACCCCGGGAGTAGAGCCACGGTAGATCTCATTGCTCGGAGATTTTGGTGGCCGGCTCTTCGTAAGTCGGTGGAGGGTTTTGTGGCTGCTTGTGAGACGTGCGCTCGCGCTAAGGTCCCTCGTTCACGGCCTTCAGGTCCCCTTCTCCCCTTACCCATACCTTCCCGTCCTTGGACACACCTGTCCATGGACTTTATCACGGATCTTCCTCGTTCCTCAGGGAAGTCGGTGATCCTGGTGGTGGTGGACCGTTTTAGCAAGATGGCACATTTCATACCCTTCCCTGGATTGCCCAATGCTAAAACGTTGGCGCAAGCTTTTGTCGACCATATTGATAAATTGCATGGCATTCCTTCTGATATTGTTTCCGATAGAGGCACGCAGTTTGTGTCCAGATTCTGGAAGGCTTTCTGTTCTCGCCTGGGGGTTCGGCTGTCCTTCTCTTCTGCTTTTCACCCGCAGTCGAATGGTCAGACTGAGCGCGTCAATCAGAATCTGGAGACATATTTGCGCTGTTTTGTTGCAGAGAACCAGGAGGATTGGTGTTCGTTTCTCCCTCTTGCTGAGTTTGCTCTGAACAACCGTCATCAGGAATCTTCTGATAAGTCACCATTCTTTGGTGCATATGGGTTCCATCCGCAGTTTGGGACATTCTCGGGAGGGCTCCTTCTGGTTTGCCTGAGGAGGAGAGATTTTCCTCGTCTTTGTCTACCATTTGGCAAAAGATTCAGACTAATCTAAGAAAGATGAGTGAGAAATATAAGCGTGTGGCTGATAAGAGGCGTGTGCCTGGTCCGGACCTGAATGTGGGTGATCTGGTGTGGTTGTCTACAAGAAATATTAAACTGAAGGTTCCCTCCTGGAAATTGGGTCCCAAGTTTATTGGGCCTTATAAAATCTTGTCAGTCATCAATCCTGTTGCCTTCCGTCTTGATCTTCCACGGGTTTGGAAGATACATAATGTATTTCACAGATCTCTCTTAAAACCATATGTCCAGCCCACGGTACCCTCCTCTTTGCCTCCTCCTCCGATTTTGGTTGATGGCAATCTGGAGTTTGAGGTTTCCAGAATTGTGGACTCTCGCATTGTCCGCGGTTCTCTTCAGTACCTCGTTCATTGGAAAGGTTATGGTCCTGAGGAGAGGATGTGGGTTCCGGTGTCGGACATTAAAGCCACTCGCCTCATCAGGACTTTTCATAGGGCTCATCCTGAGAAGGTGGGTCCTGGGTGTCCGAGTCCACCCGTAGAGGGGGTACTGTCACTACCAGAGCTTTGAGACGTTCTCACAGCTCTGTTTCTCCACCCCTGTGATGATGTAACTACTAGAGCTTTGAGACGTTCCCACAGCTCTGTTTCTCCGCCCCTGTGATGAGGTCTTTACTTTCTGTTTCCTTCCTCCCAGCTGTCCCTCCTGTGTTTGATTGCTCTGCCTTTAAATCACCTCTCTTCCTTTGTACGGTGCGGATTATACTACTTCATTTGACCTGTATCTCTCGCTTGAGTATCTTCACTGGTGTGATATCTTTTCTGGACCTGTGTTCTGCTGAAGCAAGTACTTCGGACATTGTCTGCTGACTTTGGATCTGTTTTCACTGCTGCTGCAGCTCCTTCAGTTAAGTGTGCAGACATTGTGTGTTTCTGTTTGTTTTGCTGACTGGATCCGAGGCGACCCCGGTTCCGTCCATATACTGAGCAGGGCACCGGTGGCCGTGCCCCTTCCACTACTGTAGGGGTTACAGTGGTCATCAGCCTTAGGTACGCGGGCATGTCTCGATCCACCATCTGGATCTGGACATGGGCTTAGCAGCATAGGGAGAGCTTTTAGGGTCTGACAGGGGTCACCCTTTATGTTCCCTAGTTTGGGTCCGGTCAGTAGCTAACTCACTGTGTATGCTCTTGTTGCTCACATACAGCCGTGACACTACCGCTGACACATTGTATGAAAGTGGGCAAATTTTCTTGCACATTGAATCTCTTCAGGAGTGCTGATGATTTTTCTTTTAGATTGTGGATGCCTATCAGGGATCAAAAATATCGACACCTGTATCTTCTGATACCGCATAAGTGACCAGGAACGAAGCAACAGGGAGCAAGGGAATATGGGGATTTCAATGGGTAGAACATGGTGCAGGGGTCTGTTAAAAATGTATATAAAGCTGTGCGATACCGTTATGTCTCTGATCATGAAGGTACTACCACTTTGCCTGTGTTATCAGGAGCATCACACATATCTTGCTATAATGACATGATAATGAGAAAAACTACTAAGTGCCATAATTTATCCACTTGTATGTAATGGGGGCGTTCATGAATTTCATAGAATCCCATAGCCAAACTTAGCATTTAATATTTAGAACTTTGCCAGTATTCCCCTCACTGTGCAGCATATAGCACATTTATCAGGAGCCTGCATACCCTGATAAACCTCTTTTTTCCAGCACATTTTATAGGGTTCATGCACACTTAAGTATTTCCTTTAAGCTTGCTTTTTAACCACACAATAAACTTACAATTTAAAAGAGTCATTATACAGTTTGGCTGACCCAAGACTCTCACTGCAGGTCCTATTCTTGTTCGTGTGAGAAAGAAACGCACTGCACACGGAAGTTGTTTTTAACCCCTTCCAGACCAGCGCCGTAATGGTACTGCGCTGGCCGGGTCTTTAAAGATGGCGCCCGCTCCTGCTCGCTGTGGGCGTCATAGCCGCGGGTGGCCACCTGCTTTTTATAACAGACACCCGCGGTTCTTATATGCAACTGCCAGTAATGCCAATCGCGGACATTTAACCCCTCAGATGCCGTGGTCAATCCTGACCACGGCATGTGAGAGCGCTGAAAACCGAAAGTAAAACCGTTTGGTGGTGCTCCGGCTCCCCCGTGTGGCGATCGGAGGAGCTAGAGCGTATATGCAGCAGCCCGTGTCATTATGAATGACACGAGGCTGCTGCATAGTATTTCCTATGGAGCCCTTGCCTGTAATAGGGCTCCATAGGAAAATAGTAAAATGATCATAGATTCCAATGCAAGTGCATTGGAGTCTACGAGAATAGCAATCTAATGATTGCATGTTATGGTTCCTTATGGGAACTATAAAAAAAAGTGTGTAAAAAAAAAAAAAAGTTACAAAATAAAAAATAAAAATTCAAATCACCCCCCTTTTTCCAAAATAAAAATAAAAGAACTAAAACAATAAAAAAATACATATCATGGGTGTCACAATGTACAAAAAACGCCCATAGTATAAAAATATAAAAATATATTCCCCATATGCCAAACAGCAAATCGGAAAAAAGTGTCCAAATGGCCGATTCGCCGTTTTTGGTCACTTCATTTTCTACAAAAAAATAAATAAAAAGTGATCAAAAAGTCATACACACCCAGATTGGTATCAATGAAAAGTTCAGATCGCCCCGCAAAAAATAAGCTCCCATACAGCTTGTACATGTAAGGTATCATCAGATTCGTACTGACCTGTAGAATAAAAGTAACTGGTCAGTTTTATTGTACATCGAACGTTGTACTTAAAAAAAACGTAAAACTGTGGTGGAATTGCTTTTCATTGGCAATTTCACTCCATCTGGAATTTTTTCCCCGCTTCCCACTACAGCCGTTAAGCCGATGCCCAGGGGCCACCAGAGCTCTGCCCACCGCTGCTTTCCAGATACATAATAAGACGCCCGGCACCCTGCCGATCAGCTGTTTGAAGAGTGAGCAGCACTCATACGAGTGCTACCATCTCTTCTCTGTTTACCTACTTGCCAAACCATTTGCAGCGGTGTCCCCATTCAGTTCAGTTTGAGGGCTCCATCCTATTTACTTGAAAAGAGTGGGGATATCCCATAGAAGTGAATGGGGATACCATAGTTCTAATTACACCTGCTCACAGATATAATTGCAGAGAAGGCAGCGCTCGGTCTGCAGGAGTGCTGGGAGTCGGACCCCTGACGATCTGATATTAATGACCTATCCTGAAGTATCCTATCTTAAAGTGAAAAAGCTTTGATGCTTCTGATGACCTTCAGTGCCCCCTTGTCATTTGAGGACATTTTACATGGAACAACTTTCCACAATATTTTTGTGCAGCTCATTTAGATATTTGTATAGGTTAATCATGTCTCCCCTTAGACATCTCTTCTCAAGACTAAATAAATTTAATTCTTTTAAAATGTCCTCATAACTAAGACCCTTTAGCCTCTTTATCAGTATAGTCACTCTTCTTTGTACTTTTTCCAGCTCCAGGACATCCTTTCTACGGACTGGTGCCCAGAACTGAACTGGTAGTATTAAATCCCTGTCCCGTCAGTCCATGCCTCACTTAATACATGACAATATTACATAGATACCAATATCCATTCTTCCCTCGTCCATCCCCATCCATCCATAATACATTATTCCCCATCTATCATTCATCCATCTACCATCTATTAATTCATTACTCCTCTATCCATCCATCCCCTCTATATCCATCATGAAAGCAAAAACATTTGTTCCCAACCATTGTCCTGTATAAACATGCGAATGATATGATGTGAAATAAATAGTATATAAATATAATTTGCAATCAGCATGTACTAGAAAAATACACAGAAATGCACACATAGCTAAGAAATATTCATATGAATGCCCTTTCCTACTGGGGTGGTGACAACCATAATATGTGTTTCTGTACAGCCTACATTTTATAGTGGGCCTGTATGGTTTCAAATGCCAGGGCAAAAATTTGCCCCAACCTGGCCTTGATCTTAGCCCTACATAAAGTGAAGTCACACCATACTTATTATAGTTGTTGTATATAAATATAATAAAGACAAACTCTCTATAGATGTTAATATTTGATATGTATTATTTCATGAAAGATCTTATTTTAATGTCCAGTAGGTGAAGTAGCTGTTTTTATATCTCAGCAGCTTACTTCTGTCACGTCCGGTAGGTGAAGGATCTACTTTCTTCCTTTTGTCTCTGCCACCACATTGTTGATGGGATGTCCAGATAGCAAGTATGGTTGAAAGAAGTCCTTCAATTTCAATCTACAATTACTTGCTATGATAATCGAGAGGAAGGTAAAAAACCCCTGAGGGCTAGTAGTTTTCCTTATATAATGGGAAAAAAAATTCCTTCCTGACCCCAAATATGACGATCGAAATAAAACTCTGGATTGTTGGTGCTCAAATCTACATGGATGTTAAGTGGTGGACACGTGGTAGTTTTGTCAAATCCGGTTAAAGGGAAAGTCCAGTTGAGTTGTCTTATCCGGTGTTTGCTATAAGAAGACAGATAAACAGTCTATAATGTATTTGGACAGAGACAACATTCTTGTAATTTTTGTTCTGTACATTACCACAATGGATTTAAAAAAAAAAACAATTCAGATGCAGTTGAAGTTCAGACTTTCAGCTTTAATTCAGTGGGTTCAACAAAATGATTGCATAAAAATGTGAGGAACTAAAGCATTTTTTGAATTAAATCTGTACATTTTAGGGGCTCAAAAATAATTGGACAAATTAAATAATTGTAAATAAAATGTTAATTTCTAATACTTGGTTGAAAACCCTGTTAGCAATGACTGCCTCAAGTCTTGAACTCATAGACATCATCAGACGCTGTGTTTCCTCCTTTGTAATGCTCTGCCAGGTCTTTACTGCAGCAGTTTTCAGTTGCTGTTTCTTTGTGGGCCTTTCTGTCTGAAGTTTAGTCTTTAACAAGTGAAATGCTCTACTGAGTTCATATTAGGTGACTGACTTGGCCATTCAAGAATATTCCACTTCTTTGCTTTAATAAACTCCTGGGTTGCTTTGGCTTTATGTTTTGGGTCATTGTCCATCTGTATTATGAAACGCCGACCAATCAGTTTGGCTGGATTTGAGCACACAGTATGTCTCTGAAAACCCCAGAATTCATCTGGCTGCTTCTGTCTTGTGTCACATCATCAAAAAACACTAGGGACCCAATGCCACTGGCAGCCATGCATGCCCAAGCCATCACACTGCTTCCTCCGTGTTTTACAGATGATGTGGTATGCTTTGGATCATGAGCTATACCATGTCTTCGCCATAATTTTTTCTTTCCATCACTCTGGTAGAGGTTGATCTTGGTTTTATCTGTCCAAAGAATGTTCTTCCAGAAGTGTGCTGGTTTTTTAAGATGTTTTTTTAGCAAAGTCCAATCTGCGATCATCCACCACTGTTATCTTCCGTGGGCGTCCAGGTCTTTTTGCATTGTTGAGGTTACCAGTGCTTTCTTTCTTTCTCAGGATGTACCAAACTATAGATTTTGCCACTCCTAATAGTGTAGCAATTTCTTGGATGTGTTTTTTCTGTTATCGCAGATGAAGGATGGCTTGTTTCACTTGCATGGAGAGCTTCTTTGACCACATGTTTACTTCTCAGCAAAATCTTCAAAATGCAAGCACCAAATGCAAGCATCAACTTCAGGCCTTTTATGTGCTTAATTGAGAATGAAATAATGAAGGAATCACCCACACCTGCCCATGAAACAGCCTTAGAGTCAATTGTCCAATTAATTTTGGTCCCTTTAAAAACAGGGTGCCACATGTAAAGGAGCTGAAACTCCTAAACCCTTTGTCCAATTTTAATGTGGATACCCTCAAATAAAAGCTAAAAGCCTGGACTTTATGTCCATGTTCATTATATAGCTATAACTTGAATATATGTTAGTAAACAGGTAATAAAAACAGAATTGGTGTCGGTGTCCAAATATATATGGACCGAACTGTACATGTCTGGGTCATTACCTTATAGAATAGACACTTTCCACATCATGTAATCTTTACAGGGAGAGTTAGCTCTGCACATTAAATGTGCTATTACACTGCCCCATCAGGGCAGTTGTACTTGGAGAGTTGTGCTGGATCCTGTGAAATTTGTTCAGGCACTGCAAGCGCCGATGGTTGAGAACACATCCATTGGTGCTTGGTTTACACCGGCCTGATTACACAGGCCTATGCAAACAGAATGATGGAGGAGCGACTGCTACCGGATATTCATTATTGGCAGCACATCCTTGAATAAACAGAGAGATTTGCTGCCGATAATCAAGCATCTTTTATCCTGATGAAAGATGCCCATCAACCAATGAATGAGCAAATGCTTGTTGATTGGCTACTCCATTATATGAGATAATTATCCTGTGAACACCACAAACCAATAATGGTGGGGTCTAATAGGGGCTTTATACTTTAGACAGGGATTCTTCAAGTACCACGGCTACTAGTCACTCAAGGATAGTTAAAGTACCTTGGTTGGATAAAAATAGGCTATTATTACCACTTAATGGATGGAAGTAAATGTTAGGCTAGAGTGACACCACACAAACCCCAGTCACGTATTCAAGTTGCACATATATCTTTGGCACATCCTTCATGAGTCTTGATAGTTATCTCCTATACTTAAACCCCGGGTTACTTACATTGTTAAATTGGAATGGTGGGTGGTTTTAGCTATGTTATGTGGACAGTAAAATTGATCTAATGTGAAGTGATGGTGGTAAGCTGGAGGTCACAGGCCATGATGGAGACATTATAATAAGCAGAATCCCCTATGAAAAATGAAATAAAGCATGAATCAATTTGATTCCAATGTCCATTGACCATCTAAGAGAGATCAATTAATTGCCTTCTCAGTTGGCATGAAAACTTGAGGGGAATGGCTTCTCTTCACTCCATACTCACCTGTTATAGTAGCATCTATATATGATGATCTGCCATGGTCAACATTGGCTCATCTACTGGTGTTACTTCTGGCAGGACTGCCTTTTATAGCAGCTGCTTCATGGTGACAGTTAGTTTGTGGAATTCAGAGATGGAGAAAATTCATGGATTTCATAGGCTTTTCTGGTTTGAGTTAGTCATCCACCAGCTTTCTCCACAGACCAGTTACTTTTTTTTCTTACTGAATGGCTTCTTCGTAAATAGTTTGGCCATCCAAGTTTGGATCTGCACAATGACAGGATGATATTGTCTTGACCACTCCGGACATACAAAGCTAAACTGATTGAAGATCTTCTGGTGTTTAGATATTATTATGTTTGGCGATTCAGCATAGTCCAGAGTTTGGTTATTATTAAGGTCTATAGGAGCTGCCATCATAATCGCTGGGGGTGCCATTCTCCTGGCCTCCTCATCTTCCCAACTGATATTTGCAAAAACTGGATGTCTCGCTTTACTCCTAGTCGCTGGAACTGATTTTTAAACAGCAGCCCTTGTAAGATGTTGACTACATCAGGAGTCAGAGACTCTCTGTAGACCGGAGCACGATGCAGGACAGAATGCTCAATTTCTATGAGATGTTTTCCAGGGAAAGGAGCCCTTCTTGTGTAGAGTTTGTACAGAAAGATGCCAATTGCAAAATAATCTACCCCTCGTCCATGTGAGTGGCCTCTCACCAGTTCTGGGGCTCCAAATCCTGGTGTACCTATGCTTCTTTTTGAGGGCCCCTGATGCACACTCATTGCCGCAATGCCAAAGTCTGTTATTTTGACATGGCTATCTGTGGTCAGAAGGATATTTAGTGGCTTTAGGTCTCGGTGTAGAATGTCTTTGCTGTGCAGGAACTCAGTGCCACAGACCACTTCTGCTAAGATGAGTCATATGATGGCAGTATCAAGAGGAAAGATCTTTTTCATAAAAACAACTAGGTCCCCTCTGGTGGTCAATTCCATCATGTAATAGACAAAGTTTAGCGTGTGGAAGACAGCCAGGCCCTGAATTAGGAAAGGGCTCTGGTGGGATAGTTGTAGGATATGGCGTTTTGCCAAACTATATCCACGCTCCGTAAAATCCAGTTTATCCACCACTTTAATGGCAACAAATTCCTGATGGATAATATTTCTTGCCAAGTAGACTTGACCAAAGCTTCCTGCTCCCAGTTTTTGATGGAAAGTGAAGGACTCTAATGGAAGGGGTACTGTGGCAGATGTTTCCTGGCCAGACTGGTAAGGTTCCTCCAGACAGTTGCCAGTATTCTGTTGATGGCTACAGCTGTTCTGAGATGTTTTGGTAGATCTGCTGAGCTCCCCAGGTTTATCTAGTTCTAGACAGCTGCTTTTACTGCTTGACTTCTCAGACCCACCATCTTTTCTCTTATCACTAACCTTTTTGCTTTTATTTTCCCCCTTATAGTCCTCCTTTTTCTTCCCTTTAGATTACACTTTGGCTGTTTGCAGGAAAGAATGAAACAATTTATGAAGAATTTTATATAAACTAAATCAAAACGTGTTCATATATATAGTCATTCATGAAACTTAAAACCTACATTGTATTCGCTACAAGAAAACTAAATAAAACCGGAAAACCAATTTGAGGCTTATGTGTTTGTATGGTTTGAGACAAATGGGGTTATTTATTAACCCCTTAAGGACCGGAGGTTTTTTTACTATTTGAGTTTTCGTTTGCGCTCCCTGCCTTCCCAGAGCCATAACTTTTTTATTTTTCGGTTCACATAGCCATATGAGGGCTTGTTTTTTGCGGGACAAGTTTTACTTTCCAATTCCACCATTTAATATTGCATATGATGTAGTGGGAAGCGGGGAAAAAATTCCAAATAGGGTGAAATTGCAAAAAAAAGCAATTCCACCACAGTTTTGCGGCTTTTTAAATTCCGACGTTCGATGTGCGATAAAACTGACTGGTTAATTTTACTCTACAGGTCAGTACGAATCCGGCGATACCCTATATGTATAGGTTTTCTTGCGTTTTGATAGTGAAAAAAAAATTCAAAAGTGGGAAAAAATCAGTTTTACTTTTTTGTCACCATGTTTTGACCCCTATAACTTTTTTGTAATTATATGTACAGAGCTGTATGGGGGCTCATTTTATGCGTCATAATCTTATCTTTTTATTGATACCATTTTGGGGTGTGTATGACTTTTTGATCACCTTTTATGTAATTTTTTGTGGAAAATGAAGCGACCAAAAATGGCGAATTCGACGCTTTTTTCCGTTTTGCTGTTTGACGTATGGGGAATATTTTTTTATATTTTTATAGTATGGATGTTTTTGCACATTGCGACACCCATGATGCGTATTTTTTAAATTTTTTAAATTTTTTTAATTTTACTTTAGCAAAAGGGGGGTGATTTGAATTTTTATCTTTTTGAAAAACAAAATTTATAACTTTTTTTTACACTTTTATATAGTTCCCAAAGGAAACTATAACTTACAATCATCTGATTGCAATTTTCATACATTCCAATGCAATAGCATTCGCCATTTGAACGCTTTTTTCCGTTTTGCTGTTTGACGTATGGGGAATATTTTTTTATATTTTTATACTATGGGCGTTTTTGCACATTGCGACACCCATGATGTGTATTTTTAAATTTTTTTTATTTTTTTTTGAGCAAAAGGGGGGTGATTTTAACTTTTATGTTTTTTATTTTTTAACTTTTCATATTTTTTTTTTTACACTTTTATATAGTTCCCATAGGGAACTATAACTTACAATCATCTGATTGTGATTTTCATACATTCCAATGCAATAGCATTGGAATATATGAAAAAATCGCATATTTCCTATGAAGCCTACTACAGGCTATGGCTCCATAGGAAATACTACAGAGTAGCCTGGGTTTCATTCATAGAGACCCAGGCTACTACAGGCACGCTCCGGCT
This sequence comes from Bufotes viridis, assembly GCA_033119425.1. Taxonomy (NCBI): domain Eukaryota; kingdom Metazoa; phylum Chordata; class Amphibia; order Anura; family Bufonidae; genus Bufotes; species Bufotes viridis. Next base: position 310,513,250 of record CM065591.1, on the reverse strand, counting down.
CCTCCGATCGCCACACGGGGGAGCCGGAGCGCAAACCGAAAGTAAAACTTTGGTTTAGTGCACACTCAGATGCCGTGGTCAGGATTGACCACGGCATCTGAGGGGTTAAATGTCCGCGATCGGCATCGCTGCCGGTCGCGGACATTAGCCGCGGGTGTCTGCTACAGGAACCATGCGGACACCCGCGGCTAAGGCGCCCGCATGGAGCAGGAGCGGGCGCCATCTTTAAAGACCGGACACAGGGCGTACATGTACGCCCTGTGTCCTTAAGAGGTTAAGAATGGTGTTTTAGATGTTGGTCTTAATAACCCTGCACTGGCTGGCGCCTAAGCAATGTAGAGGCCGGTGCATCTAATTTAGGCGCCTCTATCTCCAGTGTACAATAGCCTTAAATCTACGTCAGCTCCGTTGCTAGAGTAGATTTGGATCTGCGGTAGAAAATGATAGATGTGATGGGCCTGCCAGCCAGCCCTCTTCCGCGCCCAAGCCAGTCCCCCCTTTTTTAAAACTGGCTTAAGTGGTGTGGAAGGTTAAGAAGTCACATATTTTGCTACAAATCACCTTTGCAACAAAATCTGCGACAAATATTCACCAAAAAGTGGCGTATGTTTGGTCATAAATGACCCCCAAAATGTGTATTCGCACTTTTTGTGTTTGAGGATCTCCAAGATACGCCATGAGCTAAACACTGTAATAAAAGATTAAACCAAATTATTACCAAATCTCCTAATGCAACATTTGTGAATGAGATCTTGTACAACTATTACAATAATTCCAGGTTTTATTCAAATCCTGTTAAAATCATCTAAGCAGTGTGTGAATATTATAAAATTGGGTGCTGCAGAAGCATGTACAGTATAAATAGGAAAAACCTCCCCCCCAGTCGACACATTTCTGATAACACTAGTCATGAATAAAGACTTATGTTGTACAAAATGCTTCTGCTATACCCCACTTTATGATGTTTGGAAACTGCTTAGAGGATTGTTTTAAAAGCACTTGTATACGAATCAAGCCCAAAGATGCCAGTGTAGCGGGGCTACCCTAGGAATGAATAGGGTCACAGCACTACTTGCATGTTTTTTGCGACCACCACACACCAATTTATTCCTATGGCAGCTCTGCTACTATGCAAACTTTGGGCACTACGCCGGAATGCAACACTTGTCTTGCTCAACATCGCCATGTAGATGTACTATAAAAGCTAGAGTTCTTTTTATTAGGAGAGTTGTACTTCATGATTTTCTATCTCTGATATGACTGGGTCCTGGAATTTCACAAGGACTTTGTTCTTTGATGGGACTTTTCCTCTTTCATATAAACATAGCAATCCTCGCCCATGATTTCTGTAGCCAGTTTAAAAACAGGATTGTTTGGCTTTTCTTGGCTCCCTGTGCATTCTCTAGCCTCTCCTCTCCATCTTTCTTGATATTTTCATCCTTATTTTGCAGTTGTTCTCCATCCTGTCCACCATAACTGGACATACAGATCTTTCATCTTGTGGATCAGGTCATGAATCTGATGGTATTCTGCCAGCATTTTATCTTCATAATGTTGTTCTTCATACTGTCCACCATAGTATTGGATGTACAGCTCTTCCATGTTATGGATTAGGTCATGAATCTGATGGTATTCTGCTAGCTTTTTCAGTTCCATAAAATTGTGTGTCACCAGTTCTGTCTTCCTGTCATCAGCCATAATGATCTGATTTACCTCCAATTGGTCCATCTTTTCCTTCTCTTTTGGTGGAATGTCAACTATAAAAAAAACATATAGATGATAAGAAGTCACATCAGAAATGGGAATGCTGCTTTATATATATATATATATATATATATATATATATATTGTTATAGTACATACACACCATTGCTCTTTAGAAAGTGGTACAGATGGAAAGTGAAGAAGTTACTTGCAGCTACCGGTCAGATAGCTTTTATTATTTTCAATATGTGGCAATGACCATAACCTTGTATTATATAAAAAGGTGGTACATGATGTATTCCTAGCTGTGCTGTCCACCATATTGATGTGGCTGGGTCCTGGGAGTTCTTCTGAACTTCTCTTTTCTTGGATGGAAGTTCTCCTCCTCTTATGCCCAGTAATCCATGCCCAGGTTTTCTGCAAGCTAACTAAGAACCGTTTCTTTCTTGTTTTTTTTTTTTTTTTGCTTTGCCTGGGTTCTCCTGGACATCATCACCACCACCATTCTTCTCTCTCTCTCTTCCTTCATCTAAATTATTTCTCTTCTTTTTTGCCTTCATTTTATGTCAAAGGCAAAAATATAGAAGATAAAATCTTCAGGGGATGGCACTCACAAGTGCCTCTGGTAGCTGCAGCAAGTGAATGCAAAGATTCTTACCATTGCAGCTGCCTAGGTAGCCACTGTGATGTCACCAGCTATTGTGATATCATCAACCATATAAGGTGCTTCTTCTGAATATGTTACCAGCAATTGTGATGTCATTGACAGTTTTTTCTCTCTCCATATTTGTATGAATGTGCCTATCTATCTAAAAAGCAAAAAAAAAAAGAAAAGCGGTGCTATCAAATAGTTGGGTGCAATCCCCCTAAGGACAAATGACTAGGATCCACTTGATTTTTGAGTGCCGCCTCTTTTTTTTTATTTTTTGTATCTATCTATATTTGTGAAAATATATATTGTAAGGGATCGCTCTCTCTCAGGGGGTCATAATCACGGATTTCTCCTTTGATAACAGGGTTCAAGTCCAAATGGTGCTTTATTTTGGCACTTCAGCACCAGCACAAACATAAAGCAAAATAAACACCTGCCCGTCTGGGCACCAGCTAATACAGAGATCTTCTCCCTGACTCACATCAAATACACAGTTTACACACAGGGTCTCCACTCTCCAGCTCCAACCCTCTCTATAGGGTCATTTCCTCTCTCCAGTCATACACAGAGGGTTGTCTTATCCCTCCTAGCTTATAGCCCAGCTGACCCCACCTGTGATCTCCTTAGCTAAAGTTAATATCTGTAGTGGACTAGGGGTGTGAACTGAGAGACTCCCACTACCTACCTGTCTCCCAGTCCAAAGAATTCTAGCCCATACAACTTTAGACAAAACAATCTCCAGCAAGCTATGCCTTGCTGAAGCAGCACTAATTCTGGATTTCAGTTATCTCACCCAGCTAAACTGAACCACCGGGTGAAATTCCCCATACCTTTACCATGCACTTTATCACTATATATAAAAATGGCGGCACTGGCTCTTCGGTGAGAGAGTGGGTGCACGTTCTTAAGGGAATAGGCTTCTTACCCCAATAATAGTCCAGAAAATGAACTGCACTCCGGTAAAAAGTAAACAAAAAACTCCTTTAGTCACCCGTACGGTGCGAGACTCCCCTCCCACCTGCCACAAGCATGCTGCATCTCATGAATAGCACTAATATGTCGCCTTCCATGGTCTGTCACGCTCAAGTCACGTCGTTTTTCATTACCTGTTACGTTCAAGTCATGTCATTCTTGCTGTCACCTGTTGCGCTCAGGTCATGTTACTTTCTAATGCCTGTCACGCTCAGTCAAGTCGTTTTTCTATTGCCGGTTACGCTCAGTCACGTCATTTCTATTGCCTGTCACGCTCAGGTCACGTCACCTCCCATTTCCTGGTACGCTCAGGTCATGTTACGTCCTATTGCCTGTTACACTCAAATCATGTCATTTTCTATTGCCTGTTACACTAAGGTCATATCACATTCTATCGCCTGGTACGCCCAGGTCATGTCACATTGTTATTGCCTGGTACGCTCAGGTCATGTCACTTTCCTTTACCTGCTACGCTCAAGTCATGTCGTTTTCTATTGCATGTTCACGCTCAGGTCAGGTCACATTCTTTCACCTGGTACTCTCAGGCCACGTAACGTCTATTGTCTGCTACACTCAAGCCATGTAATTTTCTATTTGTGGGTTCATGCTCAAGTCATGTCATTTCTATTGCCTGTTATGCTCCGTACATGTCACTTGTCGTTTCCATTGCCTGATACCCTTCAGGTCGTACCGTATTCCTTCGCCCGATACGTTCGGGGCATGTGTTTTCTGTTTGCCTGATACGTTCAAGTTGTCTCGTGGCCCTCTGCCTGATATGCTCAGGTCATGTCATGTCCTCACCTGTCGCGTTCAGGTCATGTCGTCTCGTCTACTTGCACGCTCGGTCCTGCCTGTTTTTTCCTCCTGGCCCACTCAAGTCAGGCCACGCTCTAGGTATATCTTTCTTTCCACCTGTCACGTAACCTGTCGTCCAGGGGTCCCATGTCTAGCCATCACGTTCACCTCAACTTTCTTCTCAGCGCCACTCTTCAGGCCGTATCCCCGTTCACCAAGCCCAGGTCATTCACGCACTGTTTAGACTTTTTTTGGATTACCTGACACACTCAGGTTTGTCGTTTGTTTCTCTCTCCTCGTTCAGGTTTCATCCCTCCCTAACCATCATACTCGGTGCATACGTAAGTCTCCCAATCAGAATTATGTCCGCATCCTTTTCACGCAGGTATCAGTTAAGCATTTCCTTTCCTTACTTACAAATCCCAGGTTCTCAGGTTTTGGCAGGTTCCATCCTCATTGCTGCCATATTCAAGCTGTTTCAACTGCTGGCAGTTAATCCACTAAAGTTCCATCCTAATCTACCTCTGGCTCCAAGTAAGGTTTAAAAAAAAAAAAAAAAATCTTTGGTACATGGGGGTTACTTTACTTCAGGTCCTCCCAACTGGGTCCAGCTCAAGCAGTTAGCCCACATTTACGGGTGGGTTTCCGTTTTATTTCCCATATCACGATTCATCGGGTGGTTGGTAAACGCTAGGACACGGTAACAAGAGTTCCCTTCCGGGACAAGCTCCCTGGGTCAGGGTTTTAGTTCTATTTTTATTCTTTCCATTTCAGCGGTACCATGCCCACGTTTCTGACATAGAAGGCTCGATGTCAATCCCAGAGTCAGCAATCTCCGAACAAGCCAGCCGCGCATCGTACAGAAATTGGACTATCCCCAAGTTAATTTCCGAACTTAACAAAAGGGGGATCCGTCACTCTGCATCAGCGCGAAAAGCTGAGCCATATCGGTTACTCTTTCCCAAACCCTCCAATGCCCCCGACGAGCAGGTGCCCATGTCCACCATCCAGTTATCCCTAACCCAACTACATGCCACCATTATTAGTCTATCATCATCAATTTCCAACATTAATACCAGACTTCAGGCCATCGAAAACAAGGAGACCACGGCTCCTCCTCCCTCAGGATCCGAGGGTGGTCCTTCCACTTCCCGTTCCTCCCCTCCAGGTACTGGTTCCAGCACTCCCGACATCCCCCCCGCTTTCTTTGTACCAGAAAATATCAGGCGAGATATATTAGCAGGGAAAGACATCAATCTAGCTGCTATCCTTATTTCTACCCATGACACGGTTGAGAATAAGACGATTGCCTGCGGTGATGTATCGGTCGTGCTTAAATCAAAGGACGTCCGCCTAAATAGTAAGCTCACTATTCCTGAATTAATTTTAACTTTCAGTCTATACCGTGATATTGTGTGCTCCGCGCATCCCCACAGAAGGTTGGAATTAGACACTTACATATATAGGATCACAGAGCTAGGGTATAAATACGGCGGTTTTGCTTTTTACGATTACCACCGGTCATTTTCGGCAAATGCGGCAGCGGCCTTTCTTCAGTACCAGCACGTTACAAATTGGGCCTCCCTTGACATGGAGCTTTTCTGCAGGCATTTTGCCGGGCTAAAAGCCCCAGCATGTTCCAACTGCCAGTCAGTCCTCCATTACTTCGAATGGTGCCCCAACATCACTGCCCCCCCACCTCCCAGGCCAACAACCAACACTGGAGCGCAAAAATCCAAACCATCCACGGACAAACTCGGACGTCCCATCACCTTCCTAGGCAGAAACCAAATCTGCAATAATTATAACCTAGCCTTTTGTAATTACGCTAAATGCAAAGCACTACATATTTGCTCCATTTGTTTTAGAGCCCACCCCCAGTCCTCCTGTTCCCAGCGAAGGGTTAAGCGCCTCTAACTAACCGACATTAACATCGATCTCTTACTCTCCCTTCTCCAGGACCACCACAACCCTGATTTTGTCCAGTTCCTAAAAAATGGTTTCACAGAGGGCTTTCACACTGGGCTAGTCACTCTTCCATAGGTCACTTGGGAATGCCCTAACCTCCTATCGGCTTTGGCAGACCTTTTGTCAGTTGACGAGCTATTGAGTTCAGAGTTGCAGAAAGGCCTCATAATTGGTCCTTTTCCAGAATCTCCTTTCCACATTCACCGTGTTAGCCCCATAGGCCTAGTCTCCAAAAATCTTCAAAAAAAAAAGAAATTAATTTACGACTTGTCTGCTCCTCATGCATCCAGCACCCCTAGTTTAAACTCTCTGGTCCCGTCAGAAGAATACACCATGCAGTACTCTTCATTAGACGAAGCCATACAACTGGTCCTACAGGTTGGATCAGGGGCTTGGTTGTCAAAGGCAAACATTTTGGATGCCTTCAAGCTGCTACCAATCCAACCACACTTATGGAAGTTTCATGGCATCAAATGGAGAGAGCTGTACTATTTCACCACCCGCTTGACGTTCGGATCAAAGAGCAGTCCCTGGCTCTTTGATCTGTTTGCCCAAGCACTTCATTGGATCCTAGTAAACCATGACTATTGTCCGAGAGTAATTCACTATTTGGACGATTTTCTGCTCATCGAGCACACAAATCACGTTCCAGATAGGTTGGATAGCCTACTCAGCCTGTTCAGCAGATTGAACGTCCCAGTAGCCCCTGCAAAGGTAGAGGGGCCTTCCAAGGTAATCACCTTCTTAGGTATCACCCTAGATACCATCAAAATGGAGGCCAGGCTTCCCCAGGACAAATTAAGACCAGGACAAATTAAGAAAAATGCTGAGCATTCCCTCATTCATTTGGAACGTGAAGCTTTGGCAGACCTGGCCATGTGGTCAGTCTTCCTGTCCAGTTGGAATAGCATCTCACTTTTTGTTCCTTAATGAAAGGACACCTTCCCAATGGTCTTTTCTGATTCCACAGTATCCCTCAGGTTTGGAGCCATCTGCAGGGATCAGTGTTTCACCGGTCCTTGGCCCCTGCAGATCTCTTCAGACCAGGAGGCCACCAAATCTTCTCCCCTTCTCGAAGTATATCCCATCGTAGCAGCTGCTCAGGTCTGGGGTCAGTCATGGAAAAACATGCCAGTATGTTTCATGACAGATAATCAAGCGGTAGTCGATATCCTCACCAGAGGTAGGTCCTGTTCCCCCAAGGTCATGCGTCTAGTTCGCAGACTCACCTGGTTTTCTTTGCAGTTCAATTTTCACATCATCTGTAGGCACGTACAGGGTAAGAAGAACATTGCAGCTGATGCCCTTTCACGTTTAAATTTCAATTTATTTTTCCAGGTCATGCTAGGAGTTCGAAGAGTCGGAATCAACCCTCCAGGGTTCGAAGCCCTGATCATGGATTAGATAGATACATTTCCGCAGCCCACGATCTCATCCGCAAGTCACTCTCGCCCAATTCAGCTAGAAACTACAAAACTGGGTGGAAACCTTTAAACAATTCTCACATCTCCATCCTAGGGGGAACAAGGACAAAGTCTTGTTCATCTTGGCTTTCTTGGCATACTGCCACAAAGAGCTAGACTGTCCCATAACACCATCAGACTCTATCTAGCAGGCGTCCAGCATCACTACATGATCAAACATCCCAGTAGCATCTCCATTTTTTATTCCCAGGCCATCAAGGCAGCCTTAAGAGGTATTCAGAAGCTCTCCTCACTATCCACTCCCTCCAGACAGCCAGTTACAGGGGAAGTTTTTCAAAAAAAAATTCTGCCACCCTAGATGGTAATCCGTTCAGGCCATTTAAAAGCTCTATCCTTCAGGCCGCCCTCTATCTCAGTTTTTATGGGTTCCTTAGACCAGGGGAGTTCTGCAGCACCTCAGCCCAGCGTCCAGGTCCAGCAATAAGCCAGCTCCACCGTGAGCTTGATCACTCCATTTTCCTCCTACCCATCTCAAAAACCTCCCAGGTCAGTCCGCCAGTTCAGATTGAATATTTCAAAACCTTTAACTCCTGGTGCCCAGTGGCAGTGTTAAACAGACTGCTTGTCATACTGGGTGATAGAACACCAGACAGTCCCCTCCTGCTGTTTCCCGTGCTCTCACTCACTTCAGCGCAGTTTATCAGACATATCCGCACCCTAGCTTCAGGTTTGGGGTTCAACCCCACTACCATATCCGGGCACTCCTTCCGGATCGGGGCCGCACATCCGCGGCATCCAAATACGGCGTCCCAGCTCACATAATCCGTAAAATGGGGCGGAGGCGGTCATCTTGTTTTTCCCGCTACATTCCACATCCGCAAGTCGAGATTGTTATCACTTATTTAATTAAAAGTTGCCTAAATTCATGTTTTTCCCCCTTTTCTTGGCTACCCGCGTACATGGCTAAAGGCACACCACTAGCCAAATTCCAGGTATAATAAAAATAAGTTTAGCTACTCACCTTTGTCCAGTGCTCCTCCTGGAGCATTGACCACAAATACAGCAGGCTGGAACCCAGCCTTCATTTGTGGGAGGGGCATAGGGTATTTCAACCCCGCGTGGCCTCAACGGCACGTCTGCATCGCGGTGCCCCACCCTACCCTCCCATATTCACAATCACAGTCCCAGACTTCTTCCGGGTATGCCCTTTTTTCTTGGCTACCCGCATACATGGCTAAAGGCACACCACTAGCCAAATTCCAGGTATGATAATAATTAGTTTAGCTACTCACCTTCGTCCAGTGCTCCTCCCGGAGCCTTGACCACAAATATATATATATATATATATATATATATATATACACACACACACACAATACTGTACAAGCATTTTAGACAGGTGTGGAAAAATGTTGCAGAATAAGAATGTAAACAAAAATCTAAGTATTAATGGTTTATTTTTATTAACAAAATGCAAAGTGAAATCTAAACCAAATCAATATTTGGTCTGACCACCGCTTTGCCTTTAAAACAGCATCAGTTCTTCTAGGTACACTTACATAATGTTTTTGAAGGGACTTGGCAGTGACCTTAGAGAAATTACAAAATATCCGGGGGAAACCAGGCACTGCTCATCACCTGCCCGATACCATCCCTACACTGAAGCATGATAGTGGCAGCATCAGGAGTGGCTTAGAGACAACTCTGTAAATGTCCTTAAGAGGCCCTGCCAGAGCCCAGACTTAAACCCAATTGAACGTCTCTGTTTGTTTTAAAACTCTTTTTATTATTTATCACCAATAAACGATGCGGTGACTAGTTAACACGATGAAAAACGGACTGTCCGCAGGATAGACAAGTGCAGAGAAGATATTGCAATGTACATAATTGCACACATTTAAATTATGCATACAGCTCGTCTACATGACAGGGTGTTACAGACTGAAACAGATTGACATATGGCATATTTCAACAAATGCTGATTTCAGACCCGCGGATGAATAAGAACAGGTCAAAACATACAAGAAAATATAAAAAAGTAAACAAGTAAACAAAAAAGGGGGGGGGGAGTCAGAGGGAAAGAAGGGGGGGGGGGTGGTTACCTAGTACTTAGTTTTAGATAATCAGATTGCCCATTACCGATTCTTTAAGGACGATGGATACCATGTAGATATATCCTATCCTTACAGTCTCATCAGAATATTTCCAGAACTGCTCATCAATATTCACATAAGAGGATCATATTCCCAAAATAAAATACTATCCCAGGTTATATCGTTATAAAGCGTCTGTAAGCTCTCCACGGGTTCCATATGGCTTCAAATTGTAGTGGAGACCTGAAGTCCCAATGCACTATCTGCTCAAGTCAACACAGTTGGTCACATTTATTTAACCAGTGCTGTATTGCGGGAGTTGCTTGTTGTTTCCAGTGTGTGGCTATAGTGAGTCTAGCTGCTGCTAATAAAATGGAGCATAATTTACGCATATTTTTGGAACCCCGGAAACCATTGCTTAACCCAAAGAGGCATAATTTCGGGTTTGTTTGTATACACAAACCACTCACTTTTGTCAAGGTTTGACAAACTGCTTGCCAGAAAGGAGTCATTTTGTCACAGTGCCACCAAATATGCGCATGAGTACCCAATTCTTTATTACATCTCCAGCACCAAGGGCTAGTGGTCGGAAACATACGATGAAGCTTCTGAGGTGTGAAGTACCACCGTGTTAGTATTTTATAACTGTTCTCCTGTAATTTCACACACCTGGACACCCTAGTCGGAGAGATCAGTGCGTATCTTTTTTCCGCTGGAGAGAACTTGATCTGCAGATCCTCTTCCCATTGTTGTAGGAAGGATGGATTGGATGTGTTAGTGAGAGTTAGTAACGTTTCATATAGCTTGGATATTTTCCCTTTGGGCTCCTTGATTTGTAAGGCTAATTTTTCGAATGAAGAGTGTGTAATTGGGGAAGGCAGCGGGATCAGGGTCTTCTGTAGTTGTTGAATGCAAAAATTAATATGTAATGGTGAGCATGGTGCCATCAGTGGGTGATTATGCAAATCTGAAAACGATGGTATATCAGTGTCAGCGCATATAGTAGATATTGGAGAAGTACATTTTCTCATCTCTTCTGGGAGGGTTTGGAGGAAATCTTGAGATGCTTGGAAGAAAATGTCTCTGATTTGCATCAGAATGGGGTAATTCGGTGCTAAAATGGACCTCCACTTAGAATCTACCCATGTACGTATCGTGTACTTTGTAATTGAGCTGAGTGTATTAATATTTTTGGGGTTTTGGGTATCGTTCATAAATAGGAAAGTGCGTAATGGTATATTCGCCATCTCTTGCTCTACAGTGAGGTCTAGGCGGGTGGTGTATGATCTCAGCCATTCTAAACATCTGAGACTAATCACTGCTCTATGATATAATTGAAGATCTGGTATTCCCAGACCCCCCTTAGTAGGATGTTGTATTGCCTGTTGGAAAGACAAACGTGCTCTCTTCCCTCCCCACAAAAATCGTTGAAAGACATCTTGTAGTTTTTTAAAAAATGCCTTGGGAATAGGTATAGGCAGTATTTGTATATAATAGAGTGTCGTAGGAAGAAGAATGGTCTTTATTAAAGTCCGGCGTCCGAACCAGGAGACATAGGGAACATCCCAAGAACTAATGAGATCTGTTAGGCGTTTCGGAAGTGGCGCAAAGTTTTCATGAAATAAGCGGGAGAAAACAGGTGTGAGTTTGATCCCCAGAAACGTGATAGATTGTGACGTCCAATGAAAAGGCGTGCTCGCTTTTAGCATCTCCAGGTCGCGCGTCGGTAGGGACATATGTAACACAACTGATTTGGATAAGTTTACTGAAAAATTGGACATGTCAGAAAAAATGGCAAGAAGTGACATGATCGCTGGGAAAGCCTCGACTGGGTTAGATATCAATAGCAAAACATCGTCCGCGAAGGCTGCCGTCTGATGGGTCGAGGTTCCTACTGACAATCCCATTATCTCCTCATGTTGACGAAAAGATTGAAGAAGAGTTTCAATTACTAACACAAACAACAATGGAGAGAGAGGGCAACCCTGTCTCGTACCATTGGAAATCGAAAACATGGGGGACAATGTACCATTCACCAGGATCCTAGCTGTTGGTTGTTTATACATAGCCATGACTGAATCAATAAAGGAATCAGGTATTCCATATTTATTCAGCGTTCTGGTCATAAATAGCCAATCTACCCTATCGAACGCTTTTTCTGCGTCCATGCTTAAGATCGCTAGGGGGATATTCTTTTTCTTGGCCCATTGCATAAGATGTATGATCCGTATTATGTTGTTTTTACCTTCTCTAGTGGGGATAAATCCTACTTGTTCTGGGGAGATCAATTCTGGTAAGAATTGTTTTAGTCTATTTGCGAGTACTTTTGCGTATAATTTTAGATCATTATTAAGCAAGGAGATAGGTCTGTAGCTACCGCATAAAGAATGGTCCTTACCTGGCTTAGGTATGATGGTAACCTGGGCTGACAGCATATCTCTTGTAAAAGCCGACCCCTCTCTAACGGCATTACAGACCTTTAATAAGTATGGAGATAGTATATCCTTAAATGTAGTGTAGTAGGTGACTGGCAGTCCATCTGGGCCAGGGCTTTTATGAAGCGGGCATTGTTTCAGCGCTGCCTGAAGTTCCCCTAGTGTGAAAGCTGAATTTAAAGCCTCAACTTTTTCAGGGCTAAGAGATGGTATTTGAATCTTTTCTAGCCATTTGTCTATCTTGGATGTCCTTTCCGCTAACTGTTCTGCGGTTATAGGGTCCCGTAAGTTATAGAGCTGACTATAAAAGGTACAAAATTGTTCTGCTATCTGTTCCGTTTTGCTAACAATTTGTGTATTGGAGGATTGGATATGTGAAATATATGACATCGTTTTCCGTTTTTTTGTTTGAGAGAATAGCAGTTTAGATGCCTTGTTGCCATGCGCATAATACTTACTTTGCGTAGCCAAGAATAATCTGGCTGTGTTCGCATTCAGTATATTTTTCATCTCCGAACGCAGGGTGTCCAGGCGTGCCAAAACATCCTCCTTAAGTTGGGTTTTGTGTTGTCTTTCTAATCTAGTGATCTCAGCTGCTAGATCTGCTATCTTATTTTGTTTTTGTTTTTTGATGTATGATCCCAGTGCTATCAGCTGTCCCCTAATCACCGTCTTATGAGCATCCCATAGGAGTATTGGTGATATATCATCTTTATCGTTTAGTCTAAAGTATTCTTCCAGGACATCTTTCATCTTCGGGATAGTAGTGCTATTTAATAAGGTCTCATTCAGTCTCCATCTAAATTCGCCTTTGGGCATGCTAGTCATGTTGTAAGTCAGTAAGGCTGGGGCGTGATCTGACAGAAGAATAGATTCAATTTTCGTGGATACACAATTCTGCAATGTTTTTGTGTCCAAAAAAATATAATCTAAACGCTGATACGATTTGTGCGCTACCGAATAAAATGTATAGTCTTTTTCTTTTGCATGCATCATGCGCCATGAGTCAAGCAAACCCTGGGTGGAAAGTGCCGATTTTATCCTCAACAGGGACATCCTAGGGACCGCGGACATGCCCGACGAGGAGTCCAAAGCGGGGTTTAAAGTAACGTTGAAGTCACCTCCCAGAAATCTCACTCCTTCAGCATATGTACCAAATTTAGCCAAGGTATCCACTAACCAGTCTGCCTGTGCTGAATTTGGGGCATAAACATTCCCAAAAGTAAATCTCTGGGATCCAATTAGGCCCTTAATAAAGAGGTACCGGCCATCCGCGTCTACCAGAGTGTCCTGACAAACGAATGGCATACTTTTATGTACTGCGATGCTGACCCCTTTAGATGCTGAGGACATAGATGGACTGTGAAACCATTGATTGAATAACATATGTGATAAACGCGGGATATGTTGCTTATGGAAATGGGTTTTTTGTAGCAGCACTATGTGGACTCTCAACTTGTGCAGATAGTGACATATTTGGGTTCTCTTAGTAGGAGCATTTAATCCTCTTACATTGAATGAGCATATCTGCAAATCAGCCATATATGATGAGACTTACCGTTTCTATAGCTAGGGCTTCCCGGTACCACATGACAATCTGTATCGGTCGCGGAGGGGGTGGGGTAAGGTCTGGAAAGGAGGGGTGGGTAAGAGGAGTAACTGTAGGGTGAAAAAACACATAAACAATTAAAGGCCATCTTGTAATAAATGCACAACTTGTAGATATTGGATTTTCTGGCCACATTTATAGAACAGAGGAGATGGGTCAACCATAAATGGCCCATGGCCTTCTGAGCACGCTTTGCGGGCTATTTGAGGTTATATAGGGTAAACCCCAGGTAGAGGGAAAGGGAAAGGGAAAAGGGAAAAGGGAAAAGGGGAGGAGAGAGGCCGTGAAGGGGGAGAGAAAGACAAACCACCACACGTGTGCGACGGCATAAAGGACAGGGGAAAAACAAACAATGATAGAAAACCGTGAAATAGGTATAATCGATACACAAGTACAACCTATAGTACTGCAGATTATACATCCAGCGTAATATTACAATTTTGTAAGAACCATGCTAATTATACACAGTAAGTTTCTCACATGTTACAGCTAAAACTAGAACATAGTTGTATGTGGAGCACTGAGAGAATAAAGAGAAGTGTAGGGTTAAATGCAGAGTGAAACATGAGTAATGAGGAGATTAAAAAGAGAGACATATAGATAGGGGACCAGCTGGGATATCATTGTAGGTATGAATCCCAACCCCTAAGAGGCATCATAGTACTTAACGGTACTTATAGAAGATCGGCCATTTTAGTTAATGTTCATTCTTTCATGTGGGGAGTCTTCTGGATCTTTGCATCCTTTGCTTCTTTGGTTCAACAACTTGCCATGAATCCTGGGATGGTAAAGCAGGTAAGTTCGCCAGGTTTTGAGCAGGACACCAGTCAGTGATTTCCAACCCTTGAATGTCCATTGCTTCACAGACACGTATAAGGTCAGCGTGGCTCCTTATAACTTGCTTGCGCAGTGGCGTATTAATGAGCAGTCCAAACGGGTGAAGCCAGCGATACGTTATTTTCTTCTGTGACAGAATCTCCAATAATGGTTTCAGGAGTCTCCGTTTTCGGAGGGTCATAGGTGATAAGTCCTGAAATAGAGTCACTGTGGACCCTTCTATTTCCGCAGTCTTATTATTGCGTGCTGCCGCGAGGATGCTTTCTTTTATTGGAAACTTGGTAAGTCGACACACTACATCTCTGGGGGGCTCCTGCAGTTTTGGCGCTGGACGCAGGGCCCTATGAATTCTGTCCAACTCAAAGTCCTCCGGCTGGCAGTCCGGCAACAGGCGCTGAAATAATTGCACCACTTCTTGTTTCAAGGTTTCTGTGGCGACTGATTCAGGGATGCCTTTTAAGCGAATATTGTTCCGTCTCCCCCTGTTGTCCTGGTCTTCTACCAGAGAGTAAACGTAATTAATATGTGCTTGAGCGTCATCTAGGTTATGGGAGACTTGCTCATTGAAGGAGATAAGCGTATGCTGGTTGTTCTCCAGTACTTCCACTTTGCTACTTAGCTGACGCATGTCTCGTTTTATCTCGAACAGATCCTGCCGGAGCGGTTCCAGGGCGTCCTGCAGTAGACCCCTCATAAAGTCTCTGGACAAAGGTAAGTCTTCTTCCAGTGCGGTCTCCTCCGGATCGCTGTTGTTGTCTTTCTCCGATTCTGCCTCTCTCTCCTCCACAGGGCCTGCACGGCGCGCGGGCGCCATCTTGGATTCGGCCCTGGGGTCGGATCTTTTAAGATATTTGTCCATTTCGCTCTGACTAGCAGAGGTTGTGGATCTGCCTGGTGTGTCTTTAGGCTTGTCCTTGCCCAGTTTGCCCATTGTCCGCAGTGATAATCGCTTTGATCAGCTCAGAAAGGCACGGCCAGCAGCGGAGCTCTTCACATGTGCTGCATGCGGCTCGGCTGCTTGACTCCGCCCCCCCAATTGAACGTCTCTGAAGAGAACTGAAAATGGCTGTCTACTGACAGTCCTCATCCAACCTGATAAGAGTTTGAGAGGCTCTGCAGAGAAGAATGGCAGAAAATCCCCTAATCTACATGTGCAAACCTTGTGGCATCATACCCAAGAAGACTGGAGGCTGCAATTGCTGCCAAAATTGTTTCAATAACAAGGGGGGTTTGAATACTTATGTCAAGGCAAGTTTAATTTTTTATGTTTTGCTTTTCAATAAATTAGCACAGATTTCCAACATTCTGTTTTCACTTTCTCAATTTTGGCTATTGAGTGCAGAATGATAGAGAAAAACTTATTTTTTTTCTTAATTTTAGCTTATGGTGAAACATACCAAAAGGTGAAATAATGTAAAGGGTCTGAACACTGTCCGAATGCATTGTATATATTTCTAGACAACCCCTTTAACAATTGTAAAATTGTTTACATTATGACTACTTATCCCCGATCCACAGCATGAAGGATATGTGTCTGATCCCATCTGTCAGACTCTGCTGATCAGACGCTTAACCTGTGTATAGAGGATAAGTTGTTGTAATGGCACAACCCCTTTAAAGAATTCTCAGAAATGTAAGTATTGATGACCTATCCTTACGTTAGGTCAACAGTATCAAATCGGCAGAGGTCCGACTCCATGCACCCTTCGAAGATCAGCTACTTAGCTCTGTCCAGTGTGCAGTGGCTGCACCTGGTTGCTGCAGCACTGCTCCCAATTAGGAGAACCAAGTCAAATTTGATATTTTTTAGACAAAGATAAACTAAACAGGCTAATACTGCATCAGATTTATCACAGTGATTGATAAATTTGGTGCATCTGTAGAATAGGATTTATTGAATAACTCCATAATTCTTTTTTTTGGGGGGAGATCAAAAACTTTTTTTAGTCCCACTAGTATACTTGACCATGTGATTGCTTGATCTTCTGCATTTGTAGGGTTAGGCAACAGACAAAAGCATAAGGCAGACCTACAGGGGTTCATTAGGAAGCCCATCAGTACCCCACATTCGGGGTGGCACTGATAAGGTAACAAAAAAAAGCTCCTACCCAAGGTCTAACGTCTTAGATGTCGCAGTCACTATTGGCCACAAGGTCAGGGGTTAAACTGCTGTTGAAGTGGAAGTCGTATGTACAAATTTTAGTTGTGTGTGCACCATCCTTCACAGTAACTGTAGGTCAAAGTGCAGTAGGTTAGTCCTCACCTGGACATACAGGTATGTCAAGTTACAGCAAGGGGTTTGAGTGTGTATACTCTGTGCTGCGGCCATAATAACCGCATGCAGATTACCACTGCTTGCCGGGCAACACCTTTACTTACAGTGGTTTACTTACCTGGTGCGTCTCAACTTCCCGGCAACTGCCATGTTCTACCCTTAATAATCACCTGCAGTGAAGAAGCTTTTTTTCATCAGCAACTAAAAAGTGGAAAAAATGAAGGACAAAACCATTGGCGGGTTATAACGTGCTGTACTGTAGATTATAAAAACTTTGTCTTCACTGTATTCACAGTTACAATGAATTTGCTTTCTATACTGTAACAGCTGGTGACTGCCACACCAGGAAATATTTCATCTGTATATTATCAAGAAGGTTCAGTGACCAAAAAAGAATTAGACTGATGCCCTATGCAGGGGCGGATTAAGTGCATGATAGGCCCGGGGCTGTCTACCCAACTTGGGCCCCTCCCTCCATTTTACGTTTAATTTTTTTTTTCTGTTTGAAGAGGCTGCGGGGCTTGGTGAGTGCCACAGTCTCTTCCTAGGCCATATGACGTCACATTCATCGTTCACGTGGCCGAGGTGCAGCTCTGTCCCATCTGAGTGATTGGGGCTGAGCTGAAATACCAAGCGAAGTGCTATCAAATGGACAGCGCTGTGCTTGGTAGGAGTCTGGTAGAAGTCTGACCCTCACCATCTCATAACTCTCTGAGTACAGATGTCATAGATGTTACCTGCAGTCCTATGTAACACCCCACATAACACAGTGAATTATTGTGTTATGTGGGGTGTTACATAGGACTGCATGGAACATTTCCTACATTATCTGCACACAGAAAGTTATTACTGTTATCTGGGCTGTTACATAGGACTGCAGGTGACAAATTAAAATTTTTGTTGCCAAATTTAAAATACATATGATTATGATAAAAAAAAGACTTGGAGGAGAAGATGAGACACAGGTCACAGTGGTAAGCCAGCTCTACATATAGGGGAATACAGCACCACGTACCTGTTACATCCAGTAAATTCTCCTGTCATGTAGATCTTCTCTTTCCTCCTCTCCTCCATTTGACCCAGACCACCATGACTAATTCCTCCAGCCGCTTCTCGTCTCTACAGAGTTTGTTACACAGACACGTTAGATTTTTCATAATTGGGGTCATTTATCAAACTGGTGTAAATTAGAACAGGCTTAGTTGCCCATAGCAACCAATCAGATTCCACCTTTCATTTTCCAGAGGAGCTGTCAAAAATGAAAGGTGGAATCTGTTGCTATGGACAACTAAGCCAGTTCTACTACAACAGTTTGATAAATGACCCCAAAGATCCCTATAGTGTCTACAGCAGTTAAAATGTCCTCTAGAGTGCCCCCTGTAATAATAACAGCACCCTATATTTTGCTCCAGGTAAGAATACCTGTATAGTGTCCCCAAAAATAATGTCCCCCAATAGCAATGTCCCCACACTACCCCCATATAGTATTTTCCCTTCACACTGCCTCTATATAGTAATTTCCACCACACTGCCTTTATATGGTAATTTCCCCCACATTGCCCCCATATAGTAATTTCCCCTACACTGCCCCATATATTCATTTCCCTCACACTGCCCCATATAATAATTTCACCCACACAGTAATTTCCCTCACACTGCCCTCATATAGTAATCTCCCCCACACTGCCCCCATATAGTAATTTTCCCCACCTACCCCCATATAGTAATTTCCCTACACTGCCCTCATATAGTAATCTCCCCCACACTGCCCCCATACAGTAATTTCTCTCACACTGCCCCATATAGTAAATTCCCCCACACTACCCCCACATAGTAATCTCCCCCCACACTGCCCCCACACAGTAATTTCCCCCACACTATCCCCATATAGTAATTTCCCTCACACTGCTCCATATAGTAATTTCACCCACACTGCCCCTATACAGTAATTTCCCTCACGCTGCCCCATATAGTAATTTCCCTCACGCTGCCCCATATAGTAATTTCCCTCACACAGTAATTTCCCTCACACTGCTCCATATAGTAATTTCACCCACACTGCCCCTATACAGTAATTTCCCTCACGCTGCCCCATATAGTAATTTCCCTCACGCTGCCCCATATAGTAATTTCCCTCACACTGCCCCTATACAGTAATTTCCCTCACGCTGCCCCATATAGTAATTTCCCTCACGCTGCCCCATATAGTAATTTCCCTCACACAGTAATTTCCCTCACACTGCTCCATATAGTAATTTCACCCACACTGCCCCTATACAGTAATTTCCCTCACGCTGCCCCATATAGTAATTTCCCTCACACTGCCCCCATACAGTAATTTCCCCCACACTGCTCCCATATAGTAATTTCCCCCACACTGCTCCCATATAGTAATTTCCCCCACACTTCCCCCATACAGTAATTTCCCCCACACTGCCCCCATACAGTAATTTCTCTCACACTGCCCCCTACAGTGAATTCCCCCACACTGCCCCCATATAGTAATCTCCCCCCATACTGCCATCCATTATTTAATTTGCCCAAACACTGCCATCCATTAATTTGCCCCCCCCCCCACTGCCATACATTAATTAATTTGCCCCAACACATTTATCCATTAATTTCCCCCCACACTGCAATCCATTAATTAATTTGCCCCCATACTGCCATCCATTAATTAATTTGCCCCCATACTGCCATCCATTAATTTGCCCCCATACTGCCATCCATTAATTTGCCCCCATACTACCATCCATTAATTTGCCCCCATACTGCCATCCATTAATTTATTCCCACAACTGCCATCTATTAATTTGCCCCCACAACTGCCATCCATTAATTTGCCCCCACACTGCCATCGATTAATTAATTTTCCTCCATGGAAACATGCCCCCCCTGTTTCTTCATTAATATCACCTCCTCCTCCTCTAATATCTCTTCTCCACCCCCCCACTCCCCCCCCCCCAAAGTTAGCACACACAACACACACAAAAAAAAGGCTAATACTTACCCGTTTGCTGAATGGTGAGGCAGACACGCGTACCTCAAAGCCTGCACGTGCCACTATACAGGCGCACGATGACATCATCATGCATGCCACGCGATGACGTCATCACGCACGCGCAGGGCTTCTACCACCACATAGGCCGATGCCGGGCCCGGGGCGGCAGACCCAAACACCCCAATTATAATCCACTACTGGCCCTGTGGAGTTACAACATTTGATACACTTCCTGATTTTAAATGAACAGATATTAACAGGTCTGGAAGAAAAATGCAGAGTTTGGGAGGAAAAAGAAGACTTCTCAAAGACTTTGGCTGCAGGCGCTGTATACCAGTTGGCAGGTACAGACAGACATGTGACAGCAAAGCTTTGCCGTACAGTAGGTAGCCTATGTACATTTATTTTCAGGGTCTTCTGATTAGTTCTGCAGCCTGAGTGGTATGAAACAGCATAGTCAGGCTGCTGTCATGGTGCAACCATAGGGTCGATAAAGCTTAGAGCTTTCATGTTATGTCTGACACCAGTTCTCGGAGACTAACTGTCTAACAACCAGAATGTCCACAGCAATAAGTTCTGTGATGGGGAGTTCTGTGTTGGTTACCGCAGCAATGTTCAGATTGCTAGAACATTTACAGCAACCAGTTTGCCTCAGATTACTCAGGTCTTCATCTCAACAGGCAGAAGGTATAGGCACAAATCATGTGATAAATGTCCATCTGAAAGCAGCCTTAAGGTTTTAGAACAAAAGAGATCTAAAGCATGGCACTCACCATAAAAGTCTTCCTTTATTGAATCCAGCAATCACATACAAAAAGAACGGGAGGATCAGGGCTCATGCACAGGAACATATTTTATTTCCGTGTCCGTTCCGTCTTTTTTGCGGACCGTATGCGGAACCATTCATTTCAATGACTCGGCAAAAAAAAAAAACGGAAGTTACTTCGTGTGCATTCCGTTTCGCAAAAAAATAGAACATTTCCTATTATTGTCCGCATTACAGACAAAGATAGTACTGTTCTATTAGGGGCCAGCTGTTCCGCTCCACAAAACAGAATGCAGATGGACGTCATCCGTATTGTTTGTGGATGTGTTTTTGTGGACCGCAAAATACATACAATCATGTGCATGAGGCCTAATACAAGAAAACAGTCAGCCTTAAGGCTCATGCACATGACAGCATGTATTTTGCAGTCCGCAAAAAATACGGATGACGTCCGTGTGCATTCCGTATTTTGCAGAACAGAACAGCTGGCCCTTAACAGAACAGTACTATCCTTGTCCGTAATGCTGACAATAATAGGACATGTTTTATTTTTCTGTGAAACAGACATACGGAAATGGAATGCACACAGAGTAACTTCAGTTTTTTTTGCAGATCCATTGAAATGAAGGGTTCTGCATATGGTCCGCAAAAGAAACTGAACGGAAAGAAAATACGTTTGTGTGCATGAGCCCTTGAGGTTTTGCTCCCACTGACATCATGTGTAACAGTTTTATAGGATCCGTTAGGACTTATTTATATAATAGATGATGAAGGATTCCATAGACTTTGGTTTCTGTAAGGCCAGGATGAACCCCTTATAAGTCACTCAGATTCTTTACTTGCTATTGATCATCAATCTTTTAAAAGATTATCATTGACAATTGTTGGTCCTGTGTGTGATGGCAGTAGGAGATTCCCAGCCCTCTTGCAAACTCCAATGTGGTCATCAATTGAACCAAAGAAAAACCTGCTTTCATTATTCAACACTATTGGTTTCCATTCATGGCCACATGAGGAGGGTTGGAGAGCACCTACTGCCATCATGAATAGTGTGGAGACACATAGGACCAACAGATGTGTGGGGCGCCATTCGCTACCATGGCTGTTCCCATCTTATATTCATGGAGGGAACACTGACCAACCTTCGGTATGACCAGGCTATAGTCCTACTGTTTATTTTTACTCAGGAGACATGGTATACCAACAAGATAGAGCCTACTCGCACACTGCCCGCACTACACACATGCTCTTGAGAGTATCCAGCAGCTACCCTGGACAACTCGATTGCCAGACCACATCAAGAATGCCTGGATGGAGTGATTTCCCATGTATAGCTGCCAACAACCACCATGGTTGAACTACAGGTCTAAGTTGAAACAGCTTGGAATGACATGCTACAGGGATATATCCAGTATCTGTATCACCATGACAGAGTAGCAGCCTGTATCATAAAAAGGGGAGATCCACTCTAAGACCCCATTCACACGTCTGCATTTATTCCGCAATTCTGCGGAATAGATGCGGACCCATTCATTGTGAATGGGGCCGGACATGATGCGGAGAGCACAATATGTGCTCTCCGCATCAGCATTTCTGGAACCGCGGCCCCGAACTTCCGGGTTTCGGCCCTGAAACATCTGGCCGGGGCTCCGCAAAAGATAGAGCATGTCCTATTCTTGTCCGCAGCTTGCGGACAAGAATAGGCATCTCTATGCGTAGTGCCGGCATGATGTGGTGCGGATCTGCAATTTGCGGATCCGCAACACACTACGGATGTCTGAATGGGGCCTTAGTGTGACCCTGCAGCAATATATATGCAGTGCTGCAAAACCCAAAATAAAGGGTGCACTACCTTGGTTGTGTGCTCATTGATCAAGCACCACTAGCAGTTTATAGTTTTTCAATCTCAGCTCAATTGCATTAAGTTTTCCAAGTATTCTTATTTCATTTTCCAGTAGTGTATATAGGGAAAAGTGGATCTCTTGAATTTTTTATATTTTTGCCTAGTTTATTAAACTTTTTTTAACGTTTGTGAACTTGAACGTGTGATTTTTTGATCACTTGTGCTATGCACTGTAATACGTCTGTATGAGATGGTATAATAATTCTGATAGGCATGCTAATACATTCGGGGAAATTAATGTTTGTCACATCTTGACCTACATGTGACCAGAACTTTGCAAATAGCATGATGTCTCAATTTTCATAAAGTTTTCTTCAATGTGACTTTATGAATGAGTAGCTCTATGTAATATTTAGAAACAGATATAGCCAAGTATTCATTCAGACAAATAATGCTTATAACTACATACATATGATTTTTATGCCTCTGTAGCCAGTCTCACATGACCATTATCTTAGTGTGTGATGTCTAGTACACTGAACACGTCACACACATAGTATAGGTTGTCACACATTATGTGCCTTTTATCAACTACTCCCTGGATCTCTTCCCTTCCTCACAGTTTCAGGAGAGACTTGTTTCACATGCTGCTCTGAAAATAATTCAGAGGTAGTGGGCAAAATAATAGCAGAGCAGACAGGGCATTACACACGGGGGCGGGCTGGGAACTTAAAGTGGCCCCGGAAAAAAAAAAATTGGCCCCATTTTAAAGGCAGGACCAAATTAACAGAAGGCGGGGCAACACAAGTAGACAGGGTCAACAACACCATAGTGCAAAATACCATCCCAGCAGAACCAAATAAACCAGTGTAGCACAATATACTGCCCCAAAAGCTGGCCCTCTGTGGTGGCCATATCTTCTGTTCTCCTCCTCCACTTGTCTGTGGAGAAGGGGGCTTAGGAGGTGAGGTGCAGACCAGAGCAGTTGAATTCAGGAGGGCATGTGTGGTCGCTGGGTAGGTACATGAGTACCTGATTCTTACAACATTAATTACTGCTAAGAGCTCATTATGTACCTGGTCTGTGGCAGAGAGGAGGGCTTAGGTATGGTCCCTGTATGGTCTATGGCCAATCCGCCCCTACTAACACACAGCAGACATCAAAGAACTACCTTACAGCTTAAAGGGAACCTGTCATCACCTTTATGCAGCCCATACTAACGGCAGTATAAAGTAGAGACAGGTGAGTTGATTTCAGCGGTCTGTCATTTATAAGTTAAAAGTAAGTGGTTGCCGAGAACCAACATCACAATCATTGCAGACTGGGCTTGGAAAAGAGTCACGGCCACCTGAGAAGAGTCATGGGTATTCATGAATTCCTGCCCACCTGCTGATGATTGACAGTTTTCTACCTAGTTTTCTCCCTTTTCTCTAGGAGAGAACTGCCAATCATCAGCAGATAGGCAGGGAGTGCAGGAGATTATGAATAACCATGACTCTTCTCATGTAGATTTGACTCTTTTCAAGGCCTGGGCTGCAATGATTATGATGCTGGTTCTCGGCAACCACTTACTTTTAGCTCATGAGTGACACACCGCTGAAATCAGCATTTCTTTCACTATTTTATGCTGCCCTCAGTGAGGTCAGCATAAAGTTGATGACAGGTTCCAATTAAAATAGATAGACATCCGGGCAGGTGTAAATAGGCAGAGTCTTTGAGAGGGGAGAGGAATCATGGGACTGTAATTCTCCACAATGGCAATCCCTCCCACAACAAGCCCTGTAAGCATCAAAACAAAGGTGCATCACAGAGTTTTGCAAGACAGTAAGAAATACTATGGTGACATTATTTGGTGAGCATTACGACAAATACTGATAGTTTTATATATTTTGTAAGCCAGGAAAACCCCAAGATATCCATCAGTATCTTAGAAGTGTGGGTGTGGGTGTATTTTAAATGTCCTGTAAATTTCAGAAGTTTCCAAAACACATCACAATCTAAGAATATCCCTTAAGAAAACATCTCAGTTGTATATATATTTATGTATTTAAGGATTTTAAAAAATGGAAAATAACAACTCCATGCAATATATAATTAGAAACATGATAATAACTCAATTTGGACATATGAACATAAATGAACCAGAACTCCAGCAGACTTGAGATACCCATGCATTACATAGACAGCATGGACAGCATTACATGAACAAATATAAGTTATTCCTTCATACATTTTCTTACATTTGGCTCTAGTCCTGAGATTGTTTAAACAGAAAAATACATCAAAACCTGCACATGTGAACCTGGTTGGCTGATATACCTGTATCTTTGCTATACTGCGATATTAAGAAACGCCAACCGCAGTATTTTACACTCAGTTCACACTTTCGCGTAAAACGCCGCGTTCGAACGCGCAAAAAAACGCACAACAGTACAGGAACCATGCATTCCAATGGGGGTGGTTCACACTTGCGCGTTTTTATCTGCGTTCGAATGCGCCTAAAAACGTCCGACGCATAAGCAAGTATGTTCGCGTTAATTCGGGCGTTTTTCGAGCGTTTGGTGCCAATATACTTCAATGGGAAACGCGATACGCGTGTTGTTCGGGCGTTTGTGCAGCGTTAAACGCGCCTATGGACGCGCGTTTTTCAAAGTTTCCAACATGCTGGATCAGCCACCATGGAATTTCACACCTCTAAAGCACTCAGATTGGCCAATATATAGCGAGGGCTGTTTGGTCATTGGCCAACTATGCAGTCAATCACATAAACGCGCGTCAAACGCGCCTACACTATTTACCAAAACGCTTGAAAAAAACGCGCGTTAACGCCCGTCTTGAACGCTCAGAAAACGCTAGGCTTCAAAATGCTCAGGTCTGAACCCAGTGTTAGTGATGTCAGAGGGGCAGTTACACTTGACAGTCCTGGCTGCAGCATCCAGCGCACATTACACATCAGTATGCTGCGTATGTAAGTCAGTATTTATTGCAGCGCATTTTGCACAAGAAGACTGTGGAACTCAGACTAAGAGTGGTGACTCTGGCGAGTGAAAGCCCTGTTCACAGCTCACTCCCCAGCCCGGTGTCATTATATGGTGTGGAACAGTGGAGCCACAAGGAGACTTTACTTTAATGTATGGGGGCAACACAGAGACATTATACTGTATAAGCCCCATACAGTATGTCGATTTGTGGCCCCATACAGTATGATGTCTTTTTGTGGCCCCATACAATATAATGTGTCCTTGTAGGCCCCATACAGTATAATGTCTCCTTGTAGCCCCCATATAGTATAATGTCACTTTGGTGCCCCCATACAGTAATGTCTCCTTGTGACCCCCATACTATGGGATAAATGGGTATTTATTACAATATATATCAAGATTGCAATACATTTCCTGATGGCAAAAAAGGCTCAATTCATACTGTACTGAGGTTTAACATGTGGACCTCTCATTATTCTGCTGAAACAAATTAGGCCACCAAAGAACAGACCAGTAGTCTATCGTTATGTCAGATCCACTTCAGAATGGACCCTATTACAAAGGTTGTCCTAGAATGGTAATGTCCCACCAATTCACGGCATGGGTAAAAAGTATCTGACCGGTGAGGGTGTAACCACTAGAATCCCCAACAATCATAAGAATGAGGGTCCCTTGTCCATCATTTGAATGGGGCAGCAGATGGGCATATGTACTGTTGCTCCACTCAAACCTATAGGATAGTCTAAGTGTTTTTTCAGCTGTCCCATACCCTTTAAAAGAGAAGCAATGCACATGTTCCTCCATTACTCCATTTAAATTGGGGACAAGCGACCAATGCTCTTTTGATAGTTGGGGGTTCCAGTAGCCAGAGCCCCAAAGATCAGACACTACCCTGTGGACAGGTGATAAGTTGTCATTTTAGGACAACCCCCTTAACTGTTAGGGTCATCAATTGTTCCGCTATCATACAGGAAAGTACAAGGCAAAGTTCACACTATTCTAATCATCAAAAAGCAAGGGAAACCTGACAGACGTAATGCCAGTGTGAAAACAGTCTCAGGGGCAACATCTTCCTGCTGTTGGCTTGTAGATTAACAAATAACATGAAAAAGAGATTATATCCTGATAAAAACACTTTCTCTAAGACAGTGAACAGGAACAGGGCTGCAGTAACCTGGGACGCCCACTACACGTTGAGCAGAACTGTATTTCCAGCTTCCATTCTTAGTGGTAGTTCCAGCACTGATGGCTGCAGGTAAGGGTCCATTCACACGTCCGTGGTGTATTGCAGATCCGTAATACACCCGGCCGGCACCCCCATAGAACAGCCAATTTTTGTCCGCAGCTGCGGACAAGAATAGGACATGTTCTATTTTTTTCCGGAGCTGCGGACCGGAAGTTCGGTGGTGCGCTCCGGAAATGCGGATGCGAAGAGCACACTGTGTGCTCTCCGCATCCATTCCGTCCCCATTCAGAATGAATGGATCCGCACCCGTCCTAAATTGTGGAATGGGTGCAGACACTTAATACGGACATGTGAATGGCGCCTAACAGATGAACGGAGGGGAAGGGGAAGTGCTGGAAGTCGGGCCCCCACTGATTTGATATTGATGTCCTATACTGAGATCATCGATACTGTTACCTTGGAAAACACCTTTAAAACCTTCCCACATATGGACGTAACTGTACGTCCAGATTGCATGTAATTTAACGCAATTGGGCGTACAGTTACACCTGAACTATAAAGCCCCAGAGTCTCCACTGTCACAGACAGCAAAGACACTGGAGCAGCCAGCAAGGGACCAACTAACCAGACTAACCAATCAGAGCCTAGTTGCCCCAATAGATCGTGAATGCGGAAGTCAGAGCCTGAAATTAGGTATGTCCTCTGATGCCATCTGTGCCCCCATCTTGACCACTGTAGCTTGCCATATACCTCCGTACGCTCCATTACTGTGTAAAGATGGCTGCGGCTCAGGAAGCGAACAGTTTTTGTGACCTTACCTCCTGAAAAAATTCAATAAGAAGTGTTCAAAAAGTCATATGTATCCCAAAATAGGACCAATAAAAACTACAGCCCGCCCCTTAAAAACAAGCCCTTACACAGTTACATTGGCGAAAAAATAAAAATGTTATGGATGTTAGTATGTGGCGATTCAAAATATAACTTATTTTTAGTACAAAAGTGATTTTATGCTGTAAAAGTAGTAAAACATAAAAAAAACTATATATATTTTGCATCTCAATAATCATATCATATTTACTGCCTGAAGAACCCCATAAAAAATTAAAATAAAAAACACACAAAGAATTGCAATTATGCTCTTTCCCTTCTGAACGCTGACATGCCTCCAAACAGCTTACAACGACATATGGGGTGTTGCCGCATTCAGGAAAAAATACATAACACATTGTGGGGTGCTTTTTCTTCTGTTAGACCTTGTGAAAATGAAAACTGTATTGGAAATAAAATGTATTTTTCACTTTATAAGACGCACCTGAAGATAAGACGCACCTAGGTTTTTGAGGAGGAAAATAAGGAAAAAATATTTTGAACTAAAAGGTATGCTTTTGGTGGGTTTTGAACAATTGGGGGATCTGTGGATGATGCACTGTTATGGGGGATCTGTGGATGATGCACTATTATGGGGGATCTGTGGATAATGCACTGTTATGGGGGATCTGTGGATGATGCACTATTATGGGGGATCTGTGGATAATGCACTGTTATGGGGGATCTGTGGATGATGCACTGTTATGGGGGATCTGTGGATGATGCACTGTTATGGGGGATCTGTGGATAACACTGTTATGGGGATCTGTGGATGATGCACTGTTATGGGGGATCTGTGGATGACACACTGTTATGGGGATCTGTGGATGATGCACTGTTATGGGGGATCTGTGGATGATGCACTGTTATGGGGGATCTGTGGATGATGCACTGTTATGGGGGATCTGTGGATGATACACTGTTATGGGGGATCTGTGGATGATGCACTGTTATGGGGGATCTGTGGATGACACGGTTAGGGGGGGATCTGTGGATGACACGGTTAGGGGGGATCTGTGGGGGACACGGTTAGGGGGGGATCTGTGGGGGACACGGTTAGGGGGGGATCTGTGGAGGACACATTGTTATAGGGGATCTGTGGATGTTATGTCATTATAACCCCCATCATCCTAAAGAATACACCAATGTACTGCAGGTACTGTACATTAGTGTATTAGTGTAAGGATGAGAGGAGTTATAGTCATATTTAAAATAAACACTGTCCAAGGACTGTTTTTTAATTGCCATGTGTCTATATTAAATATGACTATAACCCCTCTCATCCATAGGAATCCACACATACACTGCAGTACATGGGTGCATTCCTATCGATGAGGGCGGTTATAGTCATATTTAATATAGACAAATGCCAATTAGAGAACATTGTTTATTTTAAATATGACTATAACCCCCCACATCCATAGGAATCTACCTACTCCAGTACATGTGTGGATTCCTATGGATTAGGGGGGAAGCTCATTGGTCGAGATGTAGTTAGAGGTGGGGGAGCAGGACGCGCTGGATGCCGGCAGAGAGAGGAGAAGGGGATCCTCCTGCTGTGCTGTGGTGAGTGAAGGACGTGCGGGACAACCCACCCAATGATAGTGCACATGGAAGCACGGGCTGCCGGCATCATTCAGCATTTAGTGAAGCCGCCAGCCCGCCCATCAGTGCCGCGATGTATGCGCAGGCTGGAGGCTTCACTAAAGGCTAAGTGCTGCCAGCTTGCGCTGCGCCCGGCCACACTAACTTTCAACTGCCCGTTCGCCCTCCTGCATTGAGTCCCATACGCCCGCCCACATGAGTGCGACAAGGCCGCCTGTCCACAGTTTCAAGGCAGCTCAGGAGCCGTTAGTGAGAGCTCCTGAGCTTCCTCAGCCTGCACATTTGGGGTCACCTTGCATTTATAAGACGCACTGACCACTTTGGAGGGAAAAAAAGTGCGTCTTATAAAGCGAAAAATACGGTAATTTTTCATTTTCACAGCCAAGTGTTTTTAAATACTTGAAAACATTTACAAAACGATGGCCACTGACAATCAAATAAAAACTATGGTTCTCAGACTTGAGAAATTTTTTTTCACAAATGACAGGTTGTAAAACTAAAATAATTAAAACAGTAGACAACTTAGGTATCGCCCCGTCCGTAATAATCTGCTCTATAAAAATACCCTATGACCTAACACGTTAGATTAACACGGTAAAAAAAAAAAAAAATATGGTGCAAAAAGGAAATTTTTTTTGTCACCTTACATCACAAAAAGTGTAATAGCAAGCGATCAAAAAGTCATATGCTTCCCAAATAGTACTAATAAAATTGTCCTCTCATCCCGCAAAAGATGAGCCCCTACCTAAGACAATCGGATAAAACCTTTAAAAAGAAACTGACTCTAAGACTGTGTAGATACAAATTTTTTTTTATTTTGTTTCAAATAGGATAATATAGTGTTAAACCTAAATAAATTTAAAAAGTAGACAAATTATGTATCGCCGCGTCTGTAATAATCTGCTCTATAAAAATACCCCATGACCTAACCCCTTAGATTAACACGTTAAAAAAAAAACGGTGCAAAAAAAGGAATTTTTTTGTCACCTTACATAACAAAACGTGTAATAGCAAGCGATCAAAAAGTCATATGCCCCCCAAAATAGTGCCAATAAAACTGTACTCTCATCCCGCAAAAATTGAGCCCCTACCTAAGACAATCGGAAAAAATTATCTTAAACTGTGTAGATACTAAACTTTTTTATTTTGTTTCAAATAAGATAATATAGTGTTAAACCTAAATAAACTTAAAAAAGTAGACAAATTAGTATCGCTGCATACGTAATAATCTGCTCTATAAAAATACCCCATGACCTAACCCCTCTGATTAACACGGTCAAAAAAATAAAAAAAAATGGTGCCAAAACAGCTATTTTTGGGCACATTTTCTGTTTTAATCCATTTTTTTCCAGTAACAAAGCAAGGGTTAACAGCCAAATAAAACTTAAAATGTATTGCCCTGATTCTGCAGTTTACAGAAACACCCCGTATGTGGTGGTAAGTTGCTGTACGGGCACACGGCAGGGCGCAGAAGGAAAGAAACACAATATTTTTTCTGGAAGGCTGATTTTGATGGCCTTTTTTTTTGACACCATGTCCCATTTGAAGAACCCCTGATGTACCCCTAGAGTATAAACTCCATAAAGGTGACCCCTTCTAATAAACTATACCCTCAAGGTATTCAAAACTTATTTAAAAAACTTTGTTAATCCTTTAGGTGTTCCTCAGGAGTTTGTTGTAAATGGAGATGAAATTTCAGAATTTCTATTTTTCGTAACCTTGCGTCACAAAAATGTAATATAGAGCAACCAAAAATCATATGTACCCTAAAAATAGTCCCAACAAAACTGCCTCCTTATTAGGGGTCGACCGATACTGATTTTTTAGAGCCGATACCGATACCGATATTCTGTGAACTTTCAGGCCGATAGCCGATATTTTCTACCGATATTTTGCGCATTTTAATTTTCGGATTTTTTTTTCTGTTACAGCGTCCAACGCTTTTAAAAAAAAATATTTTAATAGTTTGGACTTTTTGGGCACGGCGATATGTTTTTTTATTTATTGTTTAAATATTTTATATGTAAAATTGGAAAAGGGTTAATTTATACTTAATGTTTTGGTGTTTGTTACTATTTTAAATTTTTTTACTTTTTATTTTATTGCTATTTTCCCCCTTAGGTGTAGAACATGGGATCTTTACATCCCTTGTCCTATTCACCCTAATAGAGATCTATCAGGGTGAATAGGACCTGACACTGCCCCTGCTGCCCTGTGCTATGGGCACACAGCAGCAGGAACCATGGCAGCCAGGGCTTCAGGAGCGTCCTGGCTGCCATGGTAACCGATCGGAGCCCCAGCATTACACTGCTGGGGCTCCGATCAGAAGAGAGGAGGTGGGGACCCTGTGGCCACTGCCACCAATGATATCAACACTGAAGGGATGGGGGGAGGAGGGGGATGGGGAGGAAGCACTGGCCACAATGATAAGGTTTAAGATATTACAAGCATTGCTCAGACCCTGCCTCTGATAGATGGCTGCGATGCGCGGCAATTAACCCCTCAGGTGCGGCACCTGAGGGGTTAATTGCCGCGGATCGCAGCTCTCTATCAGAGGCAGGGTCTGGGCAATGTGCTTGTAATATCTTAAACCTTATTATCATTGGTGGCCAGTGCACCCTCAGCCCCGCCTCCTCATCTCTCATTGGTGGCCAGTGCGCCCTCAGCCCCTCCTCCTCTTCTCTCCATTGGCAGCGCAGCACAGGGGGAAGGAGGGACTGCCTCCTTCTCCCTGTGCTCCTGAGGGAACATGGCCGCGCTGAGAGCAGCACGGCAATGTTCTGTTAAAGCACAGTTATCGGTATATCGGCCTGGTTAGGGGCCGATACCGATAACTGTGAAAATCATGAATATCGGCCGATAATATCGGCCAAACCGATAATCGATCGACCCCTACTCCTTATCCCGTAGTTTCCAAAATGGGCCACTTTTATGGAGTTTCTACCCCAGGGGGGCTTCAAATGGGACATGGTGTAGTAGATAAACCAGTCCATCAAAATCTGCCTTCCAAAAACCTTTGCCTCTACGCCCTGCCGCGTGGCCATACAGCAGTTTACGCCCACATATGGGGTGTTTCTGCAAACTACAGGATCAGGGCAATAAATATTGAGTTTTGTTTGGCTGTTAACCATTGCTTAGTTACTGGAAAAAATGCATTAAAATGGAAAATTTGCAAAAAAATCTAAATTTAGAAATTTTAGCTCCATTTGCCATTAACTCTTGTGAAACACCTAAAGGGTTAACGACATTTGTAAAATCAGTTTTGAATACCTTGAGGGGTGTAGTTTCTAGCAGGGCTGTGGAGTCGGAGTCGGAGTCGGAGTCGAGGAGTCGGAGTCGGAGGAAATTTTGGGTACCTGGAGTCGGAGTCGGAGTCGGCAAAAAATGGACCGACTCCGACTCCGACTCCTACTAGATTTAAATTGGAATAAAAAAAAATTGGAATAAAAAAAAAGCAAGTTTAAATGTCCCAATTCAGATAAAGTTATAATAATTACTTCTCTACTGTAAGAATAAAGGCCAATGCATGCAGTGCGTCACATTACCGCTAAACAAAGATGTTAAGTGACCGTGAAGAAGCTTTTCATATGCTTTACTATGCAGTTAAAGGGACACTGACAGGCTGATATATCTGCTGGTATTCATCAGAGGATTAGGAATACAACTAGACGACTGTTACCCCCAGTTGAGGTTTACTTGTGTTTAAAAACGTTTTAATCAATATGCAAATTCTCTACCTTTGTGCCCAAGGGGCAGGCGCACATGTAGAGTACTGGCAGCACTAGACAGGACTAGGTAGCGAGGAGGAAGAGAGAAAGCTGGCACAGCCTCAGCATAGCCAGACGAGGCTGCTGCCAGCACTCTACACGTGCGCCTGCGCAGGAATTCAGCGCTCGGCTAGCCTGAAAAAAAGGCCAGTGCAGTGAATAATAACGAGGGGAACAGCGCTGGGAAGCTGTACTGGCGCAGCTGGGCACAAAGTCACAGGAGACGCTGCCCCATTGGGCACAAAGATAGTGAATTTGCATACAGATTAAAATGCTTTTTAAACACAAGTACAGTTTAACTGGGGGTAACATTAGTATAGTTTTATTCCTAATTCTCTGATGAATACCAGTATATATATCTGTCAGCCTGTCAGTGTCCCTTTAAGGAGCGGCAATACTTACACTTTCCATCGTCTTGTGGTCTGCTGTTACAGGGAACCCATGGTTATCCTCGCTCTCACTGATAACTGATTAAGGACTGGAGACACTTGTATAAGTGACGGGAATGGATAGTCAATAGTTCAAGACTGAAGCTGTAAACCATTTGAAAAACTGCTATCATTCAGCTAAGGCTATAAAACATGTAAACTCAGATTGTTAGCTTAAATTTTAAACATGACTATGGGATTCTACTAGGAAAATCATGTTTTAAAATAAATGCCCCTTCCCCTGCCCCTTCCTGGATCCTCCCACTGCTCTATCTTAAGCAGAAGATCAGCACACAAAGGAGAAGGCAGCAGCTTCTGCTCAACTACCTCTCTATGCTAGAGGAGATTAGAAAAACTTGGTGGAACAGCTTCGTATTTGCATATTATATACAGAGGAGTCGGAGTCGAGGAGTCGGAGTCGGAGTCGGAAGTTTCAAAATCTGAGGAGTCGGAGTCGGAGTCGAAGTCGGACAATTTATCTACCGACTCCACAGCCCTGGTTTCTAGAATGGGGTCATTTGGGTGGTTTCTATTATGTAAGCCTCACAAAGTGACTTCAGACCTGAACTGGTCCCTAAAAAGTGGGTTTTTGAAAATTTCTGCAAATTTTTAAGATTTGCTTCTACACTTCTAAGCCTTGTAATGTCCCCAAAAAATAAAATGGCATTCCCAAAATGATCGATACATGAAGTAGACATATGGGGAATGTAAATCAATAACTTTTTTTGGCAGCATTACTATGTATTATAGAAGTAGAGAAATTGAAACTTGGAAAATTGCTAATTTTTCTAAATTTTTGGTAAATTTGGTATTTTTTTATAAATAAAAATGAATTTTTTTTACTCTGTTTTACCAGTGTCATGAAGTACAATATGTGATGAAAAAACTATCTCAGGGTTCTTTCACACTAGCGTTTTTGTTTTCCGGCATAGAGATCTGTCGTCGGGGCTCTATTCCGGAAAAATCCTGATCAGGATTATCCCAATGCATTCTGAATGGAGAGAAATCCGTTCAGGATGCATCAGGATGTCTTCCGTTCAGGACCGGAACGTTTTTTGGTCGGAGAAAATACCGCAGCATGCTGCGCTTTTTGCTCCGGCCAAAAATCCTGAACACTTGCCGCAAGACCGGATCCAGAATTAATGCCCATTGAAAGGCAATTAATCCGGATCCGGCCTTAAGCTAAACGCCGTTTCGGCGCATCGCTGGATCCGACGTTTAGCTTTTTCTCAATGGTTACCATGGCAGCCAGGACGCTAAAGTCCCGGCTGCCATGGTAAAGTGTAGTGGGGAGCGGGGGAGCAGTATACTTACAGTCCGTGCGGCTCCCGGGGCGCTCCAGAGTGACGTCAGGGCGCCCCACGCGAATGGATCACGTGATCCACGTGCATGGGGTGCTCTGACGTCATTCTGGAGCGCCCCGGGAGCCGCACGGACTGTAAGTATACTGCTCCCCCGCTCCCCACTACTACTATGGCAACCGCTCCCCACTACTACTATGGCAACCAGGACTTTAGTAGCGTCCTGGCTGCCATAGTAACACTGAAAGCATTTTGAATCCTGATCAGTCTTCAGATGCTTTCAGGTCACTTGCGTTGTAAAGTGACACTGGTCAGATTTGCAAAAAATGGCCGGGTCCTTAGGGTGAAAATGAGCCCGGTCCATAAGGGGTTAAAATGCCCCACTTAGCACTTGGTACCTATGACTGATAAGATAAACAGCGGAAAATGATGGATGTGTGAGAAAAGTGGTGCTGGGCTTCATAGACATGGTTTTCAGGCAAAATTCCAGATTTTTCTGGGTATTTCTGTAATAAATCTCTCACTACAATGTAACACGGAGTCGCCTTCTGCATTCATACAATGATAATACACTGGAAGTAACGTGGATGACTGCACACTGCTATGAGCGCAGTCACACTGCTATGAGCAGAGTCACACTGCTATGAGCAGAGCACACTGCTATGAGAGCAGCACACACTGCTGTGAGCGCAGCACACACTGCTATGAGCGCAGCCACACTGCTATGAGCGCAGCACACTGCTGTGAGCACAGTCACACTGCTATGAGAGCAGCACAAACTGCTATGAGCGCAGTCACACTGCTATGAGCGCAGCCACACTGCTATGAGCGAAGCACACTGCTATGAGCGCAGCACACACTGCTCTGAGCGCAGCCACACTGCTATGAGCGCAGTCCGCACTGCTATGAGCACAGTCACACTTCTATGAGCACAGTCACACTGCTATGAGCGCAGCACACACTGCTATGAGCGCAGCACCGCACTGCTATGAGCACAGTCACACTATGAGCACAGTCACACCGCTATGAGCACAGTCACACCGCTATGAGCGCAGCACACACTGCTATGAGCACAGTCACACCGCTATGAGCGCACAGTCACACTGCTATGAGCACAGTCACACTATGAGCACAGTCACACTTCTATGAGCGCAGCACACACTGCTATGAGCGCAGCACACACTGCTATGAGCGCAGCACACACTGCTATGAGAACAGTCACACTGCTATGAGCGCAGTCACACACTGCTATGAGCGCAGTCACACTGCTATGAGCACAGTACACACTGCTATGAGCGCAGTCACACTGCTATGAACAGTCACACTGCTATGAGCGCAGCACACACTGCTATGAACAGTCACACTGCTATGAGCACAGTCACACTATGAGCGCAGCACACACTGCTATGAACAGTCACACTGCTATGAGCGCAGCACGCGCATCTTCCAGTCAGACGGGCGGTGGGCGGGAGAAGAGGGCGGTCTGACCCTCAGACAGGAGGACGTTCCGCCATCACTTCCTCTCCAGCTTCCCCTCCCCGTTGCCTCCACAGCAGCCACATGACACTGAGCAGTGCACCGTGCTAGCCGTAGAGAGGACGCCTCAGCGCCAGCCTTCTCCTCAGCCGCAGGACCGCGGTCCTCACCTGCTCCGGCCTCTCCCCCGCTCCTCCATTCATCTTGTAGCTGCAGCCCTGCACACAGCCGCCATGCCCAATATCGTGCTGTTCAGCGGCAGCTCTCATCAGGATCTCTCCCAGAAAGTGGCAGACCGCCTGGGGCTGGAGCTGGGCAAGGTGGTCACCAAGAAGTTCAGCAACCAGGAGACCAGGTGAGCAGAGCTGGTCAGGTTCACGCGTAGCTGCGACATAGCAGTGGGAATGGACGTGGTATCATTGCTGGCAATGGGGACATGGCCATGCTGAGCCCGGGAGTCACATGGGGGGATGTGGCGTCTCATTCATAAAGCTGGGGCTCCCAGACTCGGTCTGCCGTCGTGTGATCCCATCCATCTGGACCACTCGGTGGAGTCATCTGTGGGCTGATTGGAGTCTGTACCATTGTCATTGGATTAGCAGAGCGAGTTCTGATCAGACCATGCTTTACTGTTTGGATCCTGATCAGAGCTGGCTAATGGCAGAAGCTTCCCTGCCCCAGGGGTATAGAGGAGGAGCCTGTTCAGTTACTACTGTTCATCTCATGTACAGGAGTAGCCATGTTCTGTCAGGCTGTGGAAGTTACTACACGTTATCCCCCTCCGCCTTATAGGGGATTGCTGATTGGTTTGGGGTCTAACTTCTGGGACCCCCCAGTGATCCCAAGAACAGTAGTCCCTGTCCTAATGGAGTGTTAGGGTACTTTCACACTTGCGTTGGTGCGGATCCGTCTGTTTATTTGCACAGACGGATCCGCACCTATAATGCAAACGTTTGTATCCGTTCAGAACGGATCCGTTTGCATTAGTTAAAAGAAAAATGACAAAGTCCAAAACGGATCCGATTTGAATTACATTGAAAGTCAATGGGGAATGGATCCGTTTTCAAATGCACCATATTGTGTCATTGAAAACGGATCCGTCCCCATTGACTTACATTGTAATTCAAAACGGATCCGCTAGGCTCCGCCTCTTCAGACGGACACCAAAATGCTGCATGCTGCGATTTGGTGTCCGCTTCCAGAACGGAATAGAGGCGGAACGGAGCCTAACTGATGCATTCTGAGCGGATCCTTATCCATTCAGAATGCATTGGGGCTGAACTGATCCAATTTGGACCGTTTGTGAGAGCCCTGAAACGGATCTCACAAACGGAATCCAAAATGGTAGTGTGAAAGTTCCCTTAGGTGGAGCATGTGCTCGGCCGCTCCATTCATTCTCCATGGGACTGCTGCAGAAGGCAGAGTTCAGCTCTAGGGAAGCTGAATGCTAACATTGCATAATTCTAGTCTTTTATTTCTCCGTTTTCTTCTTTCGTTT
Organism: Bufotes viridis; assembly: GCA_033119425.1. Lineage (NCBI taxonomy): Eukaryota > Metazoa > Chordata > Amphibia > Anura > Bufonidae > Bufotes > Bufotes viridis. The sequence goes on along the minus strand of CM065591.1, from coordinate 310,475,767 downwards.
GGTTGTATTATTTTAGTCTTACGGGCCTTTTACATAGACTGATAAATGTTTTTTTAGAAACGCTCGATCCCTATAATTGACCTGTGTCAAAGGTCCCGGCGAATGAACAAGCAAATGCTCGCTCGTTGGGAGATCGGGTTGTTCTACTGCCACCAAAAATCAGTTTCTGTGCAGCAAATCCTCCAGTCTAAGGCTACTTTCACACTAGCCTTTTTTCTGGATCCGGCAGGGATCAGCAAAAAAACACTTCCATTACTGATCATACAACCATCTGCATCCGTTATGAACGGATCCGGTTTTATTATCTTTAACATACCCAAGACGGATCCGTCATGAACTCCATTGAAAGTCAATGGGGGACGGATCCGTTTTCTATTGTGTCAGAGAAAACAGATCCGTCCTCATTGACTTGCATTGTGGGTCATGCCGGATCCGTCTTGCTTAGCATCCCAGGACGGAAAGCAAACCGCAGCATGTTGCGGTTTGCTCTCCGGTCTGGGAACGCAACTAAAACAGAATGGAAAGCATTTTGGAGAATTCCGTTCTGTTCAGTTTTGTCCACATTGACAATGAATGGGGACAAAACGGAAGCGTTTTTTTCCGTTATTGAGCCCCTATGACGGAACTCAATACTGGAAAACTGAAACGCTAGTGTAAAAGTACCGTAAGCAGTTATCTGCAGTGTAGGAACACTGGGGGTCATTTTCAAAGTGCGCCACACCACTTTTTGGCATAAAAAAGTCGCACGGTCCTGTTTTGCAACTTTTTTTTAAAGCCTGTGCGACAATATTTTGTCGCACGGGTGTTTTTATGCTGTCCTCGCAGTGAGGGAGTGGCGGGGGCTCTGCCGGGACTTCAGCCCTGACAAATCTCAGTGCAATGGGGAAACAAAGACGGCGTGAAATGCCAGTCTATGTAAATGACCCCTAATGATTTTCTATGAACAAGCGATCACCGTGCGGCTTGCTTGTCCCCATACAGCAGAGGCGATTGCTGCATGTAAATAAAGCTCTCCGCTCTGCCGACGATCAGATCATCGGGATCGGTTAATTCGGTCTCAATAATTACCCGATATCTCGGTCCTTGTCACCTATTGGTGATCGATTTCTTTAGGCCCCATTAGGGCTCTTTCACACGAGCGGATCGCGTGCGTGGAATCCGCTGCATGAAAGAGAGCCAAGCCCTGTTCCGGACAGCAGAGACACGGAGCGTTAACACGATTCATGATAGTCCGTGCCTCTCCGTGACCTTTTTACTACAAAACCACAGTGAGACAAAGATGTCACCGTGTTTTGTAGTAAAAAGATCAGAGAGGCACGGACTATCATCAGTCGTGTTAATGCTCCGTGTCTCTGCTGTCTTGAATGGGGCTTGGCTCCCTTTCACACACGGATCCGCTTGTGTGAAAGAGCCCTCAAGATGAATCAAAGTGATTTTCAGTCACAGAAACTTTAGGGTGGTGTCCCATATTTAAGGCATTGCGTTCCCCAACTGCAGCCAAAAACCCCAAATTCAGGTTTTCCTAATGGAATAAGTGTTTAATAAGTGGAGGTTGTTGGTTAATGGCAGCAAACCGTGGGCAATCAGAAACCAGTTTAACAAGTGGGGCTTTGGCTGTGTTCACCTCTGTTGTGAAATCCGAACGGACAAAAAGTCGTGCATGCAGGACAGTTCGTCCAGGCGAATGCCGGCATTTAGGTTGGAAAGCGGCCAGATCCCTGTTGGATCTCATTGTAGACAATGGGGAACCGATGGTTCACGGCATTATCCAGCTATACCGGATATGATGAACTCGGGCAGGCCGTTCCTCTGCCGTATTTCACAACACAGATGTGAATGTAGGGTAATGGCCAACCCTCGGCTGGTATGTGGGACAGCACCCATAGGCTAAGGCTGGCATTTCACATGCTAAAAGGTGCAGGCCTCCCAATAAAAAGGACCAATAATCCAAGGGAAAGGAACAAAAATCAAATCTACGCCAACTGTGCGGAGCAGTAGATTTGAGCTATAATTCACACCGGTTTCTGGCATATATTGTGATAAATTTGCTGGACCGCGGTAGGTCACGTCCCTTCCCACTACGTTCTGCCCGCTTTTCAGAAAAGTGATGAGCATGCTGGAAAACCCCAAAAAGTCACAAAAATGGGCAACCTCATGGGATGATAAATCTCGGGTAGCCAGTGTCCCCCTAGAAATCTGCTGACACCTAACTTTTTGGGTGTCTGTGGAAGTAATTATTGCCTGGCTGCTAATTAAAGGGGATATTGATGGCAGGTCCTAGGCATCAATATCAGATCGACCGGGGTTCGAGAAGTCAGCCCCCCGCTGATGTGGTATTGATGACCTCTTCTGAGGATAAGCCATCAATATCACAATCCCGGATATCCCCTTTAAATAAAGATAAAACCTATACTGTAATCCGTCCCTGCCCCCCAGTGCTTGCAAACTGTACTTGTTATACGCCCTACAGACCATTTCGTAGAACGCAAGTTCTCTCATTGTTTTTTTGGAAAATGGGAAACTTGAGGCCTTGAAGAAAACGGACACAAACACAGGAGCGCATACAACGCGACCTAGCAACCCAGCCTGACCCAATATACAGGGAACATGAAATGTCCAGATGACTGTGGGTGAAGACTACAAAGGTAGCATATAAAAACCGCGCGCTGCACCGGATACTTCGAGGCAAGTGATTTATTGTCTAAAAACAAATAAAGAACAGCTACTTGTTTTCACAGGGCCGGCTGGACGGCGAACTGCCAAGGAAACGCGTAGCTGCTGGTTTTTATTTGTTTGTGTTTTTATGCCATAAAACTTTAATACAGTGACCTAGAAGGAATCGCACCAGCGAGTGTCCCCTACAGATCGGTGCCACTGTTCGTTTAGGGTGCCTGTCCACAGAAATGCCACATGTGAAACTCATCCTTAAATGGGCATTCCCATCTGGGACATTCATGGCATATTTCTAGGACAGGGATGAGCAACCCCCGGCACTCCAGCTGTTCTGAAACTACAACTCCCAGAATCCTCCTTTCTCTTCTATGGGAGTTACAAGAACAGCCAAGTACTTGTGCATGCTGGGAGTTGTATTGTCACAGTAGCTGGAGCGCTGATCCCTTGTGCTAGGATATGCCATATAGGTGCAGGACCCACATCCGGGACCTGTTCCTATCTCCAAAATAGGACCCCCAAAGTGAACCGTAAGCAGCCACTCATGCGCCTCCCGTTCACTGATATGAGAGTTCCAAAAAATAGCCGAGGACAGTCTGATAGCGGGGAATGGAGCGGTGACCGCGATTCAGTCACCGCTGTGGGAATTCTGAAAATAGCCAACCGTGCTCTCTCCCCCCATTGCAATGCATGGAGTGCATGCTGTACATGTTCAGCGTGCTCTCCTTCATTTTGGGGGCCCCATTCTTTGGATAGGAAGTGGGACCTGCACCTATCTGATATTGATGTCATTTCCTAGCGATATGCCATAGACTTTGACTGGAGCACCAGCATGCATGGTGGGCCGCCGCTCCATTCAAGCTCTTCGTACCTCTGGCCTTGCGGATGTGGGTATGTGTGTAGGTCTCCTCAGTTGGAACCGCACCAATCTAGCGTTTAACACTTAAAAATTCTGCCCAAGAACCATGTGGTATTTTTCATGCGGTTTTTGCGGCCTTTGTTGTAGTGGTGTTTTTATTTTCACATATGTGAATTGCATTTTTTCAGAAGTTTTCTCTACAGAGAAGAGTATTTCTGCAACACGATGCATAAAAAAGTGCCGTGGACCCAAAAACACGCCCTGATTGGAAAAATAAAAGAGCCGCAATGAAAAAAAATTCTGGAGTCTTCAAAAATCCTATTAAGAGGTTGAGAATCCAGCGTTTTCCAGGATCACTTTAGTTTTGATGCTCATGATGCTTACCTCATGGACGCCTGGGAATTGGCGGATCTACATGAAATGATGAAAGGACGTTACCGTGTACCGTTCATTCCCTGGTTGTACCAGAGGGTCACTTTAAATATTCATGATCTACTCTTAGGACTGATCATATCTAATTGGTGGGGGCTCGCCGCCCTGCCTGTCATCTGTGTGAAGAGGCCGTGATGGTCAGGTGAGCGCCGTGGCCTCTTCCTAGCCCTGTGACTAAATGTCCATCGGTCACGCGGCCTGTGTATAGCGCGGTCCGCAATACAATGCTAAGCGTAGCCGCAGGACAGTGCTGTGCATGGTGACCTATGAAGAGTGCCAGAAGTCTGAACCCCTCCAATCAGATATTGCTTTTTCCTGGTAAGTCATCAGTCAGTTTCCAGAAAACCACGTCGTGCTACTTTCACATCTGCGCTTTCCCTTTTTGCTATTGAGATCCGTCATAGGAAACAATTCGGTTTGTCCCCATTCATGGTCAGTGGGGACAAAACTGAAGAGAACAGAGAGCTCCAAAATACTTTCCGTTCTGTTTCATTGAGCACACAAAGGCGCTGCATGAGGGATGAGGAGCAAGACGGATCCGTCATGACTCACAATGTAAGTCAAGGGAGTCTTACAATGGTTCTAGTGCCAGATCCATCATGGCAATGTTAAAGATAACATAACTGGATCCGTTCATGGCAGATGGTTGTATTATCGGTAACGGAAGCCGGATCCAGCAAATACGCAGATGTAAAAGTAGCCTTAACCAGGTGGAACATAAAGCCCCTGGTATTAGTTGTGTGGCGTTTACATGCATTCGCCCACATTCCAGTGTTTTATCGTGACACTGTGGATCCAGCATTGAGCCTCATTCACACGTCGGTGTTCCACGGACATCACACGTCCCCATTCATTTTAATGTGTGTATTCACACATCAGTGTTTTAGCACGGTCCGTGGGTTCGTGTTTTTAGCACGGATGCATGCTCTATTTTGTCTGTGTTCAAGGATCCAAGACGCCCATTATAGTTTATGGATCCGTGAGTGTGTGAGGATGATATCCGTGGTGCATCCGTGTTTCACGGATCATTAGGAAGAGATGCTCTGAATTTTTTTTTTCAGCTGTTCAGTGTCAGTGAAACACAGACAGCAAAAAATGGACCCAACACGGATGCATCACTGACCACCTGCTCACGGACGTGTGAATGAGGCTTTATTGATGGCTGTAGTCTTTTACAGGGCTTGTCTTACTTCAGACATTGGTGGCATATCATTTCTATAGTAGTTCAAAAATAGCCGAGCTCTGCGCATTGCACTCTCCATTCATTCATATCTGTGGGGCTGAAAATAGGCGAGTGCGCCCGCTCAGCTCTTCTTGGAACGCCCACAGAAGCGTCTGCGTACTATCCACCGTTTTTTCGGATAGCACACTGACCCCTTTATTTCTGTGGGTCACATGTTTTTTGCGGATCTGTCTTTCTATTGATGGGAGTGAGAAAAATGTGCAGTGCACACAGAGGGTATCCCTATTTTGCGGATCCGTTGTTTTGCTGATGGAAATACGGACACGGCTTTTGCATGAAGCCCAGTGCACTTTTTATTGCCTAGGGATATTAAAGGGGCTCTGGGATCTCTGAGGACAGTTGGGTACGTGTAGCCCAGTACTTAATGAAGTCATTATTTTTTTTTTGCTGCAGCCCAACCGTTGCTAATGCTATAGTGAACCATGTGACAGGATTTCTTCGTAATCTAATCTTTCTTAGGTAATTGATTCCCATGGGCCAGTGTAGCATGATTTCAGTCATATCTGCCGGCTGCTGCGTCCTCGGCATGCTATTTTAATGCGTGCCGCCAACATGATGTGTTACCTGTAGACTTGCATCAGATGCACAAGGTGACAATATGTGACAATAATCTGCAGCATCATGGCCTGAAATCTGCCCAGATCTTTTCCACTGCAAGTATCCTGCTGTAAATCTTCAGAAATATAGGTTTTCTAAAGTAGCTGTTTGTGAGCGGGAGGCGTCACCGCCATTATAATACATCATGAAGAAAATGGCATGTGTAGCGTTGTTTCAGGTCAACCCCTATAGGCCCGAGTGGAGCGAGCTCCGGATCATAAAAACGTTGTTTTTAATGCTGTTTCCGTACAGCATTAAAATGTATTGGCTCCAGTGGAGCAAGACTTCGGGGAATTACTTCAGAATTCCTATGTGCGTATTGAAGATCATTTTAAGATAGGAATCCAAAGTGGGCTTTGGTACCGAGGAACCAGACAGTAGTAAAGTACAGCCGATTCCTGTCTTAAAATGTTTTTCAGTATGCGCACATGATCTGTAGCTCGATTCGCTCACGTTTAATCCCCTATTCACAGCATAGGGGATAACTATTAGATTGGTGGGGGTCCTACCTCTGAGATCCCCACCACTCACAAGAACAGAGGCCCCGTACCCCCTGCGTCCCCCCCCCCCCCTGAAAAGAACGGGCGCAGGCGGTCGCACATGCACGTAGCCACGCTATTCATTCCTATGGGAGTTCCGGCGATGGATGAGTTCATCGCTCGGCTACCTCCGGAATTCCCATAGAAATGAGGCGGCTGGTTGGGCATGTATGCGACCGCTCTATTCATTTCAGGGGAGCTGCAGGGGGTACGGGGATAACTTGAAACCATCGGAATACCCCGTTAAGACGCTACTGCACAGTTGACGGTTATTCTACTTGGTTAAAGGGGTTGGCCCATAAGCAGTTATCACCTAGCCACAGGACAGGGGATAAATATATGATCACTGGGGTCTGGTGGCCGAGACCTGATCTCGACAGTGCGGCCCCTGAGTCCCCTGTGTGAATGGGGCGGACTAAGGGTACCAGCATATGATGCGGAATATGCATGTTTTTTCGGTGCACAGTCCCATGCGGAAAACCTGCAGTGTGGCACAGTACTAGCAAAGTGAGTGAGTACAGAAATCTCATGTACACTTTGTGGATGAAAGCCTGTACTATTAAAATATGAAACATATTGATTCCATACGGCAATCAAAAAGTCATACACGCAGCAAAATGGTATCAATGAAAAGTACAGATTGAGCCCTCGCACCGTACACGTATCTTTTTTTTTCAGTATGTGGTATTGCAGTAAAACCACACATAAATCCACACTATTTCTTGAGGATTTTGTGAAGTTTTTGGTGCGGATTTTCTGTGTACATTGAAGGGAATGTGTCGCAGAAATTTTATCTTTTTATTTTCTCATTGCAGACATTTTTATTCTGTTTCCTGAACAGGATTATGGGGGCGGCCATCTTTGCCTGAGCTGTTCTTCACGGCATTTAGAGATTTGCTTTACAGCAGCCACATGGGCCATAGACGCAATGCACAGGAGATAACTCATTGACTTCTATGGGAGAGGTTTCTAGGCATGACCTGTGCAGAGGTCAAGAGAGAGTAGAAAAGCTGTGACCATTACCTATTGTGAATGGGGGATCCTGCGTCATCTTTATATAGGTGATAAGTCAGTCTAATCCTGCTTGTAATGATAAGCTGATAACTGCAGAAAGTGATCTGTACATACCAAGAAGTGACACCTGTTATTAGGCTGAGAGTCCTGAAGGATTTAGTTATTTTTTTGAATGCAGATATTAACATGGAAAATTCTTTAAAATGTGCTGCCCAAAAATCTATTGTGGCTCTATTTATTCATAAATCAGATTTTTGTAATATGTAAATGACTCACATAAGGTGCCCAAGGGGTGTACAGGGTGTATTAAAGGACCGCCCCTTGGGCACCTTGTGTGAGCCTTTTACATATTACAAAAATCTAATTTATGAATAAATAGAGCCACAATGGGAGATAATAATGGCATCTAAAGAATCTTCTCATCAGGACGGACAAGTACATATGCTTTACTGGAGGGGGTAAAATCTGATGACAGAATCCCTTTAAGAGTTCTCACACTTTAGCAAATGGCATTTATCATGTAGAGAAAGTTAATACAAGGCACTTACTAATGTATTGTGAATGTCCATATTGCTTCCTTTGCTGGCTGGATTCATTTTTCCATCACATTATACACGGTTTGTTTCCAGGGGTTATGACCACCCTGCAATCCAGCAGTGGTGGCCGTGCTTGCGCATTGTAGGAAAAAGCGCCATCCTATGCGCATTCCCACGTTACCGGCCACCAGAGAGGTCGTCACTTTTTCCTTTAGTGTGAAAGCATGACCCCCACGGCTGAATGACAGGGTGGTCGTAACCATGGAAACGAGACATGTATAATGTGATGGAAAAATGAATCCAGACAGCAAATGAAGCAATATGTACAATTACAATACATTAGTAAGTGCCTTGTATTAACTGTCCATGATAAATGTCAATTTGCTGAAGTGACACAACCCCTTTAATGTTTTGTCTCTTAGTCATTCTCTGCACAGAGGTATTCCCAGCTCACTAGTTGTGCATGAAACTACAGCGCCGCTGCCTGCGAGTGCTGCTGCGCAGGTAAAGCAGAGCCACTACCACTTGAACTCACAGACCTGGAAGTCATGTTATATTCTATTGATATATCTTCCTTTGTCTGTGACAATAATTCTTCAAGGCTATTTTCCCATATCAGCATTGTTAACCCTGGTAGACCGTTCCAGCAGAGGAGCAGCCCGCTGGGGTTTACCACATCCAGCGACATGGACGGCAGTCATGGCCGAAACTGTCCAGATCCCATTATAGTCAGTGAGGTCCCATCCTGCTATTACGCTCAGATGTAAAAGTAGCCTAATAAAGATAGAGGAAAGCTTTCGGTCTGGAAGAAATCTATGGCCTGTTTTTAATCTTCGATGTTGAGTGGATCATACCACTAGAGAGGGGGGGGCTCTGTTTCATCTCTGTACAATTACGAGCTTGCTCTCATCTTGGCAAATGAGTGCAAATGTCATATTGCTGACATTGACATTATTTGTCTTCGCTGTCTTAATTTGAAAGTAAAATTCTAGTCGTCAAGGTGATCATGTATGACTGCAGTCTACTCCCAGCACACCGTGAGCACCTGCTGCAGACGGAAATTGTAATATATCATTTTAGCGGTGTTTACGGCAGAACTGTAATTACCCCGCTCATCGCTGCGATGTCGACAGCAGCAGCAAGCTGGTGGGCTTTTATAAAGGAAAACGTTCTTTTAATTAGTTTTTTCTTGTTGGAGTACTCGAGTAATTGTTGGAATAATCGGTAGAATACTTGATTACTAAAATAATCGATGGCTGCAGCCCTAGCTTGTGTGGGCGCTGTGTTCTCTTCAAACGTCTGATCAGGGGTGGTACCGGCTGTCAGCCCCTAACCAGTCTGATATTGATGTCCTGATTTTGTGGTCTTACCCTTAGCAAGTGAAATGACCGTTAAGAAAGTAGTGAAAATAAAGCCAGTTGTCTGTATCAGTGGCGGGAAGAGGAAAAAGTCAACTAGCAATAACTTACTGTATGTCCCGTGGGATCTAAGGATTGCGCATGTTGAAATCTAGCATGGCTGACCCATCTTTCCTGTGATATGTCATCATGGGACAGTTGGGAGACCCTCATACATAGGAGATGGTTACAGTCCCATCAGTACTGGAAATGGAACTTGTGTTCTTGACTGCGTTAGGCTACTTGGAATGGCATCATATTGATCTACAGTTTTCAACTTTGGCCCTCAATATCTCCGGCAGAGATTTCAGGGTTTCCTTAGGGTACTTTCACACTTGCGGCAGGATGGATCCGGCAGGCTATTCAGCCTGCCGGATCCGGCCTGCCGTCAGTGCCCGCGCGCTGCCGCTCCGTCCCCATTCTTTCAGTCCAGCGATCTTTGCCGTGCTGCGCCGTAGCTCCGTCCCATTATAGTCAATGGGGATGGAGCGGCAGCACGGCAGTGATCAGGCATTGCGGTAGGCCGGATCCGGCAGGCTGAATAGATAGCCTGCCGGATCCGTCCTGCCGCAAGTGTGAAAGTACCCTTAGTTTTTTGTTACGGGTTCTAGAATTCAGTGTATCAAGTAGATTTCTAGGAGAAATAGAAATTACCGTATTTAGATAAATTGGACTCCTGTATTGTTATTCTAATAAAGCTGTTTCATGCCTGTGGTTGTGCAGGCAGTCATGTTCTTTACTCTGTTAGAACAATGTGCAGGCTATAGCTGATGACCTTACTTCAAGGGCAGTCCTACTTTTCCTCCTTGAGTCCAGAAAGTAGCTGTGGAAAGTCTAGGCTAGTAATAATGGAGCCCGTAACCTGATTCCACTGTCACTTTACATACAACTCAAAGTGGCTATTTACGGAACTTTTTCTGTATAAACGGTATGTTGCCTTCACTTAACACTTATTTAACTTTATTTTGGGGAGAAGTGGGGGGGGAGTAGTGGTGACATTGTTCCCACAAAAGGTCTAAAGCCACCGACACACAAGTGCAGGTGAACGCACATGAGATCTGCACAAATTTCCGTGTGCGGCATATTGCGCAGCTTTGCCTCAGATCGTACCCCTCCATAGAAAAGGGTGAAATCCACAGCTAAAACCGCAAATATAATTGACGTGCTATTTATTTTGAAATCCGCACGGCAGGTAAATTTCTGCAGAGAAAAAAAATCTGCAAAGTGTGCATGAGATTTGTGTAATCTCATACAGTTTGCTGGTACTGTTTTTTTTTTTTTTTGTCTTTTTTTTAGGACTGGAATCCGCGTGGATACACCCCAAATATTCTGCAATGTGTGCAGAAAATCTGCACAAAAATGCACATAAGCCAGCGCTACTTAACGCGGTTTTGGTGCTTTACTTGGGATGTGATTTGTCTACTTTCTTTGCTGTATTATGTTGTGTGTTTTTTTTCTACACAAAATCAGTGTTGAAAAAGACTCATGTAAGGGTACTTTCACACTAGCGTTTTGTATTCCGTTTGTGAGATCCGTTTCAGAGATCTCACAAACGGTCCAAAACGGATCAGTTCAGCCCCAATGCATTCTGAATAGATAAGGACCTGTTCAGAATGCATCAGTTAGGCTCCGTTCCGCCTCTATTCCGTTTTGGAGGCGGACACCAAAACGCAGCATGCAGCATTTTGGTGTCCATCTAAAGAGGCGGAGCCGAACGGATCAGTTTTGAATTACAATGTAAGTCAATAGGGACGGATCCGTTTTCAATGACACAATATGGTGCATTTGAAAACTGATCCGTTCCCCATTGACTTTAAGTGTAATTCAAAACGGATCCGTTTTGGACTGTCTTTTTTCTTTTAACTAATGCAAACGGATCCGTTCTGAACGGATACAAACGTTTGCATTATAGGTGCGGATCCGTCTGTGCAAATAAACAGACGGATCCGCACCAACGCAAGTTTAAAAGTACCCTAATTTGCACCTTGTACCTTAAAAGACTACACTATTGGGGGCTTTTTTTTTTTTTTTATATTTCATTGTACAAATTTTTTCAATTGGTCTTTATTAAAAAATGAGTCCTTTTTTTTTTTTTTGTGTACATAGCTGAGGTCCTCTAGTAGCTTCCTGTGGATTTTTGTCTTTTCTGTCATCTGGGGAGCAGACAGACTTACTAGGCTACTTTCACACTTGCGTTTTGTGCGGAACGATCCGTTTTCTATTGTGCCAGGTTGTGTCGGTGAAATCCGTTTGGCTCAGTTTCATCAGACGGACACCAAAATGCTACAAGCAGCCTTTTGGTGTCCGTCTCCAAAGCGGAATGGAGACTGAACTGATGCATTCTGTGCCGATCCTTTTCCATTCAGAATACATTAGAATGCAAACTGATCCATTTTAGACCGCTTGTGAGAGCCCAAAACGCGAGTGTGAAAGTAGCCTTATCTCTGCTCTCTCACATTTTAAACACTCATTACAGCTCAGTTCTTATCTTACTGATAAGAATGTGCCTTAAATAAGTGTTTCACCTCTCAGTAGTTTAGAGATGAGGCTTAGATAACTGCACAAAATGAAAATGAAAGTACCAGTCATACAGTTAGAAAAACAGTTAACCCTTTATGACAGAATGGCTCAGTATTTTTAATAAAGTTAATCAAAAATATGATTTTTAGCCAAAAATGAAAAAATGCGATCCTAAACAAAAATTGCTTTAGAGCGTGTACATATCCTTTAAAGGGGTTATCAAAGGCCTATAATTGCGCCCACTGAAATGAATGGGTCAGGATTCGGTGGGGTTGTGTGAAAGGGGCCCAAGAGATTCCATCTAACCAGATGGCCATGCTCACTGTGTAGACTAAGTAGGAAGCCTAAACCTAGGCCCCTCCTCCTAAACTTCCTAGCTCACGTGCACTAGCGTCGGAGGCGGGATGAGAGGGTGGGAAGACATGGCTGCAGCCTGAGAAGAATACACTGACTTTCTATTGTTTTTGTTTATTGTCTGCAGTTCTGATATGGGAGAGGAGAGCAAGAAAAATGAGATTGTTACATGTTGGTGGTTCTTATTTGCTAGCATTCTGAAGTGGAAGTGTTTAGGCATAACAGCAGCACAGCCAGTAGACTAGGTCAGCCCAAAAGACTGTGTAAGGCCTCTTGCACACAAACATATTTTGTTTCCGTTCCGTTTTTGCGGTTTCTGTTTGCGGTCCGTATGCGGAACTATTTATTTCAATGGTTCCACACAAAAAAAAAACAGAATGTACTCTGTATGCTTTACGTATATCTGTTCCACTAAAAGATAGACCTTGTCCTATTATTGTCTGCAAATAACATTCCGTTGCTCCATTCAAGGCAAAGGGTCAGCAAAAAATATGGAATGCATTCGGAACACATCCGTATCTCATCCGTTTTATGCGGATCCGTGACCACTTTGCCCATGTGTTTACTGACATTACTGTACATTACATTGATGATTAAAAATGTTATGTTTCCGTTTGCGATCCTCAAAAAACGGATCACATACAGAAACCATACTGAGATTTTTTTTGCGGAAATACGAAACTGAAACAAAAAATGGAACAACGGATCAGTGAAAAACGGACCGCAAAAGACATATGGTTGTGTGAAAGAGGCCTAAGGGAAACTTTATAAAATGGCTTCCCATGGCCAATCAGGCTGAGAACCACGAGGGACATTTACTAATCCTGTTGCGCCAGAATTGTAAAATGAGCCAAAAATAATGGCATTTTGATTTGCACTAAATATGTCAACTAAAAAAGTGTTTTAAATGTCAAAGTTTGCAGGGCTACCAAATTGGCATATATTACACCTCATTTATCAACTTGACTTAAAAGGCACAATATGTAGCTGTAGATTAAGTTGCTTCTGAGGTAGTGTACATTGTTAAAGACGAGCGGTCAGATAGATGCGACTTTAATTAAAAAAGTCCCAATTTTAGCGATTAAATGTCGCATATTGGCCCTAAAGGTGTCGCACGTTCAAAATCGGTTGAGTACAGATGCATTGTTGCAAATACAATTAAATGTTGCATTTTCACACACCTTAAAGAAGGTCGCATTCATGAAATGACAAATTATTAGCCTACCCTTACACAAGACACATTTAAAATGGCATACGCCGTTTAGTAAATGAGGTGAAAAAAATCACCACTTTTGATCCTTGATGTAAGGATTTTTCTGGCTGATAATGTGTATTTCCAGGTGTCAGCTGGAGTCATACAAAGTACCTACTATGGGAGCAGTATTTTTCTGGACTGATGAATCATGTTTGATGGACAACCATGGAAAACTAGCTACCAGAACAGTGCAAACCGGATCGGTGCCTAACTAATATACAAATTCAGATAAGTTCCACCTCTGTTTAACTCATTCAACAGGCTGTTCCTGCAGAGCCTGCCGGAGTTCACCAGATCTGACCTAGCATACTGCCGTTCACCACTGGAACCCATTTACTATAATGCACTCTGGCGGCATCTGGCCAATTTCCAGTATGAGTACCAGGTTTTGGCCAGACAAAAACCACTGCAGATACCATTATAGTCAGTGGGGTCTGCTGGAACAGCCTGCTGGATCACTTAAACTAGTGGTGTTAACTCGACCTCTTGCTACATTGACTTGAAATACCGGATTTTGTTTTTTGTTGGGTCTTAGTACAACCTGTTTGGCCATATTTCTGTCTTCTCACAGCGTAAAATAGCTACTCACCGGTTGAATCCAGAGCACTGCTCGTGCTGGTAAGATGGGCTGTGGGCTGAACGTCCTTAAAGGGAATCTGTCACCAGCATAGTAGCATATTTTTTTTTCATGAATCCTTGTTTAATAAAGTACCTTATTTCCATAACTGTTGGTGGTTTTCTTTTTCGTCTTGTCATTTCTTGTAAAAACCGCTTATTCAGATATGCAAATGAAGGTCTTAGGAGCCCAGAGGGGTGTTCCTCCTTTAGCAAGGAGCCGAGGAACGCCCCCCTGATGTGCCGTGCCCGCCTAAAATTTTAAAAAACGAACGCTTACAATCTGTAAAATCCCCTTCCAGAGGTGAGGCTAAATACTCCACCCACCAACCCCCCCCCCCCCCCCCCCCATCTCTGTGCGGCAAATATCCCCGCTCCGGCTCTCGCCTGCATCCCGAAATCTCGCGCAGGCGCAGTGCCAGCAATTGCCTGCACGCTTCCTTCTCACTGAGGCAACATCGCTCTGGAAAGCGTCACTGTGCTCGGCGCATGCCCAGTGACGCTGTTGAGGCTGTTGCCCTTAGTATCCCTTTAGCAAGGAGCCCAGGAACGCCCCCCCCTGATGTGCCGTGCCCGCCTAAAATTTAAAAAACGAACGCCTATAATCTGTTAAATCGCCTCACAGAGGCGAAGCTAAATACTCCCCGCCCAGCATCTCCCCAAACCCCCCAACCCCCCCCCCCCCCAGCTCCAGTATTTCGCCTCGCCTCTGGAAGGGGATTTTACAGATTGTAGGCGTTCGTTTTTTAAAATTTTAGGCGGGCACGGCACATCAGGGGGGCGTTCCTCGGCTCCTTGCTAAAGGAGGAACGCCCCTCTGGGCTCCTAAGACCTTCATTTGCATATCTGAATAAGCGGTTTTTACAAGAAATGACAAGACGAAAAAGAAAACCACCAACAGTTATGGAAATAAGGTACTTTATTAAACAAGGATTCATGAAAAAAAAATTATGCTACTATGCTGGTGACAGATTCCCTTTAAGCATTACAATAATAGCTGAGCTGTTTTACTGCTCTCATAGGCATAATTCTTATCTTTCACCTTGCAATGTTCTCTACATGTAATGTGGAGTGCGTAAGATTACAGCAACCACTAAAACCTGCAGTGTCAGCTGAAGGTACAGGCGGTATTGTGGCCTCAGCTGAGTTGTACAGTGTGTAGCGTTATTGAGGGACATTTGAATCAGAATTCTGGTGCAGATCATGCAACAAAAAATCTCTGCAACACACTCGTGTCTCTTTCCACACTTTTTGCAATTTATCATACTATTTTGATATATTAATAATATACACATACACACAGTTGAAACCAGAAGTTTACATACACTATATAAAAAGTAGGCCTGCACAATATATTGCGAAAGCAATCGCAATTAGCCGACCCAAAAATGCTGCAATTATATTACCGTATATTTTGCTTTATAAGACACACTTTTTTCCCCAAAAAAAGTGTGTGGGGGGGGGGGGAATGGCTGTGCGTCTTATAAAGCCATGGTTGACTTTCTACGTGACACTGACACAGTATCTCCGGCCGCTATGCTGCACAGCGCGGCCAGCGATACATCAGTTACAGTGCGGGGAGGGAGGAGGGGCTGGTGGAAAGTCGTTATTTTAATGAACACATGTTCTTATATCTATTTTATTTATCAGTTCTGTGCAGGGATATTAAGAAAATGGCAAGTTTTGTGTTTTGTACTTTTGCAGTAATGCAAATATGTATTTTATTTTAAAAAACGCTGTGTATTTCAGTTCTTGAGTTCAGCATAACTACATTTCAGCATTGTCAGTAATGTGTGTGAGCTTTTACCTTGAAGATCCAAGCAGATAGACCTCTAGCACAATTCCCTTTAAAATATTGCATTGCATATCGTTATCGCAATTTTTAGGGCCCTAATCGCAATCGCACAAAATTCCCATATCGTGCTGCCCTAATAAAAAGACACATATTCATGTTTTTCCTAATATCTGACATGAGAGATCGGAATAAACCTTTCCTGTTTCCTGTATACCATAATTATTTGCTAAATGGCAGAATAATGAGAGAGAGAATATGTTTTAAGGCATATTTATTACTTGCAATGTCAAAAGATTACATACACTAAGATTACTATGCCTTTAAACAATTCTGGACTGCCCATATGATGATGTCATGTGTTTGGAAGCTTCTGTTAGGTTTGTTGGCAACATCTGGATGTATTTAAATGCACACCTGAAACACACTGCTTCTTTGTGTAGCATCATGGGAAAGTCTAAAGAAATCAGCCAAGATATCAGGAAGAGAATTGTGGACTTGCACAAGTCTGGCTCAACCTTGGGTGCAATTTCAAGATACCTGAAGGTGCCTCGTTCATCTGTACAAACAATTATACGCAAGTACAAACAAGATAGAATGTCCAGCCATCATACCGCTCGAGAAGGAGACGGGTTCTGTGTCCCAGAGATAAACGTGCTTTGGTCCGACATGTTCATATCAAACCAAGAACAAAAGCAAAAGATCTTGTGAAGATGATGGCGGAAGCTGGTAAGATTGTTTCAATATCCACAGTGAAACGAGTACTGTATCAACATGGGCTGAAAGGCCACTCTGCCAGGAAGAAGCCATTACTCCAAAAGAAACATAAAAAATCCAGATTAATATTTGCAGATGCCCACAGGCACTAAGACCTACATTTTTGGAGACATGTCCTGTGGTCTGACGAAACTAAAATAACTGCAGAACCCCTTTAAAAGTAAATTTCTAAACTGATGATCTATCCTCTGGATAGATCATCAGCATCTGATCGGCGGGAGTCCGACACCCGGGACCCCTGCTAATCAGCTGTTTGTGAAGGCACTGGCAGTAGCGCTGCGGTCTTGTCACTGGGCCTGCAGTAAACATCGAGAAGACTGCGGCGCTACTGCCAGTGCTGCTGCCTTCTCAAACAGCTGATCAGTGGGGGTCCTGGGTTTCGGACCCTAACCAATCAGATGCTGATGGTCTATCCAGAGGATAGATCATCAGTTTAAAATAACTGCAGAACCCCTTTAAGCAACATCTCAAGACCTCAGCCAGGAAGTTAAAGCTTGTGCGGAAATGGGTCTTGCAACTGGACAATGACCCAAAGCATACTGCCAAACTGGTTACAAAGTGGCTTGAGGATAACAAAGTCACGGTTTTGGAGTGGCCATCACAAAGCTCTGATCTCAATCCTATTGAAAAAGTATGGGCAAAGCTGAAAAGGCAGGTGCGAGCAAGGCGACCAACAAACATGGCTCAGTTACACCAGTTTTGTCAGGAGGAATGGGCCCAAATTTCGACCAACTATTGTGAGAAGCTTGTGGAAGGATATCCAAAACGTTTGACCCAAGTCATAAAGTTTAAGGGCAATAGTACCAAATATTAATTAAATGTATGTTAACTTTTGACTTTGCAGAAAGTAATAAAGATGCCTTAAAACATTCTCTCATTATTTTGTGATTTGGCAAATAATAATAATTATGGTAATTCTAATTGACCAAAAACACCAAGGTTTAATCTGATTTCATGTCAGATATTAAGAAAAACATACGTATGTGTCTTTTTATATAGTGTATGTAAACTTCTGGTTTTAACTGTATATGCTCTGATTCATCAAGGCGACGGTCTTGATGGGGTCTGCAGTGCTGGAGGAGTCATATAATTTGACTAGGTGCAGGCCTAGGAGTAAATTACTTGCTTTCTCTGTCAGTCCCTGCACAAGAATGAAATGTATGGATGGGGCTGATGGTCCTGCCCATATCCTACCTTCTCCATGCCCCCTTTGTCGTAAACCTGTTTGGCACAGAGTGAAATGGCAAAGCGTGTGGAGAAGTTTGTATGGACTGGAGGTAAACATGCCACACAGCGGTTTCAGAGCTGCCATTGGGTCCGCACGCCGCCTCTATCGCCACTGCTTGGTAACTCCTCTTCACCTGTGATAAATGTGTTTGCTGTAAATTTGGCAACTTCTCTGGGTGAAGGTGGACAGATCCTGGACCTCTCTACTGTAGTTGTGTAACAGCACAAGCACTGTTTGCGCTGCTGTGGACATGGGTAGTGTTGAGGTGCCTGCTGGGTACAATATTACAGTGGGGCTTTAATCCATTGGATGACTCCTTTTTCCCGTAGTGTCAACTGGAGACTAATCCACTTGGGCCAGGGAACAGTTTTCGAATGTTTTTTGCACATAAGCATTTCCTTTTGAAAAGGGAATTAGAACATTACGATTGCGCTGAATGAGCTGATGGAATGCCGGCTGCGGCTCATGCATGAGTAACGTTTGCTGTGCCAACCTCAAATTGGGCTGTTTGCCTGGCAAAGCATGTTACTGTGAAGTAATGCAAGTTTTAAATAGAAAGTATTTCTGACCAGCAGAATCCGAGCATTCCTTTCCAGTAAAGGTGCTTTCCCTCTATGACTGCACGAAAGGCGCGACCTACGGTGTTTATACTCCCTGCTGCTGTGGTTTGTGTTAGGTTTAAATGGCTTGTGTTGAATTTCCCTTGTTTGTTAATGGGTTTACTGATTGCTTACCAACAATGTTTCAGTAATGTATGTGTGGAGATTAGACGACGCCGTACACTAAGCAGTCAGTTTACCATGGGCAAGGTGGAGCAAATAGTAACTGCATTTACATGATCACGCACCAATTGTAAGGAAGGAAGCGTTCCTTCCCGACATTCGACTTCTCGTTAGCGGAGGTGAAGTGTTGCATTTACATGCCACAATCGCCTCCACAGTATGAGGACGAGGGATCGCTACTGCTGTCGCCCCTCCTCATACAGCTTCATTGTTTCTAGGCAGCACATCCCTGCTTAGACCGCACAATCTGCTGCTGAGGTGTCACACCAACAATCATTTCACCTGATGAATGAGCGTCTCACTAGATTAGTGTTTCCCAACCAGTGTGCCTCCAGCTGTTGCAAAACTACAACTCCCAGCATGCCCGCACAGCCAAAGGCTGTCTGGGCATGCTGGGAGTTGTAGTTTTGCAACAGCTGGAGGCACACTGGTTGGGAAACACTGCACTAGATCATCGGATTATCCACGGCACCTTTAGGCCCCTTTCACATGAGCGTGTCCGGATTAGGTCCGGATGCGTTGCGGATGCGTTCAGTGAAAACTGTGCGATTTCGCAGGCAAAGCCATTCAGTTTTGCCTGCGATTGCGTTCAGTTCAGTTTTTTCCGTGCGGGTGCAATGCGTTTTGATGCGTTTTTTACGCGCGTGATAAACTGAAGGTTTACAAACAACATCTCCTAGCAACCATCAGTGAAAAACGCAACGCACTCGCACTTGGTTGCGGATGCAATGCGTTTATCACGCAGCCCCATTCATTTCTATGGGGCTAGGGATGCGTGAAAAACGCAGAATATAGAACATGCTGCGATTTTCACGCAACGCACAAGAGATGTGTGAAAAAAAACGCTCATGTACACAGCCCCATTGAAATGAATGGGTCAGGATTCAGTGCGGGTGCAATGCGTTCACATCACGCATTGCACCCGCGCGGAAAACTCGCCCGTGTGAAAGGGGCCTTAGACAGACAGGTTATTGGAAATGAGCTTTTGGTAGGATAGTTCATCCCTTTTAATCTGTCAGGCAGGGTAAACCGGCCTTAAAGGGGTTTGTCTGCCTTTTACTATTGATGACGTATCCTCGGGATAGGTCATCAATCACTGATCGGCGGGAGTCTGACTCTCGGCACCCCCACCAATCAGCTGTTTGAAGAGAACGAGCGCTGTCTTGTCTGTCTATATAGCTCATAGATGGGACAAACCCAGACACTTGGCAT
The DNA here is from genome assembly GCA_033119425.1 of Bufotes viridis. Lineage (NCBI taxonomy): Eukaryota > Metazoa > Chordata > Amphibia > Anura > Bufonidae > Bufotes > Bufotes viridis. Next base: position 310,455,945 of record CM065591.1, on the reverse strand, counting down.
ATACACAGATAATACAAAAATGTATATCCAAAAATGTTTCTTTATTGAAATCGATAAAACAAATAAATAGATACGTAAATTGGCAAAGACAGACACAACCACACGGAGAGTGCACACAATGCGTCGGGACATCAAGTAATGGAAAAGGTGGGATGGAAACCATGTGGCTCCCCCACCTAGGTAAAAAAACATGATTCACAACATATACGCAATACAGACCCGGCTAGTGGCTCCTCCTAGAGACCCCGACACGTGTTTCACTTCAGCTACCTCTGTTCTCTGCAGCGGTGAGCAGGTGTAATTACAAGTATGGTGTCCCCATTTACTTCTATGGGACGGCTTTGTCTGTGCGTACTACAGAGCCGTCCCATAGAAGTGAAAGAGGACGCCATACTTGTAATTACTGTAATTGCTTTAGCGAGCAGAGAAGGCAGCGCTTGTTCTCTTGAGACTCCCAAAGATAGGTCACCAATAGTAAAAAGGGGACAACCCCTTTAAGACCTTGAGCTATTCAGAAGGTGTAGACCAACCTGCAGCCTTCCAGCTGTTGCAAAACTACAACTCTCAGTATGCCTGGACAGCCTACAGCTATTAGGGCATGCTGGGAGTTGAAGTTGTGCAACAGCTGGGCGTTCGCAGGTTGAGCATCCCTGATGTAGACTATGCTGCAAGAGAAATGGAAAGTCAAAAAAAAAGATTAGCCTCAAAATGTCAAGTGAGGCAGGAGGATCAGCACCATGAACTGATCTTGTAGCGCAGATTCGCTGGAAAGGGAGAAGAGCATTCTCTATTTCCGTGGATGTCATCCATAAAATTTTCACTATAGAGGTTGTGTCCGCTGTGTGGGGATCTTGTCTATAGGGAAGCCAGTGTGTACCATGTCGGTGTACTGTATAAACAGTGTGGTGTCACTGACGCGACTTTGGATTGCTAAGTCTTCGGGTGAGACTAAGTCACTGTACAGTGGATGTCGGGAAGGGGTTCATCTGTGAAGATATCAGTGTGTGGTCAGTGTGTCCATTTTTTGTTTTTTGCTTTTCATGTGTCATCTGCTTTCCATGGACACCTGTTTCCAGAGCATCTCCGATCATTGGTCATTGAAAAATGGACCAAACACGGACGCCATCCGTGTGGTCAGTGATTTTTCCCCTGACCCATAGACCTCAATGGATTTTTTGGGTCCGCATCATGGATCAAGTGCATGTCTTTGTTTTTTCACTGACCCAAGGTCAGTAAAATACTGATGTGCAAACCAATATTAAAATCCTTGGGCATGTGTGCTGTCCTCAGAAAATATAAAAAATGGAAACGTGAACGAGGCTGAAAGCTGCCCGACGAGCAAACAAACTCTCATTCATCAGGTTATCATGTCTTTTGGCCGGCACCAAAAATCATTGTTTCCGTATATCTCCCTGTGTAAATATCAATTCAGCTCTAATCTCCTGGTGACCAGACGGTTATTGGGAACGCTCTGTTCGTTTCCAATAATTGCCTGCTAAATTGATCCATGTGAAAGGGCTTTTTGGTCTTCTGGGTGGCTACCATAAGCCCAATATGTTGAATGTATTCAGTGGGGGTGACTTATAGATTTATCATAACTGTTGTAAAGGGCAACTGGCTTAGTCGCCCATAGCAATCAGATTTTCCCTTTTATTTTTCAGAGCTCCTTGAAAATAAAAGGTGGAATCGAATTGGTTTCTAAGGGCAACTAAACCAATTTTCCTTTACACCAGTTTTGGTAAATCTCCACCAGGCTGACGTGTGCTGGAGCCACCCGCCGTTCCTGACTACTCTGTACAGGGCGGTGCAATAAGTATATTAGACTATGCATGCAAGTTAGCGTAAGCGAACTGTAAAAAAAAGGTGCGTCCACATGCGATGCAGCGTTTCCACACACAAAAATATGCCTAAAAAGCCGTAGCCCATGTGCCATGTGTGAACATACCTTGATGGTTCCATATGGTGTTCGGCACAACCTCTAAGCTATATTCTTCTTAGGCCGCGCGACACGACTGGATTTTTTTGCAGGTCACAGGAGGACCCATTGATGGGTTGCAAAAAATGCGGACAGCACACAGAGGTCATCCGTGCAGCTGTTCCGCAAATGATGTCCTATTCTTGTTCAGTTTGCGGACAAGAATAGACATTTCTTTAACGGTCTGTGGTGTGCAGATCACAAAACTGCGGTAGCCGTGTGCATGAGGCCTTATAGCCGTCACACACCTGGCGGAGGACAAGCTGTGAAGTCCTAGGCCGGCTGCTGACCTCTGACCCTAAGTCGGCTGCAAACCTCTGACCTCTGTACAAGAGGCTGTTTACAATAGTCGATTTTTTTTCCCGCTCAAGATATTTAATGTCCTAGATGGGTATCTTTTTCATGAAAAAAGTGTCAACAACAATGCTGGTGAATTCCTAGTTTTCTAGCTGTTATCAGCATGTGAAATGCCAACCTGAACATTTGGCTGTGATGTGGTTAAGCAATGTTTGCCTTGTATTTATTATCTCCCGTCCTGTTTCCTGATCATCAAACTGTGTAGAATTGTGTGTGTCTGTGCGGGGTCTCTCCTTAGTTACCCATGTGGTTAAAAACTTTAAAGGGAATCTGTCCCCAGCGACCTCCCTTTCCAGCTGTTTGTATAGACGCATAGCTGTGGGTCACCTGATTTAGGAGGCTGTTTTTCTCCCGAGTTATGATGCTCTTCCCTAACATGCGGACTAGGCGTTGGGTGCAGTGAGGGCGTCACTTGCCGATTTCACTCAAGACCCCGGGTCTGGTCACAGAAAGCAGCAAGGCTTGTGTGCAGTGAGAGCCACGGTGATGCCCTCATTGCACCAAATGCGTAATCTGCATGTTAGGAACAAGTCTCACAACTCGAACGAAGCCTCAGATCAACAAAGGAAAAACAGTGTTTTAATCATGTGATCCACAGCTCTGTGTCTATGCAAACAGTTTTATAGGGAGGTTGCTGGGGACAGAGTGTACTTTTAATAAGTAGATAATGATATTGGCATTGTCTGTACAGGCAGAAATGTATTTTAGAAAAACGAGTGCAAAGGATGATAATTCCCCATTATTGCTCGTGTTCACAAGAACAGGGTCCTTTACCCCCTGCAGCCCCCTGAAATGACCCAAACGACCGGTTGCCATGCCCCAATTCCTGTAACCAGAATATGTCTTTAATCTGTAAAGTATTGAATCGGTTTAAAAAGGAATGATAAAGATTTCAACTTTTTATATGCAGAAAAAGAGGTTCTCTGGGAATTATTTAAAATGGCCACGAGAAACCTGTGCTAGAACGTGAGCTGGACTCGTTTCCTCCACTTGCCAGGCTTCCAAGGGGGTTGAGGGGGCGAGACCCTTACTACACAATGCACTGCTCTACTATAGATGGTAATGGTGTGATCCTGTCTACGATATGCTATAGTGGCTGAGCAGCCTGACAGGAATGCTTACCAATGTGCAGCATATGCAAGTACCAGAGCATAGTCCCCAGACATCTCTTTCCTTTTTGCTAGAGCTAGCGCGCTATCGCTGCTCATGTCCTTTCTGATGCAGCTTTTTCCCTAGCGTGGTCGTGATGTGGGCATGCTGTCATTAGGAACATCAGCAGCATCTCATTTCCCATAGAAGTCAATGAGGAAAAAAGGTTTCGGAGACCAACTTGGCACTAAGTTGGGGTGACTGCACCTGTTGTATTTGTGGGCGATCACACACAAAACGTGTCCACCCGCTTGCGGTGCTGACCACCTGTCTGTACAGTTGTTCAGCCACTTGCGGTATATGTTTAGCATATTTTACCCCATGTATCACTATTTGAAGTTAATCAGAAAGATGAAGAACCAAATCGATTCTCAACAGTTCAGTCCATTAAATATTGTGGACAAAAATGATGCCCTCAGAGCTCTTTCGCACTAGCGTGTCCCTTGCAAGAATCGGGCTCCATGTGAGAGAGGGATCACACGTCGTGGACTTAGGAAGCGCACGGCATTATCATTACTGCGTGACCTTTCTGTAACAGAATCATACTTGCAGAAAGCGGTCACTAGGGTTCTGCTACAGAAAGGTCAGGCAGAGGCACACAGCATTTCTAATGGGGGTGTCTCCTTGCCTCTGCAGCTTTAATGTCATAACTTCTTACAGCACATGGAGCTGGTGGCATTAGAAGGAAGGAACTGATCATGTGCGTCCACCTCAGCCAAGTGCACAGAGAAATAAGGAAAAGAACAAACAGCAGGTGGCACTATCCAGATACGTCTTATTTAAAAACGTCAAATATTTTTTGTGGGGCCATTAGTCTCGCCTCTGTATGTGAGACTAATGGTAGCCATAGACATTGTGAATCTTGGCCAAACGTGCAGATTTTTTCAGGATCAGGGATCCACCTGAGGCTGCTTTCACACTTGCGCTTTCCCTTTCCGCTATTGAGATCCGTCATAGGATCTGAATAGGGGGAGAAAACGCTTCCGTTTTGTCCCCATTCATTGTCAATGGGGACAAAAACTGAACTGAACTAAACAGAATCCACCAGAATGCATTGCGTCCCCATGGAGGACAGAATAATGCTGCAAGCGAAGTGGTGCGGAGCAAGACGGGTCTATCCTGATACACAATGCAAGTCAATGGGGATGGATCCATTTCTCTGACACAATAGAAAACTGATCCGTCCCCCATTGACTTTCAATAAAGTTCATGACTGATCCGTCTTGGCAATGTTAAAGATAATGCAACCAGGTCCGTTCATAACGGATGCAGACGGTTGTATTATCATAACGGAAGTGTTTTTGCTCGACTATGACAGATCTAGCAAAAACGCTAGTGTGAAAGTAGCCTAATGTGTATGGTGGTGTGCAGACCTTCTCTCCGGTGACTGATGTCTGATCTGGAGAAGAGATCTTGCAGTTGAACTTCAGCATGCCCAGTCCTTTGTCATGGAAGATGAGATTCTGCTAGAGGTGTCTGGCAGAGTCCTAGCCAAGGGTGGAGGCTTATTGGGTGGTCGGGTCTAACAAGTGTTCAGCCGACAGCGATCTAATGTGCGTGCCACCCATACAGAGCTGCAGAGGGATGGATATGAATATCGTAATTGTGCATTAAATCTTTGGGGACAGATTTTTATTTACTGTACATAACACATTGTTTTATACACAGTGCTCGCTGTTTTAGATTTAAGTAGCCATTCTAAAAGCTTTATGTAACCTATAATTAGATGATGCCTGTTAACTCCTTAGGCTTTGTTCATATCTGTATTGGACAAAGGAACAGAAAACGTAATGCAAGCCATCACGTCCTACATGAACTGTGCCCAACTCATCCCATTAACTGTAATGGTGTTAGTGGGTTCTCTTCCTAATGAGGCCTCAAACATAGATGTGAATTAAACCTTAAAGGGGTTGTCCAGCCTATGAGCTACCAGCCCCAATGTTCTTAACCTTTGGCCAATTAAAATAAACCCACTCACCTTTCCGTAGGCCCACAGTTCCTGCCCCCGTGCCCCATTCCTGGCCACTTTTAGTCTCCCCTAGACTGGAAGTGACTTGGTCCTGTGACCACTGAAGCCAATGATGGGCCGCAGTGTACATGTGCTACTTCTAGTCTGATAACCAGAAAGTGTCTGAAAACGGGCCAGCAGGACAAGAACAGTGGGACAGGTGATTATTATATTTTTTTTGTAATTGGCCAAAGGTTAAGACCACAGGGCTGTCTGCGCCTAGGCCTTTAAAGAGTACCTTGTATTTGGCTAAGTTAAGTGGATAATAATAGGGAATTGCATTAATGGTAGTTCCTCTGTCACAGGTTATTTTACTCAGGCCTACAATAAGAAACTTGCAGGGCAAATTCTACTTGAAGGGTTATTCCATTCTCAGACGTTTATGGCATTTCTACAGAATATGCCATAAATTCCTGATTTCTATGTCTAGAACGGAGTGGTTGGTGCTATGGAAACAGCCATGCGGGTTGTGCTACCCCCGTTTCTATGACTCTCATACAAGTGAATAGAAGATTTGTCTCTGCGTCTCGCCAATCTCACGAGGCATGTTCTCTGATGGATTTGTTGGAGGCGCCTATTTCGAGGAAAGTAATCAAGTTACTGATATAGTTTTGTCGCAGATTAACCCTTTCTGAAACATCTGTAAATCTGTATTTCTCGTGTTCTGTTCATGTAGTGTAGAGATCGGTGAGAGCGTAAGAGGGGAAGATGTGTACATCATACAGAGTGGCTGCGGAGAGATCAACGACAACCTAATGGAACTACTGATCATGATTAACGCCTGCAAGATTGCATCTTCATCCCGAGTTACTGCTGTCATTCCATGTTTCCCATATGCTCGACAAGACAAAAAAGACAAGGTATTTGCCCTTTTTTCCTGATCAGATTCATTAAGCTTAACATAGGTTTGACCACATCCTGTAGGGTGGTAGCACTAAGACTGGTTTCACATATGCGGCACAGCAACCCGGCAGGCTGTTCTCTGGATCAGTCAATTATTTTTTTTTTCTTTCTGTATAGCGTTCACTTAGACCGCACACACTTAAAGGGCACCTATCAGCTGATTTGTACCTATGAAACTGGCTGACCTGTTGCATGTGCACTTGGCAGCGGAAGGCATCTGTGTTGGTCCCACGTTCATATGTGCTCACATTGCTGAGAAAAATGAAGTTTTAACATATGCAAATTAGCCTGTAGGAGCAATGCGTGTGTTGCAGTTGCACTTAGAGGCTCCGCTCTGTCTACAACAGCCGTACTCTCTGCACTTTGATTGGAAGGGTCAGGCAGTGAAAACGTCATAACACCTTGTCCTGCGAATCAAAGTGCAGCAGTTGCAGAGAGAGCAGAGCTTCTAGGTGTAGCAGTAATGCCCTGGTTGCTCCTAGAGGCTCATTTGCATATATTAAAACTTCATCTTTCTCAGCAATGCGGGCACATATGAACATGGGACCAGCACAGATTTTATTGGTCATATGTCATAGGTCAGCCAGTGTCATAGGTACAAAACTGCTGACAGATGCCCTTTAAATGTTTTCTGTTACCTTGATCACAAAATTTGTAGTGTAAATTGAGTATTTAAACTTGAATTTGATTCTTATTGCTCCAAAAAAAATCTTTCCTGGAGACTGGGTTTTGCCACCTGCATGCCTTTAACAAACTGCTGCTTTTCCCTGTTTATCTGTTGAAGCTCGTGCACGGAGCTGGGGGATGACCGCCGTTGGTAAAGTAGTGTGGTGATGGCTGCTGACTGGTGAGACTACAGAGGGAGGGACATCTGCTGTGACAACTGGAGAAATTCTAAGGGGAGGGCTGCAATGACTGGTGTGATGTCTGTGGGGTGGCTAGTACTGTATAGCGAGATCTGATAGGGGCGTAGCTGGGACTACTGGGCGGGCTGCTTTTAGGACTCCAGGCTTTGCAAAGTGAGCCTGCTGGGGGAAAGAAGTGGAGGCTAGAATTTGGAGGACAATTTTTACCATTAGAGGTGAAAGGTAGAGGGCAACACCCAGAACAAACTTGAGGTGGAAAATCCAGGTTCACACATTCCACATGGGGAAGCCCAGATTACTAGAGGTACATGTTAAAGATAGTCCAGAACCCCATCGCTCTCTGGAAGGAGTGTTAGGGGTATTCCGGGTTGGTTGACACAGGATAGGGGATAACTATTAGATCAGTGGGGGTCCTACTGCTGGGTCCCCCAGGAACACAAAAACGGGGACCTTCTGCAGCACATCTGAAAAGAACGGAGTGGCCGGTTGCACATGCGTGTTACTGCTCCATTCATTTCTATGGGAGTTCCAGAGACAGAGGATTACAGCGTTCGGCCGTACCTGGAGTTCCCATAGAACTGAATGGAGCGGCCACGCTCATGCTCGAACAGCCACTCCGTTCTTTTAAAGGGTGGGGGTGGTATGGGCCCCCTTGTTCACGTGAATGGTGGGGATCCCAGCAGTAGGACCCCCCACCGATCTAATAGTTATCCCCTATCCTGTGGATAGAGGATAACTTCAACCAACTGGAATTCCCCTTTAACCCGCTGGGATGAAGCCTGTCTTTCCTGTTCTGTAATTGGCCATTTGGCAGCCCTCGCTCTCGGACAAGGCCCGTCAGTTGTCGTGGACTGTAGATTGTGTCTCCATGCAATGCTGAGCTCAACAATTTCTCACTTGCAGTAAAAAAAAGTGCATTAGGTGAACAGCTGACTGTCTAATAAGCATCACTGAGTTAACGATTAATCTAGTTTCCTGCCAAACGAAGAGAGCTGGTGTGGGGACGCTGACAGCAAATGCTCAAATTAAGAGCTCGAACGGCTTTCCTCTGCATACGTGACATGCTGTGCTGCGTCTGAGTACACGTGTTTTGGTAATAAGTCGTACTATAATCCAGTTTTTTCCTCTTAGTACTAGCTATTCAGCCTGTAGATTGACAAACAAAAAGCATGGATCAATTTTGCTGGTTTTAGATTATTATTATTCTCCAAGCTAAAACGCTAGGGATGCATTCCGTTTTACAGGCAGACAGCATCCGGACTGAACCCTGACTCCTTTCATTGGGTATGTGCACAAGAGCATTGTTTTTTACTGACCATCTGCCCGTTAAGGAAAAATTGCAGCATTTTTTTTTTTTTTATCTTTATCCGTTTTTCACGCAGGACTGATTCATTGGGTCAGTGAATGAAAACTGACCGCACACTCATGGTATCCATACGCGGTCCATCTTTAACTTATGATTGCTGGTAGATGCTGCGTGTGATTCTTCAGTTTTTTCTTCACTCACATAGAAAATAGATGGAATCCTGACAAAAAAAAAATTGTAATTCAGAGCGCAAAGACAGAGCCGATTCAGCTTGCATGCAAAACCATCGGTTTTTCAGTGAACCGACCCTGACACATTCTGTATCCCCCATGTGAAGGAAGTCTAAGGGTGGTGTCGCCTACAGCTTTTTGTGGTGGATTTTGAGCCAAATACAGAAGTAGATTTATTAGGAATTAGAAATAGAAGAGCTGATTCACACTACCATGATCAGCCCAGGGAGAAATGGCCTGTGTGTTGGCCGCATTTCTCGGACCGAAGGTGACCCAAACTGACTGTGTCATGTTGATTTATGGTGCAGTTAGTTTGGGTCAGGTTAGCTGCGGTCGGTCGGGGAGATCCGGCTGACACGAGTGCTGGGTTTCCCTGTTTCCCTGGCAGTCTGCCCCCAGTCCATCCTTGTTGTATTTTTCATGCCCTTCCAACTCACTTCTGGCTTTGGCTCAAAAGAGCTGTAAATGACACCACCCATAGTCTGTTAATGTCTTGTTTCTGTAATCCACCCATTCCCTTATTTACTTTGGCCACTCTCCTCGGCGCCCATTCTTAGAGCTGTAGTTGTGTATCAGTGGACCCTACTTTTTTTTTTTTACAATTTTATCGATTGTTTGACTTTTTTTTTAACTGACAGGCAGGTTTCGTAGTGAAATTAAAGGGGTTATCCAGGAGTTTGATATTGATGACCTGTCCTCAGGAAAGGTCATCAATATCAAGTCGGTGGGGGTCCAACACACAGCACCCCTGCCAATCGGGTGTACGAAAAGGACGCTGCACTCAGCGGAGCTCCAGTGAGCGCTGTGGTCTCTTCACAGCTGTTCAAGCTCCGTACCAAACAATGTATAGTGGATGTGCTTTGGTATTATAGGTCAGTCCAATTCACTTGGATGGGACTGAGCTGCACGTAGGCCATGGGACTGATATACAGTGACGTTATTGGCCTACAAAGAGGCCTAGGCAATCATGGAGCACTGTGCACACTTTAAAAGTTGATCGGCAGGGCCCTGCAAGTCAGACACCCATAGATTCTGATATTGATTTGGTCATCAATACCAAATTCACTGATAATAACTTTCCCTCAGAGGATGCTTCACCCTAATTTCTTCTTTTTTTTTTTTTTTTCTGGCCACATAAATATCCTTCTTACAGGATGTGCTGTAAAGTAAAATACACTGTTCAGGCTCATGCCACGACCATTGTTGTTTTGCGGTCAGTTTTTCACGGATACGTTGTTCCGCATCTGAGGGTTTTTTCCCCTCTGATTTAAGTCCCCTTCCGTTCCGTTATTCCACAAAACATATCCGTTTGGTGCGGATCGGAAACTGTAACTTATTAATCACCAAACTCATGAGCAATGTGGGCTGGACATAGCATTTCTACAGTATGGATCTGCAAAATACGGATGACATACGTATGTGTTCCGTGTGCGTTAAGTATTTTTAGCGGACCTATTGACTTGAATGGGGCGTCGGTCCGTGATTTGCGAACAATAATAAGACATGCACTACTTTTTTGCGGAGCGGCCATGTGGGTAAACTGAAACGGAATGCACATGGATTAACTCCCGTATTTTCTACAGCCTCATTGAAGTGAATGGCATACGGGCCACACAAAAAACGGAAGTGGAAAGAAAATATGGTCGTGTGCATGAGCCCTTATTGGGAGTATTTTTAGTTATACTGGTACATTGGCCAGTTTACCTCTTGGGAAATGTATTAGACACGCTTTCCATTACACCTCATACCTGTCCTTTAGGATTGCTTATTGACGTGACTCACGCTTGCTTCCTTTGGGATCAACGAAAATTTTCTAAATGAGTTCCCTACGCTTTCAGACCTGACAGTGATGCTTGCAATGCAGTAACACAACTACGTTTCTACACTTCGTGCGGTTTTGTAGAGGCCTTATTCCGGCTGCTATACACACAGGAGCAATCTGTTTTAAAGTGACTTTCATTATTGGGAGATGACTTTTAATTGTAACCTGATGTTTGACATTTTAGTCAAGCGTAAAAGACGCTGGGAGTGATCGTGATTTCATGAGATGGCAAAAAAGGTTTAATGTGCAATAAATTTGACATTTGCAAAATGCAGAATAACACATTTAGTACATGTAGCTAGACAGGTTTCCCTTCCTTATGCAACCTCCTGACTGGTATATACCAATATTGTGGATGGGAAAAAATACTGTGCAATTATTTGCTAAAGTTAACTTGTCACCTTTTAAAGGGAATGTGTCATCAGAAAATTACCTGTTTAAATCACGTTTATGTTGAACATTTCTTTTCGTGACTTTTTTTGTTTTTTTTTCTTCATTTTTCAATGTCACTATATATTTAAAAAAAAAAAATGATATAATCCTAGTATTTTCACACTGTCCACCAGGTCTAATAATAAAAGAAAAAACAGAGGGGGTGCTCCCTCGTGTCATGCCTCCTAGGTAACGGTATTAATCCCTGTGGGTCAATTCACCTTACCGAATCATGTTGTGCAGACCTGGCACAACACTAGTGAAGGGCAAAGATCCTCCACACCAGGAGGAGACCAGGCTGCTGTGCCTACCTTCATAAGGCAGCCTGATGAAGACGGCAGACCGCCGTCGAAAGGCGTAGCTGTTTTTTTTTTTTTTTTTTAATGTTCCTTTATACAATAAAAGACCTACCTCGAAGTATCCGGTACAGTGCCCTGTATTTATTTGCTACCTTTTGTGAGCTTTTGTCTTCACTAGGTCTAACAGGTCATTTTCCCTTTCTGTACAGGTAACTTTTTTCAGTAGCCGTTATCATTATCATCACTGGCAGGATTACAATGATAAGTAACAGCTCTATATAGATAATACAGGATCCACCATTCACAGCAGGTGATATTACAACTTATCAGCTCCCTCCTGACCTCTCCACATGTCAGAGCATGTCTAGAAACCTCTCCCAGATACTTCAGTGCGGTCTCCTCCTGTTCTTGTGTCTGACCCATGTTGCTGCTCACAAGACAGTAAGAGCTGTATGAGATCATCGCTAACAAGCCATGTAAAAGTGCCGCCAATTACCAGATGAACGAGCAAACTCTTTCATCGGGCAATTGCAAATTTTAGGCCCGCTAAAAAAAATCGGTTTGCCAGCAACAGATCCTGCAAATAATGATTCTGTATGGGGGCGAGCGATGGTATTAGCGATTGCTCCTCCTCATACATAGCAGCAGTCTCCTTCATTAATGAGCAGGCGGTTGTCAGAAAGGAAGTTGACCATCGTAATGCTCATCTGCAGGTCTAAGGTTCAGACCTGAGCGTTCTTGAAACGCGCATATTTCAGCGCATTTTTGCAAATACTACTGTGGTGTCAATCACAAAATGCGCGACAAACGTCGGGCATTTTACAGTGCGTTCAAACGCGCTGTAAAACGCTCAAGTGAGAACCAGGGCCATAGGAAAGCATTGGTTTTCATGTGTTGAGCGTTTTACAGCGCGTTTGAACGCGCTGTAAAACGCTCAGGTGTGAACTTAGAGTAATACAGGCTAAAGGTGGATTTCCACTGCCTGCTATTCATTCCTGAGAATGTAATTTTCTGACAACGCATTCCCTTTGAAGGTGACAAGTCAACTTTAGCAAATAATTGTACAGTACTTTTTTTCCATCCGGTGTCGTTCTTGCAGTCGCCTAAATTATCAGCAGATCATGTGGTCTAAACGGCGATCTGCTGCCCAGAAACAATGCAGCTGTAGGAGGACGAGCGATATCATTAGCGATCCCTCGTCCTCACACAGTGAAGGAGTTCACTGCATGTAAATGCCCAAGCAGCTGACTGTCGGGAATAAACGCTTCCTTCCTGACAATCGGCTGCTCCTTGGCCCGTGTAAACCCACCTTAAGTCTTAACACCATTTACAATAGGTGATAGCACAGCTTATCAGCTCCCTTCTGACCTCTCCACAGGTCACAGAGCACTGCATAAACGTCAATAGGGTCTCCTCCTGACACATTTTTAAAATACACAGTGACATGGGAAAAAAAATCTCGACATGATTTCAACAATTTTCACATCTGCATCCGGGGCTTCCATCATTTCTCTGCTATTTTTAACAAAGTCCTGCGTGCAGGAGTTTTTTATTTTTGGTGTTCTGCTCCAGTAACGGAACAGAATAATGGAAATGCTGATGTGAAAAATCTTGATGGTGGGATGTTTCCTGGTACTGAGTAACATTTGGGGGAGTCATTTACTGCTGATTAAAGACACAAGCTAGCCATTTTCAAGGTCCCTTTTAACACAGGTAAATATTGTTGGAATAATTGTTTAAATAACCTTTAGTGTGGAGAAAGCGCTGCCGCCGGAGTCTACGGCTTAGTTCCCAGGCTGCGGGATTGTTTTCTAGGACTCTGCAGCTGCAGAACTTCAGGAAACACACATGCTCCAACAGGTGCAGGTTTCTGATGGGTTTGCCCCTTTTTTTTTTATATATAACAAGTATCCTTTGTTATTTGTGTACACCTTCCCATGCTTGTGTAAAAGGTAGAAGGGTCCAGCTTTTGATAAAACAATATCCTTTATTCAATGTGGTAAAATCCAGACAAAACAAGACAGATGCAAAATCGACGCGTTTCGATCTCAAGTTAACAATCGTTAACTTGAGATCCGAAATGAGACGATTTTTCATCTGTCTGGATTTTACTGCGTCGAATAAAGGCTATCGTTTTATCAGAAGCTGGACCCTTCTACTTTTTACAGAGTTTATTGGGAATAAGCAAATTGACTTCGGATGAAACATCCAAAGTCGATTCGCATAAAACTTTGTTCTAATACTGTACAGAGCAGGAGATCCGTACAGTATTAGAATGTATTGGTGCCGCTGAGCCAAAGTTATTGCAATAACTTCATAAATGAATTTGTACTGTAAAAAAACATTTTCTGAACTCGGGTTTGGTTCTAAGGTACCACTTGAAACCGAAATGTTTTTTTAAAGTACAAATTTAATTTATGAAGTTATTGCGCAATAACTTCGGCTCAGCGGAGCCAATACAACTTGCACGCTAGTTTCAGCTCACTCTTAGGCCTCTTTCACACTTGCGTTGTTAGGATCCGGCGTGCACTTCCATCGCCGGAAGTGCCCGCCGGATCCGTAACAACGCAAGTGACCTGAAAGCATTTGAAGACGGATCAGTCTTTAAAATGCTTTCAGTGTTACTATGGCAGCCAGGACGCTATTAAAGTCCTTGTTGCCATAGTAGTAGTGGGGAGCGGGGGAGCAGTTTACTTACCGCCCATGCGGCTCCCGGGGCGCTCCAGAATGACGTCAGAGCGCCCCATGCGCTCCCAGAATTGCGGAAAACATGCGGACATATATGCGGACGTGTGAATAAGGCCTTATACTCCAAGATGCCTCACTCCTGCTCTAAAAACCGTGTTTGTGGGTTTTTAGAGCAGGAGTGAAGATTCAATAAATAAGTTAGCAGCAGTGAGGGACATAGATAAGAGTGAGCTGAAACTAGCGCGCAAGGATCACCAGCTCACAGGCTAATAGTAGCAGCACTGAGGGAATAACAGGGCTCATATACTAAAAAAATAAACGCAAAAAAGAATAGAACACAGAGTTTTTACAAGATTCAATTGGTCTATTGTTTATTTTATACAGTGAAAAAAGTTGTTTTAACAATAAGTAACAAGGACATATGTGAAAATAAAGCAGTTGTTAGTCTGAATGCCCTAAGTGGTGGAACCATGGCACTCCTCCATTGAAGAACACCCAGGTGACACATATATGCCATGTGAGCTAGCAATGCAGTGTATTAATTTCAGTTTGAGATGCTATAAAATATCATAATTTAGCAATCCTGCAAAGCTACAGTAATCCCATGTATTTTATTTATCCCATGATATTTTATTTTACTCACATTTAAAACCTCCACATTTCTGCACATTCACGTATTCAATCATGAGGCATAAAGAATACCGGGGGGACAAAATTCCAGCTTAATACAAAATTAGTGTGGTTTACCCACAAGATGGCAGTGTTTGACAATAACTACATGAACAGGGCTATCTATTCTCCAAAAAAGTATGTTCTCACATCTTGCACCGTGCGAAAGCTTTTTCTTGTTCTTTCCTAATATGTACCTGTTATTAATATCAGGGGTGTGAAAATGTAAAAAAAAACTACTTGTCGAAGGACTAAAGCGGGGGCTCGATCTTCTTGTCGCTCATGACAATCTACTTGTCCTGATGCAAAAAATAATTTAATAATAGAACTGTGACAGGGAGGGGGAGAAATGTCACATCTTAGGCGAGGGTTACATGGTGACATGTTGCCCGACAAGAATGGTACAACTACATTGCGATGGTGGTCAATAGTGTCGCACTGCGACATGCTGCGATTGCGTCACGACAGTCACACAGGAATCCAATTTGGATGGATTGTTTGCGACTGTCACTGCAGCACCATTGACTATCATTCTAATAAATGTGGCGCGACACATGTCTCCTTGAAGCCCTAGCCTTATTCCTTGCAGCTCACTCCCAGAGTGGGGTCAGATGCATCGCTCATCTGCGGCCCCCTCCCCCACCACTGATTGACGGATTTCTCCCTGTGCATAGTAACAGTGAAAAGCTGGCAATCCAAAATGACTAGGTGGGGGGGCCCGACATTTCATGACTTCTCCATGACTACAGTGCATGAATAGGTAAGGCTTTGCAATCTGCGTCTGTCACTACCTTATGTTGCCCCTAGTGAGGTTGCCTCTAGCGTAACATTAAACCCGCTTTTGTCATGACCTGTTGCACATAACTGGTGATTTCTGAAGCCATGGTGATTTTGCACGTATAGGTTTGTCATGTTCTCAGGTTACGCAGAGAACATGACAAGGATGCATTGCATTGTTCTGAAACCTGCTCGGCTCTTGTCCTACCACGTCGGCACACAAGCCGCACATGCACTCCTGCCATTTGCACACTCTGTTTATCAAGATGTACTTGATTTCTTTGGGCCTTAGGCCAAAGTCACTATTTTTTTGTTTTCAGCCTTGCTGGTGGTGTTCTTTACCGAATCGCCTGTTCTACATTGTAGACAGTGAATGGGATTTGTAAAAAAATAAATAAAAAAAACATCTTTACAATGTGTTGAGTTCATTTTTAGAGCATATTGTGTTATTCCTTCAGTGTATTCACACCAGCACTGCAACACAAAAACTAAATTACTGCCATCTCGTTTTGCTGGTACATGTGAGTTCTCCTCTAGAATATCCTTTAGTATTTTATATGTTGTTCATTATCGTTGTTTTTATTTCAATAGAGCCGTGCCCCGATATCTGCGAAGCTGGTGGCAAACATGCTTTCTGTTGCTGGAGCTGATCACATTATCACCATGGATCTCCATGCCTCTCAGATACAGGTAGATAAATGTATAGGATCTCCACTTTCTTTTCAGACATTGGGGGTCCTTTATTTAAGACCAACACTTCACACTGGTCTCAGTAAAAACCCTGCATCACACAGTCTGCGTGCGCCAGAGCAGAAATTTACTGCAGCCAGAAAACTGGCGCAAATGTTAAGGAAGTTGGACCGTGCAATTCCCAAGGACACCTCAAGTACGTTTTAGAGTAGTGGCAGGGTGTCAGAAAAGGTAAAAAGTTGCACATTTTGTTGCAATATGGAAAATATGCAATTTTTCTAAATAGGGGTAGAAAAATTGCATATTTGACCAGAGCAACCTTTGTGCTCACATTGGGCCAGCAAAATGTCTGGGAAATTTTCAGTTCCGAATAAAGTGCTGAAACATGCACAGCACGTTGGAGCTTGGGGCTGACACTTCATGGCCTATAGTCATCCATAGTCTGTGTGTGGCCTTTGATAATTACGTTAACATGGGCATAGTCTGTGAATCGAGTGCACAACCTGAGGCCCTTGATACCATTCAGTGCGGCCCCCAACCATCTGGTAACAGACGTGTGTCTATGTCTTGTGGCTGTTCACATGTATTTTTCATGTACTCTCCCATTAGATGGGAGTTTTGGAACTGTAACTAGACATTTATAGTATATACTGTATGTTGAATATGCCATAAATACAGTATTTCACTTGGCAATACCCCTTTAAGTTTTATTGTCAGCCCTTAACGTTGGTTCAGTCTGACAGTGTGGGCCCCCAACCAGAAAATGTTGTGCACCCCTGCTGCAAATGGACATGGCTACACAAGAGCGATGTGGCACTGCATTTCCATAGCTTACTCTAGTCATGGTCTGTTTGCCATTAGGGAAGCAGGGATATATTTGTAACAATTTTATTTATTATTAAATTATTTTGATTTGGGGAGAATATAACCGCCAAATCTGGAAAACTGAAACTGCGGCTACTTCATGTAAATTTATCTGCTATTAAAGGGGTTATCCTGGAAAAGATTTTGATAACCTATCTGCTAGCTGCCAATCTGCTGTTAAAAGATCCTAGGCCTTCTGAGGTCAAGCTGCATCGGTCACATAGCCTAGTGGCAGCTCAGCCCCGTTTAAAGGGGTAATCCAAAAGTATAAAAATGTCCCCCATATGCCGGGCCCCTCACATTGAATTATTTACCTGGCTCCCTGCTTCCTGCGCCGCTTCTGGTCCCTGCACCGCTGCTGCTGCTTCTCCTCATGTTCGGATGAAAACATCTGGTGTCGGGGGGAGCAGACAATGGCAGGTGGGGATGGGGTTGAGCCTCCCTAGCATCACTGCCATTGACTGCTCCCCCCGACACCAGATGTTTTCATCCACGCACGGAGAGAAGCAGCAGCAGCGGTGGTGCCAGGACAGAGCAGGGTAGGTACAGTATATTCACTGTGAGGGGCCTGGCATATGGGGGACATTTTACTATTACTAATACTATTGGATAACCCTTTTAAGTCAGAGGCAATCGCTAGTTTGCCAAATAAAAAAAATAAAAAATAAACACCTACACAAAATACACAATAACCTCATGTTGCTCGGTTAAAGGTATTCTGCAGTTTTTTCTTGCTGATCTATCCTCTGGATCTGGTCTGACACCCGGGACCCCCGCCGATTGGCTGTTTGAGAAGGCAACAGTGCTGGCAGTAGCTCTGCGGCCTTCTTTCAGTTTACCTAAGGCCCAGGGATGTCACCACCAGTATCACTGGCCTGGACATTGCTGAGTCCCGTTCATTTCAATGGGGCTCGGCTGCGCCCAGGCCAGTGATGGTAGTCGTGATGCCACTGGACCTGCTGGAAACAGGGAGAAGGCCGCAGCGCTACGGTCAGCCAGCTGCCTTCTCGAATAGCTGATCGCTGGGGGACCCTGGTGTCATACTCCTGCCAATCAGATCCAAAGGATTGATAATCAGTAAAAAAAAAAAAAAAAACCTGCTGAACCCTAGAATGGAGTATTGCAGTTCTTTCCTCAGTATCAAAACTTAATCAAAATTTTGGTATTGTGACAACTCTACTTCCCTGGCTGCCTGGTCACTAGATTTATTACCAATCGAGCATCTATGGGACCTGCTGGGATGCCAGTGTGCAGGATCTACCGGCCCAGATGCAACATTTGTGGGCAAATGTGCCACAGGATACCATACAAAACATGTATGCCAAACCATTTTGTGTCCAGGTAAGCGGTGGCCTAGCAGGGTACTAGAGCCTCCTCCCTTGTATTGTATGGTGTTCCCCAAGAAACACATCCTGTCTCGTCAGTGAGCGTATATGAAGCATATATACTATCATATACCCTTTCACGTGGGTGGTGTGGGGGTTGGGTAATGTAATTCAATATTAATTACTTTTCTGGATTGGAAAAGGTTAGTGTGACCAGCAGTTTTTTCTTACTATAGCAGGTGCTTGGAAAGTTTTGCTAATTACATTTTTTTTTTTTTTGGCAAAGTTACAGCAGATTTTCCATCCAAGATATACTTTCGTAATCACGGATTCAATTTTTTAGGGTTTCTTTGACATACCTGTAGACAATCTGTATGCTGAACCTGCAGTACTCCAGTGGATTAAGGAGAACATCCCTGAATGGAAGAACAGTATCATTGTGTCTCCTGACGCTGGCGGTGCCAAGAGGTACTACGATTATTCTGGGATCGAAAATTAGGAAGAGAGACTAAATAAACCAACTGATGGGTCATACTAAGCAAACCCATGAAAGGTAGAGGGTGGTACAGAAGAAAATTGTAGCGTCTTTCTTGCTCGCCTTTACGTTTTATGTTTAACTATCACTATCCACTAGAGGGCACCAGTTTCCTTCTGTACTTCTTTATATCGCCTTCATATTGTCATACGTAGTTACATAGTTTGTAAGGCTGAATGAAGACATACGTCCTTTCAGCCTGTTATCCCGCAGAGCTCATCTGTGAGGAGATGTTTAGTGGCTTATCTGCTCGGTTCCATATTTAAGCAAGTTCATTTATAGTTTGTATATTTTAATCTTAAGAACATTGGGCCAGATTTATCATTAGCCTAAGTCACTTTTCTGGAGTTGAAAAGTCGCAAAAAATTGCGCAAAAAGCCAAATTGCGCAATTTTTTGCGACTTTTTGGAGACTTACGCCACTCACTCCAAAACCAAGTTTATGGGCGTTTTGTCGTATGTAAATCACTTGCAAGACAGATTTATTATTGCGACTTTTTAAATAGTCGCAAAAAAGTCGCAAAAAATTGCGCAAACTCACTCCACTCATGACCATGCTTATGTTTGACAAAATCACTTTTTTAAAATTGCGACTTTTCCAAAGACAAAGCCAAAATACAACTAGGAACCAGAAATACACCAGATTTATCAACCTCTGAAAGAGCCCATGATAAATTTGACTTGACTCAAATACACATACGCCTTCTTTGAAAGTGGAGTGAACTGCAAGAGTAATGATAAATCTGGCCCATTGTCTTTATCTGTTTGCAGAGTTACTTCGATTGCGGACCGACTTAATGTTGAATTTGCACTAATCCATAAAGAAAGGAAGAAAGCCAATGAGGTGGACAGGATGGTGTTGGTTGGAGATGTAAAAGACCGCATTGCTATTCTAGTGGACGATATGGCTGACACATGTGGCACTATATGCCACGCTGCCGACAAGTGAGTCTTGGCACCTTGTAAGGCACACACTTTTTATAAAATATGATATCCTGTGTGGTAACGTGTTTTTCCCTTTTAAAAGGTTACTCTCTGCTGGTGCCACGAAAGTTTATGCAATTTTAACACATGGTATTTTCTCTGGACCTGCAATTTCGCGGATCAATAATGCAGCGTTTGAAGCTGTGGTCGTAACTAACACAATCCCACAAGAAGAGAAAATGAAGCACTGCTCAAAGATCCAGGTACTAAAACAAAGTCAAATTATTCAGCAAATAGATCACTCCCACCAAAGACAGGGTTGTGGGTAGCGGGATTCCTTACACTAAGGGCTCATTCAGACGGCCGTATGTGGTCCGCAAAAACGCGGATCCTTTTTTTGCGGATTAGATGCTGTCCCATTCACTTCTATGGGGCCCTTTTCTTCCATTGCACAGCTCAGCAAAAAAAAATGAAACACGTCATATACTTGTCAGTGAAAATCAGGACATGGCCCTATTGTAGTCTATGCATCAGCAAAAAAACGGAATGCAATCAGTTTTTTTGCAGACATGCTGAACTGTCCGCAAAAAAAGGATCAATTTTTTTGCGGACAACATACGGTCGTGTGAATGGAGCCTAATTACACGAAGAGTCTCTTCACTTGGATATGAAAATTTGTAGCTTTCTGTTGTCACTGGCACCACAGAAAATTAGTTGACCTGAAATCTAGTCCATTTACTTTATTTTAAAGTTTACATGGGGCTTTTTCATGTCATTCCTGAGGTCCTCGTACAATGGGCTTAGCCAATTCTAACTATATGCTAAGGCGGCCTGCAAATGGTACAGATTACACTCTGTTTTTCCACAATGATTTTCATGCAGAAAAACCGCAGGGTAATACAGTACCAGCCAAGTGAGTGAAATGTGACAAATCTCATGTACACTTTGCCTATATTTTCCATGTAGAAATTGACCTGCCATGCAGATTATAAAGTCGGCATCAGTTGTTTGCAAAGCCTGAGATTATTGCTAGTCCGTGCAGTAAGTTTGTCTGAAAACCTGTGTACGGGTAGCCAAAGTCCGCGTTCACATCTCCGTTAAAGTGATTATCCGAGACTAGAAAATGTCCCCCATATGCCCAGGCACCCTCACGCTGAATCTACTTACCTGGCTCCCCTTTCCTCTCCTAGTCCCTGCACCATCGCACCTGCTTCTCTCCATTTGTGGATGAAAACATCCAGTTGGGGGGGGGGGTTTGAGCAGCCAATGGCAGCGGAGGACAAGCCTCCCTAGCATCGCAGGTGACGCTAGGAAGGCTCGTCCCTGTCTCCGCCTTCCATTGGCTGCTAAGCACCCACCCGACACCGGATGTTTTCATTCACACACGGGGAGAAGCAGCAGTGGCGGTGCAGGGGGCCAGGTATATGGATTCAGGCTTATGGGGGACTTTTTTTTTAGTCTCGGATAACCCCCTTTAAGGAGATCTGGTGTTAATGTCAGCTGGACAAAAAAACAGTTACATGCAGGAAGAAAGTGGAAAGCGGCCAGAACAGCCTGCTGGATCTCCTAACGGAGATGTGAACGAGGCCTAAAAGTATTTTAGTTTACCTTGACAGTAGTGGTGGGACGCTCATAACCAGCTGCCTAAATAAGCTACCAATGTCAGTTGTGTCTGGGTCATACAGGAGCATGCCGGCTGCAATATGAAAGCTACGCTATTATAATTTCCTAATTTCCACAAGTGTCATAGAGCCAGTTTTGCCACTAAATGTCCAATTTCAGCCAGTAACAATCTGAAACCTTAACATAAACTATCTGAACTTGGCTTTTTCTTTTCCTTTGTCAGGTCATCGACATATCCATGATTTTAGCGGAGGCGATTAGGAGGACGCATAACGGCGAATCTGTGTCATACCTCTTCAGCCATGTCCCATTATAAAAGATGTATCCCTTGCATGCAACAATCTTCGAAATTTTTTAAGCAGATTTAACCAAAAGCCAGACAATAAAATGCCTGTTAGCATTTCAAAGAAACTGTACCTTTTCCCCCATCCTTGGAAGTGTGTGGATTAGCAAGCCGATAGTATTTTGAATGCTTTCTCCCTATGGCAGTGCAGAAAGCAATCCCTGGGTTCAAACTGGTCATACCTTTCTGTTTTATATTTAATAAAACCTTTGTGGATGTTTTTGGGTACATTTATGGCTGTGTACTTGCACAAGATGATTTTCCGGTGAATATTGCCGGCTAGTTTTGACACTTTGAATGTTACCTTTTCCAGTGAAAAGTTTTGGGGATTTAGGGTTGTTTGGGAACAGTAAGGATATATTATAGGGCAATAAATCCTATTTTATACTTTATGCAGTTGTTATTGGCAGATATCTAGTAACTAGATTGTCTTTACAAGACTGGGGTAGTTTTATAGTAGAGTATAAGTGCTTTAAGTGCTAAATTCATACTAATAAAAATCAGCTTGTGGAGTAAGTAGGAGGGATTATTTAAGATGGCGTTTTTAATTACCTGCGCTTGAAATCTTTTTCATGGGAAACTTAGTGTGGGTCTTATATACAGGTTTAATATCCCCCTACGTGAAAAAGAAGTTGCAAGAAACCTTGTTAATAGAGTTGAGCGAACTTGTGTTTTAAGTTCGGCGTCCAAAGTTCGGGTTATCGAAGCATCCCGTTATGGATTCCGCTACCACGAACCATAACGGCATTTGGAACCCATAAGGGGATTCTTCACTGAACCCGAACCTTGGACAACACGAGGGACCTGGTGTGACGTCACCGTCATGTGATCAGTGCAGGGGTTGTGGCTCAGTACTGGATTGGATAAGAGGTCCTAGGCTACCACCTCTTATATAATCCAGTACTGAGCCACGCCCCCTGCACTGATCACATGACGGTGATGTCACCCCAGGTCCTTCGTGTTGTCCAAGGTTCGGGTTCAGTGAAGAATCCCCTTATGGATTCCAAATGCTGTTATGGTCCGTGGTAGTGGAATCCATAACGGGATGCTTCGATAACCCGAACTTTGGACGCCGAACTTAAAATATAAGTTCGCTCAACTCTACTTGTTAACATCAAAGAAAATATGACCATATTGGCTTAAAAATCTAGGCATATATTTTGATATAAAGCTGAGGTACACAACCTCCAGCCCTCAGACTTTGTATACGATCCCTAATGATCTCTGGCACCCCCATATTTAGGACTTTTGCTCAGAGCTCTAGAAAGTAAGTTGTTGGGTTGGCTAGGTCTGAGTGCAGCTCTCTTCACTGTAGTTTAGAAGTGTTGCTAAAAGCTTGGTTGTTCCATAAAATACAATGAAAATGGCTGCACTTGTCGTAACCACTTCAATGACTCCTCTCTAGACTTCCCAACAGGGAACCCCTTTCACCTAAAAATTAGAAGTCCCAGAAGTGGGCCACTTCTCTGTCAGACATTTTTGGCCTTGTTGATATGCTATAAATGTCCCAGTGGAATACACGGTTATCGTTTAATGCTGCCCCTGGGAATAGTTAAATCTTAGCGTGGGCCTCAGACTAGAGAAGGTTGTGGAGCAGTGGCGTAAAGGCTCTTACATCTGGCTACTGATCGTAAGAAATATTCTGACGATTCTTCTTTCGGGAATCCGTGTGCCTGAGATCCTCAGTTGCTAGAACTACTACTCTTAGGAGCTCTGTGGTAATCCTTAAAAGGAGGAAAGAGTCTCTCACCATGAAATTGACTGATACAGCAAGCACAATGCCTTGTAGGGTTAATTCAGCTTAATGATACCTTTTAGTTAGTGATCCAATGCGTAATTCTGAACAAAATATACTTTTCATTCATATGCAAATGAGCAGTTAAGTGCACCAAGGATGGGCCAAAGCCACTCTGTGCACCCTTGTTTCTCCTGCTTCCCGTGCCAGGCTCTGCCTCTACTTTATTGAGAGGGCCAGGCGAGAGGACTATGCAAGAACCTGGTCCTGCTAATCGAGGAGAACGAGGGACTGTCAGAAAAAGCAGGGGTACACAAAATTGCTTGGGCCTGCACTTAACTGCACTCTCTTGCATAAGGATTAAACGTTTGTCTCCAGAATGAAGCAGTGGATCGCTACGTGAACGATTGAATTCTGCCGAGCTAGCTCCAGAAGGCAGTGTATCTGGTTCTCCAGTGAATTTCTTGATGACTGAGTCCTATTAATATATTGAAGTGCAGGATCAGAAGTAAGTTTGACCTCCGATTGTAATGGTAGGTCGGTTTGAACACTAGCATTTTAGTCTACATTTTCTCAACTATGCCAGTAAGAAAAAGCAATAAAAATCTCCGCCCCGCCTGCCCTCCCCTTTAAGAAGAAGTTTGAATGACTGAATACGGTGGTGGATGGGGTAGAACTGCCATTGCACACAAACCCTTAGGTGTATTATAACATGAATCAGTAGAGCACATGTGTAAGCTAAACTCCCTCTCTGCTCACCCCAATTTCTTTCTTTTCTTTTTTTTTTATTGTGGAAATGGCCTTTAAGTTTTAACAAAGCTGACGTATACCTTCCTCATATTACACTTTTTTTTTCCAATGCTGTTATGATTTTTCTATTGAATATCTGTTCACATGCTGAACTATTGAAAATGGGATGCCCAGCTGTTTGATGCAATATATACCTGTTTTCACTTAACGCTTAATACATTGCGACAGTAGAGGTTCCCGCAAATGTCCAATATATCCTATATTGTCGAAACACATACACCTATAATGTTTTCCTTGTTGCCCCTTCTGCTGCTGATTTTGCTTATTTAAGAAAAAGCAATATTTTCCTCAAATGAGTTGCATTTTTCCATTAAAGTTACAATGTGATTATAATGCTGTGCATTGACAATGCATCTGACATGTCATGGCAGAAGGTGAGCTGTAATCTTTTCATTGCTCATAGGACTGAATATGTATTGTATCAAGTCAGAGCTGCACCGTGCGTTACTTCTTGTTCTCTTTTTAATGTTTGTGGGTTTTGTTTTTCATCTGAGTCCATTTTGCAATTCAGTTCAGAATAATATTTTTGCTTAAATGTCAATAAATTGTACCTTGTATGTCGACCTATTTATCTTTTGTGCTCCTTAAGCTCCTCTAATTGCCTTTTTAATTCTGGTATATTTAATTGCTTGCATATTGTTTACAATATTGCTACTACCAATAGAAAAGATTTACGGGGTCATTTATCAATCTGAAGTATGCCTAAATTAGGCGTATTTCAGGCACGGATTGCTGTTGCGCCACAATCTGCGACTTCTCCCGGCTCACGCCAGGTCTAAAAAAAAAAAAAGTGGCAGTGGACAGGTCGGCAGGGCCATCGCATTTTCCATTTTCTACGCCTCTTTCAGGAGTAGAAAAACGTCTAAATGTAAGACGGCTAGGAAGCTGGCATAGATTTAGAACTGGCGGAGGTTCCGCCGAAGCCATGGAGAGGCCGGCGCCTCTTCGTAGCTGCGGCAGATCCACTGCGGCAAGATCGGTGTCTAAAACACTGATCTTCATGCATGTGCCCCTTAATCTTAAAATAGAGTGCAATATATTTTTCCACATTATACACAAAACATATCAGTTATACTCTTTTCGATTTTGCCTTTGACTCCCAGTTCTGCCTGATGATCACTTGACTGAACAGTGCAGTGTTTACCTTTGCAGTCATGTGATCTCCCCATCTGACTTGCCCCGCCCTCTGAGGGAACACATCGGTAATTTCAAAAAAATCCCTGCTTGTTTCTACAGTGCAGACAAACTTTAAGCAGGCATTTTGTCCAGATGAATGGCATGTTCTATCTAAGAGGCCAGGGCGACTGCAAGCTCTGAACCCCAGGGCAGAAGGAGAAATAATTTGTCTGCAATTCTTAGCTTATTGGGCAACCCCTTTAATGCACCAGTGATAAACTGGGAGCTGAGCAAGCCCTTTCAGATGTAAACTTCACTTCAGTTCCATCACCAATTATTATAACATTTTTGGTTTCTCCTTTGGTATGTATTTCTGCAAATAAAATTTCTTCAACAAATCTGCCTAGTGTGAATTTACCAGTATGGTATGTCTCTCCAGGGTTCACTACATTACTATCTTTTGACCTCTCCTTTGCAACACACGGGGGATCTTAAAACCACAGCAAAACACATCCATTAGAATAATACAACCGGCTGCATCTGTTCAGAACGGATCCGGTTGTATTGTATCGGAAATAAAGAAACTGTATCCGGGACCAAAAGCATTGAAAGTCAAGGTGGGCCAGAACCGGTTTTCTCATGTCCTGCTTGTTCAGGTTCTCAAGCTGGACACAAAAAAGCTGCTTGCAGCGATTGTGTCCAGCATGGGAACGCAACAAATTCTGATGCACTCTGTTCCAGTGTGTTCAGTTTTTTTCCCCATTAACAATAAATGGGGGACAAAATGTAAGCGTTGTGCTGCGGTTTTCAGACCCTGTGCCAGGTCTCAAAACTGGACAGCACAACGCAAGTGTGAAAGTAGCCTAAAACCGTGATGGGTAAAACAGTGAAAAGTCACAAATTTCTGTGAAAAATGTGGTATTGTGTCAAAAGATGTGCACCCATTGATAAAATCTCGCAACCTTTTAAGGGCATTTGACAAATTGGCTCGTTTTTTTTTTAATGCTCCATCCAGTTTTTTGTCCACCTGAGCAGGACCAAGACAGGGATTGTTGATTACTTACAATAAGATCTTCACACAAGTCCTAAAAGTAGATAACACTAACCAAATCAAAACAAATTATTAAATATTAATTTGGTAATTTATTGCGGAAAATGATCCAACATCACATGGTCTGTGAGTGGTAAAAGTATGTGAACCTTCGCCTTCAGTATCTGGAGTGACCCTCATGTGCAGCAACATTTCCGGTAATCGTTGATCAGTTCTGCAGATCAGCATGTTGAAATTCAGCCGATTGCACCTTACAAAACAGCTTCAACTCTGTTAGGCCTCATACACACGACCATAGCAGGTTTTGCAGTCCGCAAGACACGGATACCTACCGCATGCGTTCTATATTTTACAGAAGGGTATGTCTTGCCCTCTTTAGAACTGCCTGTTCTTCTCCGCGAAATGGACAAGAATAGGACATGTTCTATTTTTATTTTTTGGGTGGGGCAGCCATGGAACTGACATAGACGCATGTGGGGGACAGCACACGGTGTGCTGTCCACATCTTTTGTGGCCCCATTGAAATTAATGGGTCCTCATCCGATCCACAAAGTGTGGATCAGATGCGGGCCAAATCTACGGTTGTGTCAATGAGCCATTCTGTTGGTGGGATTCCTCCCATAAACTACTCACTTTCATTTCTATTGGATTAAGGTCAGGACTTAGACTTGGCCATTCTAAAACTTTATTTTTGTCTAGCCGTTCTTTAGTAGGACATTTTGTGTGCCTTGGGTCGTTGTTTTGAGATTCATCTCACCAACAGATGTCCTGATTTCTTTTAGAATTTGCTGGTATAATTCAGAATTCATAGTTCTATTAATAAAGGCAAGCCATCCTTGCCCAGGAGCATCAAAACGGGCCTAAACATACTACCACTACCATGTTTTACAGCTTGGATGTGGTTTTTATGCTGCAATGCAGTGTTATGTTTAGAGAGAGAACACATCTCCTCTGTTAACAAAACACTGATCCAACAGCCTTCTGGCTTGTCCAATTGATATTTAGCAAAGTGTAGATGGGCAGCAAAGCTCTTGGGAAGAAGCAGATTTTTTGTTGCAATCCTGCCATGCACACCATTGTTCAGGAGTTCATCATCAGGACACTGAACATCAACATAATATGAGAAAGGACTTTAGTTGCTTAGAGTTTGCCTTGTATTCCTCTGTAATCTTGTGGACTATTAACCCCTTAAGGACCCTTGCCGTACATGTACTGCAGGCTGATTGGGCGGGTGCAGGAGCTGTGCCCGGCCGATCAGCGGCTTGGACCCGGCAGTCACTGACAGCCGGGTCCCTGCTACATACGCCAGCATTGTTGAAGACACTGATACCAGCATATTAACCCCTTGTATGCCGTTGTCAAAGCTGAATGCAGCATGCAGATGTTTTTCAGAGAGTACGAGTACCCTCCTCATATCCATCGGGGCCCCGCCCCCCAGTGGCAGGGACCCGATGGCAGAGAAGGCATCGGGGCTTGCCTCCTGTGGAAGCCTGTGAGATCCAGCCCTTGGGCTGGGTCTCACAGGCAGGCTGTCTGCATAAAAGCTGACAGCCAATGCATTGCAATGTAATGCATTGCAGAGGGGATCAGACCCCAGAAGTTGAAGTCCCATAGTGGGACAAAAATAAAAAGTGTACAAATGTTTCATAATAAAAAAAACATAGTTTCAAGTAAAAAAAATAAATAAATCCCAAAATAAACCATAAAATTGTGAAAAAACAGACATATTGGGTATTGTTGTGTCCGTAACGACCGCCTCTACAAAAATATCACATGATCCACCCCCTCACCTGAACACTAGAAAAAAATCAAAATAAAAGCTGTGCTAAAACAACAATTTTTTTTGTCACCTTACATCACAAAAAGTGCAACACCAAGTATACATATTAGGTATTGCCATGTCCGTAAGAACCTGCTGTATAAAAATATCACATGAACTAACCCTTCAGGTGAACGCCTTAAAAAAAATAACATGAAAACTGTCAAAGCTAAATTTTGCCACCTTACATCACAAAAAGTGTAATACCAAGCGATCAAAAAGTCATATGCACCCTAAAATAGTACCAATCAAACTGTGTCAGCTCATACCAAGAAAAATGAGCCCCTACATTAAGACAGTCGCCCAAAAAATAAAAAAAAACTATGGCAGCATAGACATTGCGGATTTTGGTGCGAATATGCCTCAGAAATGCACATAGGTCCCCATTCGTACGGGTCTTATGTGCATTCACCCGCATTCATGTGCCGGTGGCCTTATGCTGTAACTACAGTTCAGTAGACCCGCAATGTGAATTCACTTCAGAGCAGCAGTGTTTATTCGGGGAAATACTGCTTCCACAGAGTGTTTCCCAGACGCAATACGCTTGTCTGAAACTGGCCTAATGCTTCACATTTAGTTGGCAATCATAGATATGATATAATAAATAAATGACCAGGTCTAATATTTTAATAATTTGATTTGGTTACTTTATCTACTTTTAGGACTAGTGATGTTGTTTTAGGTCTAATTAATACAGAAATATAAAAATTCTCGAGTTCTCAAACTTTCAAGCACCACTAAACATGCTAAGCATATGCATGCACACATACGGTATGCATTTTTATTAACGTGTTCATGTATTTCACATGGGAAGGAGGATTTTGTATTTATTATTTTTATAAACAAGCTTTGATATTTTGCTTTCTCCTTTTATTTTTAAATGGATAAGGGCTAATGCACGCGGCTGTAGACCATTTTTGTGGATGCGCAAAACATGAATACCAGCTGCGTGCCTTCCGCATTTTGCGGAACAGAACATCCAGCCCATAATAGACCTGTCCTATCCTTGTCCGTAAAGCGGACAAGGATAGGACATGTTCTATATTTTTGCGGAGCCAAGCAACAGATGCGGAGAGCACACAGTGTGCTGTCCACATTTTTTCCAACCCTTTGAAGTGACTGGGTCTGCATCCGACCCGCAAAAAAGATAGAACATGTCCTATCCTCCGTTTTGCAGACAAGTATAGGCATTGTCAAACGGAAGTCATCCTTACTCTTTGCAGACCGCAAAATACATACGGTCGTGTGAATGCACCCTAAAGCTAAAACTTCCCTCTATTTTCTGTTGTTGCCAAGATAAAAATATCTGAGCTATGGTATGCTGGTAATTGTACCGGAAGTATTGCTTCAACTAGGCATGGAAATATTTTCAAATACCCAAGACATGTGTACAGTATATAAAGAACTGACTTTGCATCAGCGAACTTTCATTTTCTGATGAAATGAAACTCAGTACTTCTGAATGCTTGCAAAGGGTGAGAATTTGTTGCTTTATAACATGTAATTTTCTGGTAATGTTTAAAGGCAATGTATACCTTTTGGGGCATTTTTTATTTATTTTTTGCATTGTACTCCTGTTGAGCTAAAAATATATATTTTTTAAATTGGTCTTTATTAAAAATATGGCATCATTGTACAGAGCTGACATGCTCTAGTAGCCCCCTTTGGATTTTCTGTCTTTTCCTTTAGACCAGAAGCAGACGGACTCCTTATCACTGCTCTCTGATATTATAAACACTGATTATAGTTCAGTTCTTATCTTAGGGCCATTTCACACTGGCGTTTTGGTTTTCCGGCATAGAAATCCGTCGTCGGGTCTCTATGCCGGAAGAATCCTAATCATGCATTCTGAATGGAGAGAAATCCGCTCAGGATGCATCAGGATGTCTTCAGTTCAGGACCGGAACGTTTTTTGGACGCAGCAAATACCGCAGCATGCTGCGCTTTTTGTTCCGTCCAAAATTCCGGAACACTTGCCGCAAGGCCGGATCCGGAATTAATGCCCATTGAAAGGCATTAATCCGGATCCGGCCTTAAGCTAAACGTCGTTTCGGCGCATCGCCGATCCGACATTTAGCTTTTTCTCACTGTTACCATGGCAGCCAGGACGCTAAAGTCCTGGTTGCCATGGTAAATGTAGTGGGAGCAGGGAGCAGTATACTTACCATCCGTGCGCTCCGGGCGCTCCAGAGTGACGTCAGGGCGTCCCACACGCATGGATCACGTGATCCATGGGCATGGGGCGCTCTGACGCCATTCAGAGCGCCCGGGAGCCGCACGGACTGTGAGCATACTGCTCCCGCTCTCACTACTACTATGGCAACCAGGACTTTAATAGCGCCTGGCTGCCATAGTAACCTGAAAGCAGCCAAGACTGATCAGGATCCTGATCAGTCTTCTAATGCTTCAGGCGACTTGCGTTCTGATGGATCCGGCGGGACGAAAGTGCCTGCCGGATCCTCAGAACGCAAGTGTGAAAGGACCCTTACTGATAACAATGTGGCGTAAATAACTGTTATGACCGCTCAGTAGTTTAGAAATGAGGTTTATTAGATGACCTGCACAAAGTCAAAGTGAAAGTACCAGTCACACAGCTAAAAAAAAAAAAAAAACAGTTAACCCTTTGTGACAGAATTGCTCAATATTTTTAATAAAGGCCAATTTAAAAAAAACATTTTTAGCCAAAAATTAGTAACATGCAATCATTAAAAAATATTGCCTCTGAAGGTGTGCATAGCCTTTAATTTAAAGTAAAATGTGTAAGAAGAATGCATCAGAAAATTACCTGTCTATATTTCTACTATTAGATCAATGGGGGTTCATTGCCTGGACCTCCACTGTTCACAACCTGTGCCCTGTGGAGTTTCCTGAAATGAGCAGAGCAGCCAGTTTGGCATGCATGCAGCCGCTCCATTAATTTTTATGGGAGTTCAAAGACTAGCTGAGTTATGACCTATCCTGTGGATAACTGGAATACCCCTTTAAGACTTCCTTCACACACAGATGCATGTATTTTTTATAGTTTATTTTTAGTGGCCTTTTTTTTTTTCTTTATACACAAGCTAATTAGATGATGTTTGTTTTTTCCCTATAGAGGATAAGATGGAAAAGCACCGGAAACAAATGCCATTGCTTCAACAATTCTCCAAATTGAATAAAATATCAGTAGCACAGTAGCAAAAAATAAAAAATGTACAGCATTTCATATTTTCCACAGACTTTAGGCCAACATCTGTAGCTGGCATTTCTAGACTTCACATGACTGCAAATCAATGCTGTTGCTTCCTGTTTTCAGCAGCTTGATTGTATGGACTGAGACAGGGAGAATTCAACCCCCTCCACTTGTATGATTTTAGGGCTTTCATGACCAAGCAATTTTTTTTTCATTGTCGCATTCCAAGAGTTGCAACTTTTTTATTTTTCTGTTGATGCCCCCATATGAGGGTGTTTTTTACTTAATAAGTGGAAGTTTATGACCCTCATTTTGGGGTGCAGGTAGCTTACTGGGTAACTTTTAGTAACTCCTTATGGGGATCATGGTAAAAAAAAAAAAAAAACAGGAATACTGTAACTTTTGCAACATTCTGGGTCCATATGGCTACAATGATAGTAAATACATAGTAACATAGTTTATAAGGCTGAAAAAAGACATTTGTCCATCTAGTTCAGCCTGTTATCCTGCAAGTTGATCCAGAGGAAGGCGGAAAATCCCTGTAAGGTAGAAGCCAATTTTCCCCACTTTAGGGGAAAAAAATCCTTCCTGACTCCAATCAGGCAATCAGAATAACTCCCTGGATCACTGACCCCTCCCTAGTAGCTGTAGCCTGTAATATTATTACACTCCAGAAATGCATCCAGGCCCCTCTTGAACTCTTTTAGTTAACTCACCATATTATGAAATTCGTTCACGCTTCGTTTTGTGGTGAAAGCAGAATTGCGTTATGGATTCCGTTACTACGGAGCATAACGCAATTCCATGACGGAATGCCTTTAGCAGCATTCCGTAATTCATTCTGTCATAATAAAAGTCTATGGCCTGCATAACGGATCCGTCCCGCTTCTATTATGCAGGAGAGGATGCCCCTGCATAATGGAAACGGGACCGAGCCCATAGACTTCTATTATGACAGAATGAATAACGGAATGCCTCTAAAGGCATTCCGTCATAGAATTGCGTTATGCTCCGTGGTAACGGAATCCATTACGCAATTCTGCATTTACCACCAAACGAAGAGTGAACTAATTTCAAAATATGAAATTCGCTCATCACTAATCACTCAGACAGAGAGTGCCATAGGCCCCTTTCACACGGGCGTTGCGGGTGCACTCCCTCAAACAGTGCGGGTGCGTTGCGGGAATCGCCGCGATTTTTCCCTGCGAGTGCAAAGTGCTGTCATGCGTTTTGCACGCGCGGGAGAAAAATCGGCACTTTTGGTACCCAGACCCGAACCTGCACTTCTTCACAGAAGTGCATGTTTGGGTCAGAAATTGTCCCGCTGGTATTATTTCACATTATAACATAGTTATAATGTAAAATAATTCCCTTGGCCATCTTCCTACATGTTTAAACAGGTGCAGAATGGGTTAATAATAAACTAATATTAACTCATGTCCATTTGATCATGGCCGCCTTCTCTCGTTAGCTTGCTAGTAGGAAAGGACCTGTGATGATGTCACATGGTCACATGGACCATCGCATGCTCCATCACCATAGTGATGGAGCAGGTGATTGGGCCATGTGATGCTGTGACATCATCACAGGTCCTTTTCCTACTAGCAAGCTAACGGAGAGGAGGCCGGGCTTCGCGATCAAATGGAACAGGTAAGTTAATATTAGTTTATTATTTTTAACCCATTCTGCACCTGTTTAAACATTAGGAAGATGGCTAAGGTATTATTTTACATTATAACTATGTTATAATGTGAAATAATACAGAACCGGTTACACATCCCGATGGTTGCATAGCAACCATGCGGGAACATCGCAAAGCATCCGCACTTGCTTGCAGATGCTGGCGATTTTCCCGCAGCCCTATTCATTTCTATGGGGCCTGCGTTCCGTTAAAAACGCAGAAGATAGAGCATGCTGTGATTTTCACGCATCGCAAAAGTGATGCGTGAAAATCAACTGTCATGTGCACAGCCCCATAGAAGTGAATGGCTCCGGATTCAGTGCGGGTGCAATGCGTTCACATCACGCATTGCACCCGCGTGGAAAACTCGCCCATGTGAATGGGGCCATAGTCTCACTGCTCTTACCGTAAAGAATCCTCTTCTATGTTTGGGTACAAACCTTCTTTCCTCCAGATGCAGTGGATGTCCCCTAGTCACAGTCCTGGGGATAAATAGATGATAGGAGAGATCTCTGTACTGACCCTGATATATTTATACATAGTTATTAGATCTCCCCTCAGTCCTCTTTTTTTCCTAAAGTGAATAACCCTAATTTTGATAATCTTTCAGGGTACTGTAGTACATCCATTCCAGTTATTACTTTAGTTCCCCTCCTCTGAACCCTCTTCAGCTCTGCTATGTCTGCCTTGTTCACAGGAGCCCAGAACTGTACACAGTACTCCATGTGTGGTCTGACCCGTGATTTGTAAAGTGGCAGGACTATGTTCTCATCACGGGCATCTATGCCCCTTTTGATGCAACCCATTATCTTATTGGCCTTGGCAGCAGCTTCCTGACACTGGTTTCTACAGCTTAGCTTGCTGTTCACTAAATTTCCTAGGTCCTTTTCCATGTCAGTATTACCCAGTATTTTACCATTTAGTATGTACGGGTGACTTGCATTATTCCTTCCCATGTGCATAACCTTACATTTGTCACCTCATCTGCCACTTCTCTTCCCAAGCCTCCAATCTATCCAGATTCATCTGCAGCCATATACTGTTCTCTTTCGTGTTAATTACTTTAGTGTCATCTGCAAAAATTTATATTTTACTGTCCAAGCATTCAACAAGATCATTAATAATAATAATAATAAATATATTGAAGAGAATAGGGCCCAATACTGACCCCTGAGGTACCCCACTAGGGACAGTGACCCAATCTGAGTGTGTACCATTAATAACCACCCTCTGTTTTCTATCACTGAGCCAGTTACTTACCCACATCCAGACATTTTCCCCCAGTCCAAGCATTCTCATTTTATATGCTAACCTTTTATGTGGTACACAGTCAAATGCTTTGGAGAAGTCCAGATATACGGCATCCATTGATTCGCCGTGATCAAGTCTAGAACTTACATAACGAATTCCTCCTGAAGCCATGCTGATATGGCGTTATTTGCTTATTTTCATTGAGGTACTCCAAGATAGCATCTCTTAGAAAACCTTCAAACTGTTTACCCACGACAGATGTTAAACTTACCGGCTTATAGTTTTTGGACCGGGCTCTGTTTTTAAACCCTTTTTGAATATTGGCACCACATTTGCTATGTGCCAATCATGTGGAACGCTCCCTGTCATTAAAAAATCCTTAAAGGGGTTATCCAAGTTATATTTATTGATGACCTATCCTCAGGATAGGTCATCAATATCAGATCGGCGGGGGTCCGACACCCGGCACCCCCGCCGATCAGCTGTTTGAAGAGAAGGCGAGCGCCGTGCCAGCGCTGCCTCCTCGTCATGTTTACATGCTGGCCGTTGCATCTGCAGCGGTGAGCAGGTGTAATTACACCCAAGCCGTTCCATTCATTTCAATGGGACGGCTCTGTGTATACTACAGAGCCGTCCCATTGAAATGAATGGAGCGGCTTGGTGTAATTACACATGCTCACCGCTGCAGATGCAACGGCCAGCATGTAAACATGACGAGGAGGCAGCGCTGGCACGGCGCTCGCCTTCTCTTCAAACAGCTGATCGGCGGGGGTGCCGGGTGTCGGACCCCCGCCGATCTGATATTGATGACCTATCCTGAGGATAGGTCATCAATAAATATAACTTGGATAACCCCTTTAAGTATCAGAAAAAAAGGTCTGTTGATGACATTACTTAATTCTCTTAGGATACGGGGGTGTATGCCATCTGGGTCTGGCGATTTGTCTATTTTAATCTTTTTAAGATGCTGTACTTCTTCCTGGGTCAGGCAGGACACTTTTAATGGGGAGTTTACCTTTACATTCTGCATTTTATCTGACAGTTTTACATACATATGTAAAGTTTTACTACTACTTGCACAATAAAAACCTTTTTTTTTTAAATAAAAAGAAAATGTTTTTGCATCACTGCATGCGAAAACACACAACTTTTAATTTTTCATTCTACGGAGCGGTTAGGGCTTGATTTCTGCAGGACAACCCCATTTTGGGGTGCATAACACTTTTTGATTACATTTTATTCCCTTTTTTCATGGCAAATAAAACAACAATACTGCTTCTGTGTTTTTTGTTATTTTGTGCAGGATATATTACATGATAATTGTGTAGTGTGGGTCATTATGGACGCAGCAATTCCGTAGGAGATTTTATTTTTTCAACTTTTTCTTTGAAAAGCATTTTTATTAAATTGGAAAATGGTGTTCATTTTTCCAACTTTTTTTTTTTTTAAACTTGGATTGCTTCTGTAGCACACTATACTGCTTATGCAGTACAGTGTATTATTCTGTCACTATTATACTGACAGGTTCTATCGGGCTGCACCAGAGAGTCACATTAGCCATTTTGAACATGGAGAGGAGTGGGGAAGGAGAAAGCTCTTTATCTGCAAGATCTCTCCTAAACTGCTTAAGGCAGCAGTTTGGGGAGCACCTTGTAGAAATAGCTGTTTGTGCATTATGGATTAAATGTATTTGTGTTGAATACATGAATAGGGAGCTGCTCACCTGAATGGTCACCAGGTGGATTGCAGTGATATTACTATGCACGTTGTTGCCCCCAGTACATCTGGAATGAAAAAATGAATCAACTTTGCAAAATGTCTTAATTACACATATCCTATAGTTAGCATCAAGAAGGGGAGCTGTAGAATGCAAACATATTTGTTAAGTTAGCCAGAATTAGAGGACGAGTAGAAGAGGATATGACTGCAGGATCAGAATACACAGTTTGTCTGTAACCTATGAGACACACATGAGGGAGATTTCTCAAAACTGGTGTAAAGGAAAACTGGCTTAGTTGCCTATAGCAACAAATAAGATTCCACCTTTCGATTTCTGAGCTCCTTTGGAAAAAGAAAGGTGGAGTCTGAAACATCCTAAGTCGATTCGCATAAAACTTCGTTCTAATACTGTACGGAGCAGGAGCCCCCTGATGTACCCCTAAAGTAGAAACTCCAAAAAAGTTACTCCATCTAGGAAACTACACCCCACAAGGTATTCAAAACTGATTTTACACACTTTGTTAACCCTTTAGGTGTTCCACAAGGGTTATTGGCAAATGGAGATGAAATTTCAGAATTTCTATTTTATGTTACCTTGCCTCAAAAAAGTGTAATATAGAGCAACCAAAAATCTAATTTACTGTAAAATAGTACCAACAAAACTACCACCTTATCCTGTAGTTTCCAAAATGGGGTCACATTTTTGGAGTTTCTACTGTAGGGGTGCATCAGGGGGGCTTCAAATGGGACATGGTGTCTAAAAACCAGTCCAGCTAAATCTGCCTTCCAAAAACCATATGGCATTCTCCTTCTGTGCCCTGCCATTTGGCCATACAGCAGTTTACGACCACATATGGGGTGTTTTTGCAAACTACAGAATCAGGGCAATAAATATTGAGTTTTGTTTTGCTGTTAACCCTTGCTTTGTTACTGGAAAATGGATTAAAATTGAAAATTTGCAATTTCACCCCATTTGGAATTTTTTTCCTGGTTCCCACTTCATCATATGCAATATTAAATGGTGGCGTTGAAAAGTACAACTTGTCCTAGAAAACAAATAAAAACGTTATGGCTTTAGGAAGGCAGGGAGCACAAAGCAAAAACAAAAAAACCTCCTGGGTAGGAAGGGCTAAATCTAAGGTTTAGGGTACTTTCGCACTAGCGTTTTGGATCCGTTTGTGAGATCCGTTTCAGGGCTCTCACAAACGGTCCAAAACAGATCAGTTAAGCCCCAATGCATTATAAATGGATAAGGATCCACTCAGAATGCATCAGTTAGGCTCCGTTCCGCTTCTATTCTATTTTGGAGGCGGACACCAAAACGCAGCATGCAGCATTTTGGTGTCCGTCTGAAGAGACTTAATATGACACAATAGGGTGCATTTGAAAACTGATTTGTTTCCTATTGACTTTCAATGTAATTTAAAACGGATCCGTTTTGGACTTTGTCATTTTTCTTTTAACTAATGCAAACGGATCCGTTCTGAACGGATACAAACGTTTCCATTATAGGTGCGGATCCGTCTGTGCAAATAAACAGACGGATCCGCACCAACGCAAGTGTGAAAGTACCCTTACCTCCAGAATAACATTTTAAAATACCTTCCGTATCCAGTAGGGGAGCTAGCACTGTGGAATCACATTACATTCTACAGACCTAGCTCCCCTACTGCATAGAGAAGCCAAGAAGGAAGCTTTGTGCGAGTAGGCTGCAACATACAGTGGATCACGCCCAGTCCATGTTGCTAGTTGGAAGCTAAATCTATAACGGCTTTTTCACACGAGTGGATCCCGTGTGTGGAATTCACTGCGTGAAAGAGTGCCAAGCCCTGTTCTGGTCAGCAGAGACACAGAGCATTAACATAATTAATAATGCTCCATCCCTCTGTGATCTTTTTACTACAAAATCACAGTGACAATTTTATCTCACTGTGATTTTGTATTAAAAAGATCACAGAGAGGCACGGAGCATTATTAATCATGTTAATGCTCTGTGTCTCTGCTGTCCGGAACGGGGCTTGGCTCTCTTTCATGCAGCAGATTACCCGCACAGCATCTGCTCGTGCGAAAGAGCCTTAAGGCTTCATGCACACGAACATATTTTCTTTCCATGTCCGTTAATTTTTTTTTTTTGTGTGCATCGTATGCGGAAACATTTATTTCAATGGGTCAGGCCAAAAAACAGAAGGTACTCCGTATGCATTCAGTTTCCGTATGTCCGTATTTCTGTTCCACAAAAAATAGAACATGTCCTATTATTGTCCGCATTAAGGATAGTACTGTTCTATTAGGGGCCAGCTGTTCTATTCCGCAAAATACGTAATGCACGCGGATGTCATCCGTATTTTTTGGTGGACCGCAAAATACATACGATCGTGTGCATGAGGCCTAATACAAGTTATTTTGAAAAATTATTACTGGTCAGACTCCTGTATTATAAGGCAGGGATACACGGCAACGTGTTGTACGACATTGCATCTAACGATTGTCAATGGTGTGGTGGTTCGTCATACAACAATTGCAGAAAATATAACACTGTTGGATTTTTTGTTGTAAGTTGCAAGTGACTTTGTCATCATAGACCATAATGCAGAGTGCCTTTTCTGTGACTTGATTTGAGTTTTTACAGCCAAATCACGGTCAATAGTTGTGCGACATGTCGCTGTGTTGCCCCAGCCTGTTCCTTTTTTTGTATAATTGGAGGCACACTTAATTTCTGAGAAGAGCTACTTCCTCCTGTTGGGCTAATGTCTTAATCTTTGAGCAAAATGTCTTTGTCTATGAATGAAGCTTCCCTTTTTTTTTCCAGCTCACCTGATAGTTAGGGCTCATGCTCACGACCGTTGTTGTTTTGCAGTCCGTTTTTCACGGATCCCTTGTTCTGGATCTGAGGTTTTTTTTTCTCTGATTTAAGTCCTCTTCTATTCCGTTATTCCACAAAATATATCCGTATGGTTTCCGTATGCGATCCATTTTTTGCGGATCGGAAACAGTAACTTATTAATCATCAAACACATGAGCAAGATGGGCTGGTCATAGCATTTCTACAGTATGGTTCCGCAAAATACTGAAGACATGTGGATGTGTTCCGTGTGCGTTCTGTTTTTTTTGCGGACCCATTGACTAGAATGGGGCCTCGGACCGTGATTTGCGGACAATAATAGGACATGCACTACTTCTTTGGCCGAACGGCCATGCGCACAAACGTAATGCGCACGCAGTAACTTCCGTATTTTCTACAGCCCCATTGAAGTACGGGCCACACAAAAAAACGGAACGGAGGTGGAAATAAAATACGGTCGTGTGCATGAGCCCTTATGGTGAGAAAACCAATTCACCTTGCAAAGTGTAAAATACCATAAATAAAAAAGTCCCAGGTAGATTTACATACATACATTTCCTCTACAGGCTTGTGCACGAAACATCATCAGAGCAGGGAGAGAAGCTGAAAGCAGGTCATGTGACACTCCGTGAACTCTGAGAAAGGAGCCACTGCGGATGAAGTAACTGAATTGTAAACCCCTTACATTTGGTTAGCTAAAAACATACAAACAATAAAAAAATAACTTGGACAACCCCTTTAATGGCACTCGTGTTTGCTGGCAGGCTGGGAATGCAGAGTAGTTGTGTTATAGATTACACATTAAAGTGCCCAGGATGTAAAGAGGTGGGTTAAGATCACTGGTTGCCAACTCATTCAACAGTCTGCCGTAGTCTGTCACATGTATATTGGGTCTGCGATGACCCACATACCCTGTCAAACTTATACGGTACACCTCTATGTTTGTATACTTGCGAGATAGACAGTAGCATCTGGTTGATTTGCAGTTTCCACACAGCGTGGGATGTTAGGACTGTACCATCTCAGTGCAATACACTTAGTGATCTAAGTGCAATACACTTATAACTTAGTGATCCCATTGTTCCTCGTCTAACAGCCCAAGTAAATAAATGTCCAGAGTACAGGGAATTGGAAGAGATAATGGAGTGGACAGAAATTGAACTACCTCCAGCCATAATAGAAGAATAGGAGGACATGTCCCTATCATATGCCAGAAGTCAGCTGCTAATGCCTGGCGGCGAGGACAGGCTGTGGAGGTAGCCCTGCCCATCCGAAATAAATAAATCGGAGTCAAATATGTTTATATGAGTCTGTTATTTATAGATATCAGTCCTCTAGGTCCTTGCGTCTTAACAACTCCTATCAGGGGATATTTAGAAATTGCTAAATCTGGCTGAGTGAACTGAACATGTAGGGTCGCTCACATTTGTAAGTATGATAACCCCATATTTAATAACTATATCAGTAAAGGACATCAAAAAGATGTTGTCATAAACATCATCTAGAGTAGTAACTCCATGGGACGCCCACGTGTCTGGGCCATACACAGAGGCAAGTTGGTCCAGAGACCAGTTGTGCCACATGGGGATCTCCCCACAATACACAGAACTACAAGTAACAGCACACTGCTTATAAAATGCACAAAGATGTAAGCAAATGAATACAAAGTAAACCGCTTGGTTGCTATACTTACTGTGAGAAAAAATAGAAGGTCTTTGCGCATATTATTGATCAAAACTATGTCAGGCCCTTCTACCGGCAGCAAGGTGGCTTCCAACAGATGGGGCCTACTCTAACACATGCCGCTCCTGGGCAGCTATATGATACTACCTACTATGACACATGCCTCTCCTGGGCTTTTAGCCTATAATCTGGGCAAAGTAGGATACAGCTATGTAATCCTAAGTATGTGACTACAAATCAAACTTTGACACCGTGCGTAGCCTTTCCTATCTACAAAACCTCCTTCAGCAGTTCTTCCCAAAGTAATTCCTACTGTAACGTGTCTATCAGGGTTACCTTAGTATGAGGATCTTCACCGCAGGTCTATTCTCCGGGGTACAAGCTTTTCAGTATCACACAGAAGGATTTCTACTGTTATTCAAAGCAGAAAAACGGGGGTTCTGTATCGATATTGGGCTGTTTCTTTGGAGTCCGCTCCGGCCGGTGGCGAAAAAACTCCAATAACTGTTGCTCACGGAGGAGCGGGTGACGGCACCGCTTGGAGCTACGGTTGGGCAGCAGTACCAAAACACTTCCAATGCTTTTCGAGCAAATTGCGTTACTCTTCATTAGGGAATCATTAGTCTGCTGCTATCTTCTTTTTATAGACACCGCTCCCCTCTCTTGCTTTTAGTGCGCTCTATATGTGCTTTCTGTTTTTATTCCCATAAATGATAATCCCTCTAAGCATCCATCATGTACCTCTTTGAAATGCCTAGACAGGGGATGCCCTATAGACTTTTTCTTTATATTATTCATGTGCTCACTGATGCGCTTTTTTAACTGTCTTTTCGTGCGGCCAATATATAATTTTTCGCAGGGGCATTTTATGGCGTAGATTACTCCTTCAGTGTTGCATGTTATGTGACCGCGGATATTTTGTTCATATGTACCTGCTTAGTTTTTAATTTTTGTTTGTCTAACCGTATTTCTTGATGTATTTCTGCACCCTACACACTTTCTGCACGGAAAAAAGCCCTGCGGCAAGTTA
This sequence comes from Bufotes viridis, assembly GCA_033119425.1. NCBI lineage: Eukaryota > Metazoa > Chordata > Amphibia > Anura > Bufonidae > Bufotes > Bufotes viridis. The sequence goes on along the minus strand of CM065591.1, from coordinate 310,414,252 downwards.
CTGTTCGTTTTTTATTTAATTTAAAATGGCAGCACATTTACTTGTAGGTGCAATTATATTTCCTATATGGGCCGCTTTTTTATATACAAAAACTGGAGCTGCAGCTACCATATTTCCTACAATCTTATCTTCTATTAGAACATCCCAATACCTATTCACAATCTTTTTGAGAATATATGTTTGGGCACTGCATGGGACAATTATAAGTGGTATTTTTTCTTCTTTTTCCCTCAGTTCTCCTTTTTCTGCTTATTTATCTGTCTCTTCTAGTAAATGCTTCCTCTAAATTTGTTTAATTTCTTCTTTCTGCTCTCTAAGTAAGTCTACATCATACCTTTTAGATTAAATTTTTTTTACCATCGCCTCTGCCTTTTCCCATCGCCTATGAAAAAAGGCAGAGGCGATGGGAAAAAATTTGACGAAGAGCAACGCAACTTGCTCGAAACGTGTTAGAATTTTTTTTTTGTACTGCTGCCCAACCGTAGCTCCAATCGGTGATGTTACCCGCTCCTCCGTGAGCGTGAGCAACAGTTATTGGAGTTTTTTCGCCACCGGCCGGGGCGAAGTCCGAAGAAACAGCCCAATATCGATACAGAACCTCCATTTTGCTGCTTTGAATAACAGTGGAAATCCTTCTGCGTGATACTGAAAAGCTTTTACCCTGGAGAATAGACCTGCGGTGAAGATCCTCATACTAAGGTAACCCTGATAGATACGTATGACATGTTACCGTAGGAATTACTCTGGGAAGGAGGTTTTGTAGATAGGAAAGGCTACGCGCGGTGTCAAAGTTTGATTTGTAGTCACATACTTTGGTTGTACAAAGCAGTAGTACGGGACTGCTTAGACGCTGCAGCGATATTATATAGTACTTAGCGCCAGTGTAGAGAGTTAGCTATGTAATCCTGCTGATTGGGCATGTCTGCCAGTGCCACCACTGCCATGAAATTTGTTAGGGATTTGCTTTCCTGCCACTGTAACGGATCGCCTGGCACCCCGACTGGGTACCTCCGTTGAAAGATGCTCCTAGCGCTTCTTGAGGATTCCAAGCGCTCTAGACGACACCACAACCACCGAACCTGAGAAGCATACGAATCCTCTCAAGCCTCTGAATGCTGTAGACAGTTGAATAGGAACCATACGAATAGGTTTGCACTCCTAGCAGTCAGACTGGAACAGCATCCAATAACTCCTCCCCCAATAATGAGACGACACTTCACTTTGAGGGTTAAACAGGAACTTTTTTTTATTGAGGGCTACCTGCCCAGTATTTATCCAGGTCTCCCACCTGGTGGACACTCCCCTAGGGGACCAGAAGGAAGACTGCGACACGGGATACAGCAGCCAATCACACACAATGGGACAATACAGACACCCCCAGCATATCCCTCCCCTCTGCCTGTGATACAATCACCCTACATGGGTAATGTAATCATCACAGGCAGGAGAATACACAATGTCTTCTGTCCTGGAGACAATTGAGGAGTCATTCAATTATCACTCAGGACAAAGGGAAATCGCCAATACACATGTGGGGACAATAGGACAGACATCACTATTCAATACACAATGTCCCACCCTTTACAGTACACAGACATGTAACATATCCCCAGATGGCTTGGATCTGAGCGCTCAATATATCCAAGGATAGAGGCAGACTCCATTGAGCACATGGTTGCAAAAGATCATAAAATTACACAATGTTACAATTACTACATAAAACATATACATGCAACATATCCCCAGATAGCTTAGGTCTGAGCGCACATTATTGAATGGCGCTCAGACCACACATATCCAGTTCAATTGCCATGGAGCTAAAGTCTTTCCCATAGTCTTTCATTATAGGAATGGGCTCCATAGCAGAGCTATCTGGGGTATCACCGCTCAAACAGGACAAGCATACATGGGGCCATAGTCGCAGGGCAGGAGGCGAGCAAGCAGTCCCTTCCAGGAAACTGGGGCAGACTCTGGTACAGGGTCCAGTCTGCTACAGCCACAATCTCTGGTCTACCCTATGGAGAGGGAGAAGACGTATTGTAAACGCAGGCCACACGTATTGTAATCAAAGTCCATCAAAGAAAATCCAGCTCACCTCATAATCCACAGCCCTGTGCACAGAGCGTGCCAAGCAAATCACTCTTGTAGAAAGTAGAAGAAAATAGTTCCAGCACTTGAAATAAAACTCAGTTTCACTTTATTTCTTATTGTAGCATATAACTCACATGGACACAAACCTTCACCCCAGCATGGTTGACACGTTTCGATCACAGGGGTGTTCGTAGTCGTAACCTAATGAGACTATCCCTGCAGGGTTTTAAATGCACTTCACACTCCCAATCAAATTGTGGGTGGGAATATACACACCCTTTGCTAAGGGATGCTCATTATCTTGCCACATATAACAAACATAATCCACATAAATTTACATCAAATGCAAAATAACAGTAGATATATAATCCTTACTAAAAATGTAATCACAGCATGAAAAAACGCACAATGTGAACAGAATAAAAAAGGAACATTATACAATTATTTTCTTAGATTTTTATTGTCAAAGTTAAAGATGTTGATACACTTTTGACAAAATATAATGGAGTTTGCTTTTTGTTTGCACATGGGAAACATGAGAAAGAATAAAATGAGAAAAATATATAATTTTATTATTCTTCTCCATATATTCTAATGTTATTGACTGATTTTAGAATATGTCAATAGTAATACATAAGCTTCTTTCTCATGTTTAATCCCATTAGAGATCTAGTATTCACCCTAAAGATCCAATATGCCTCTCTGTAGAATAATTTTTTTGATATCTCCACCTCTAGGGGGCACCACTTTTTCTATTGCAAATGCTTGAAAGCTCTTCAGACTACGGTCGTATGCAGATATAAAGTGCTTGGCTGGTTTTGATGTACCCAGGCAATTCTAGTTTTAAATTTCCTAGAAGAACTGCCTACATACATCAGATCACAGTCAACACATCGTATAATATAAACTATACCCATTGTATTACAATTAATGTAGCTTTTAATAGCGAACTCCAAAGTATGTTTTGAATCATGAAAGCTTTTGACATTCACAGTATATACAGTATATATAATCATCCTATGCATACTATTTAAGCCATTTCCGTAGGTGAACTGATTAGAGCACGCCGGAATTGCAGTACAGATGTTTCTTCTAATAGGGAATGTGGTGAAATTATTTCACGTTTACAAGATAGAGGATATCCTTAATGGATGCTGACTAGAGCCCTCAGCATCGCACAAAACAAACAAAGAAGTGAATTACTCTTTGGGAACAAGGAAATAATTCAGCATAGAGAAAATCAAAATAAATACAGAAAGGAGGGTAAAAATAATCTTTCTTCACCCATACTAGTATTGACTTACAGTAGACAATTCTCCCACATAAAGGATGTTATACTCAAATGTCTCCCCATTTTATATGAGGTCGACATTTTATATGTATTAAAAATGGTTTAACTTTAGCACTCTTTCTCCTTCATTTTTTTCAAATGTGACTAAAACCACAACCAAAAATTGTCTGAAATGTATGGGTTTTTCAAGATGTCGTAGTCACCCATGTAAAACATGCAAATATACTTTGAATGTCAAAAGCTTTTATGATTTAAAACATACTTTGGAGTTCCCTATTAAAAGCTACATTAATTGTAATACAATGGGTATAGTTTATATTATACGGTGTGCTGACTGCGATCTGATGTACAGTCGTGGCCAAAAGTTTTGAGAATGACACAAATATTAGTTTTCACAAAGTTTACTGAAATATAATTACACGCACTTCATACGTTTCAAAGGCTTTTATTGACAATTACATGACATTTATGCAAAGAGTCAGTATTTGCAGTGTTGGCCCTTCTTTTTCAGGACCTCTGCAATTCGACTGGGCATGCTCTCAATCAACTTCTGGGCCAATTCCTGATAGCAACCCATTCTTTCATAATTACTTCTTGGAGTTTGTCAGAATTAGTGGGTTTTTGTTTGTCCACCTGCCTCTTGAGGATTGAACACAAGTTCTCAATGGGATTAAGATCTGGGGAGTTTCCAGGCCATGGACCCAAAATGTCAACCTTTTGGTCCCCGAGCCACTTAGTTATCACTTTTGCCTTATGGCACGGTGCTCCATCGTGCTGGAAAATGCATTGTTCTTCACCAAACTGTTGTTGGATTGTTGGAAGAAGTTGCTGTTGGAGGGTGTTTTGGTACCATTCTTTATTCATGGCTGTGTTTTTGGGCAAAATTGTGAGTGAGCCCACTCCCTTGGATGAGAAGCAACCCCACACATGAATGGTCTCAGGATGCTTTACTGTTGGCATGACACAGGACTGATGGTAGCGCTCACCTTTTCTTTTCCGGACAAGCCTTTTTCCAAATGCCCTAAACAATCGGAAAGAGGCTTCATCGGAGAATATGACTTTGCCCCAGTCCTCAGCAGTCCATTCACCATACTTTCTGCAGAAGATCAATCTGTCCCTGATTTTTTTTTGGGGAGCAGTGGCTTCTTTGCTGCCCTTCTTGACACCAGGCCATCTTCCAAAAGTCTTCGCCTCACTGTGCATGCAGATGCGCTCACACCTGCCTGCTGCCATTCCTGAGCAAGCTCTGCACTGGTGGCACTCTGATCCCGCAGCTGAATCCTCTTTAGGAGATGATCCTGGCGCTTGCTGGACTTTCTTGGATGCCATGAAGCCTTCTTAACAAGAATTGAACCTCTTTCCTTGAAGTTCTTGATGATCCTATAAATTGTTGATTGAGGTGCAATCTTAGTACCCACAATATCCTTGGAACCGCGCTGCTTTTCCGGTGAGGCCTCAGATTCGCTTAAGGAGTGTGCGTGAAACACAGGAACGGTACCTCGTCACCAAAGGTGAACGACCTAAATACCGAAAATAGCCATGCAATAGTGTAATACCAACGAGAGCAATTTATTGAAATTAAAATCGCACTTACAGGATAAAATAGTGTTCAAGCATATTCAAAAAAGCAACTTCGGCGTCCTCATAGCTTTGCTTTTTTGAATATGCTTGAACACTATTTTATCCTGTAAGTGCGATTTTAATTTCAATAAATTGCTCTCGTTGGTATTACACTATTGCGTGGCTATTTTCGGTATTTAGGTCGTTCATCTTTGGTGACGAGGTACCGTTCCTGTGTTTCACGCACACTCCTTAAGGCGAATCTGAGGCCTCACCGGAAAAGCAGCGCGGTTCCACGGATATATCTTTGTTGTCATTTGCACCTTTACCCACGGTGGTTTGGAGCCAGCAGCAGCGTGTGGTCCTAGTATCCGGTTGCTCTACTTTGTTCTTACGACCCACAATATCCTTGCCTGTGCAGCCATTTTTATGCAACGCAATAATGGCTGCACACGTTTCTTTGCAGGTCACCATGGTTAACAATGGAAGAACAATGATTTCAAGCATCACCCTCCTTTTAACATGTCAAGTCTGCCATTTTAACCCAATCAGCCTGACATTATGATCTCCAGCCTTGTGCTCGTCAACATTCTCACCTGAGTTAACAAGACGATTACTGAACTGATCTCAGCAGGTCCTTTAATGACAGCAATGAAATGCAGTGGAAAGTTTTTTTTGGGATTAAGTTAATTTTCATGGCAAAGAAGGACTATGCAATTCATCTGATCACTCTTCATAACATTCTGGAGTATATGCAAATTGCTATTATAAAAACTTAAGCAGCAACTTTTCCAATTTCCAATATTTATGTAATTCTCAAAACTTTTGGCCACGACTGTACACAGGCAGTTCTTAAATAAATTTAAAACTAGAATTTTAGAACATATCAACTATATAAACAATCCTTCCTGTCTGGGTACATCAAACACAGCCAAGTACTTTATATCTGCACACGATTGTAGTCTGAAGAGCTTTCAAACATTTGCAATAGAAAAAGTGGTGCCCCCCCCTAGAGGTGGAGATATCAAAAAATGATTCTACAGAGAGAGGCATATTGGATCTTTAGGGTGAATACTAGATCTTCAAAGGGATTAAACATGAGAAAGGAGCTTATGCATTACTATTGACATATTCTAAAATCAATCAATAACATTAGTATATGTGGAGAAGAAGAATAAAATTATATATTTTTCTCATTTTATTCTTTCTCATGTTTCCCATGTGCAAACAAAAAGCAAACTCCATTATATGTTGTCAAAAGAGTATCAACATCTTTAACTTTGACAATATAAATCAATGAAAATAATTGTATAATGTTCCTTTTTTATTCTGTTCACTTTGTGCGTTTTTTCATGCTGTGGATTCAATTTTTGGTAAGGATTATATATCAACTGCTATTTTGCAGCCTGTAATGTCGCATTTGATGTAATTTTATGTGGATTATGTTTTTTTTATGTGGCAAGATAATGAGCATTCCTTAGCAAAGAGTGTGTATATTCCCCCAATTTGATTGGGAGTGTGAAGTGCATTTAAAACCCTGCCGGGATAGTCCAATTAGGTTACGACTGAGAACACACCTGTGTTTGAAACGCATTAACCATGCTGGGGTTAAAGTTTGTGTCCGTGTGAGTTATATGCTACAAGAAGAAATAAAATGCAACTGAGTTTTATTTCAAGTGCTGGAACTATTTTCTACATAGGGTAGATAAGTTTAGATGGTGGCTTACAAAATATTCGGCCATTGGCAATGTTGCTTGTGCCACCCATGAAGTGATGAGGCATAGTTGCCCGCTAGGTAATATACATAGTCGGGAAGAGCCATACCACCATTAAGTTTAGGGTGCCTAAGCACTTCCAAACTGAGCTTAACCCGTTAGTGACCCCATATAAACCTTCTACTAAGTTTTTCCATATATACAATGGAGTGCTCACCGAGGTATAGCACGGTCTGCTAATCCACCTAGCAAATATATTTCAAATGTTCACTGAATGACCAACTTAGTATAAACCAACACACTTTATTGCATACATACTATATACACATTCCTCTTTAAAACTTATTACAAAAACCTAAACTATTAAAATGTATCAAATAGAACAATTAAAATTGATGAGTATTCTCACATAGCCACAGTCTATCTATCTTACTGCTGTGCGGAGCTCACACACTGCTAAAAATGGCAAGCAATGTTCCTTGGTGATAAACATGTATATTTAATAGTCCCGGAGGAGACACATCCCAATAGACACAATGTAACACTTCCAATGTTATTATGAACGGTCTCCCAATGCTTCCTCACGCAGTAGTTTATGTATACGATCTCCTGCTTCTATATAAGAGAGTGACAGGTTCTTACCGCACCTCGAGTTCACTGATGTATGCGTGTATGCAATGCGGCTTATAGTGCCTGATATTCACACCCTCAGGTGTTTGCAGTTGTATTGATGCCACTATTCAGTCCTGCGCTGGTGCCGGCACTCTGTATGTAGCGCTAGTGGACTTGTGTTGTTCGCTGGAGGTGTTAGCAGTGATCCATCACCGCAGGTAGTGTGTTTATGATATTTTTCTCCCGTTTTCTCCCAAATGTGTCAATATCGCCAGGCTATATTAACCATACGCGCTTCGAAACCGTGCGAGTGAACAACACTAGTCCACTAGCGCTACATACAGAGTACCAAACGGTAATCCAAACCCCTCAAATTTATCGCAAAGTGCCAGCACGGCAAGTTACCCTGAATACTACAGTCCAATATAGTATATCTTCCATGTACTTTATCATTTAGCTATAATAATCTGCCTACATTAAATCTGCTGCCTGTGCTGCACATAGCGCGCCCTGCGCTGATAAATTGCAGGAATAGTCTAAGGCATATTGGTACACCATAGACTTTTTCCAGGTGGCGGTTGCCCACAGAGAGGGCTCTGAGTGCCGCCGCTGGCACCCATGCTGTAGGTTCGCCACCACTGCTATAGGGGGTGCAGAGGTAGCAGTTGCTACCGGACCCAGGAGCCTGAGGGAGCCTAAAGACCCTTGTGCCACATAAGAAGACACTGGTATTATAGAAAGTGCATGCTGGGAGGGCTCTGTTATAGATTTTGCACTGGGGCCCAGAATCTTTAAGCTACACCTCTGGCTGGAGAGAAGGGGTTAGGTCAAGAATTTGGCATAGGTGGGTGCCCTTTCAATCTTTACCTCAGGCAGCAGGAGGGCTATGTGCTCCCCTGCCCCTTGCCACAAAGCACTGAGGGATGCGGGCGCAACTTGAACTCTTGCACAAGGGCCCATGAGCCTTTAGCTACTCCCCTGGCAGAAAGTATGTGATAATGACCATCAATCACATTTCCTTTGCACTAGCTATTATTACACAGTACAGTTATTTCAATGAAAAAGCAACTATTTATTGCCACTGAGTTTGTGAGGGTATGGCCACACATGCAGATTGTATAGATTATAAAAGGAGAAAAAGTATAAAGAGCAGGTAAAACATCTTTACTTTTTGTATCCACTCCTGTTTTGGCTTCAAAAACGTCATAAAAAAACACAGAACAAGTGGTTGTACACTTACAGTGAAAGCTGTGTTTTTAGCGCCTTCTGACTCATTGCAGCCAATGAGTATTGACAAAATTAAGTTAAAAATCAACTTCTGTCAGCTGCAGAGGTGGGAGGGACGGTGACTTTCTCTTTGCAGCTCACACTCAGAGAGGACAGTGCTGCTGTCTTAGGCCCCTTTCATCGGCGTTTACATCGGCGTTTTTGCTTTCCGTCCTAGAATTCCGTCCTCGAGGCTCTAGGACAGAAAGATACTCATCAGGATTATCCCAATGCATTCTGAATGGAGAGAAATCCATTCAGGATGCATCAAGATGTCTTCTGTTCAGTATGTGAAAGTTTTTGGGACGTTGACAAAACCGCAGCATGCTGCGGATTTGTCTCCGTCCAAAAATCCGGAAGACATGCCGGATCCGGAATTAATGCCTACTGAAGTGCATTAATCCGGATCCGGAATTAAGCTAAACGTCGTTTCGGCGCATCGCCGGATCCGACATTTAGCTCTGCGCATGCGCAGCAGCAGTTCCGATCGGGGCCCCAGTGTAAGCTGGGCCTCCGATCGGTTACCATGGCAGCCAGGACACTACTGAAGTCCTGGCTGCCATGGTAAGTACTCCGCAGCAGTGTACTTACCTGCACTGCGGCCTCCAGGCGCTCCTTCATGACGTCACATGTCCGGGTGGCGCATTGATCTATGCGCCACGGGGACTTGTGACGTCATAAAGGAGCGCCCGGCGGCCGCACCGCAGGTAAGTACACTGCTGCGGAGTACTTACCATGGCTGCCATGGTAACCTGAAAGCATTTCAAAGACTGATCAGGATCCCTGCCCCCTTTGTTAAGGGGGCAGGGAACAGTGGAGGTCACAGATAAGGGGATGGTCCCTTATGGAGGTCAGTGTTAAGGGGCCGGGTGCTGTATAGGTCACTGTTAAGGAGGCGGGCCCCTGACGAGGTCAATTTCAAGGGAGTAAGGTGCTGTGAAACTCATTGTTAAAGAGGTGGGCTGCTGTGAAGGTGAAAGTTAAGAGGACTGCTGTGGAGGTCCCATTTTAAGGAGGCGGGGCACAGAGGGGCTGTGAAGTTCACTGTTATGGGGGCGGGGTACTGTAGAGGTCACTGTTATGGGGGATACTGTTGATATCTTTTAATGACACAGAAATATTAAATGAAATAGATAAAATATACCCGTGCAAAACCGGGTCCTTCTGCTAGTACACTATAAATGCGGAAAATGAATCGGTTTAGTCCCTCCTTTCTAATGCATTTTAAAAGTCCCACATCTTACATGTGCACTGGCAGTTATTAGGTTCTCCCTGTTAGGTAAGCACAGGTAGAGATCCTAGCTCCTGCTTTTGACAAATCTAGTAATATGGCAATATTATGGCAATAAGTCCTAATCCTCAAAAGGACTACCGGCACCTATCTAGTTGGTGAAAGTTACTGTAGATCATGGTTTGGTAACATAATCATTTAGAGGGTCATTTATTAAGACCACCATTTTAGATGCCAGTCTTAATACCCTTTAGCTGGTGGTGGATGCGCAAAATTTACATAACTCTACATAACTCTGGGGAATCCACCGTCTGTCTAAATCTACACCAGCGCCCTTGCTGGTATTGATTTAGACCATTTTCTATGCCTAAAACAGGCGAAGAAAATTATAAATGAGACAGGCCTACCAGCCAATTCCTTTCCCCCCACGCCATGCCCCCTTCTTTAGACCTGGTGTGGGCGGAGAAGAGTCGCAGATTGTGGCGCAAATAACCTTTGCGCCGCAATCTGCGGCAGATATATGTCAAAAAGTGGCATATATCTGTTAGTAAATGACCCCCTTAATGTTTTTCTTTGATATTAGAAGCATTTTCTGGTGCCATGTTCCATCCCTCAGTTCTCAGTTTTCAGAATCCCAGTTTTATGAGATGTTTGTAAATCTGAGAATAAAGAAGAATAAAATAGGTTTGTCTGGTTAAAAAAAAAAATTATTAGCGGTAGGTCACCCATTCAGGATGTTTAGCTATTAGTCCAAACATAGAGGTGCTATAAAGAGCATGAGCACACCCATGTATTACATGTAGTGTGTTTAATATTTCCAATATTTCCCCTATGGTGGCACAGCACTTAGATCACAGCTGATCACTGGGATCATTGGAACATCTTATGATAAGGTTATCAGAGAGAGATACTTCTAACAAACTGACATTGTCTAATCTGGACAACCTCTTTTTATTGCTTGCTAGAATGGCAGATAGCATGAACTAATTTGAAGTGTCTTAACATGTTATGGTACAATTTCCCAAATACTAAATGCACTCTTCTACGATAATCAATATAATACAATAAACAATTCTATTTTTTGTTTTCCATGTGTTTATAAGGTGTTTTTTTTCACTTTTTGAAATTTTGAAATTACTAATGGCTAGTCGGACTTACAAAAGATTACCTTGTGATGTGATAAAACAAGAATCCACCTCTATTATGGATGGCACACGGGGAGGATTATCAGCAATCCTTCCAGGTAAACATCAACAGTATCTGAGAAATAACTCAGATTTATTTAGTAAACACAGAGAACTTGCTGAAATTAAAGGGGTTGTCTAAGATAATTAAAAAAACTCTGACAGCCCCTACAATAGCTTAAAATAATAATAATAAAAAAAAACATGATATACTTTCCCATTTTTCCAGCATTGTTCTCTGTGGAGTTTCTCTGGTACTGCTGTCGCTTTTATTATCAAACAGCAGGGTGATGTTCACGAATATTTAGAATATAGTGCTATATATTCGTATTTTCAAATATTCAAGATTTTTTTTCATCTGAATTCATGATCCCTCCCTGCTTCTTGCTTGTGGGCCAATGAGAAGGCTGCAATGTCTTTGTCTGAGCTTAGCAACATCCCTAGCAACCAATAGGAAAGTTGCCTACCCCTTACTATATAAGAAACTCCGCAGCAGCCATGTTCTGCTGTTTTTTGCAGTTCTGAGAGAGAGCAGTGTCATTGCTGTGCTCTATGCTTTGCTGTGTCACATTATATTAGATAGTAGTTAGCTTATATATAAATAATACAGATAGTTAGTGGGAGATAGTCAGTGTAGGTTAGATAGTGATATAGTGTAATTGATAGGTTCCAGTGCAGGGTGTTAGGTAGTGTGATGGTGTCCATACATACATGCTACAGACATAGCGCTGCGATGTCACAAGTTCACAACAATACTTAGTGCACCAATCACTAATATGTAGTCAGACCTGCTAAAATGTGAAGTTGCACGTATTGCGCCAAAATATTTGCATCATTAGTGCCGATTTCGCATTCACAAATATATCGGAGCACTCTAGCTGCATATAAAGCTATTGTAATGTTCTGCCGTGCCAACCATTTTCCCCAGTCTCAGGAAACTTCTAGCAGATTAAAAAATGTAGCAAAAGTGATGTCTGTATTGTGCGCACAATATGCGAATATTACTTTGCCGATTTTCTCAATCAAGAAAATAATGGCGAATTCGCGAATTTATGGCAAATACTCAGGCAAATATTTGCAAAATATCACGAATTCGAATATTGCCCCTGCCGCTCATCACTAGTGATGTGCATGGATATGGCACATAACTCTGCAGCCAATCACTGTCCTCAGCGGTTATACTGAGGGCGGTGATTGGCTGCAGTGGTCAGTTGCTGTATCCTGGCACAATTATTTTCACCAGCTCAATAACTCAATAACAAAGTAAACATTTCCTTCAGTTATTTAATACTTACACCAGCAGAGGTATCTACAGGGCAGTATTCCAACATGATAACAACCCCAAATACACCTCCAAGACGATCACTGCCTTGCTAAAGAAACTGAGGGTCAAAAATGACCTGGACTGGCCAAACATGTATCCAGACCTAAACCCTATTGAGCATCTGTGGGGTATCCTCAAATGGAAGGTGGAGGAGTGCAAGGTCTCTAACATCCACCAGCTCTGTGATGTCGTCATGGAGGGGTGGAAGAGGATTCCATTGGCAACCTGTGAAGTTCTAGTGAACTCCATGCCCAAGAGAGTTAAGGCAGTGCTGGAAAATAACGGTGGCCATACAAAATATTGGGCACAATTTGGCCATTTTCACTTAGGGTGTACTCACTTTTGTTGCCAGCAGTTTATACATTAAAGGCTGTGTGTTGAGTTATTTTGACAACATACCAAATTTACACTGTTATACAAGCTGTGTCACATGAAAAGATATCATAAAATATTTACAAAAATGTGAGGGGTGTACTCACTTTAGTTGCCAGTTGTTTAGACATTAATGACTGTTATACAAGCTGTACGATGACTACTTTATATTGTATCAAATTGTCATATCTTCAGTGTTGTCCCATGAAAAGATATAAAATATTTACAAAATTGTGAGGGCCATCATAGAATCAATCAAATAGATTACGTACTTTATGAGAGACTATAGTTGATATCTTGACTTGATTTCAACACACTTAAAGGAAATGTGTCACCAAAAATGCTATCTGCCAGTTAAAACCACATAGTAACATATCTAATTTTTTCTAAAGTTTTTACTTGCTGATTGCAGATTTTTTGAACGAAAAATATGTTAAACGTAAAAAAGTGATTTAAACAGCAGGTCATTTTCTAATGACAGATTCCCTTTAAGTTTCTTTCAAAAGTCAGTGATTTGGTCAGTGTTTGGTCAGAGATTTCCATCAGTGATTATTAGCTAAAACCAGTAGTGGAGGCTACATAGAGATAAGGTACAATAGAAGGATTTGCACCTGTTCTGTGTTTTGGACCGGCACCTGGTTTGATCAAATACTATGAAAGCAGCCTAACTATACAATATGTGACATCCAGATGTATTAAATAATTATCTACAGTATATATTCTGCTACTGCATGGTAATCAAAAATCACTGAAAAAGATAAAAAAACACGCACGATGTGATGAATGAATATGCGGATGTGCATGGCTACATTTATAAAAGGAAATTCACTGAAAATAATGCATGATAGATGCAAATATAATACAAACTAAGCCCTCATTCTGGTATGTTAAAATCTGAGATTCTTAGTCAATATATTTTGATCAAAACACATCTGTGCCCACCTACCAGCACCCAGGTGGTCTCAGTCAGGCAGGTCCTACTCTAAACATATCTATGGTGTTGGGCATCTACATTCAGGAGAGCACCCTGCACATATAGTGTGCTGCTCTTAGTTACCTCTGTGTGCATCAAGCATCCAATGTGAGTAAGAGCCGGCACAGCTATATGTACCACCTAATCAAAGTTTTTTGTGCACTTTTTTCCCACCTATCTCACAGGTGACTTTGATTAGGTGGTACATATAGGTGTGCGGGCTCCTACTCTCCTTCTGATGCTTGGACTGCACACAGAGGTAACAAGGAGCAGCATGCTATATGTGCTGGGTCTGCTCCCGTGAATGTAAGTGCCCAACAGCATAGATAGGTTTAGAGTAAGACCTGCCTGACTGAGACCACCTTGGCGTTGATAGGCGGGCACAGATTTTGATCAAAACATATGTGAGTCACAGATTTTATGATATCAGAATGTGGGCTTAGGCCTCTTTCACACTTGCGTTGTTAGGATCCGGCGTGCACTTCCATCGCCGGAAGTGCCCGCTGGATCCGGCACAGCGCAAGTGAACTGTAAGCATTTGAAGACTGATCAGTCTTCAATATGCTTTCAGTGTTACTTTGGCAGCCAGGACGCTATTAAAGTCCTGGTTGCCATAGTAGTAGTGGGGAGCAGTATACTAACCGCCCGTGCGGTTCCCGGGGCGCTCCAGAATTACGTCAGAGCGCCCCATGCGCATGGATCACGTGATCCATGCGATCACGTAATCCATGCGCGTGGGGCGCCCTGACAACATTCTGGAGCGCCCCGGGAGCTGCACGGGCGGTAAGTATACTGCTCCCCCGCTCCCCACTACACTTTACCATGGCAACCAGGATTTTAGCATCCTGGCTGCCATGGTAACCTTTCAGAAAAAGCTAAACGTCGGATCCAGCGATGCGCCGAAACGACGTTTAGCTTAAGGCCAGATCCGGATTAATACCTTTCAATGGGCATTAATTCCGGATCCGGCCTTGCGGCAAGTGTTCAGGATTTTTGGCCGGAGCAAAAAATGCAGCATGCTGCGGTATTTTCTCCGGTCAAAAGACGTTCCGGTCCTGAACTGAAGACATCGTGATGCATCCTGAACGGATTTCTCTTCATTCAGAATGCATTGGGATAATCCTGATCAGGATTTTTCCGGCATAGAGCCCTGACGACGGAACTCTATGCCGGAAAAGAAATACGCAAGTGTAAAAGAGCCCTTATTCTATATATTATATGTTGTGCATTATTTTCACAGATTTTTCTTTTACTGCATGGTGATGCATAAATATGTGGCTGTCATTTAATGGCTTGTCTCTTGGGTAGACAGAACTATAGCTACCAAGCATGTGATGTTATACGTATTGGTATTGGACCTACAAAATATGAAGGGAAGAGCTTGTAAAAGTTTTGGGGGTTTTACATGTTCTTATTGTTCTTGTTTCTCACGACAAGCATATTAGTGATTTATTTATGTATGTATAACACCAAGCCAAATATAAAGGATTTGGGGATTCCCAGAAATTTGCTGGTTTTATTGCATATGATACAGAAGATGAAGCAGTCTCAGATTGAGTGTTTACAAGAGATAGTTAAAGCACTTGAAAGATGTGGAAACAGAATGTGTAAAGTGTGTCTTTCAGAATGAGACTGGCTGCCCATATTGGAAAACCTTGAAAACAGTATTCAGCAAAGCCAATATAACATGTTTGGGCTAATTGACAGTATCAGATCAGAGCAATTTCAAGACAGCACTGTATATGTTGCATCAGCGCCTTATTCAGGAAAAAGTTAATATCCTCATTGAGATATATCTTGAGACAATACTGGCCCAGATTATTTAAGATGAGGGAGAAGTTATGTAGTAAGACTTTTACACTGGCCCTCAAATCCTAACGTATACATTTAATTTTGGCACTGCTTGGCAACTGCACTTAAAAACTGGCCTACATAAGAGCCTACAGGAAATGACCACCCTGTTTTGGACCTTAGTGACCAAGTATTTTTCTTCCTTTTTTCATTGTCGCCTTCCAAGAGCTATAACTTTTTAATTTTCCGTCTATGTAGCTGTATGAGGGCTTGTTTTTTGCGGGACAAGTTGTAGTTTTTAATGGTGCCATCTTTATCCTCTGGGTCAGTACAATTACCGCAATACCAAATACATATAGTTTTGTTTTTTAACGTTTTACCACTTTTGTGCAATAAAACCCCTTTTTTTAAAAAGAAGAAAATATTTTTGCATCGTTTTTTTATTTTTGTTTCTATGGAGTTGTGTGAGAGCTTGATTTTTGCAGTATGACTTGTAGTTTTCATTGGTATCATTTTGGGGTAATTAACACTTTTTAATCGCTACTTATTACATTTTTTCCGGTGGTGAATAAGAATGAATGAGCAATTCTGGCATTTTTTAGTTTTTTTACGGCTTTCACCTTAGGGGATTAATTTACATGATATTTGTGTAGTGCAGGTCATTACAGATGCAAATATTTTATATTTGCAATTTTTTTTAAATTGAAAAGCGTATTTTTAATGTTAAAAAGGGTTTTTTTTATTTCATTTTTTTTAAACTTTTTTTTAACCACTTAATAGTCCCAAAAGGGGACTATAACAGGCAATCTTTTCCCTATAGTTCTTTGCATTTTACTGTCAGTGCTATAGTGACATTGGCCAGCAGGCTGCACGAGAGAGGCACAGCCTGCTGGGGAACACTCAAGGCAAGCTTTGGGACCTACAGCAGTTCCCAGCCAGCATATTCACAAATCGGCACCCCACGATCGCATTTCTGGGGTGCCGATAGGAGACAGAGGGTGTCCTCTTCCTCATTCACCGCTTACATGCAGAAAGCACCATTGTTCATGGCATGTAAGGGGTTAAACTGCCCGGATCAGCACTCCTGCTGGTCTAGGTTGTTAGAGCAGGAACCCGGGGGACCCGTGCAGCGCTAAGACCGGGCCGCCGTGAAAAGGCGGCAGCTGCGACTCAGCCTAAAGCCTCTTAGTGACTGCCATAAGAAGGCGTATGGATGGTTACTAAGGGGTTAATATAGTGTATTAAAGAGTATATGTGTTTCACAAAGGGAAATGCCTAATAATATGAGTCATTTCAGAGCTTACTCTAAACATCTACCTTTATAATACTCCAGATCTCAAGACATGAGATGGGGAGTAAAAATTGCAACAGAACTTGATGAAATGACTTTTAGCCGATACCATCATTTGTTCAAGTTCAGAACGGGTCATCATGCAGATAGTAGGATAAAAGAGAATAGTGTCTGACAAAGCAATGCAATAAGGCCTGGACTACAATGCGACTTGTAGTGTGACTGATTGATTTGAACTAACTACAACTGTAGTCCAAATTAATGCATTCAGTTGAATGCAATCTTGTAGTCAATAGTTAAAATCAATTAGTCCCGCTACAAAAAGCTGCAGAGTAGCCCAGGCCTAAGGACACATAGAAAGGTGGGCGATGGACAATTGAATTCCATTCACTGTCTTAAATTGATTTCAAGACTCTACAAACACCTTTTAGTGTAGATTGCTACAAAGTTTTTTTTTTTTTGGGGCGCAATGCATTTTTTCCAGTATATCATGTCTGCCATACCACCATAGTGTGTATGTAGCAGTGACATGTTACTTGGGGACATGTCACTACTATGGCCAGTGATGGCTACAGCAGGAAGCTAATGAACAGGGACCTGAAGTCCAGTGAAGACAACCAGGGAGCCAGAACTGAGAGGCAGTTACCAGGCAAGTATGGGTTTCTCCATATGTACCACTGACTGGGCTGCAGTTTAAAAGAAAAACTGTACAATCCCTTTGAGTAGCAAACTAGTCTGAGTCTTTAAGGGTTAAGAAATGTCTGATACTTTACATGGAATAACTTTTAACTTAGAGCATTCGGTATGCTTTTCATTCTCTACTGTATATAATAATTGTATTTGGAATTGATACTGCGCTCCTTGTGTGGCATATTGAATATATTTGGGATAAAATCTTGGTGTGAAACTGAGGGCAGTATTACACCAACTGATTATCTGACAGATTATCTGACCTATCATTGGATGGCTAATTACACACACAGATTGTTTGTTATACACACCAACTATTGATTGGACAGATATTGGTCTGATCTGTTGGTGTAAAACAGCCCTTAGTGTAAGGATCTTGTCAGAACTGCACCACAGCCTCCGTTTAGAGCCTTTGTTGTAGGTTCAGTTGAACTGCATGCAGCAATATTTTTCCTAAAATGACAGATCTAGTTATCAATGTTGCATAAAATACCTCATATCACTGAGCGAATGCATGCAGCCCTGTATTCCAGGTACACAGAATTTTGGACTATGAGAAGATAAATAAGCAGAGATGAGTGAATCAAATATAAATGTATCAAATTAGCTATGAATTTCCTCAAATCTTTCATTTCTAACAAATCTGATATTCTTGGGATTGATCCTACAGAAATCAATTAAAATGACATCAGCCATTTTACAGATCAGAATTTAGGCAAAATGAGAAGATAGAGAAGGAGAACCACATGACCTCATCCCTGTGGACTTGACGATCAACTTGCCTCAGCCAATAAGGGATCTGCTATGTTTTTCTGGGCTTGTACATTGGAGGGATAGCACATCTGTTACAATAGAGCAAAGAAAACTGAAAGCACAGAATAGGCAACTTTGACATATACAATTTGAACTCCTGCAGCCGGATTTAGCATAGGTATAGACTGCTGGAAGGAGTTTATGTATCAGGCATAGCTGGAACCAATGGATCCCCATTGATTACAATCGGATCTGAAGGGAAGGGATCTGGCTGCTTCCCTGCATAAACATTGGTTTCCGGACAGACAAAAAAGTCATGCATGCAGGACTTTTTGTCCAGCTGAAAGCCAACATTTATGCCAGAAGGCTTCTAGATCCCATTCGAAACCAATAGTAGTTATGGGGATCATGCATGTCTGCATGGTCTGCAAATGAAATAAGTGTTAACTGGTTGCTGATTGTTCATGACCACATTAACACAATTCATCAGCAAACCTTGTGGACTTTGGGCTTTTGGCCACACCACAACCCTTATGTAATGCTTGGCCTTACAGGGGCCACTACATAGGACACTGCCTGTATAGTTTAATGGCATTCCTAATATGGAAAAGGCATCTTACATTACAGCTCAAGATGAGATTTTGCAACGTGAATTCCTAATAGTTCAATGTGAAATATTTATAGAAAATTGTGAATGTAAATATGCAATTATTAAATAGGAGGTATAAATAAATGGTACCATAATGCAGGGCAATAAAAGTACTGGGCATGATGAAAATATACGACTTTGCAAACTTCCCTTTTTAACCAAATAAAATGTGCAGATAGTACAAGACATCTGTCAGAAATCCTACAACTTCCTGTTTAAGTGTTAACCTCCTGTGTGAACATGCAACCGTGTTGTTAGACTTTATGAGGAAGAAAGATTAACCATCATTCTCTTCATTATTGCTGTCCATTACACGGTAAAAGTAGTACTGGTCTGGACTCCACCATTGCTCAGAGGTGCCTCAGATATGGTAAGTCACTTTTAAGTCTTTTTGATATATTGTTTAGACTGTGTTATGTATAAACTAATATACTAGTATACTTATGTGGCAATAGTAAATTAGGTAATTTCCATGCATTGTACTATGACACCTTGATCTAATAGAGGGAACAACTATGTTATATAAGATCAAAAACAATTTTTAATTATCCAATATATATGACGATGTGATAGGAAAACTATTATTATATTGGTGTTTCTTCTTGTAAAAAACTACATCTAGTTATTAATAGTCCAAAAGTTACTACACGTGCTTTATCATTCATGACAGTGATGTGAGTGACAGTGATTTAGCAGATATTTTATTTAGAAAATAATATCTAGATTTATGTATCTCATGTATAGGCAGTGGCACTTGATGTTTTTGTCTAATGTGCTCATAAAGCCACATTGACCAGATAAATTTGATTTATATATGTTTGGTTGGTATATTTTTGTATGTCTTTTTTCAAAAGTACTAAAAATCATAGCCTGCTGCAATGTTTTGATTTTATCTGGGTGCCAAATAAATATTGACAGTGTACATTTTCTACAGTGGGAGTCAATGGCAGATGTATGCAATTGTATAGGCACACACTCGCATATGCCTTGGGCATACTGTCAGTGGGACCTTTCATGTATGTTTAACGTAGTTCTCCGATATCACGTTAACAGTGTCTACTGTATGTTCTGTTTCAGAGTTTTTTTTTGTATTTTTATCTCGTAGCAAAGATATGTTATATACCTTCTATGTTTAACCTATTATGGAAACAGCCTGGTTCGGTACTTAAGGGAACAGCAGTTATTTCCATTTTTTATGTGCACATTTCAAAAGCCATAACTTTTTTTGTTTTCCTCTCAACATAGCCATATTAAAGCTTGTTTTTTACAATAAAAACTCTTACTTGAAAACATTTTTTGTATCACTGCATTAAAAGACCCATAACATTTTAATTATTTGAGGTGGAATGCTCAAAATTTTTTTTTGTCTTTTTACTGTTCACCATATGGAATAAGAAAATGTGATCATTTTATTATATGGGTCATTGCGGACAATGTTATACCAGTTATGTAAATGTTAAAAATATTCAGCTTCTGAATTTGAGTCAAAATATTTCATTTTTATTTATAAAAAAAAATACCAAATTTACTAAAAATTTGGAAAAATTCGCAGTTTTCAAGTTCTCTGCTTTTAAAACAGATAGTGATACCTCCTAAAATAGTTATCACTTGACATTTTCCAAATGTCTACTTCATGTTTAGATCATTTTGTATAATTACATTTTATTTTTTTGGGACGTTAGAAGGCTTAGAAGTTTAGAAGCAAATCTTAAAATTTTTAAGAAAATTTCAAAAACCCAATTTTTAAGGACCAGTTCAGGTCTGAAGTCACTTTGTGAGGCTTACATAATAGAAACCACCCATAAATGGCCCTTTTTAAAAAACTACACCCCTCAAGGTATTCAGAACTGATTTTACAAACTTTGTTAACCCTTTAGGTGCTCTAGAAGACTTAAAGGAAAATGTAGATAAAATATCAGAATTTCACTTTTTTGGCATATTTTCCATTTTAATTCATTTTTTTTATGCTAACAAAGCAAGGGATAACAGCCAAACAAAACTCTATATTTAGTACCCTGTAGTTTACAGAAACACCACATATGTGGTCGTAAACTGCTCTATGGGCCCACGGCAGGGCGCAGAAGGAAAGGAACGCCATTTGGTTTTTGGAAGGTAGATTTCACCGGGATAATTTTAAGTTGTCATGTCACATTTGAAGACCCCCTGATGCACCCCTAGAGTACCAAAAAATGACCCTATTTTGGAAACTACGGGATAAGGTGACAGCTTTGTTGGTACTATTTTAGAATACATATGATTTTTGGTTGCTCTATATTACACTTTTTGTGAGGCACTGTTTTTATTTTTTGTTATTTACAATATTTATCTGACAGGTTAGATCAAGTGGTATTTTTATAGAGCAGGTTATTACAGACACGACAATACCAAATATGACTTTTTTTGGTTGTTTGTTTCAGTTTTACATAAAGTATTTTTGAAAAATAATATGTTTTAGTGTCTCCATATTCTGAAAGCCATAGTTTTTTTTATTTTTTATGTGATTGTCTTAGGTAGGGTCTCATTTTTTGAGGGATGAGATGACAGTTTGATTGGTATGATTTTGGGGTGCATATGACTTTTTGATCGCTTTGTATTTCACTTTTTGTGATGTAAAGTGACCAAAAATGTCTTTTTTTAACACCATTTTTATGTTTTATTTTTTTTACGGTGTTTACCTGAGGGGTTAGTTCATATGATATTTTTATACAGCAGGTTGTTACGGACGCGACAATACCTAATTTGTATACTTTTTAAAATTTATTTAAGGCCTCTTTTACACAGGCGTCACGGATTCTGTCTGGATGAGTTGAGGGTGCATTGCGGGAAACCCGCGTGAGTGAGCACACAATTTCAGTCAGTTTTGTCTGCGATTTTTTTCCGCGCGAGTGCAATGCGTTTTGCACGTGCATGATAAAAAACTAAATGTGGTACCCAGACCCGAACCCGGACTTCTTCACTGAAGTTCGAGTTTGGGTTCAGTGTTCTGTAGATTTTATTATTTTCCTTTATAACATGGTTATAAGGGAAAATAATAGCATTCTTAATGCAGAATGCTAACTGAAATGTCCAATGAGGGGTTAAAGAAAAAAAAACTCACCTCATCCACTTGATCGTGTAGCCAGTATCGTCTTCTTTCTTCTTCTTGCAGCACCTTCAAAAGGACCTTCGATGACGTAACCGCACTGACCACGTGGTGAGCGAGGTGACGTCCTGCTGAATGAAGATAGAAGGATGAGGATAGAAGTATTACGTCATCGAAGGTCCTTTTGCAGGTCCTGCAAGAAGAAGAAAGAAGACAATACCGGCTGTGCGATCAAGTGGATGAGGTGAGTTTATTGTTTTTTTTATTTTTTGACCCCTCATTAGACATTTCAGTTAGCATTCTGGGGCCTAAGTTTTACACAAGGGGCCTAAGTTTTACACAAAAAAAGCATTTTTGAAACAAAAAAATCATGTTTTAGAGTCTTCATATTCTGAGAGCCAAAGTTTATTTTTATTTTTTGGGCGATTGTCTTTGGTAGGGTATCATTTTTTGCGGGGTGAGATGACGGTTTGATTGGTACTATTTTTGGGTTGCGTTTTTGTTATGTAAGGTGACAAAAAATGGTTTTTTTTTTACAGCATTTTTTTATTTATTTTTTACGGTGTTTACTTGAGGGGTTAGTTCATGTGACAGTTTTATACAGCAGGTTCTTACGGACGTGGCGATACATAATATGTATACTTTTTTTATTTATTTAAGTTTTACACAATAACAGCATTTTTGAAACAAAAAAAATCATGTTTTACTGTCTCCATATTCTGAGAGCCATAGTTTTTATATTTTTTTCCCAATTGTTTTATGTAGGGGCTCATTTTTTGTGGGATGAGGTGATGGTTTGATTGGTACTATTTTGGGGGGCATAGGCCTTTTTGATCGCTTGGTATTGCACTTTTTGTGATGTAGGGTGACAAAAAAATGATTGTTTTAGCACAGTGTTTATTTTATTTTTTCTACGGTGTTCAGCTGAGGGGGTGGATCATGTGATTTTTTTGTAGAGCCGGTCATTACGGATGCGGCAATACACAATATATCTGTTTTTTTATTTTGGGGATTTTTTATTTATTTTTTTACTGCAAACTTTATTTTTTTTATTATGAAAAACACTTTTTTTTTTAACTTTTTTTTACTTTTTATTTTTGTCCCACTCTGGGACTTCAACTTCTGGGGTCTGATCCCCTCTGCAATGCATTACAATACAACCTGTATTGTAATACATTGGCTATCAGCTTTTATGCTGACGGGCTGGATCTCACAGGCTTGCCTTCTCTGTTTGCCTTCTCTGCAATCGGGTCCCTGCCACTGCAGCGCGTGGACCTGATGGGGAAGCGGAGGGCACCCGTATCCTCTGCATGCCGCGGTCAGCTTTTACTGCGGCATACAAGGGGTTAACACGCTGGCATCAGTGTTTTCACCGACGCTGGTGTATGCAGCAGGCGCCC
Source organism: Bufotes viridis (assembly GCA_033119425.1). NCBI lineage: Eukaryota > Metazoa > Chordata > Amphibia > Anura > Bufonidae > Bufotes > Bufotes viridis. Next base: position 310,390,977 of record CM065591.1, on the reverse strand, counting down.
GGCTGTCAGCGACTGCCGATTCCGTGCCGCTGATCGGGCGGGCGCATGTACGGCACTTAAGGGGTTAAAGACATTAAACAATGAAGAAACACATATGGAATTAAGTAGTAAACAAAAACATGCTCATAGTCGACCTTATTGTGACTATATATATACTCTCGCCTCGAGAATATACAGATAGAAAGGAGTGATACTCATACCTGGCCCAATTTCTTTTAATAAGCGGGATTCTTTCAGGTGTAAAAACAACTCTCAACTTATTTTTATCTGACAAGCCTCGGACATGTCCATGTCAATTTACGATATGGCATGACTCCTAAGGGAGCTTATAGTCTCCATATAAATCCCCCTTTTTTATTTCCTCAATCTGACCAGCGACAGCGAGATCTCCCTCCCTCTAACCCCCCCCCCCCCCCCCACCACTATGATTCAAAAGGCTATTTTGTTTACTACTTAATTCCATGTGTTCCTTCATCATTTTATATCTTTAATGTAGAAAAAAAATAAAGTATGGGATGAAAAGGTGTGTCCAAACTTTTGACTTCCCCTGTACATACAGTGGGACAGCACAGGCTTTGAAACAGCCACAACAGATGAGGAATGATGATAGCGTTCATAGAAATGCCTGTTTAGCTAAGCTTATAAGGTGCATCAGGGAAAGGATTGTGGGATACAGAAGGGCAGGAAGATGCAACAGAGTAATACTTAGGAAAAAAATTGTAATCGAAAAAGTGACATGGACTGCTATGGTAGTGTTTAGTATTATATGAGCAGCAGTAAAGAGGCTTGTCTCTATATACTCTTAAAATGTGCTTAATGAGATAATAACTACATTTGTCCCCTTCTGATTTAATTTATTTTGCTTTGTCACATTATTTTAGATCTTCAAGCTAAATTTTATTAAAAAAAAATAATCATTTTATTTATGAGGGGAACATTTATTCTGCACCTACATCACCAGTGTAAAAAGATTATTCCCCCTTAGTTAGTCAGTTAACCATTTTGTCCACATTTCATTCAGGGATGCCAACCCCACAAATTCCTGGACAGTTCTTGAAAATAGAGAGCACACATAGTTTTTTCCTTGATGTTTTTGTGACTAGTGGTACTGTGATTGTAACATAATTATACATTTCAGTACAAATGCTGGTATTTCATCTATGTCAGTATATTGAGTTATAGACGTGTAATATTTATAATTTATTATTGTTTTACAATTTGTTTGTAAAAATGTTGACTCTCTGTGATTTTTGGGTAAGTTGTCCAGAAAAAAACAGGTTGGCAACTCTTATTTAATTGCTAATTAAGTTTAAGTAGACTTGACAAAGCTATTATTGGGTTTACTACCTTCCCAATATAATCTAAATATAACCATTCCTGCAGTGTAAAATAATAAATGTGGCAAATGTGTAAAATATGTAAGAATTTAGGCAGATACTTAGACTGCACTGTACTCTGCATATTAGCTAATATTTATATGGTCTTAGTAGTGAACTAGGCATTAAACAGTTTCTACAGGACTTACCCCCTAAAAGTTTTGCTTGAGCTTTGTTCTGGTTTGAGAAAAGGACCTAACAGTTCAGCCTCAGCAGATCTCAGGCAGCAGGGTTAGGGGATATCCTACTTTAACCCTTCACATCTTAGACTGTATAGCAGGTTTCAGCTGTGTTCACCCTTGGACCCAGTTGCAAAGGCTGTACCTCCTAATGTAGACCAGCTAATGCTATGATTCTGGTTTTGTTTTAAATCTAGGATGTCCATTCTCAAACACGATCAGACTTACATCTCTAGCTGCCACACAGCCCAAGATTTGAATGGTTAAAAGAGGCTCTCCCTCTTCAGCTGGCTATGGCCCCAGCCAGCCTGGAAAAGAAGAGAATCGCTGTCAGGGAGCTGAACGGCTGCACAGAGAAAAAATCCCACAAAATAATGTTAAAATCGCTGTTTTTTAATTTTGCCCCTAAAAATAAAATAATACAAGTTAGTTAATACACTATATGTACCTCAAAATGGTTCCTAAAAATTGCAACTCTCCCCGCAAAATTCAAGGTCTCATATAGCTAAATTAACAAATAAAATAAAAAAGTTATTACTGTTGGAGCAAAAAGGAGGAAAAATCTAAATTGAAAGATAATCTGTAACCAGCAGCCTCCTACATAACTATTTACATAGACTCATAGCTCTAGTTCACCTGATTAAAAAAATGGAAACCACCTCCATCCACTACACAGTGGGTGGAGCTGTGTCATTCTGGTGTTTTTCAGTTGGACCGCACTGTTGCAAGGAACAGAAACTTCCTCATTTTAGGATCAATCAAATGTTGATGGATATAGGAAAGCATTCAGGCCACAGAAAGCCACTTACTCCTCCCCTTTATAAGCATCTGTCAAAGACCAAAGGTTTCAACAATAGTGAAGCACCGTCACATAAGTTGAAATGTAAAGGATTTATTATACTCACAAGGTTAAATCCATAACAAGCAGTGTAAAAAAGTCAAACACCCGACCCGGGTTTTGCCCAAAAATGCTTCGTCAGGGGCATCTATTCCGCCCATTCCGGGCGGTCGTTTTAAACCCGCAGATAGGCATACACCCCACTTCTATAAAACGTCATATTACAACCACACTCATAAATACAAAAAACATATAAAACATATCCTCACATCATATAAGTTAAACAGTACATACTCTATATACATAAAAAAATGCTATCCGTGGTTACTCCTCATTCATGTTAGTACATCCTTCATGTATAGTATCTCAAGATGTCTTTTTAGACCAATCATAGACCACAGAACCAAGCCCGACCGTCTTTCATTCAGAAAAAAAAACACATCACAACCCACATGGCCTCCTCCAGCTGATCCCAGCCCTTTTATCTTACTACCAAAGGTCCTAGGTCAGCGATACTAACTGCAGCCGGTACGGACTCTTTTGTGTGAGGCATGGTTTAAGATCAAACTCCACATTCATCCCCCTTGGTTGTAGTGTTCCTAACTTATAAATCCACTCCACCTCCTGCCTGTTAATGTGCATTATAGTGTTACCTCCACGCCATTGTGGTTTTACTTGTTCAACCCCCGTAAATTGCAGGCCACTCAGGTCCTTCTGATGTACCCTCTTAACCACTTAAGCCCCCCTAGCTTAAACACCCTTAATGACCAGGCCACTTTTTACAATTCCGCACTACACTACTTTCACCGTTTATTGCTCCGTCATGCAACTTACCACCCAAATGAATTTTACCTCCTTTTCTTCTCACTAATAGAGCTTTCATTTGGTGGTATTTCATTGCTGCTGACATTTTTACTTTTTTTGCTATTAATCAAAAATGACCGAAATTTTTACAAAAAAATGACATTTTTCACTTTCTGTTGTAAAATTTTTCAAAAAAAACTACATTTCTATATAAATTTTTCTCTAAATTTATTGTTCTACATGTCTTTGATAAAAAAAGTCCAATAAGTGTATATTTATTGGTTTGGGTAAAAGTTATAGCGTTTACAAACTATGGTGCAAAAAGTGAATTTCGGCATTTTGAAGCAGCTCTGACTTTCTGAGCGCCTGTCATGTTTCTTCAGGTGCTAGAATGTCAGGAAAGTATAAATACCCCCAAATCACACCATTTTAGAAAGAAGACACCCCAAAGTATTCGCGGAGGGGCATGGTGAGTTCATGTATCATTTCATTTTTTTTCACAAGTTAGCGGAAAATGACACTTTCTGAGAAAAAAAAAAAAAAAAGTTTCAATTTCTGCTAACTTCTGGCAAAAAAAGAAATCTCAGACGGACTCACTATGCCCTCAGTGAATACCTCGGGGTGTCTACTTTCCAAAAGGGGTCATTTGTGGGGTGTGTTTACTGTTCTGGCATTTTGGGCGGGCTAAATTGTGAGTCGCCATGTAAACCTAAAGGTACTCGTTGGAATTTGGCCCTTTGTGCACTCAGGCTGCAAAAAGTGTCACTTATGGTATGCCGTACTCAGGAGAAGTAGGGAATGGTTTGGGGTGTATTTTTACATATACCCATGTTGGGTGAGAAATATCTCTGTAAACTGACAACTTTGTATAAAAATTTTAAAAGTTGTCGTTACAGAGATATTTTTCACACACAGTATAGGTATATATAAAAATACACCCCAAAACACATTGCCCTACTTCTCCTGAGTACGGCGATACCACATGTGTGCCACTTTTTGCAGCCTGGGTGCGCAAAGGGCCCTAAAACCAATGAGTACCTTTAGGATTTCACAGGGCATTTTTACGCATTTGGATTCCAGACTTCTTCTCACGCTTTAGGGGCCCCTAAAATGCCAGGACAGTATAAATACTCCACATGTGACCCCATTTTGGAAAGAAGACACCCCAAGGTATTCCGTGAGGGGTATGGTGAGTTCATGTAAAATTTTATTTTTGTCACAAGTTAGTGGAATATGAGACTTTGTAAAAACAAAATAATAAAAATGTATGATTCTCGCCAACTTGTGCCAAAAATAGTATTTGTGAACTCGCCATGCCCCCACGGAATACTTGGGGTGTCTCTTCCAAAATGGGGTCACATGTGGGTATTTATACTGCCTCGCTTAGGTTTCCAAGGTGAGAAGAAAATGCGCAAATACTCTCATGCAAATACACAATTTGCATAGTAACTGCCGTAGATGAGAGTAACAGTGTGGGGGCTTCACATACCATGCAACGCGTGAGAAATATTGCTGCAAACGACAACCTTTTGACATTTTTTTATTCAAAGTTGTCAATTTACAGAGATATTTCTCACACAAAGTATGGGTATATGTAAAAATACACCCCAAAACACATTGCCCTACTTCTCCTGAGTACGGCGATACCACATGAGTGACACTTTTTTGCAGCCAAGATGCGCAAAGGGGCCCTAAAACCAATGAGTACCTTTAGGATTTCACAGGGCATTTTTACGCATTTGGATTCTCACGCTTTAGGGCCCCTAAATGCCAGGGCAGTATAAATACCCCACATGTGACCCTATTGTGGAAAGAAGACACCCCAAGGTATTCCGTGAGGGGTATGGCGAGTTCACAGAAAAAATATTTTTGGCACAAGTTAGCGGAAATTGATTTTATTATTTTTATCTTTACAGTCTCATATTCCACTAACTTGTGACAAAAATTAAATTTTACATGAACTCACCATACCCCTCACGCGAATACC